>OZ059829.1:2160608-3360608 GCA_964057195.1 Orthosia cruda | reverse complement strand
CATCCCACCGTCTCTGGGAAAATGGGTAGTCGGGGGGATTACAGTTCGGGCGAGCGAGTCTCCAAGCATCAATAGCCTCGGTGAAGCACGGCACATCAAAATTAATCAGTATGGGAGCTAGGATATTCCTGATTAATTTCTCAGTACCGTGGACCGAGGATATAAATGTAAACTAAAACTTGAAATTTTGTGGATGCCGAGGCCTTCCATACGGATGGGAAGAGTAGCTTAAGCCCAAGCTCGGTCGTCCATGGCCAGATTTAAAATTAGAGTTAATGTATGACGGATAAACTATAAAATTTGGTTGACAGCTGTCAGCTGTCATGTAAACAGTGCTCCCGTATTAAAATTCTTTAAAATTGCTTATTTAACTATATAGTACTCAATTCTATCTTAAAAGTGAATAAAACAGTGCAATAAAAGTGGGAAAATATTATCTTTACTAAGTATCCACTGTTAACTAATTAAATGTATCCGTTAGATGTGGACACAATATTGTTAAAAAACTAGTTTCGTGAGTGATAATAAAAACTTAGTGACAACAAACACTGCTACATAAAGAGTTCAGAACTGTGTGAAATTCTTAAATATAAACAAAAACAATACGAAAAATCTTATAATTGTGAAAGTGACAAGTGAAAAAATATTCAAATCGTTTTAAAACCAACCGGCTTTGCAACGATCTTTTTGTTCGGACAAGCCTAATGATCAAAAATTTCAACATTATAAGTAACTATCACTTTGGCTAAATGGTTAAGAGACGTATCTAATTGTGTACGACGTATGGCTTGAGTTCGAATCCAGCACCCGAATTTGTCTTTTTGGGAATGTTTGCTGACTTTAAAATTTGAGAATTATGTCAATATAAAATTCTGTTGACGTAGACGTACCATTAACTTTGTGAACACGTTTGTTTGAACATAGTTAAGTACCCAACATTACGAATATTATAGAATAGGTTGGTAGCTACTAATAAACATGAGCATGAGTTTCTTTGAAAATATAACCTTTCGAAGGAACCGCACTCGCACAGTGTCAGAAACATTAACAGAGGCTGAATCAGGGAATTCTACAACAGATGGCAGCACCAACAGCTTACCTAACATATCAGTCGAAGATAACGACGAAATACGAAAGCTGAAGCAACAAATAGAGGAATTACATTCAGAACTATGTACAGCACACGAAGAAATAAACAATTTGTCTATAGAGAACACGGAACTCAAAAAAACTATTAATGACATAACAAATAAACATGAAATTGTTAACAAAGCAACCAAAAAGCTGATAAGCGAACTGAGTACACCTAAGAAAAGCAAAAAAAATACGACACCTCGCCGTACTTCTGACGACCAGCTGAAACAAAAATTATTAAATAGCAAGCAAAGGAAATTTGAGGTCTTGGATTCACCGATAAAATTATGCCCTGCTCAGGATTCTAGTAATGCTGCCCGAGTGACATCACCATGCTTAGCCTACAGCAAGCAGACTACTACTTCTATTTTGGCTAAACCTAAAATATGTTTATTGTCCAGTGAAACATCAAATAAATTGTACACCGTTGCTGAAGAAACCAACCTACGAAACTACGACATTTGCCACTATCGGAAACCTAAATGTGGACTGAAGCAAGTATTAGAGACAATTGATGTAAAAGTTCAAAACTTTACAAGTAAGGACTATTGTATTATTTTCATTGGCGAAGAAGACTTCAGGAAAACTCAAAGCTATATAGAACTAACCATGTTTATTCGAGAAAAATTAATAACACTAACTCACACCAATATTATTATTTGTTTACGACATATAAATTTAAATTTCAATGTAACTTATTATGTAAAACAACAAAATTATAGCAATACTCTGTACAATAGTAGAATAGAAGCTTTTAATAATCTTCTATATATGGATGCACAGGCATATAACTACGCGTATGTACTAGACTCCAACCTAAATCTTTCTTATGAATATGACATGTATAATCAACGCTCAGGCACATTGAATAGCTATGGCACGAAAGTTGTAGTATCAGATTTACAAGATCTTATTAAGGCAATATACGGCCCAAATAATGTTAATTTTGAGGCAGAGTGTTCACATCCGGAAAAAATTGATATACCTACAAACTCACAATCACCAAACTTGCACACAACAAACTCACAATCCATACTAAATCAAGATAGTAACACAGATTTTTTTCGTGTATAATCATATATTTATAAGGCACCAAAATGTCAATGGCCTAATAAATAAGTCGGATCTATTGAGTACACATCTGAATGAACTCGCAGATGTGGGTAAATCAATAGATATCTTATGCATAACCGAACACAACATGAAAACAGATGACCAGGAGCACCTACATATTTCTAACTACTCACTAGCAGCATGCTACGCTAGGCAAGACAGAAACGGGGGCTCGTGCATCCTAGTAAAAAACACACATCAATTTGAAACCATTAATGTAAATAAATGGGCCATAACTAATCATATTGAATGCTGTGCGATAAAACTTACTTCCCATCCCATCATCATTATTTGTATTTATAGACCGCCAAATCATAGTAAAGATAAAGTATCAATGTTTTTTAATAATTTAGATTTGATATTAAACGAAATATGTTTAAAACGTAACAGTAGGATTATACTATGTGGAGATTTTAATATAGATATCTGCAAAAATAGTAAAAGGTCTATTATTTTTCAAAATATACTGCGTAGCTATAATCTTATTCTGGGGACGCGATCTCCAACACGTCTGTGTAGTGGGACCTGCATTGACAACATAATTCATAACATTAGAGGAAGTAGCTGCGAGGTCAAAGAATTGGCAATATCAGATCATACAGCACAACTGCTAAAATGTCGTGTCAAAAAGACCTGCACATTCCATCATTGGTTTATCTACAAGCGTGACTATAGTGGTGAAAATATTGGCAAGTTTAGGAAATGCCTGCAAAATTTATCATTTCATGATGCCTATCAATGCTCAGATCCAAATAAAGCATTTAATGAGTTCCACGATCTATTTAAATTGTTCTATGACCTATGTTTTCCAATTAACAAAATAAAAATATCGGTAATTAAAAAACCAAAGTGGATCACAACGGGATTGAAAAAATGTTCGAAACGTAAAAGAGACATGCTATGGGAATATAGAAAGTCACCAAACCTAGAAAATAAAAATAAATATAAAACGTATACTAAAAGATTAAAACACATAATCAAACAGACACAAAGAACACAAAACAATCATTTTATAAATACTGCTGAAAACAAAAGCAAAGCTACATGGAGCATAATTAATAAGCAGAAATCAAACTACCCTAAACAAAGCATTAAAAGCATAAAAATTGACAACAAAATTATAAATAACCCTGAACAAATAGCAAAAACATTAAATAATTATTTTATAGACCAAATTAAATCAAAAAGTGACATCAATCTTAATAATAAACCATTAATAAACTCACATCCTAATTCAATATTTATGACACCCACAGTACCCTTTGACATATTTAAAATTATTAATTCCCTGAAAAATACTAAAAGCTCTGGATATGACGACATAAACACCGAGGTAATAAAAGCCACATCTCCTATCATTGCACCAATACTCAGCCACATTATCAATAGTAGCATTGAAACTGGCATATTCCCAGAAAAATTGAAAATCTCTGTAATTAAACCATTACATAAAAAAGGCGATAAGCAAGATCCGCAACTACAGACCAATCGCGCTCATTCCGGTATTTTCTAAAATTTTTGAAAAGGTAATACATAACAGCTTATATTCATTTCTAGAAACTAACAAAGTCTTGGTTAGCGAACAATATGGCTTCAGAAGAAATAAAAACATTGACTCTGCCATTTACAAATTTGTTGAACATGTTCTAATTAACGTTGATAATAGAACGCCTGTAGTTGCATTATTTATGGACATGTCAAAGGCATTTGACTATGTTAACCATAAAATACTAATAAACAAGCTGGAAAAATATGGAATTAGAGGCAATGTCCTTGAACTTATCAAATCATATCTGACCGATAGAGAACAAATTACATACATAAATAAAATCTGCCCCTATACAAGATGTGAAAAGACTTTTGTCTCTACACATAGAAAATGCATATTTGGTGTGCCACAGGGCAGTGTTCTTGCTCCATTGTTATTTATTATATATATTAATGACATGCCTAAAACTATTAATAATCCAATGATTTTATTCGTTGACGACAGCACAATACTAATCAAAAGTAAAGATGATGTGACTTTCGAAAAAGAAATAAACGACAACTTAAATGGTATAATAACTTGGCTAACCGAAAACAACTTAAAAATAAATCTTGAAAAAACAAATTACATTTCATTTGAACAACAAACAAACAATAAAAAACCGGATATTCGTTACGGTGACAAAACAATAATTGAAGCAGAACACACAAAATTTTTAGGTATTTGGATAGATAAAAATATGAGCTGGAAAACACATGTTGAAAATACATGCAAAAAGCTTAGCCAGTATTCCTATGCTCTCCATAACCTAAGAAAAGTGTTAAATCGTGCATCATTATTAACGGCGTATCACGGGTATGTTGCATCTACTTTGCGCTACGGACTTATATTTTGGGGGAACTCGTCAGACAGAGAAATAGCGTTCAAAGCCCAGAAACAATGCACAAGGGCAATGTGTGGCATACAACGTACAGAAAGCTGTAAGCCACATTTAAGAGTTCCAATTATTAACATTTCCGTGTCTTTATATATATGAAGTGGCGATCTTTGTCAAAGCGAATTTACATCTTTATACTCATCCAAGAAGCACACGACACAAAAATAAAATATGCGTAAGAAGTCATAGAAAAGCAGTATTTAGTAAAAACATTTTGGGCATGGCACCCAAAATATACAATAAGTTGCCAAAAAGTATCACAGACCTACACAAAATGTACCAATTCAAATTATGTTTGCATGAATTCCTAGTTTCAAAATGTTATTATTCAAATAATGATTATTTGAGTGAAGAATGATTGATTTTATCTGAAATGTCATCACAAATTTAATGAGTATTGAAGTTTGATTTGACTTGTGTATAATAATTTGACATTTTTGATTCGATTTTTTTATTTTACATTTTTACTATTTATTTTGACATTTTTAATTGTTTTTTTTTATTTTATGTGACATTTTTAATTTGACATTTTTATTTTCTAATGTAACCCTATTTAAAATTTATTTACTGTGTCTTTAGTAAAATTTTGTCTGTTTAATATTTAATGTTGCCATAGTACCTAACATATAATTTGCACACCCTCATTGGGTTATAATACAATGTACCTTTTATATCTGTAACACCTTTTTAACATGTATTATGCAAATAAATTATTTGATTGAAAAAAAAAAAAAAAATTTTGATCCATTTTTTCTAAAAGAGGAGGGTGCTTCCATAGATGAGAAGCACGAAGGAAATAGGATAATTTGGGGCCAAAACAACAAAAGCGAATTATGGTGATGGCCGAATGCATGTTAATTTGGAGCAATCTTTCCGAAACGTTGTTGAAATTTTGTATTTTTTCCTCAATAAAATCGGGAAAGGAATCATCGAAGATTGGGGACCCAAGGAGACGAAGAGAGCTTTTTTCAATAATTTTGATTTCCGAGGCTATTTTATTGAATTTTGAAAGTGTCACTTTGCTGTTGGTACTGTCTGATAAAAATAGCTCACATTTGGAAAAATTTAGATCCAGTCCTACAGAATGTAGTTGGTTTTTTAAAAATTGCTAGTCATCTAAAACTGTGTCTACATCGCTGTCTAGGGTACCATCATCGAGATACCATACGTTAAATTTTGAATTTAGCTGTCGAATAATTGGGTGAATAGCTAGACTGAAGATCACTGGCCCGATAGGGTCACCTTGTTGACAGCCAACAGCGGATTCCAGAAGGTGGTCCTGATAAAGTAATTTAGATGGATGCCTATAACATTGCCAGAGAAAACTAAAAATTTGAGTTAAAGTAAGTTAAGTAATAAATTAAACGATAGAATGATGTTATCTATTCTATCGTTTGTATTTAATATTGAAATAGTAATACTTTTGTAAATTTCTCCGTCCGACATTCTTCGCGGGTCTTTGTTTAAAATGCAACAGTAATTTAAACTTTGTGAAGGCTTTTGTAAAACAATTGAGAATTGAATTTTGTTTTATGAAATTTTTATTTAATAGAGATGAGGACCTAAACATAAAACTTTGTTATAAGTTTGTTTTTGGGTTATTTGTTAACATGAATTATTGTGCAGTGATGAACTTAAACTTTTGAAGAGTCTACAATTCATTTTGCAATAAAGATAGGTTAAGTACCTCTTTAAGTAATAACAGTAAATACCTTAACTGGTTTTAAACAATAATTAACCAATCAACCTACATGTCGATGTAGAAATAATAAAGTTTTTCTAATCGACCAGCCACAGGTATGGGTGCTTTTCCCCGAGCTATGTGAAATAGCCAGAAGGTGCGCGAGGAAACAATGAACGAATGGGATCACCTCATTACACAAACTAGCTTAACAAAGACTAGTGCAGCTAGGTATTTGTATATACAAAAACCGACAGAAGTGTGCAAGCATGTGCATCTTGCAAGCAAGGAATGTGTGCGAAGGACTCGGGCAAGTAATGGGGGGCTACAAATCCTCACCGTTTCACAGCTTAGCTACGCATCCTCGCACTGCTGTAGTGTATAATATAATAATTAATATTTTATTACCAAGTACAAAACAAATAAACATTATACTATAAGTATTGTAATTTACAACTTTGCTTGTGGATCGCTGGTGGTACAAACTACGACATAGGTTATGTATGGATAACAATTGATGGAGTTTGTTATATAAGTATGGTCCAAGGAAGGCATACATTCTGCGGCTAAAGTTTGTTTTTAGTGCGGTAGATGTCACTACAAGGTGGTTACAATTTGTGGAATCCGGGTTGAAGAGTGTTAGAGAATGCTGCTTCATTGCAGTAACTAGAATAAATTGTTGCATGACAGTGGGGAGCTGGCAGTACTCATATAGTTGTTTTGTAGGAAAGAGACGGGGCTTAAACAGCATACCTTAATATGAATAGAATAGAAAACATTTATTCGACACAGACACAGCGCAACAAACACAAAGTAACAGAAACAATCACACATTTTCACAGCTCACACTTCCTTGCACCACATAGTTACTTCAGACATTTCTTGTGTAAAAGCCCCTCACGCTCAAATTGGATAGCTTGAAAATCTTACCTATCTAGTACAGCGCCAAGTCTTAAATAAAATAAGACGCAGACAATTTAAAACGCAATTACATCCGGGTATAAATTCCCTTCGACATTTGACAGACCTCAAAGCTGGATAAGATTTCCCGGAACCGGTATGACGGCTATAAAGGGAACAACGCTTGATGATAACGACTGTTCCGATTCCGGACTTCGTTTCAAATAAAGCTCGCCGTGGTTTCAAGAGATCGCTTTCGGGTGAACTCGGGAGTTTTCGGCTGTTCAGGGCCAATTTCCGAATAGACAAATATAACTTAAAACTATAATAGTTAATTATAAGATAAAGTATTTTATATGTAGTTATAGTTGACTTTAAACTTCTATTTCTTCGTCTCGATGATTCCTTGCTCTTAATTTAAATTTTATTCGACCAATATTCAGTCACGTCAATAACCCTAAAATATTAACCTAATTGAACACACGATTGACAGCTTTTGTCTTAGAAAATGTATAAAACCGCAATTATTTATTCTTTAAATAAAAGTTATCTGACTGACGAAAAATAAACCATCAAAACCACAAGGTCGATAACATTTGATTCATCTTTAAAATTAAGTATTATGCATTGTTTGACGCTGGAGTGCCATTCATTCTTAATAATAACTGAAACTTAGACATTACATATTGAAAATCTGACGATTGTCTTCGAGCTCAATGTTGAATTATAAAAAATGTTAAATATCTTCTTGTAAAAACCCGTATAGTCTCGGGTCAAAAGTGCAGTTGCACTCTACCTTGGCTAAGGTTTGAAAACTTATTTTAATAAAAAATAGACTGGTTTAATTTACAGCATAAAAAATATCGTGGATCTTTAACTTTTGTCTACACAGAAATACTGGACTCTTTGGTAGATTGTGACTGAACCTTTGACCCCTTAATGTACATAATACCTGCACATGAACCTACACTTTCGTGTCTTGCAGCAAACTGGTTAAAAGACGACGAGGTGAAAAAGCAAACCTCCCCTTTCAATTCCCAGTGCAAAGAATTTTCAGGTTAATAAGGTGAGGGCGTTTCGAAGTAATGAGGTGTACTTACCTTTGACTAACAAGTAGAAAATATATTCATAACTCAAGAAATTCGTGCGAGTTTCCGATCTAATAGGAACCGCATTGCTTAAAATATTACTCTGGAGCGAGAACCTGGCGCTTTTCATTTAAATTATATGAATGTAGATTGTAAAAGTTGTTGGTAATATGGTGAGTAATAGTATCAGCCGTCTGGAGTCTAATTTGCCGGCTTTCAAATGTCTGTAGACTCGCGCTCTGTAATTTATAGGTCTTGAGGCTTTAGACACAGCCGCTGGTAGAATGAAGTGTGTCATTAAACAATACTGTTCGTGCACTTCGAAACGAAGACGTAACGCACCGGAACAATTCCGCAAGGATGAAATGGCGACAGCAGGTCACTGGACAATTTGCGATCCACGGATTCCCCTCAAGTTAAAGGGGATAGGAGGAGCAGTGGGGGCGCAGTGGTATCGGCCGCGACTTACAAGTTGTAGTTCGTGGGTTCGAGCCCAGGTAGGCACTTTACTTTGTGTAAATTATTTCATCACCACTGCTCTCAAAACGGTGAAGGAAAACATCGTGAGGAAACCGGCATGTCCTAGAACCAAAAATTCAAAGACATGTGACATCTACCAATCCGCACTGGGCCCGCGTGGTGGATTATAGCCCACTTCCTCTATGAGAGGAGGCCTGTGTCCCAGCAGTGGGAACTTTAAAAGGCTGATGATGATGATGATGATGGATGGAGAGGGAGGGGATGGCCGAAGAAAAGATGGATGGACTGTATGAGGAGTGATATGAAAGTAAAGGGAGTTAGTGATAGTGTGACGGGGGACAGGACGGTATGGAAGAGGAAAACGTGTTGCGCCGACCACAAGTAACATGGGACAAGGCCAGGAAGATGATGTTCGTGCACTTTGGAACTCAGAAAGTCTCATTACAAAAACCGAAATAAACCTTGGTTTAAACCTGTACTATCAAGTCCAGGCTTATCTGCAAAACCATGGTCTAAATTTGTCCGTATTACAAAACTTAAAAAAACCGTGGTCTTCATAGTACCGTCATTTGAACCATAGTCAATATATCAACCACAGATAAATACAAATATCATTCGTTCACCATAATATCATTCAATAACAACGTTCCGTATGCCCAGAAATGAAAACGTTTTGATAATACGATAAGGATTAAATTACGTTTATGAGTGTTAAAAATATTGAGACTTTGTTATTTTGCATGGATATACATTTGTTATTTATCGATTGAAGTTTTGTTTAGATTGCAAATTAGTTAAAGAAGCAAATTAATTAAATTCTTAATAATTACTAATAATACATCTACGTACGTGTAACGAAACGTAACATTCTCGCGCGTTATATGAAACCATAACATTAATCAAAACCATCGCATGCTAAACAAAGTTCACAAAACTTTAGCATTTTTAAGTTATCGAAGTCTCTAATAGAACAATTTCCTCTTTGTTAATAATATATATAATAATATATTGTGATGGACCAACAAAAAAAAACGATCTAAGAATTGGAGTACCGAGGAAAAAGTAATATCCTCAATAATTAATTAAATCAACCATGTTAATATATATTTTCGGGTAAAAACAACACAACACAATAAAAAAGATGCTATAACCTAAAAGAGGTACTTTCACAGATACGACTTAGACCATCGTTAAACTAGGGGCCGCCGAGGTTTAACGTTAGACCATGATTGAGACTATGGTTTATCGCTAAACCATTATTTGTAATATCATTTTTGTGTAAACTACAGTTTATAGAGATTTAAACCTGGGTTTTTAGTTAAACCACTTTTTGTAATAAGACTGAGAGAGTCTAGTTAGACAAAGTGTCATACGATGTTGCCAAGTGACATTAGAATGTCGAGCGATAACGACTGTCAAAAAGTCAAAAATTAAATGTAATGGACTGACCACGTGACTTTTCGGTAGCGTATGTCACTCATTTTTGACTTTTTGACAATCGCTATCACAAAGCTATGCTGGTTGAATGTGAAATGCTAAATTTATTTTGTGCACAATAAACTGCCTTTAGGAATTAGTCGGGATGACATTTAATGTACTGCTTGATGTGCTAGCGTTATTCTGCTCTCGTGTCGGCAGCTTTACGATAATAAGTCGTGGTTAAAATATTACCAATCAGAAAAATTGGCTGACTGCCCAGAAAGATAGCGTTGTAACTCGTAGGTAATACGGCGGGGGCAGTTAGTTCAGTTGCAGTCAGGTAGATAGGTATAAGTACTAATGTATGCTTGCAAATTTACTGTGTTTTTATTTTGTTACTGCCTTTTTCCTACGCGCTTCGCTCCCATAAGGGTTTCCGCTGAAACCGTGTATTTTTCGATATCGATAAAAAGTAGCCTATTATTCTCAGCGATGCCGCGATGGTGCAGTGACTTTTTAATCAGTGTTAAATATTTATTTATCTAGTCTCATATCGTAATATTCGAATTATAAAATTCAAAACGAGTTTATATTGGCATACTTTATAAACACTATACCGAAATTTAAAAATAGAATCTTATTATAACACTATTTCTCAAACAAAATAATGCTATAAACAATGATATTCAAATAAACAGATATGTTATGAGCGCGCGCATTGTGAAGACTCGAATAGGTCACAATTGTGACCTTTAGTCTTTAGTTTATGTCACGCATGGCGAAGAGCGATAGGCTTTGTTGAATCAAAAACGAAATAAAAAAATGCCATCGTGTGTATTTAGAAATTGTACCAATTATGATACCAAAGTACATAAAACAGAAGGGATCTCATACCTTAAATAAGTACGCAATACGCCTCAATTTACTAATTTATTTAATTTTTTTTCCTAATATTCTGATATTTAGAGGTTAGAAAAAGATAACAACATTGGTGGTCAGAATAATGTTTGTTTACATTCACACGCAAGTGACAAACACTAGCTGTCTCTTTTTTTCTTATTGGTTTTATCAAGCCATCCCTTTCGCCTTGTAGTGAAATGTCAGATGAATGAAAAGTGTGTGTGAGGAACATTTTTTTCAATTGTTTTGTGAGTGTATAACGTATCTATTTATTTGAATATCATTGGCTATAAAACAATTTTTTTCTATTACGATACAGAACAAATCCAAGAAGTTAATCACTAAGGAGTTTTTAACAATATTTTTTTTTGTAATGCCATTTTATAGTACCTATTATAAAAAGATTTGATTCCAATTTTAAATTGTCTATGACAATGCCCGGTTTAGACTTAGCACGCGCTGCGATTTTAATTCGCGCGAATTTTGTTTCCTTTTACCTGTTCATAGAGCTCAAAATACTCGGGCGGATAAAATTCGCGCCGTGGTGCGGTGGATTCTGTGGCAAAACACGGATTTCTTGCGGTATTATTTCCGCACGATTTCTTTACCGCAATGCAAACAACTTCATACAATTCCATAGGTCGCAGAATGGGTGGAAAAAAATCGCGCGAATAAAGATCGCAGTGCGTGCTAAGCTAAGGCTTAGCAACTCTATATATAGGCGTTCTGGAGTGGCAATCACGAACCGGTAAACGCAGCGTTGGAAGGCCTCCCTGTAGGTGGACCGATGACCTAGTTAAGTCTGTGAAAATCTAGTGGATGCGAGACGCACAGGACTGATAAATGTGGCGACAGCAGTCCGAAATGATGACGATATATGCGCTATGAAATAAAAACCCTTCCTATTTTGAAGTCGGTTTAAAAGGAACACTGAACCACACTCAGAAATCTGCAATCAGAAAATCTAATATTATTGACCCCGGAACCAGCATTTTTTTGGGCAGTGGCAATGTTATTTTTCATGCCCAAAAAGTTTCCGCCTTCCCTTTTATACCTGTTTATTCATACTTATTTATTAGTAGCTTGGCAAGAAGTCACTGAGACATTAGAAAATTTCTTTACCAACATTCCGTTAGAGGTTACGAAGTCTCTTCCTTCCTCTTCTAAATTAGCTGAAGCTCTTCTTAAAGAAAACTTTACTAAAGACATACCAATCTTTAAATTTAAACCAATATGTATTGATTCAATTAAAAACGCGTTCAAAAGTCTCAATAAAAAAAATACTGAAGACTTGTGGGGGATATCCGTTAGGGTTCTTGGAGATATTATTGACTCAATTGCTCCTGTCCTAACAGGCATATTCAATCAATGTTTGGACAGCGGCACTTTTCCTGACTTAATGAAACACAGTAAAGTAGTACCAATTTTAAAATCAGGCTGTAAGAGTGATCCTTCTAATTATAGACCTATATCCGTGTTTCCAGCATTGAGTAAAATCTTTGAAAAAATCATGCTGGAACAGATGTTGTCTCACTTCAATTCAAATGGGATACTGCATAGTCAACAGTTTGGTTTCACGAAAGGTAGGTCGACAACGGACGCGGGAGTAAAACTCATCAGCCACATCTTGGAGGCTTGGGAGAGGTCCCAGGATGCCATTGGCATTTTCTGTGATCTCTCAAAAGCTTTCGACTGCGTCGACCACAACACACTGATCTGTAAATTACACCACTACGGAATTCGTGGAAAATCTGCTGATCTCGTGCTTTCCTATTTATCAAACAGACAGCAAAAAGTAAATGTTAATGGGGCGACGTCCTCCGGGTCTCTATTCAAGATGGGCGTGCCCCAAGGTTCAATTCTCGGCCCTTTCCTTTTTCTTGTTTACATAAATGATCTCCCTTTTATGATGGCCAAATTATCGGATATAATTCTATTTGCTGATGATACTTCGCTAATTTTTAAAATAGATAGGCAAGATACGGATGTCATAAATGTCAATGAAAGTCTAATTGTTCTCTCAAAATGGTTCGCAGCTAACAATCTTTTACTGAATGCGAAAAAAACAAAATGTCTAAAGTTCACCAAATGTACCACAACATGACCTAAACTTAAATCTTGACGGCAAAAATCTTGAAGTTATAACGGAAACTGTATTCTTAGGGATTACTATCGATTCAAAATTGCAGTGGGGCGCGCACATTAGAACTCTTTCGGGTAGGTTAAGTTCGGCTGCATATGCAGTAAGGAAAATAAGGCAGCTAACCGATGTAGCTACAGGTAGGTTAGTATACTATGCTTATTTCCGCAGTATTATGTCTTATGGCATTCTGCTGTGGGGATCAGCAGCAGACGTTGACTCAATTTTCATCCTACAAAAGAGGGCAATCCGCGCAATCTATAAAATGGGTCCTCGCTAGTCCCTCAGAGAAAAATTTAAAGAGATCGATATACTGACTCTACCTTCACTTTATATTTTGGAATGTATTTTGTATGTCCGTAAAAATCGGGGGCTTTTCAAAACTAGAAGCGACTTCCATAATTTAAATACACGCAGTAAGCACGAAATTGTAATACCCAAATTCAGATTAACGAAAACTAGCAAGTCTTTTCTTATAAACAGTATACGCTTTTATAACAAGTTGCCAAAGTCAGTTATAGAACTGACCGATGGAAGGTTCAAAAACTACATCAAACGTATCCTTGTTAAAAAAGCATATTATAAAATCAAGGACTACGTTGAAGATAAAAACATTTGGCCTTAGCTCCTTCTGCGCATGCAGCTTCCCTGGTAACTTGTAAACGGCACAAATATGTGGATGTCTCTAACTATTCTCAATCTCATTTTTTCTTTCCTTCTTTTAATTAGACATTTTACAATGGTTTTCAATCATCTTTAAAGCCCTTTGCTAAGAATAGTTACAGCACTGATAACAAAATTTGTGCAACATGTTAAATTTAGTCTTGTTATACTTATTTTTATTATTTTTACCTTTGTATAGATTCTTTTACCGATTGTTTTGTGAATGTGTGAACATTGTAGGCCTTCTAGATGCTAGTTAACATTTGTTAACTTTTTTATATAATCTTTTTCTTTTTTTTTTAGTTTCTTACGACTTATTGTCATAATTCGGGCCTACGTTGTCCCCCCATATCTAAGTACTAATGCTGTAACATGGAAATATTGTAAAACCAAACCATTTTTAAAAGAGTAACCATGGAGTTTCTTGCCGGTTCTTCTCCATAGGAAACGACCAACCCGAACCGTGCACATTTTGTCGACGTTTTATAAGTGCCCATGTAGGCTTATGTGAAATAAAAAAATTGATTTTGATTTTTTGATCTTGTTTATCCCTGTCTGAGAAAAGCTAAAAATCAATGGATGGAAGAAAAAGAAAACAAGTACACAAGTATACAGTATTCGTAAATTGCTCAGAAATGGGTCATACCCTCGGCACCTACAGTTAAACCAAATACATCTAGTGGTATCAAATGGTGAGCTTCAGTAAATTTATAAGGAAGACGCTAGCGGCCAGGCGAGCGGTCAGACTAAGCCACAGGATTACCTTCAGCAGATGACAGACGCAGATGAAATGTAATTCAGAAGTTCCAGTCAGATAAGAATCAACATCTTTATTAGTAAATGGTGGTGGTGGCTAAGACATCGCCTCTCGTGCTTGAGTTTGTGGACTCAAATCCGGTGAAAATGTCAATTGCAAATCGGTCGGATTGCGTCCATCTGAATGTACTTGCAATTTCGCTTAGTAAAATCGGTTTCGGTGTGATTTAAATCGAATCACGTCTAGCCATCTGTAAGATCGCTTACTGTGACCAATAACCTTTTTTCTTTTACTGCATTATCCACTTCATAAGTTACGATGTTAGAGGATGTATCATGCGTTTATTAGAAATACACTCGACTATCGGTTCTGAAAGCCGTACAAATCGAGTCGTTCTCGCGACCCGTAGCGCAGAAATTAATTGCCCTGCCACTGCGCCAATCGTGCCATAGTTACATGTACTCGTATTACGTTTCTTTTATGTGTGACCGCATTATTAAGCGAGCTGCACCAGGGTAGTTTATACTGACAGTTTTTACTGGTAGTATTGATTTACAGTTTTACTGACGTCTCTTTTCTTTCCTCGTGTCATGACAGTTTTATGTAGTTGAACTATATAGTACTAGCACTGCGCCCGCGACTTAGTTCGCGTGATTTCGTTTATCCTATAAATGATTTTCTTCTAAGCAGTTAGTACCAAAAATATGCTATTATTAAAACAATAAAAAACTGGATATCGTAGATATACAGGGTTTATTGGATTGGGATGATTCATTATTTGTCTTAAAGAATAATAAGTTTTAGGTTAGCGCCACAAAGTAAAATCCTCTCCTAAAAACATATCAACCCCTATTTGCCCCGTTGAGGGTCGAGTTTTGAACAACCTAAATATGCTATTCACTCTTTTATTCTCTTTTTTTATTTATCGTTTATGTTAGTCAGATTCCTCAAAAAAACTTTACCTAAGCCTAACTCTATATGGGAGGGAGTTTTAAAAATGTTTAATGTAAATTTTGATTATTATCTTTATCCCCAAGGAATTCGATTTTACATACAAACTAATTTTGACCCTTTTCACCTCCTTAAAGGTTGAATTGCCTCAAAGTCGTGTCTTAGTGCTCCCCTAGATCCCCACGTCAAAAACGAAACCCTGTCCAGTAAGTTTCTTAGCTTGAGTTAGTTTCGAAAAACTTATAATGACAACCTTAATTGTTCACTTAGGATGACAACCTTATTTGTTCACGTATTTATGTAAATTTTCAAATTTATTAACCCAAATAAGATATTTCAAAAATACTTTACACCCCTAAATCATGTTTTGGGGATAGTTTCGAAAAACTAATAATGACAACCTTTATTGTTTATTTAGGTTGGTATTTATGTCAAATTTCATGTTTATTGACCCATCAGATTCTTCTATACAAACTTCAACATCCCCTAAATCATCATTTGGGGGAGTTTAGAAAAACTAATGATGACAACCTTTATTGTTTACTTAGTATGGTATTTATGTCAACAATCAAATGTTTTTCTTTTCCTTCAAATTTTTCTCCTTTTTTTTCATTCAAAACCCAAAAAATAAGATTCTTCAAAAACACTGTACCCCCTAAATCATCTTTTGGGGGTAGTTGCAAAAAACTAATAATGAAAACCTTTATTGAGGTTGGTGTTTATGTCAAGTTTTATGTTTATTAATTCAAGATATAAGATTCTTCAAAAAATTAACATCCCCTAAATTATCTTTTGGGGGTTGTTTCAAAAGACTAATAATGATAACCTTTATTGTTTATTGAGGTTGGTATTTATGTCAAGTTTCATGTTTATTATCCCAAGATATAAGATTCATCAAAAAAAAATAACATCCCCTAAATCATCCTTTGGGGGTTTCGAAAAACGAACAATGAAAGCCTTTATTGTTTATTAAGATTGGTATTTAAATCAGGTTTCAAATGTATTAACTGAAGTAATAAGATTCTTAAAAAAAATATCATCGCCTAAATTGTCTTTTAGGGGTAGTTACAAAAAATAATAATATCAACCTTTATTATTCATTTAAGTTAGTATTTGTGGCAAATTTCATGTTTATTTACCCAAGAAATCAGATTTTGCCATACAAACTTCAATACCCCCTAAATCATCATTTGGGGGTAGGTCGGAAAACTAATAATGTTAATCTTTATCATTTACTTAGAATACTATTTGTGCTAAGTTTCAAGAATTTTGGCCGGAGGAATTAGATTTTTCATACAAACTTTCAATCCCCTTTTTACCCCCTTGGGGGTGGAATTTCCAAAAATCCTTTCTTAGTGCACACTTACGTCACTTGTGGAACCTTTCTGCCAAATTTCATGCTTCTAGGCGTAGCAGTTTTGGCTGTGCGTTGATTGATCAATCAGTCAGTGAGTCGGTCAGTAACCTTTCGGTTTTATAGATATAGATTTATGAAGAAATAAGAAGAATGAGTGTAGTCACTAATATCAATTTTCTTTCTTCCCAAACTAAACTTAAATGTAAGTAGATACGTAGCCGTTGCTCGCAGAACAGATGGTCGATGGCCCAGAAAGTCAGACAGGACAAGACATTTTTGCAAGGCCTCCCACTAGGTGGACAGATGACCTGGTTAAAGTTGCGGCAAACCGCTGGAAGCGAGACTCACAGAACTGATCAATGTGGCGACACTTGGGGGATGCCTTCATTCAGCAATGGATGTCTTTCGGCTGAAATGATGATGGTGATGACGTAGCCCATTTTACTTTGAGTGCACTACGCAATGATTTTATTTCCGCCAGACAAAACAATTTAGTTTGTCGCTGTTTTGAAGGCGCTTATAGGTTTACTTGATTTTTTTAACAATCGGCGCGTATGATAGACAATCAAAATACAGCATATAAATACGTGTGTAGACCACAGATACAAACGCTTTACTTATTTCAATTTACACACTGTAAAAATATAACCACACAAGCACAATGGTCCTCAATAAAGACTAATTGCGGAAACATTTATAATTATATCAGCTTGGACGGCATCCCACATAATCCAGATAGTAAGACACAGCTTAAAAGATTCCAATCCTTGAATAATCCTGAACGTAACGGGACGGTCTCAGCGGTAACATCTGTGACCCACTTGTGCAAGCATTTGTCTGGGTCTGACGCACGTTTAACTACCTTTTGTGTTTTATACCGGTATAAAAGTTGACGTTTATTTTACGACTGTGTTGTACACGGATTTCAGATACAAAGGGTCAATTAAATAACTTTGTATCTACGGCATTTTTATGTTTTTTTTAAGTTGTTGAGATTAATGGCCCGTTTCTGAATTAAGAATTTGAAGTTGAGTATTTGTCAAAGTCTATTTTAGACTGGAAACCTGTAAAATTTTGGTGTTTAAGAAGGTTTGACACTTTTTGACATTGCAAATTCACAGTTCAGTACCGGCCACAAGTTAAGTTGGTAGGTTCGCATTCCATATTGTATTCAAATGACATGATTTCCCGTTTAGTTTTCTTTTATTAGTACGTACTATCTGTACGCAAAAGTTAATCAATATTGCTAGTTTTCAAGCGAAATCTTTATCACAAACACATTACATAATAATAAGAAATTGCCGTTTTATGAAATGGGCCACTTCGAACTGTGATAACTTCGGTTTTGCTTAGAATTATAAGTTCAAATAAACTTCGTATTTAAGGCATATTATTCCTTATTTAATATTCATTCATTTCTTTATTTGAGTTTTGTTTTTCTGAAATCACCGTTTAAAGTTACTTATTTCATAACTGTGCAATTTCATATGTAAAATACCTAATATAACATTAGTAAGGCATGCCATTTAACACTCAATAAGAGAATTCCGTATTGATCCTCCAGTTACCCTCCACAAGTAGAGGTATCTATTCCACCTACCTATGTGTACAGCTTACTCGAAATTATTGAACCCTTCGTGGATTTTTGCGGTAAACCCTTATCTAACCTTCACATTCTGGCCCAGTGAACATCTCTATTGACGACAGAGTGGTTACCAACATCCTTTTGCTCATTGCTTCACATTTTTAATCGACCTCAAAAAAAATACAGGAGGATTTTCTCAATTCCTCAAAAACATGCCATGCAGATTTTAATAAAAATGTTTTGTAGGGTGTTGTCTTAGTGTAGGGAATACGTGCTTGGCCAGCTTTAAACTAGATTCGGTCACAAGACGCCCACTTAGATATGTAGATAAATAGCTGACAAGCCAGTATCTAAAAATAATTTATTTATTCAACCTAAAGCAATCAAGACAATTCGATCCAATCAATGTTGAGACCTTTTTCAAATTGAAAAACCACCCAGTGTTATTAATGTACATTGAAAAGCTCTAAACAAATTTGTGAAACAAACCGTAAGAATTCTGTTAAGAAAAGTAGGGGATTTTTTTCCTTTGTTTTTTTATATTCATGAGGTCCGAGTGCTCATCGAGTGTTTCGAGATCTACAAAATGAGATTTTAAGTGGGCGTGGATGGCCAAAACCGAAACTATGATAAAATAGCGGCAAACACTCAAAGAAGTCACGAGGCTGATTTTAATGAAAACTAAAACTGCATCTGTGGATTTAAAAAAAAAACAATATTCCTAGCCAGGAATCGATCCCGTTGATTTTGACTAAGGATACAATTTTGGGAAGTAATATAATATAAATATGGCATATGGCAAACTTAAGAAAAAGACACATTTTTGACAAAAATACTTATTTTTCCTACGTGAAGTATCTCCCTGTGATGAAATGATGTCCATTATTTTCAATAAATAGCCGAATTCGTGAACTCAAGTGTTATACTACATTACCATAATTTTGATTATGTTTAGAATATTCTCCAAAGACTTTTACATGTCATCAATTACATGATACGAGTCTAAGAAGATCTCATAAAAAAAGTTAAAAATGAGCCTTTCCTTAAGTTTGCCATATGCCATTACTGCCTAGAATTTGATTATTATTAGCGAAACTATCGAAAAGTGTAACAATACAGCATGTGTTTTTTTTTTTAAATTAACGGGTTCGATTCCTGGCTTGGAATATTGATTTAAAAAAAATCTAATGATAAAGATAAAGATATTTTATTTGCTTAAAACATGGTATAAAAGGTGTTATTGAAAATAGATAGATCAAACATGTTTTGCTTAAAACTAAGCGTGCAAACTTATTCACTAAAATATTATGTCAAAATTGAAATTAATTACATTAAAAATTCATTTTAAGTCATTAATACTATAACAATTAAGAAAAAATCATTTTAAGTCATTAATACTATAACAATTAAGAAAAAATCATTTTAAAAAGTCATTAATATTATAACAATTATTAGAAATTCATTTTAAAAAGTCATTAATACTGTAATAATTATTATTATTGAGCCATTCATACAGTTGCATTTTGAATAGCTTACAATTTAATGTTCTAAAAACACCCGGTAATTTATTATACAGTCGTATACACATAGCCAAACAATTTTTATTATATTTTGCTGATCTAGGTAGCTCTTCCAGCACGAGCCTATATTGGTCACGTCGACTTCGAGAGCTTGTAAATAGTTCTTCTGCTGTTCTAAATAATTCCAAGTGCTTCCGAACAAACATACATGCCTCATATATATATAATGAAGGTAACTGTAGCAAACCAAGTTCCTTAAATATTGGTTGACATGATTCGTCCGATGGAATCTCGTATACAGCTCTTAGACATTTCTTTTGGGCAACAAATGCTCTATTACGATCAGTACTATTTCCCCACATAATTAGTCCATATCGAAGTGAGGACTCCACATATGCGCGGTATGTCATCACAGCCGTTTTTATATTAGTCACTTTTTTTATTTGTCTCAAAGCATACACAAACTTATTTATTTTATTGCATACAGTATCTACCTGTGCTTTCCAGTCTAAGTGTTCGTCAATTACTACTCCTAGAAATTTAGTTTTTGTCACTTGTGTAATTTTCGGAATATCCATTTTAAAATTAAATGTATTATTATAAGATTGATTAAATTGTATATATACTGATTTATTTAGATTAATTGATACATTATTATTATTTATTATGATTCAGTTTTAGTTTTCGTCAACATCGGCCTGTGACTCCTTTGAGTGTTTGCCGCTATTTCTCATGGTTTCGGCTTTGGCCATCTACGCCCACTTATGATACGAAACGTTTAGTCGACTCTTCTCGTGACCAGAGGGCTGGACTTTTCTTCGGCCAGAGAATCAGCATTGCTATCCAACGTGGCGATGCTGCCAGCGTTCTGGGCACGTTTCCCGTTAATGTGGACGAATTTTGTGACGCCCAATGAACCCTCCCCTTTTTATGAGCGTTGGATATAGTTTGTATATAAAGTATGTTATGTTTTAGTTAATAATTTTATTTTTGTTGCAATAAATTAACAAATTATTTAGTTTTACTGGGACTTAAATATAACTGGCGAAATGTGGGTGTACCACAGGGGAATACCGTAGGTCCACCTCGGCCTAACCTTTCGGACAATACAAGCACTAGCGCGATGTTATGTTGTTTTACTGTTTAGTTAGATAATTATGTCTATTTTACCTATTTGAAAAACCATGAGCCGGTTTCTGAATTGAGAGAGAACGGGAACGATGACAAGGGAAAAGAAAAGTATATTTTAGACTAGCAGTTCCCCGCGGCTTCGCTCCCGTGGACCACCCCACAGTACCCGTCTTCGGCATTAAAAATAGCCTATTCAGGAATAAATGTAGCTTTCTATTGGTGAAAGAATTTTAAATCGGTCCATTAGTTTCGGAGCCTATTTGATACAAACAAACAAATAAAAAAATCTTGATAGGAATAATAAAGAAAAACTACCTACTTATGTTAGTCAACAATCTGCCTGCCTCTTCCCAACCGGTTAGTCCCGCTATGCTCTAGTGCTGCTATGCTCGACTCGACACGTGCACGGCGGAACTTTTTAATAGGTATTTTTCGCTTCGAGCATAGCGGAACTAACCGTTTCCAATTATGTTGGGGTCAGCTTTCATTCTAACCGGATGCCTATCTGACCTCCTCGACCCAGTAACAGGGTATCACAATGCCCCTTGGGAAGACTGGAGTTGCATTTTCTGGCTAAGACACGCCTAAAAGATTAGGTATAATATTCAAACTATAACATTATTTCAGCACAAGTTAATTTATATTTATGTAACGACTTCAAAACAATAAACAAGCTAATATTTCTGAATTTAAACAGAAGAGCTGAGTTTTAACTATGAAATATGTCAACAACAATCATTTCGTGAAATTATGTTCAATATAAATTCTAATTTGCATTTTGACAACCTAAATATATTGTCGACAATAAATAATCTAAATGTAGAGAATAGAATTTAAATAAATTGTACCTGTGCGTAGCCTCGGTCTGCGGGCTGTGAACATAGATACATTCTCTTTTAAAATATTTTGCATAGAAAGAAAATACAGAGAAAGTAAAATTCACTACTTTTCTTATCGTCTTGGGAAAATGGTATGCATGGTTTGTGGCAAAAAGCTAGTCCGAAAGAGACGTAAAACGACTTACTATAAAAACTTATAGAAGTGAGATATTATTCCATTTGATGCTAGGGCTTGAAGACTCACTTCTAGCTGTTTTTTACCAAAGTTATCATGGCGATTTTGTAACAGGTCTGGTCAAATACAATGAATGGTCAGTTGGATGGAGTAGCTTCTACAATACCCTATTCTGAAAATCTAAGAAGTCGATTTTTCCTAGAATGGCATTTTTATTCTAGTTCTTACAGACCATCCAGAGATTGAGTGGTAGATATTGTTGTCAGCGGTAAGACCGCTATTGTACACGAAGTATTTAGAGATATCAAAAAACTTAAGGAACCCTTTCTGTGCCCTACTTCCCATTGTAACATAGATTGAGACTTGAGACCGTACAAGTAAAACATAATCATATTTATTTACATTATTAGGAAGTATGCCTAACTTATTATTCGCACAAATTCGCCATCGTCCAAAATAATACAGTGTGATAGTGAAAAATATAATGTAAAAACATACCCATTTATTATTATTTATTTATTTATTCTTTATTGTACACCACACAAATATATATACAGGACAAAAAATCATAAAAGCAAGTGTACAATGGGCGGTCTCATCGCACAGGGAAATCTCTTACAGACAACCTTTGGATGGACTGAACGAGAGGAGAGGAATTTAGGGTTGTCAGTGTACAACATATCTTAAATAATAATACTTAGACATAATAACATAAAATACATACATACAATAATACATAATATACTAATAAATAACAAAAATATCATAGAGAAAGGATAAGACTAATTATAGTGAAAGGAAATGCTCCTTCACCATTTTTTTGAATATTGGTAAGGATTGAGCACGCCTCACTTCAATAGGTAATGCATTCCACAAACGAGCTGCTTGAACTGTAAAACATTTGTCGAAGAAGGATGTGGAATGCATACGTATACTTAATTTTAGATTCTCCGATGATCTCAAGGACCTAGAATGTTTGTCACAAAGGAACTATTATGATTGTTATGATCTAGAATTAAATGAAAACACGGTGCACTTTCCTCAAGTGTGCCGAGCTAGAAAAGGGAGCCTGCCATCGTTCGAATGGAGAGTTAATCACATATTACTATAATATTATCTTAGTTTAAAATAGTAACATAATTAAGCTCATTCTTGGAGCGGTAGGCAGAGGTACAGATACAAATATAGATACGAGATAGATAGATAACACTTTGTTTTATACCAAAGTAGTAACTTAAGTCTGGTGAAATTCTAAATTCTATGAGAACTTTGGTGGTCTGATCGCTGACAGCGATATCTACCAGTCTAAATTGAGATGGTATTGGGATGAATTGAAATAACCTAAAAAATGGAGGGGAGGTGTAGTAGTATAGTACCTACTTAATGTATGGTTACTGTGGTATACCAAAGAGGTCGCATAAGAGACTAAATTATCTACTTATTAAATAGATTAACGGCTGAGCTCTCAGGGCGCCCAGAGAGCTCATGCGTTTATAATTAATGAATTATGTGAAATGTAATTCTAATCGGTATAAATCCAATATCTATCGTAATAACGTGTTATATATTTAGTGGGAAACCCCCACAAAGGCTCTCACAGTACGATATAATAAGGGGTAAGTCTGTTGCTGAGAAATTCTTAATGATAAATACACAATTATTTAATTATTATTCTATATGCCCGACCTGTGATAGAACCCAGATCGCCCTTGCAACCACTAGAAATAACACCGTGTATATGAGATCCCATATAATATCCGCCATATTGTATTTATGACGGCAGGAAATTCGAAATAAACCTTTTAGACCCTCAATAAAATACCTTGAGGATATATAAAACGATGCGCACGGACCATTTTACGGGCAATCTGGTGCGTCGTCTGTTTTGTATGTAGAATGGTTTTCATAGAAGTATTATTTTACTGTAGGTACTGTCTTACATCAGCATCTTCCTGCCCTTATCCTATATCACTCGGGGTCGGCGCAACACGTTTTCTTCCTCCATAACGTCCTTCCCTGTCACACTATCACTGACTCCCTTTTCATTCATATCACTCCTCACACAGTCCATCCATCTTTTCTTTGGCCTTCCTCTCCATCTATCCACATTTATATTCATAACTGTTTTAGTAACATGTGTTTGATCCCTCTTCATCGCATGACCATACCAGGACAAACGGTTTCCTTTCAACTTTTCTGTCACTGGCGCCACTTTCAAAATTCCTCTAATATACTCATTTTATACTTTAATTTATATCTACTTTACATTGTAAACATTCATTTATACTTTCTTACGTATGAATATACTTTTTCAAATTAAAAAAAAAACTACAGCTGTGCATTGTCATCCATCATACATTTCAGCTCAATCGGTTGGGGATCACTATTTTAATACAGTTCAGTTCGGTTTAGAAGAAAAAACAAAATTGGGCCCCCACAATATGGCGCTGAAAATGTTCCATTTTCCAGTTTTAATGTAGTCAGTGACACTCGCATGGTTAAGATGATCGATTGACGTAAGAGTCATCAAAATAGGCCAATGCGTTTGGTCTCTAGAACGCCACATAGGAACAAAATTATATACATAGACTGATAAACTCCTTCGGCAGTCGGGTAATGAGTATGCAAAGATCGTAGCAGTTGGCGGTCTGTAGTTCCTGCCTACCACATGAGAAAAAGACGTGACTTTATGTATTCTTTAATCTTCTTCTCAGCACAAAATACTTCACCGAAGACCTTGTTTCAACGATTCTAAACGCGCGCTAAGAATTTATTCGACATTAAAATGTCTCATTAAATCCCTTGAATATTATCATGTTCTCGTAAATTGAAATACTCCAGATGGTATTGGATGCCTATAACTTAAGACCAGTGGATTAATTGAAGTCGATATGTTCATCACTTTTTCAGTATTTCTCAACTATTTAGAGGTCGACTTCTAGTAAGACAGACTGCGGTTCAGTCTCATCTCATTTCTCGTTCGATTCTCATTATGGTATCGAGTCTCTACTTATTATTGTTATTTATATACATATTATTATATACATTTTATTGATGTTGAGTCGAAATCGATTGATTAATAATAATTGCCATGATTTTCCTGTTCTTGTTTTATCAACCAAACATTGTTAATTAGTCACACAAAATAGTTTCATTAACATTTATTAGGTTAAGGAAACATTTTTGTATAAATCGTAAAATTAGTATTTAAATAAATCTACAATGTTTCCGGACTAGTAATAAAACTTGGAGCCCGTAAAACACACTTAATTTTACTGCCTTAAAGTTAGACAGATTGTATATTTAAATAGTAAAGATAAGGCCTTCCAAACGTTTGCCTATACGCGGGACCATACGAGGAACACGGCGTTTATAATGTCTCGCGCACACAACCGCTCTCAAAGATAGCCAACCGCGTGGTGAGTTGTCTTCGGTCTCGATCTCGAATGACCGATGTGTGATCAAATTGTTGCGTCAGAAAATAGTACAGTCCGTACTGTCCTTACTATAAGCTAGTATTCTTTGCTATTAGTATAAAAGTCATCATTCATCATCATTTCACGACATGGTTGGCGCAGTGGTTGAGCGATCGGATGCTGCGCCGCATGTCGCGGATTTGATTCCCGCACGGATCAAATTTCAGTTAGGGTTTGAGGGTTTGTGTGAGTGAGTTTAAATGATTGTAATCATAATTACGAATCCCACGGTACAGAAGAAATTCCTAATGTTGGGCAGTCTTAAATCAATTAAAAAACATTTACTTGTTCAGAATGTGTGATCAATCACCTTGAGTACCTTAGGCTCGGGAATACTTCTTAGTAGGTGTAAGCTCATACGAGTAAGAGTTCTTATTCGCTTTGTTGTCGGTTTTTTTGATTGAACTTAACCTTTTAAGTCTAATGTTACGTACATATTTTATTTTCTACGCGTTTTTTATTTTATAAGTCAGCAGCCATTTTCTTTTGTTACGGGTGGAAACCTTCAATAAGTGCCTGGAATTTTGGCACGTAGGCCGTAAGGGGACACCGTGACCTCTCAAAAGACGACCCCTGAACCTCATCTGTGCAACGCCCGTTAAGGCACATTCCTGGGGAGTTCAACAGGCCTTGAAAAGTTACTTTTAGACTGTTGGATTTGGATGGAATTGAAATCATGTTCTTCTTAATCCTCCGTTGCTGTTTATTGAATCGTTTACTTCGACTCGTCAAGTTTCATTTTATTCCGGAACTACTTAACATTAGGGACCTTCAAGACGGTTTGATACAATTTAAATTGCGTTAATAGCCGATATATATATATGTCGGGTTTAGTCAATAGTACGGACGTCAAAACAAATTGCAAGCACGCCATCTGGCGGCAAAGCAAGAACAACTACGCGTTGGCACGCTTTTTATAAGCACTTGCGTAGTTCGGAACAGGGCAGTTGAATACTGACCACCTTAGAGTTAACACGTCGTAGAATCAGTGTCGATCCGTAATATTAGTAAGAAAGATTGTAACTGTGACTATTTAAAATAAACCCATTGTATCGAACAATTTCTGTGATTTCATTTGCACGATTGTACCCACCGACCCGCCCACACACGATGTCTTAACCTAAGGGAATACATCCTGACTTCCCGATGGTTTGCATCTATCAGCCAGCCTTGTTGCTACATATATATATCGGTCGCATATAGCGTACACGTATTTTCTAAGAAAATGTCAAGTGATTTGCCCTTGTGAATCGTGTCGAGCAATCTGGGTGGTCATTTAGTGTGAAGATCAAGCCTGTATGTTTACATATTTGTTAATCAATCACGCCTCAACGGATCAACGGATTTGGATGTAATTTGGAACACGGGTTTACCGTGGCTAAATAAGGACATAGGATACCTACTTTTTATCTCGGTAGTATGTTCCCTTCGCCTCGGAAAGCTTGTTTAGCTTAGAGCCGATACCAACGTATCGGCTCTCATTTGTAGAACTTTGAAAGTTGTTCCGGATAGTCAGAAGACAGACAATCTGACAACAGTCCTGCTTGCCAAGGAGTATGGTGTTACCCAGTTACTGGGTTGCCTTTACCCTTTGCCCTTTGCTGTCCCACTGCTGGGCCATCCCAAGTCATTCAACACATTCTTTGCACGCTGCGTTTCAAACCAGCTCTCATGATACGCGTCACCATTATAGTTGGAAAAAGGCTAGGGAGATTAATAAGTATGTTCCCGTAAGATAACATTCGACTAAAACGCGGACGAACCCACGTGCCAAATGCTTTCTTAATAAAATATGCTGGTCTTCTGTTCTTCTATGCAGACAAAACAGCTGCTATTTATCATGAAGACAAACCAAGTCCATGATAGTGAATAATTCAACGTTTTATTATTTATGTGTTTCGTTTCAGAATATTATTTGCATATTTTCCGCATCTTTTTACATAATGTTTTGTAATTTACATTGTAGTATTAAGCGGGAGGCAATCAGGTGGGTTTCATCATCAGCCTATAGCAGTCCACTGCTGGACATAGGCCTCTCCAATTGCACGCCATTTGCTTCGATTTTCGGCTACTCTTAGCCAGCTGCTACCAGCCACCCCGCGAAGATCGTCACTCCACCTAGCCTGAGGGCGTCCCACCTTACGTTTACCAATTCGCGGTCTCCACTCAAGAACACGTCTACCCCAACGGTCATCGGTTCTACGACTTATATGGCCGGCCCATTGCCACTTCAGCTTACTTATTCTGTGAGCTATGTCGACAACTTTGGTTCTCTGCCGGATCACCTCGTTTCGGATTCGATCCCTTAGAGAGACTCCGAGCATAGCCCTTTACATTGCTCGCTGAGCAACTTTGAACCGATGAACCAGCCGTATTGTGAGTGTCCACGTCTCGGCGCCGTAGGTCATAACAGGTAGGACGCACTGGTTGAAGACTTTGGTCTTCAGGCTCTGTGGGATACGTGACGAGAAGATTCGACGAAGTTTCCCAAACGCCGCCCAGCCCAGCTGTATTCTTCTATTAGCCTCCTTATCAAAGTTGTTCTTACCAAACTGCAGAGTTTGCCCGAGGTAAACGTATTCTCGAACAACTTTGAGAGCACCGCCATTGACCACAATGGGTCCCGGAGTGACGTGTGAATTGAACATAACCTGGGTTTTGTCCAAGTTCATCCGGAGCCCGATGCGTGCAGAAGAACCAGCTAAGCCGTTCAGCATCAGTTGCAAGTCATGCAGTGACTCTGCTATTACGACGATGTCATCCGCAAATCGCAGGTGTGAGATGTACTTGCCGTTTATATTAATGCCGCGTCCTTCCCAGTCCAGCGTCTTAAACATATCCTCCACCGCGTTGCTAAACAATTTCGGGGAAATAACGTCCCCTTGTCTAACCCCTCGACGCAGTGAGATATGCTTAGTTTGCCGGTCCTGACTTTGGACGGTCATTGTGGCGTTTGCATAAAGACATCTCAGCACTTGGATGTATCGCCAGTCCACTTGGGACCGCTGCATAGACTCCAAAACAGACCAGGTTTCGATAGATTCAAAAGCCTTCTCATAGTCCACAAAAGCAAAACACAGGGGCCGATTATATTCTTCGGACTTCTGTATAATTTGCCGCACTGTGTGGATGTGGTCTATGGTGCTGTATCCACCTCGGAACCCGGCCTGCTCCGGTGGTTGAAACTCGTCGAATCTTCGCGCTAGACGATTCGTGACGACTCTCGAGAACAACTTATATACGTGGCTAAGAAGCGAAATGGGTCTATAATTCTTCAAAAGGGTCTTGTCACCCTTTTTGAAGAACAGAATGACCACGCTCCTTTGCCACGCTTCAAGGTGGGTTTACCTAGAGGAAAAGGTGAATAAGATTTTGTGTCTATTTATGTAAATGTAGACAGGAACGTGTTGTCTTCATGTTTAATACAGTCATAGATAATAAAATACTGTTATAGCGACCGCCAGTCCAACGGCCAATTATGGTGATTATGGAAATACACATTTAATAACAGGACGGTTTGGTTAATGATAAATTAATAACAACTAAATTAAGTGGTATGCTATGGGCTAGGTAATGATATGGCCATGGAGGTATGCGAAACAGGGTGTAAAGTACCTCCATTGAAAAGGCAGGATCCTCTGACTAGACGGGGGTTGTGTCTGATGGACAACTGACCGATGGTGGATGTCGAACTATTGTACATTTTCAAATCGTGCTTCTTTGCTAGTTCTTACTAGCGAACTGGCGTAGGTACACACCACACATACACAGACACAACACACACACACATATACATTTACAACACACACACAAATATATACAAAACACTCACTGTTATAGTTTATTACTAACAACCCTTTTTAGGGTTCCGTAACCAAAGGGTAAAACGGGACCCTATTACTAAGACTCCACGATCCGTCTGTCTGCGTCTGTCACCAGGCTGTTTCTCATGAACCGTGATAGCTAGGCAGTTGAACTTTTCACAGATTATGTATTTCTGTTGCCGCTATAACAACAAATACTAAAAACAGAATAAAATAAATATGTAAGTGAGGCTCCCATACAACAAACGTGTTTTTTTTTGCCGTTTTTTGCGGTAATAGCGTTGGCCAGTTTTTTGTGCTTATCTTTACAACTTTGGTGTTTGTTTCATTTTGCTAATTATTGCATAATATTGAACTGTATGAGCAGCTGCCAGGGAAGGGCACTGGCTCCTGTGGACTTGTAATCTTTTTCTTATGTAAATAAATATATTATTCTAATATTTAAAAAAAAACTTTGATAGCGCGACAAATCTTACACTGGTAACCACTAATGGCTATGTTTCTGGCAAACACAACTATTGCTATGTATATAAAAGCATGCCATTAAATAGAACCCAAGGACACGTAAGTGATGAAGCTACTCCTCCAAATCGCTGTCATTTGAAAACAGTACTCAGAAGTCTGGCAACTATAGTACAATGGCAATGCTAATTCTTTGGCAAAAGACGAGCCAACTTTCTGGTCACGCAAAAAGTCGATCAGTCGGGGAAAAATATCTTTTAATAGGAGAAACTCACCCGGGCCCCATGACGTAAGCGTTTCGACTCGAAACGGCTGAAAACTGTAATTGCCAATAAGGTTACAGTATTTGCTTCAATTGGAGTCACCGTAGCCACAGCGGCAGCTCCGGCACAGCCCGCCGTATTTGGAACATGTTCAGTCTTTTTACAAAAAGTGGTTTAACTGAAAACCCAGGTTTGAATCTCTAAAAACTGTGGTTTACACAAAAACGATATTACAAACAATGGTTTAGCGATAAACCATGGACCAAATCATGGTTTAACGCTAAACCTCGGCGGCCCCTAGTTTAACGATGGTCTAAGTCGTATCTGTCAAAGTTTCTCTTTTAGGTTATTGCATCTTTTTATTGTGTTATTTTGTTTTTACTTGAAAATGGATATTAGCATGGTTGATTTAATTCATATTGAGGATATTAACTACTTTTTCCTCGGTACTCCAATTCACAGATCGTTTTTTTTTTGTTCGGCGATCACATTATATATATTATTAACAAAGAGGCAATTGTTCTATTAGAGACTTCGATAACTTAAAAAAATCCAAAGCTTAATGAACTTTGTTCAGCATGCGATGGTTTTGTTTAATGTTATGGTTTCATATAACGCGCTAGAATGTTACGTTTCGTTACACGTACGTCGATGTATTATTAATAATTAATACGAATTTAAGTAATTTACTTAAATCTAAACAAAACTTCAATCGATAAATAACAAATGTTTATATCCATGCAAAATAACAAAGTCTCAATATTTTTAACACTCCTAAACATCATTCAATCCTTATCATATTATCAAAACGTTTTCTTTTCTGGGCATACGGAACGTTGCAATAGAATGATATTATGGTGAACGGATGATATTTGTATTAATCTGTGGTTGATGTATAGACAATGGTTCAAATGACGGTACTAAGAAGTCCACGGTTTTTTTGAGTTTTGTAATACGAACAAATTTAGACCATGGTTTTGCAGATAAAACTGGACTTGATAGTACAGGTTTAAACCATGGTTTTTTTCGTTTTTTGTAATAAGACTGGTTATCTCTGATTAGACCCATACATAGTATAAACGAACACCAAAAGAAACCATTATTTAAAAGATACCCTACCTTACAATTTATATTATTATCTAACATAACGAGCCCGCATGAACCAAGACCACATTCTTATCTCACCCCGCCTTTCCACATTACAGGGAAAACTATTCTTATCAGTCCCACTGCAATCTCAGGTAGAAAGACGGAGGGTCTTGGAGGCCAACCTCACAACCTTGGTGTGGCTTGCTCAACATGTTACCACGCTAAACGCTCACTTCCGAGCAAAGCGCTTTTTGGGGTCTAACGAATATGGGGCTAAAATCAAAATCCAAGATGGCGACTACGAAAATTGCTTGCTTTTCGTCATGGATGCCATTTTAACCGATTTTCCAAAAACGAGGAGGTTCTATGTTCGACAGCATGTATTTTTTTTTATGTATGTTCAAGTTCACCGACAATCCGATCATTTTGTAGAGTTTTCATTTGCGTATTGCCGTCATGTGAAGGTACTTGCAATTTCGCTTAGTAAAAATCGCTTATAGCGTCACCAGGAAGATCGCTAAGACTGGTCCGGGTCCGAGAATTTACTGTGGTATGGCGTCAGAGTCGCAGAGCCGTTCCGCTCGGAAGTCTACCTCTAAAGTACTTTAGTTTGGGATTTGTTGATATTAATTAAATATTACATCAAAGCTCTGATTGGATTTTAATGTTTTATGTTTATTCCGACGTCCTTCGCGTAATTAACTGCTGACTTTTACGGCCTTATTCCAAGAATTTGGCAGGGGCGTAATAAGCTTTTACGCCCACCTTTTGACAGTTGTGCTTATGTCCCATGTGACAAGAGCGAACCTATTGCTGGGCACGAATTCTCCAGGTTTGCTGGAAACACCTAGGTTTTCAAACTGTTTAATACCTAGTAATAGGACTATTCTTAGTTTATATAATACTTGATATAGAATCTGAACTAATATTTAGTTGTTAATAATCTCGAATTTTAAATCAAAATATACATGCTCATCTTCATTGGGTCATTGAAGTCTGTGTGCGGCTGGTGTCAGCACCAGCCATCCAGCCGTGTTACTTTGTAAAATATTTATATTTCTCATTTTCTTTCAGGTAAGATCAATATGGACCGTTGAAGTAACAGCACAGCACCGAAAATTTTCTTCAGCAGGTATAGTGATTTCAATCAGAATAATAGTACAAAAAATAAAAAGATATGTTACCTTATTTTATGTACATTGATCAAATATGGAATTATAAAGTGTTTTCTTAAAGCTACTTAAGGCCAAACAAATCCTTTTTGCAGAAGGCATTCCAAATTTGAATCAAATTGATTACGTATATTAATCCTAAGATCCTTGATATACCATTATTACCAATGTTAAACAAATTAATAAATGACTTATGACTAATTATAACATCAATTACACCCGTTATTGCCCGATTTCTGAATTAAGAATTTGAACTTAAAATATGTGTATTTGTCTAACTTTAGTTTAGTATGAAAACCTGTCAAACTTTGGCATTAATGTTCGGTTAACACGATTTTAACTCCGAATTCTCAATACTGTAAACTGCTTTATTACTTTACTTAGACCAGTTATTTTAACTGAATCATGAACATGATACAACTGTATCAAGCTCGCCTATAAAAGATTTGAATTCTACTATCCTACTAATCTTATAAATGTGAAAGTTAATACGTTTATGTTTCAATCACGCAAAAACGGCTGAACGGGCTAAAAGTTTATAACCTGGATTAACATATTAATGCTTTTATACCGTATACTTTTATACTCGTTGTAGTGATCCCTTGGAATTCTAAAACGTGCGAAGCCGCAGGCGGACGCTAGGTTGTCATAAATAAATCGTCGTCCTGTAACGAGCACGTAATGGTTTAATCACCATAATCAATGATTAACAAAGTAAAACCTTGTAGTACCCTAAATACACTCATAGTAACTCCGTATTTTCGTAGCACCGCAGCTACGGCGTAGCTCCAGCTACTTCTACGGCGTTATCGTCGTAGACAATGAAGCGAGTAGGTTCTCTGTAGCTTATAGTGTAGAACTATTTCATACAGTGTGTCCATGTAACAAATCTTTATGTTAGTGTTGACGAACGAACGTGGGATCGATTTCAAAGCAGGCCTCTACACCTGCTTATCAATTTCCTGAAATTACTAATAACCCAATAATTAAAATATACCTTACTTTTTAGAGTTCCGTATCCAAAGGGTAAAAACGGGACCCTATTACTAAGACTCCGCGGTCCGTCTGTCTGTCTGTCACCAGGCTGTATCTCATGAACCGTGATAGCTACGCAGTTGAAATTTTAACAGATGATGTATTTCTGTTGCCGCTATAACAACAAATACTAAAAACAGAATAAAATAAATATTTAAGTGGGGCTCCCATACAACAAACGTGATTTTTTGACGTTTTTTTTGTGATTATGGTACGGAATACTTCGTGCGCGAGTCTGACTCGCACTTGGCCGGTTTTTTAGTAACAATATTCCTTTTTTCTTACGAAGCCTCAAGGGCACTTCTATCGGGCTCTTCACGGAAACGGTGTAGATTTCTCAGCTTCGTTTCAGCTACCTCTTGAGAGAAACTGTAGGTTTTGTCTGCGCGATTATGGACGAAGTTATCTCGACGAATAACTATCGAAGACAATTATAATGAAGGATGGGAAGTTTAACGGGTGTCGGGTATGCCGCCGTCCGGGTGAGATCCTCATAAATATTATATCTGGTTGTTCTCTTCTGGTTAACGGCGAGTACTTATACAGGCATAACCAAGTAGCCAGGATTATTAGCCATTAACTTGTTTTGAAATAGTTCTTTATCACGCATTTGGCAGATGAGAGCTACACGGGCAAATGTGTGTGTTGTGATTTTAAAGATATTTTTAAGAGATCTTGATAAAGTGATGGATGATATTTTCGTTTACTTAACCAACGTTTTAATCGTGGCTATTATTATATAGCGAAAGGAACACCAAATGATGTGAAATACAATAATTATAAGGTTTGTTATTACTTTCAAAGAATAACTTACCGATTACAGTTTTATCATCACGCCACAATTCAAGGTCACTTCTTGTGTAACTCGTGGAGGTGAGGGTCACGATCTCGACACTGGCCTAGATGTAGCCTGTTATTTATAATACCTATTACGGTACCAACTTATTAATAAAAATAAAACAGAGCAGCTCTATCGTAGGCATGTAGCGGCTTCGTCGTAGTCATGCAGCGTCTACGAAGAAGTCATGCAGCGGCTACGTCGTAGGCATGTTGCTAATATCTCGTGGTAACTACGTCATGTGCAAGTTGCAGCTATGCCATATACATGAAGTGACTACGTCGTGTGCAAGTTGCAGCTATGTCGTATTCATGAAGTGGCTGAGTCATAGGTAAGCTGCTAGTATCTCGTGGTGACTACGTCGTGTGCAAGTTGCAGCTATGTCATATTCATGAAGTGACTACGTCGTGTGCAAGTTGCAGCTATTTCGTATTCGTGAAGTGGCTAAGTCATAGGTAAGCTGCTAGTATCTCGTGGTGACTACGTCGTGTGCAAGTTGCAGTTATGTCATATTCATGAAGTGTCTACGTCGTGTGCAAGTTGCTACTATGTCGTATTCATAAAGTGGCTACGTCGTAGACAAGTTACTAGTATCTCGTAGCAGCTACGTCGTAGGCTAATAGCTTGTATTTCGTAGCAGGAACGTGCGTCGTAGGCATGTATCGGCTACATGTAGCTGGTCTGTCATATCAGCTACATTAACAAAAACAACAAGGCATGTTTTTGTTTCACGTAGGTATAGTAGCAAATTAATTCCAGTACAATACGAACTAGTAACATGTAGAGCTCATGTAATAATAGTAATTACGTGCAAAACCTGCTGTATATCACTCGACAATAAGCCGGCGCGAAGCTCAAAGAGATTCCCTAATCATTTGTTATATTGTACACTGCTAGTTACTGTAATTAAGGCAAAAATGGAACATACAATTACAATCTCTGTAACTTTATACATGCTTAAAGTGTTTTTTTTTATTTGTTATGGGTTTGCTCTTGACTCTAGTCTAAGTCATAGGTGACAGAGACAGAGTCGACGATGGAGTGAGCTTACCCAGAAGAAGCCTGTTTACTCTAACTTTGAAGAGATTCGGGTTGAATGCGTTCGAACACAGACGCAGGTAGTGAGTTCCATTAATTCGCTGTGCGCATTATGAAAAAAGTTTGGAAGCGCTTGGTGCGAATTGGTGGAATAGCAACAAGGTAAGGGTGTTAACTTGCAGTGCGTCTAGATGTCCGATGGTAGAAGAGGGCTGGTGGGATGAGGTCGTGGAGTTCTTGAGCACACTCACCGAAATACAGTCTGTAGAAGACCGACAAGCAGGCAACCTTGCGGCGATGAGTCAAGCTGTGAAGCTTGGTATCCACCAGTTCAATGTCGCCGATGAGCCTCTTGGCTCTGCGTTCCACCGAGTCAAGTGCAGCAAGCTGATACTTTGCTGTGCCATCCCAAAGGTGGCTGCAATACTCCATGCAGGATCGGACTTGCGCTTTGTACAGGGTTAGAAGCTGTCCAGGCGTAAAGTATCGCTTCACCTTATTTAGGATGCCCAGTTTTTTGGCCGCAATTTGGGCTTTGTGCTCAATTGAGGCGCCGAAGTTGAGACTGGATGTCAACTTCATGCCTAGGAGCTCAAGCCGATTAGTCACTGGAACAGACGCACCCCGAAAAGTAGGCGCCTGATCGAAAAGACTCCTTTTAGCGGTAAAAAGACACGCCTGTGTTTTGGTGGCGTTAAAGGAGACCAGATTGTCATCACCCCACTGGGAGACAAGGCTTAAGGTCAAATCTGTCCGCTCTACCATAGTCTCTCTCAAGGAACGAACTTCATACACGCTGGTTCTTGCGCTGGACAGGTATCTCTCTGAAACAGTACTGTCATCTGCGTACCCAACAATACCAAGCTGAAGAAGGTCATTGATGTGCAGCAGGAAAAGAGTTGCACAGAGAACAGACCCCTGAGGAACTCTGGAATCAATAGCCATAAGGTCAGAGGAGCAGCCGTCTATGACTACTCGGATCGACCGTTCGCAAAGGAAGTCTGATATCCAGCTACAAAAACCAGCGGGGATGCCATACGCAGGAAGCTTACTGAGTAGACTTGCGTGCCAGACCCTGTCAAAGGCCTTCGAGATATCCAGCGATACAGCAAGTGCTTTGCAGTGTCTCTCGATGGCTTCGCCCCAGCAGTGCGTGACATACACAAGAAGTTCGCCAGTAGACCGTCCCCGGCGAAAGCCATATTGACGGTCACTGAGGAGATTATTGTCTTCAAGGTAGGTCAGCAACTTACTGTTCAGTAACCTTTCCATAACTTTGCACAGAATGGAGGTAATGGCGATTGGACGGTAATTCACAGAGTCTGCACGGTTGCCTTTTTGGGCACTGGTTGCATATTTGCAAGCTTCCAGGACTTTGGCACCGTTCTTTTTACAAGAGAGAGGCGGAACAAGCGTGTCAACACAGGAAAAAGTTCGGGCGCACACAGCCTCAGCACTCTCGCTGGAATGCCGTCAGGCCCGCTGGCCTTGTTCACGTCTAGACTGCACAATACTCTTCGGACCTCTTTGGTATGCACAGCGATCTCCGGCATCGAAGAGTCACAATGAGGTACAGTAGATGGTTGCTTGGATTCAGCATCCAGGCGTGAATTGCTAGCAAACAGAGATGCAAATAAATTTGCTTTCTCACTTGCAGAGTGAGCCAGCGACCCATCAGGTTTCAGCATTGGAGGAAAAGTGGGACGACAGTAATTCGATTCAATCGCTTTAGACAGGGACCAAAACTGTTTACTACCCGGAGGGTGCGATGCCAGCTTGGCCCCAATACGTCCAATATGGTCAAAACGTGCCCGACGCAAAACCCGCTTGCAGAACTTGGTGGCAGAATTAAAAGCTATTTTCCTCGCGCGAATCCTACGCGCTCTAACTTTGCGGTCGCGGGCCCCGACCCAAGCTTGATAGGCAGACTCTTTTCGGGCCTCAGCGTGGGCACATTCTGAATTATACCAAGGTCGGGATTTGTGACCGAGCGGAATGTCGGAGAATGGAATGAAATACTCCATTCCCTGCCGAATCACATCCGCAACCGCGTCCGCATAGCTCGAGGGGTCACCCAAGGAGAAGCACACATGCCGCCAAGGATAAGACGCAAAAAAGTGCCGCATCTCGTCCCAGTCTGCTGACTCGTATCGCCATACTCATGTCCTTAAAACATAAACTTGGAAAGATAAAAAGAGTTTTAAGGAATTTCCACATTCACATCTAAAAATGTCATAAAACAATTGCCTACGTTTTGGATATTTTTGACATTCGTTGGTTATACTCGTACATTGAGGTCGTATTGCGACTACAATGTTAACGATTTTTGAGTACTAAAATTAGGCTTTTGCTAGCTTTCGCACCACGTCTTTTTGGCAAAAGTAGCAATATTCTCCATAAATCGTTTGCACTTTCTGATCGATACAAAAAACAACCATGTATATGCAGATACACATCTGCTGAGTTTAGTTAGCTAGTTTGACTTGATTCCGTAGAATACTGTCTATTTAACTTGTACCCATAGTTAACCTCTATCTGCCCATCCACGGACCAACCTCGGCAAGCGTTCCTTACCTTCAAAATCAACACGTGCCGCTCTCACTACAAAGCCACCAACTCTTAATAATTATAACTACTCTAAAACAATACGTATTTTTCTGAATCAAACGAACTGAAATAAAATAGTAATAAATCAATAAACTCTAACAAAAATATTAAAGGCCTATTCCATAGACATAATATTTCTAATGACCTATTCCGTTTGTACAGAATAAGTATCGATGATAATGCGATCGAGTTATGTTCACCACAATCACGAATGTGTCTGTGTTACGAACCGTGCTAATGACATAATAAGCCTTTTTATGCCAAATAATATTGTATTGTTACATAATACATTCTTCTTCTTATTTCGTGTTGATTTACTCAAATATAGTCTCAACTACTCGGATTTTGGCTGACCAGTATGCAGTTGGTGCAGATGCAGGTGTGCTGGCGGTGAAGGTGTAGGTGGTTGGGTATGAAGGGCCGACAAGGAGGTGGACATAATAATACATTTGGAGACTGGAAGATAACATTATTTGGGTTATCGGACGATTCGCACGAATTTAACTCGCCCGAGTTAAATTCGTGCGAATCGATCCGTTTGAGCGTGAAGAATTAACATACATACAAACACACACACAAAAACTTACGCCTTTATAAGATTAGTACCTGGGTGACCGAGCTCTGCTCGGGCGGAAATAGAGAAAACGACGTTTTCTAAAAATGAAACCTAGCTAGATCGGTTTATCGCCCCCGAAAGGCCTTGCTTACTAAATTACATAAAAATCCTTGGAGCCGTTTCCGAGATTCAGATTATATATATATATAAGAATTGCTTCTTTAAAGGTACAATCTAATGACTGTAGTGACATGTGATGATCATAACTAGACATCGGATTATATGCACTATCAAAATGGCGAAATATGCATTAACTAAACACTTTTGTCATTAGAATTTACGATTATGGTCACAATATTGTATTTAATTATCAGTTGTTATTTCTGTGAAAACATACAAACAAATATTTTTCTAGATTTTCTTGAGCAAACTTTTGTAATTTGTAGGCTGAAAATGATCTCTACATCTACTGACGTTATTAGAAAGAACTTGAAACTTAGCGCAATTTTAGGCCTGACCTGGGGTTTTATATAGAACAGCATTTAATTAATAATACAACATCAACTAACTACTGAAATAAGCAGTATCAATGAAAAAGTACTAAAACATTCAATAACGCTATAAAATTAGGGTTTTATGTATTTGCATATGCTAATTGCAAACATGCAAGTGCATATAATCCAATGTCTAGTCATAACATTATTGTAGAATGTCGCGTCTTACATATCTGTGGGAGCCTTCACATTTAATTAGAATAAGTGTTCGCGACGAGGCGTCACAAAAATGTTAGAATAGTTTTGTAGATATAAATAGTATAAACAAAACATACGTCTGCTTACCCCAGCGCGCGCGCTCGTACTAAAAAGTTTTAGACGAGAATTTTTCTTTTATAGTTTTTTCAAACATAAAATTTCGACCACTTTTTGAGGCACTAAACATTATGTTTTAGTGTATATGAGTATGTATTGAGTAAATATGGGGTCTAAAGAGTAAATTAGAATCGTTACATACATACTAAATGCGGTAGTTACGGAAAGAAAGCAAAATCAAAACAAGTCAAATTCCGTAAAAACGACCGGCCGCCACGACCGTTTAGTTCGAAATGAGCAGTCAGATGGCGGTTCACGTATATATAGTCTGGCGCGTAAGCAGGCAAATTTGGTATTTTAGAATAGCGTTTTGAGGGCTTTATAATAGCCTATAGTACCTAAAATACGGTTATCTAGTATTATTAGAATTAATATACTTTAGATAAAATGTGTAAGTAGTAATTTAAGCAAGTAAAAAATATTTGTTTACTTATTTTGGACCCCCCGAAAATGGCCGGGTCGCAAGTATCGATAGGTGCGCTCTGCCCACCTACCAATCGTATTATTTACCTTACACATTTGTTTTGTTAGGAAACACCATCTAGGTGTTCTAGATAGTATACCTTGGTGCTATGACTGAAAAACTGTACATAATAACAGTACATAGCCAGGTTTAAAACAGTTTCACTCTGAGATGGTAAATACATGCATTTTTGCTCAAGTAAGTAAATAGAATTTTGGTTATAAGCGTTTTAGCGCTTCTAGGTGACCTGGAACTGAGTCCAGGCCCTAGATATAGATGGCGTCTATGTAATTCTAGTACATAGATCTTACCTACTTGAAATAATGTGTCTGTATGTGCCAGCATGGACGTTTCTACGCGTCTGCCAGAGGGCCCACTACCTTCAGACAGACAGACTTGGTGCCTGAAGGATTATTGATATGCTATCTGAAGCATTACCTTTGGGGACCCTCGGGCACACGCCTGGACTCAGTCACAACACATAGCTAATATATAGCTACACATACACACACAGAGGCGTTAAAGCCGTGGAACAACACGATATTTTCTATTTCGGCCGCTTCCCGGCAACAGAAGTCCCAGAAGGGCTGGTGGTACACCCATCAGGGTACCACCATGCGATAGCCCAATTCTCCAGCTTCCCAACCACATTTTTGGAAGGAGCCTAGCTCTGGTGGTTAGGGAACTAACCGACTTAATATAGTAAGAGGTTCCATGGTTTTCTCGCATCGTCGACCACATCAGAGTGAATACTGGATCGAGGGTTGGAGCTGTATCCACCGGACTTCCACCTTGGGGTAGCCCATCGCGAGGGCTATCCGATGACGGTTGGTGAATGCGGATCCGCCCACCAGCTCGAGTACAAACTCGCTAAATATGCCGAAAACAGGCACTGAAGCTATGTTTTCGCACTTTCACGTGGCTGTGCCCGTGAAGGTGACAGATGAAGCTGTGGAACTGTCACAGATCGATGGTCCAGGAGTAGGGCTACAAGTCCCTTGCTGGTACCCTGGCACTAAAGCGCACCATTGTATTAGAAAGTAGCGTGTAAAGCTATAAATTGACAGAACTTCCCCTTATTAGGCGTTCTCCACGCAAGAGCTCCCTGAAGGTAGCAGTTATGGACCTGGACCAAGGTCCGGAGGGCAGGTCTTCTCGAGACCTATCCAGAGACAAAAGTCTCATCGAAATCGGTTCAGTAGAAGGGGAGTTTCTGTCGGTTTTCAGCGACTAGTCATAATTAGTAGTGTTCAAAGTAGCTATATGACAATAACTTGCTTAATGCTTTATGCTTTATATTTTAAGCGCGATATTTTACACGCTTTATTAAAACGCGCTTTTTTATAACGCGCGGGCGCGGGGCGGACACGAAAAAAGCAAGCGCGGTGACTGTTAACTCGCAGCTGTTAGCGTTGGACTCGTTGGACAGACAGCATGCTTAAAATATTACATCGCTTTTATAAATTTATTACGTTTAAATGGAGCAGTAAAAATAAACAATGAACTTTCCTTCATACTTTCAGTTCTACTTCACTAATTTAAGTTCCATATTGGTAAATCACTATTTCTTTTAGACATTTTCGTCTGCTATACACACAAAAAAACAAGAGATTAAACAACAACACAATCTTTTAATCAATCGTCCTTATCCTTACTTGCACAATATTATACTTAGTCAATATTACGTATCCTATGACTGTTTACAATAAAAAGCACGAAGCAAAATAGTGTAGGTATATTACGTGAGCCGCGCGGGATCTACAATTACGCGCGCGACCGATAACAATCGCTAGCATGCAACGACTGGCCGCCGCGCCCGCCCGGCGCCTTCAAGCTTATTGCTTTATTTACGTTACTGCGTTGCGCGCGATTCGCGCGATACTGCGTTATAACGAATTAAGCAAATAGCGCATAGCGCCAAGTAAGTTCCACGATAGCGTTTGCTTTATGCTATTTATAAAAAGCACGCTTTTTTAAGTTGCTTTACGTTATATTGACCACCACTAGTCATAATAATTAATTTGTTAATTAAAGTTTATGCGCGGTCGTTGTTTTGGGGTCCTCGTTACGGTCAAGTGTGGTAGTAGAATAGTGCGCTGAGACACCGTCCTAATTGTAGCCATTATTTTTCAACATTTAAATCCACGTCACTTTGCGTAACGAAGACCATGAAGAAACGTCGTTTTTGGACATGAAAACTCAAGTCTTTTTCTGAACTGGACATCACGCCTTCCCCTCAACATCCTTGGCAGCCTTCCAACCACTGCAGGGTCGGTATTTGCTCGAAGACAACGAACTATAGGTGCAAGGGGCGTCAACGCGTTCGAGCTGGAGCCTTACAACCTCCGGTCAGCCTGGGGCCTTGAACGATCACGTCCGTCCCGCACAATAAGTATTCACTTGTTTGAAGGACATCATAAAATGTCTACCAAACCTCCTCCTCTCTTGAAGTCGGATAGAAATAGCTGTTATTTTAACGCTCTCAAGGCTAAGAGGCAATCAGGAGATGACGAAGAAGATTGAGTGATTACTTGTTTCTTTGGCATTCTTTTGGGAATAAAGACGCGCCTAATTTCGGAGAATAAATTGACTTTTTGACGTCGTTTTAGGCTTCGCGACGTGTTGTTAAGTAACGCTTTGTGATTATTTTATGAGAGACTGTTAAAAATATCAATCTTATTTCTTCGGCAACTTTTAGATGGGCTTAATAACAGTGTTTCTTCAGAAAGAGTACGCAGTACCTACTCAAAATTGGCGTGCGTGTATGACTAGATGTATGAAGGTAAATGGAGCGTAAGGAATGCGTGAGGATCGTAACAGATGGCGTTTTGTAGTTTCGGCCTGTCCCCATGTAAAAAAAACTGTAAGTTAATTTATAAAACCCCTAACACATTTTTATTTCATGCTACATAATTTATCTAGTACATAGTAGATACGTTTCGATCGACAATCTAATGGACACATAATTATGACAAGATATCTTTTAAAACGCCCATAACTTTTGAACTGCTGAACCGATTTTATCCAAACATAACTAAGAACACTCTCGGCAAAATCACCTTTAAAAAAAAAAACTAAATCAATTCAAAGGTTCATCCGTTTAGGAGCTATAATGCCACAGATAGACAGATACACATATACACAGCAACACACCAAACTTATAACACCCCTCTTTTTCCGTCGGGGGTTAAAAAGGTAATTACAAACACGGGTAAGAAGCGTTATCGTCAGCTTCACCTATTAAATTATTGGATATTAATTGAAAGTTATTGCACTGTACTGCTGAGTGGAATGGGTTATCTTATGTAGTATTAAATGCTATGAACACCTTTTATTTTGATTTTCGAGATAAAGCTTCAAAATGCGCCTGGACTTTTGGGTAAAAGATTGGAATTTGGAAGGATTGTGTGTTTTTACCTCACTAAAACCACCCCTCTGTGCAATGCCTTTTAGGGCACATACTTGGTAAGACTGATCAGCCTTTTAGCTAAGAGCAAAGTGCTATTAACACCTATTGTTCACCAAAAAGCTATCTTGAATGAATACATAATTTTACTATCGTGTTGTAAGCTTTGAAAACCACAAAACAAATGGGTAAAACAAAACAGAGTCCCCCAAGTTAAAAACAAAATTTTAAATCTAAAATCCTATCCACACCCTGAGAAAGAAAGACGTCCGATTCTGTATCTTTAAGTCTTAGATCTTTTATAAGAGATTGATTCGATTCGATCGTGTTTCCTTTGACGGCTCATGAAGGGTGGCACGTGCGGATCGTATTTCTCGCCATCCCCTGAGCTTCATTGAATTGTTGTTTATATCATTCTGGTCGCGTGTCGCAGGCGCGACGGTGTCGTGCTATTTATTATAGATAGTTGCGATTGCTGTCGAAAATTTTGTTTGATTTTAGTATAAGTTCAAACTTAAAATCTTCTTTCCTAAGTCTTTGTTTGCAATATTTGTAATTATGTGAGTACCATGTTCCTATCTATGAACGAATAAATTTACCTGTTTTTGCTTGTAATACTCTGTACTAAATATATCGTCCTCACGAATAATCAATAAATTAATGTATGTACCAAATATTGTAAAACACCTCTTTTTAACCGACTGCCCAAAAAGGAGGAGGTTCTATGTTCGACATTATGTTTGTTTTTTTTGTGTATGTTCACCGATATCTCCGTCAATTGTGGACCGATTTTGAAAATTCGGTTTTTGTCGGTGACCATATGACGAAAAAATTGGTACCTACGAAAGACCGACTTCAAAAAATAAAGTTATTTTTCACTTTGTAGTTTTGTATTTGGAAGTCGGTAGTATTTTTTTGCAAATAGTTTTTTATTAAAATAGTCCAGTGTACCGTTACTAGTAGTAAGTGTGGAATTTTTGTCCATTCTTCTCCATATCAAACTACCTTTGCGAAAGGCTTCGATCATTGATCAAATGGCGAACGGTCTATTTCTAAACTTAAAATTTTTGACATTCAAAAGAGCCGTTTAATAGCTTTATTGAAATAAATTATTTGACTTTGAGTTCAAAATTGCAATATAAGATACATATAAATTATGTGTTGTCAGGCTGAAAACACACACTTAAGTCAAGGCCAAATTGAGAAAATAAACCGTGTGGATTGGTAATTTTCTAGCTGAGTGTGTAAACATTTTTCAGAATCTGTGAGTCATAACTTTATTTAATTCTCAAGACAGGAATTCAGCATGATGTTCATACTGTTTATCTCCACAATTTCTACATACAGTTCTCTCCTTTCTGTGAGACTACAGTGAACCAGGTGCGCGAACTAACGAGCTCTCGTGATGGTCTCTAGTTCTGTATGTAGAGCCTTAGAGCCATAGAGTCGTTAAGCGGCACTCGACGTGTTTGTGTGGCCACCACTTCATGCCTAAGCGCCGGTTTCCGTAACTAACTAAACGTCTGACGGTATTTTAAAAGCTGTTATTTAGTTTTATCCGTACATGATTACATATATCTGTATATGTAATCAAAGCTTGCAAGTTTTTGAGTCATAGTTTTGATTAAGCTAAAATTTTGCACAGCTTTTGTTTCTCAGGACGATGCAATTTTAATAAATGAAAGAAAGTTTAAAGTAAAAAACGAATACAATAAAATAGCGCTCTGAAAGGTAAGAAAATATTCTTAGGCCCAATTACACGAAAAACTTAACACACAACTGACACGAGATTAATTTAACCTCGTTTTAGCAACTTACTCTGAGTTAAGTTTTTCGTGCAAGTGGATCTTAGAGGGTAGTCGTGGTCGTATGCCACCAGCGGGTTGTTAACACAACAATACATAAATACGACATTAAATGTTTGAGTACAATATAAAGCATATTCTATCCATCTTCCTCCTTTCCAAAAAAGGCCAACACATTTTTATATATAAAGTAATGGACTGAATTTAAAAGGAAACACTATTTGTGACATAATAATGTGGCATTGTAACGCGCCCGACAGACAAACAATTTATTATAACGTCGTATTAAATATGCATACCCCACTTGATCTCAAAACAATTCCCTCCCTATCTCCATACAATAAAGTCTAATACAGAATGACACGCCATCCAGATTGTATGAAGCAATATTTTGTAGAGGCTTTAACTGGCCGTATTCTTTGTCATTGTGATGAAAAAAATTATTTTATGTTTTCCATCCTGTTACTTCTGCCCGCTGAAAATTGAGCTCAATTTCTGAAATAATAAAGCCCGTTTTTGCAAGAGTGGAGTGCTGAAATTAATTTTCAACAAATTGACATAGACGGGGATAGGTCATTTGAAAAATCGCTTTGGCCTTGCAGTGTGACATTATCTGTAGATAGGTGTGTCCATAATATTGTCCTTCAGTGTTTGGTCCGGTCACTGAAGAGTGGCCTCAGTTAGATGTCACGCAAGTTTTCTTGTCGGGGTCGCTTCACGAAATGCTAATGGCGAATGTGGATATTATTTACTAATTGACATTGACCGCGCGGTCGCAAGAATACTCTCGTATCGTCTTTTAACTTACTAGGGCTAACTGATGTAATACAGTACAATGTACAAGTAAAAACAAAACTATTTTGAATTTTGTCTAAACAGAGGTCGAGGAGTTTGTTTCTTTGCTCTTTTAATTTAAATTTTAGCAGTTAAATAAATAGAGCGTATTTTGATGTAATAACGCGATTTCCGGGCTGGTTTGATTTTTAATTTATTATTTTATTAGCCGGGCGCAGAAAGTTTGCCTGTGTTGTGCCGACTTTTCCTTTTTAACTGTACCTATTGTGAAAAATTGGTTGCGTCTTTGTACCGCAACAGGAAACGGGGAAATTTACTTATGTACTGTCTGTCCTTGAAACATTTAAGATATAATAAAGTCATAATTGATAGCTACATTTGGCAACAATACGCACTGATAGGTTCTTTAGGAATTTTGATTAATCAGTCATCGAAATTATTTTATACTAATAGTATATAAACAGATAAAATTGTTTGTTTGTTTCTGGGGAGGTTAGGTAGAGGTGCACCCACATTGGTTCTCCAAAACTCTTCCGACTTTCTTTTAGATTTGTTGCACGGTTCATGTGGAAAAGCTATAGACATACTATTATAAAAATCTGATGGTTATTAATTTATATCACATATCTTCAAAGTATTTCTAAGTTTCAATAAATAGTCATGAGACGTAAAGTAGCTATAAGTCTTTCAATATCCGATACACCGAGGTCGCTTCCATCACTTCAGATTCGCAGCCCGCTACGGAATACCTCAATTTATATCTAGTAAAATATTTACGAATCGAATTTGCTTACATGCATATCAAATAGGTCTTGCCCGCGGTTTCACTCGCATCTTAGGAGAACGACTTCATAATCCATACTATTATTAAATCCATACCAATATTATAAGTGTGAACGTAGCTCTTTCTATCTGTCTATTTGTTACCTTTTCACTTCCAAACGGCTAAACAGATTTGGATGAAACTTAGCACTCGGAGACAAAACCACTAACAGAAGATAGTCCCGTATAAAACTTGATAACTTTGAATCTGTGATCGAATCAAAAACAAATGTGATTGGTAGTTTAGAAAACCAATAAAAGAGGCTGCCTCGTTGCTCTAGTGGTCGCAAGCGCTATTACTGCTTAGGTCCTGAGTTCAATTGCCGAGTTGAGAAAAGAGTTATTGGGTTTTTCCTAAAATATTTCAACCGCAGCTAGAAGGATCTTTGCCCGGTTGATGGCAATAAGATCCCCCTCTGTTCCATGCGACTTAACAAGCGAAACGTGGGTGTTTATTTGTAAATGTCTGTCTAACTCTTCTGGTACATGCCTGATGATTTGTCAACCCACCATGGCAGTTGGAACGTGAACATGACTAGTTACTTCAGGTCATTTGGCAATGATTCAAGCGACCGGTAAAAAGTAAATAATGCATGAGCCAGTTAATTGGCGTTCAGTTGACGTTGTTGCTGTGACGGTGCACTGCCAATTATAATGCACGATGGGTCGTTATGTCGAGTGGGCTTTAATGAGCAAACATCAGGAAATGAATCTATTTGAATAAAATAGTACTGGTGTATTTATTTATTTGTTTATCCTCGCACTGGAAAGCCTTGCAGCAATTATACTAATGGAGCACCAACTTATAATAAACTAACTAGTTATTATATACTTCACGAGCGGAAACAGGATGTGGACAAAGTGCCATTAGCTGAGTAATCGGCGAATATCAATCAAAGTACTCGCCTGTTCAAACAACACCGACTTCCACAACACAGACCTCAAACTTCGCCCGGTCTTCATTACCCTATCTCCCCGTACCACCGTAAGTTTTACATAATCTAACATCACGCCTGTATTTAAAAGGGTGAAGTAGAAGGTTTTCTTTTACCTATAGGTATATTACTATAGGAGTAAAACCACATTTCGTAAAATCAAAATCATTTTTTACGGTTCCGTACCCAAAGGGTAAAAACGGGACCCTATTACTGAGACTCCGCGGTCCGTCTGTCTGTCTGTCTCTCTATCTGTTGAAATTTTCACAGATGATGTATTTCTGTTGCCGCTATTTTACTTATTTACGCTATTTTTTTAGTATAGATTGGTGTCAAAATTGTAAAATTAAAAATATATATATATATCAATTAAAAATAAAACAATAGGCAAAAAAAAATATTAACTTAAAAAATAAAATAAATCATAGTTTGCAAATATGTTTTGTTTTCTTTTCCACCAACTTTCGAGTGGGGCGGTCATGAAAAATGTCTAGGTCTCGCTATAACAACAAATACTAAAAACAGAAGAAAATAAATATTTAAGTGGGGCCCATACAACAAACGTGATATTTTGCCGATAATGGTACGGAACCCTTCGTGTGCGAGTCCGACTCGCACTTGGCCGGTTTTTTTTTATTTCACATAGGCCTACATGGGCACAAAAGGTCGTATATAAAACGACCAACCCGAAGTCGTTTCCTATGGAGAAGAACCGGCAAGAAACTCCATGGTTACTCTTTTAAAAATGGTTTGGTTTTACAATATTTCCATGTTACAGCATTAGTACTTAGATATGGGGGGACAACGTAGGCCCGACTTATGACAATAAGTCGTAAGAAACTTAAAAAATAAAATAAAAAGATTAAATATTACTACCCTACCCTACCCTACCGGGTCTAAGGGGTATAAAAAATAGATGTTGGCCGATTCTGAGACCTACTCAATATGCTCACAAAATTTCATGAGTTTCGGTCAAGCCGTTTCGGAGGAGTACGGGAACGAACATTGTGACACGAGAATTTTATATATAAGATATAAAAACAGTTAACAAATGTTAACTAGCATCTAGAAGGCCTACAATGTTCACACATTCACAAAACTATCGGTAAAAGAATCTATACAAAGGTAAAAAAAAAATAAGTATAATAAGACTAAATTTAACATGTGGCACAAATTTTGTTATCTTTAAGTAAGTTATGATTAAGTCCTATGTAATAGCGGGCGAAATTCAGATTATGGATTGCTACTGCGAAACTGCAGACAAAAAAAACAAAAAAAAATACCCGACTCAGGCATCAAAACCAGGAATGTTGTCTGCAGCCTCAAGTGGTGATAATATGTTGTATCTTACACTTAATATAATTAAGACTGGTTGAACACAAAAAATCCCAACTAATCCTGAAATAGAAGATTCCACGAGTGCCCTATTGGATCTTTATAAAACAAAACTAATTTGAACCTATCCAAACTAAATTAGAGCAGTGGTGGCCCAGTGGTATCGGCCGCGACTTACAAGTTGTAGGTCGTGGGTTCCAGCCCAGGCAGGCGCTTTACTTTGTGTTAATTATTTCATCACTACTGCTCTCAAAACGGTGAAGGAAAACATCGTGAGAAAACCGGCATGTCAAACAAAAATTCGAAGACATGTGTCAACCCGCACTGGGCCCGCGTGGTGGATTACGGTCCATTCCCTCTCACAGAGAGGAGGCCTGTGTCCCAGCAGTGGGAACATTATTGGGCTGATGATGATGAAACTAAATTATACTCGTCTGTAAAACCTGGAACTAAGTTTAAATCTTCGTCTATTTTCAAAGCTAACTATGAAACAATTTTGATATAAGAGAGGTTTTTTTTTTTATTCAAACCGGCAAATTTTAAAGCTTTAATTTGGGTCGAGCCGCTGGCATAGATAGAAAATCTAAAAACTGTCGTTGAGATTGTGCTAACAAACGCTAACGAATGTTTTAATTTGAATATTGTAGGTAGTTTTAAACATGAGCACATTGGCAGCTGATAGCTCACTGATACTGTTAATGCATTATGTTAATTGAGGCACGTTGGCAACCCTACACGACACCTTCAGCAGGCTAGGGCTATCAATTAGTTTCCAAGTTTATCAAGCGTTTCTTTTATGTTCATCATCATCGTCATGTTAAATTCAGCCGTAAGACATCATAGGCCACCCCCAAGTGTCACCTTTTTAACCCGCCGGAAAAGACGGTGTATTATAAGTTTGACCTGTGTTGCTGTGTATCTGTGTGTCTGTCTGTGGCATCATTTTTCCTAAATGGATTAACAAATTTTAATTCAGTTTTTTTGTTTGAAAGGTGATTTTGTCGAGAGTGTTTATGTTTGAACAAAATCGGTTCAGCCATTCAAAAGTTACGGGCGTTTTACTGTTTGAATGGATGTTTTCGCAAGATAAATGTTTCAGGGGTTTTTTTAAGTTTTTACTTGTTGTTATATTAATTTAAAATTCTCATCTGTTAATAGAAATGACATAAATTATATTCGGTTCTTACATAAAAAAATGGCGTTTTATGAAACCGGTCACTTTAAACTGTGATAACTTCGGTTTGATTTAAAATTATAAGTTCAAATAAACTTTATGTTAAAGGCATGTTATTAAAAATATAGCTTACTGAATAAACATGATATTCCATCTATCTTTATACCTATTCGTAGAACCAAAATAAAATTACGCACAGATAAACACAGATAAGGACTTGAAAGACGTTTAGGAAAATGGTTAAAAAAAAAGCTCTATTGGAATAGTTTTATTCAATGTTACCAGATTTTATCTTTAGAAATAAAATTTCAGCTACAGAATCTTCCTCAGATCCTTTACGAGACATGTTCAACGCGCATGAATTTCAAAAAGGGAACTGGAGAATTTTCTATCTCGATATTGTGTGGCATCCCTATTAAAACCGCATCCGGCATTTTGCTGCAGCGGGCCTCGGCAAATGCACTCACATATGTAAGCCGTCCTAAGTGGCTTTCTCCGATATCCTACAGCGCTGCAAAGCGCTTTATGTTGGATTTATTATAAACCACGTTGTTCTTACACGTTGGCGTTCGGGTCTTGGGTAGCAAGAATTGTAAAGATAAGAGTATTTTATTTATTTATTTATTTATTTAAACTTCATGTACAATAGTGGTACATAGGCGGACTTAATGCCACAAGGCATTCTCTACCAGTCAACCTTTCGGTTAAAAAGGACAACGTTGTGAACGGGTACAAAATAATATTCAAACAAATTGTATACGAAAATGTATATACTTACATATATATTAATAATACACATATACAAATAAAATAGACTAATAAATACCAATAAAAAAAAAAAATTATACCAACTAGACTTCTGACTCTAGATGAAGGCTATTTAGTCTGACTGAAATAGTGGTCACGAACTTTTCTTTTAAAAGTGAATTTGCTTTCAGCCTTTTTAATGCTAAAGGGTAGCGGTAGTATTAACGGTGAACAGTTTGTATGAAGTTTGATATCAAAATCTTTGATGTTCTATTCTGATATATCTTAGACTAGCTTTTGCCCGCGACTTCGTTCGCGTGGAAGAGTGACTTCAACTCTTGACCAATAGATGGCGCTGTATGTCCGGAATAAATTTTATTTCATATTTTATTTTTTGTAATAAAAACTATCCTATGTCCATTCTCAAGTTCCAAACTATGTCTGTACCAAATTTCACACAAATCGGTTCAGTAGTTTAGGCGTGAAGCAAAGACAGACAGACAGACAGACAGACAGAAAGACAGACAGACAGACAGACAGAGTTACTTTCGCATTTATAATATTAGTTTGGATGTTCCTTTTATGTTGAATTTATCTAGTGAAGGCTTTGATGTAAGTTTCTCGTAGCCGCTGGCTATGAAGGTGATATATTGATTTTATAACCATTGAGATAAGAAAAAGAAAATATAAATTAAAAAAATCAAAAAACCCGACTGCTTAAGACGCGAACTATAAAAACGTAAACACATTTTTGAAATCACCGATGAAACCCTTTATTTTGATACCCCACAAGATGAGCTTGGAAGAAAAAAAAGTTGGACCCCATAATATGGCGCCCAAAATACGCCATTTTTCTATATTTTAATGCCAGTTGGTTATGAGTATTGTGCACCTACGGAACGCCATCTGCTACGATCCTTACATACTTCTTTTGGTTCATTTACGTTCATTCATATAGTCATACACGCTAGCTGGTTGGTTATGAGTACTGTGCACGTAGCCTTTCTGAAGAACATCTCCAATAAGATCCTTGAATGAAAAAGAAAATACAAATCGATACATAGCTAAATCAAGCGTTCTAGGGGTCGAGTAATTGAGACGCATCTGTGAGAGAGGCTCGTGAGCAGATCTTAATTAAGTATGTTGAAAGTTGGAAATGTGCTGATTGGAGACGTGTTCATAACTTCTCCAAAGTTCTACACATTATAACAATGCTATATATTTTACACCGCTAACCCCCTTTTCATTTTAAGTTCTTTCAGTCCATCCTAAGGTTGTCTGGTAGATATCGCTGTCAGCGATATGACCGCCTTTGTAGCAATAGCATTATTTATTTTGTTAAAGACATGTGTAACAATTTTTCTGTACAGCGAAGTATATTCTATTTTATATAGTGAAAATTTACTTTACTTGTGAAATTAAATTAAACTGCTTCATTTAATTATAGCAATACCAATTTAAAGCTAACAAAAAAATCCTATTTAAAGCTTAATTTTACGCAAACGGATCCCTGAGTCGAGAAATGTTTTTTTACAGACTCGTAATATTTTTGAATGGCCTATCCAACCATACCCCGCACCATGAGATAGACGAGAAAAATAAATACCCACTTTACGTGTACAGGAGGTAAACTAAAAAAAAAACATTATTTTATTTTACCGCTTTGTCGTCGTAATTATATATATATATCCATGCCAAATTATAGCTTTCTAGTACTAAGAGTCTCTGAGCTAAGTGCGGACGGACAGACGGATGGACACACGGATATGGCAAAACTATAAGGATCCCTTGTTGACTACGGAATCCTAAAAATGTGTTTTTTAGCATTAAATTATTATAAGCCGGATGTCTCGAGAATCCGCAAAAGGCCTTGTTTTTGCCTGTCCGAATTAGCGAGGCCCTACTGTGTTTTCATTTTGTTTTCCTTTATCCGTCTTTATCAACAATAGCCTACAGCAGTCCACAGTTGGACATAGGCGCCATTTATTTAGATTTTCGGCAGCTTTCATCCAGCTGCTACCAGCCACCCTGCAAAGATCGTCTCTCCACCTAGCCAGAGTTGCGATCGATGTGATCGAGTGATTGAGTGGAGATCGCGATCTAAGATCCTACGTAAGGTTGTACCTTACGTTTACGAGATCGCGATCTCCACTCAATACACGTTTACAGCAACGGTCACCGATTCTACGGCTAAAACGGCGGGGCTATTGCCACTGTAGCTTGATTATTCTGTAAGCTATGTCAACAACTTTGGTTTTTCATCCATAAGTAAGACAAATAGTTTTATAACACGTTATTTCGATATAAAGGAAAGATTTTCTTTATTCAAGATTAGATATTAAGTCATTATATTGCCACTGATTTCCCCGAACAAGTTATATAGAGTATTGGTGCATAAGTTAAAGTCAAATAAATTGAATAGCTGAGCTAAAACCTCTATGGCACAGAGGCAATACAGTTCTCGATTGCATAGACGGAATGCAATCGAACGCCTCACAGAAACAGTCCCAATGAACTCGCAACATGGCGCGTTTGTGAATAAATCGATTTGGCGAGAGAGGTGATGTTTTATCGATGCAAACGAGTTTATCGACGGAAGGGTGTTACGACTTCATTTAATTGATCCTTTAATGCCATCTGCGGCGTACACTTGCCTATCTATGCAAATGTTCTTGTGAGACATGATTGCTTGTGACTAACGAACATGAACTTGATACTTGCAGATTTGTTTTAGGGAAAACATTTAATGGTTACTTTTTAGGGTTCCGTACCTGAAGGGTTCAAACGAAGCCCTATTGCTGTCACTCACTCACGTGTCCGTCTGTCTGTCGTGTGTCACACAGGTTTTACAGCCAAACGGTTGGCAATACAGTCTTCAAATTTTCACAGTATTAAGCATCTTATTGACCTAAAGCCAAAAAAAATATATAAATACTTTCAAAGTTTTTTAAGGGGGGCTATAGCCCATACAGCAAAGGGGTTGCGAAAAAATATGTATACCTACCCCATCGAGTGGGGTATCGTTGATTAGAACTCGTTGAGTAGATAAATACTGTATTTTTTGTTTTAAAAATATTGTAAAACAAAAGGAATGAGATTTTACAAATTTTGTTTTGTGAACTTGAAATTTGGTAAATACTAATATATTGATAAATCTGATTTTCTTTGAAATTTCCTATTACAACCAACTTGTTTTTGCGGTTTGGTACGGAACCCTAAATGTACGAAGTCCGATATGTACTTGGCCTTTTTTATAATAACTTGAGATGGGCAAACTATGGACTTGGTTCATTAGTCGGCGCTCAAATTGCCGAGTTTTGTCTGTCGAATAGTCGCCTATTATAAACTTGGTCGAATCGGAGTTTTTTCCGACTAGTCTGTCCATCTCTAATAATAACTATAATAGAAAATAAATAGGCGATGAACAAACTGCCCGAAAGAAGATTTCGACTTACAAGAATTAAGTTTCTAACCTTTTGAAATCTGTTGAAGAGATTATCTACCAAGTTTACAATATTAGTCAGTTGCTAACTTGTACTAACAAGCTTGTGAAAACGCCCAATGAATTAACTTTCTTACTTAGGAGGTCAAAGAAAAGCCGCTTCTTAGGAAGACTCAATTAATATTCAAGTTAATACCATGATTGTTTATTTTGTAAGAGGGTAGGCTTTAATTTACAAAGCAAAGGTTCCTATTTCTAAATGGATTTTCTCATCAATGTGTCATAAACTCTAAGAGAAAGTATCTTTCTCGTGGCTCGACGCGATTCATTTTATATCACAGCGACTTTATTAAGCTAAGTTGCAAATACCTTCAGGTATGACACAAAGCGATGCAATTCGTCCGATTTTCACTTTAAGTTTTGTAATAAACAGAAAATATGTGCGTGATATCGCCTATCGACACAATTTAAATTTAGGCGCGCCATCAATAAGGTCCCTTGGTCCTGACGCAATCGTATCCAAAATCTGGCTAAAGGATTAACGACCTTGTTGACGACTCTGACTCTTCTGTCCTTCTGCATTCAACAAATATATCCCACTTCTGACTTCAGCCTAACAGACATATCCCACTTCACTTCATACACGGCTAATTGTTCTACGGCGGGTCTTAACTCATTAAAATACAATTAAAAACAACATCAAAACGAGCATAAATAACTCACGGCAACGTTATACACCACGAACACGTTAAAAAGAGATTCTATTATGTCTCGTCACGTCGCTTTAACGATTATACCGAGACACGGTAACCGGTTACGTGTCACACTAATACAGGCTTATCACGTTTCCTTGAGACGTTATCTTTCACGCGAAATTGTTATTCTAATTTATAATCGCCTTTTGAAGAGTTAATCTTATGTTTGCGCCCTATATACGAAATTAGCTAATCTGGATTCAAGGTCAATTGGTGATTGTGTACAGAGATAAAATGATTAGGGTTGCTGTCATATGTATATTAATTAATAAAGGTTATGTAGTGAAACTTGGGGGTTGGTTTTGTCTAGCTGTGTGGACTGCTGATTAGGGTGAGGCTGATTTATTTATAAGAGAAATTAAAATTAAATAACGGGACGTAAAATATTGTACGTAGAACCCGGGGGTAACTAACTCAAGAGTTAATATGTTAATTCTAGGCAAGTGTGCTTCACTATCGACCACATCTTCGCTTACCATCAGGTGAGATAGTGGCCAAACACGAACCCATCACAAATTAATAGTACATTCTGTATTAAGGGCGGTAACTAAAGAATTACGATCGAGGCTCTAGTAGAAGCCCGAAGTCGAAGACTAAGGGCATTCTGAGTGGAGGTTCGTAATTCCCGTACCGCCCGTGAAACATACAATGTTTTCCATTACATTTGCGAGTAATAATTATGAATTATAGCTTTAATACACAAGTCAGCACAGCTAATCTATATATCTATCAATCTATATATATTAGTGTATGCAGCTAATATTACGAAATACGTGAACTTTTTTTTAATTGTATGGTGATTTTTTGCCCACACCACAGATTATACAAATGTTTCGTTCAGAAACGTTAAGGGCAAATACTTACGTTGGTAGTCAGCCATGACGGAGAGCAAAAAAAATTTTTGACTTTTTGATACAAATAACTATTAAAATCGATTATTAAGAACATTAGTTTAATATTTAAATAACATGTAGCGACATTGCAAAGAAATTCCTGTTTAGATAACATTTTAAGACAATTTCTCAATTGCGTGTAAACTCCTTGCTTGAACTTGCATGACCTGTTTGCTGTGCAATAAATTAAAAAAAAATACTTACCGCCCTTGGGTTTCATGACAAACAAAAAAGCTCAAGGGTTTTATATGGGGCATTGCTGCCAAGTTAACCTGTATGTTTTGATACTGTTTACGTGCAAGTGTGATGAAAAAAATTTACTTAATACGGAGAAATTACAGAGGCTATCGATTTTTTATTACAAAGTCAACAAGACAGTCATTTAATTTTATTAGAACCGAAGTTTAGAGACTCAATACTCAATTAGTAAATTATAAATAGACTGCCCACACATATTACTTACCCTTGGGTCCAAACCAATTACTAAACTTAAAATGGATCCATTCCTGTAGCTCCGTAGGGTTTCTAAGATATCATACTTATCTTATCAAATGCCTATCGCCTCAGGGACCTCTTGGCTCATTAAGTTTAAATCTAAATCGTGTGATTACGTCTCTAAGACGTAGTGAGTCGCCCAGGGATCGAACTACCTAATAGTTTTTGAGTTTAACTCTCATATTATTAACGTTACAGTTAATTAATTAATCCTAAACATTAATCAACCTTGTACACATTAGAAATATACAGGATCAGGGTAAGGTGTGATCATATTCTAAAAACTGCTTCTGCCCATGTAAATGAACAACTTTATACAAGGAAGTAACAGGCAATTTCCAAAAAAAAAACATGGATTTTTTATACAATGTTGTTAATTACTGACCAAAGTTTGTATGGGAAACACAATTTCTTTTGATCGTCAAAAAAAGTTGTATTCATGAATGTTTTTTTTTTTAATTGTATATACCTTTCAATGTTAAGCAATGCTTGCCGAGGTTGGTCCGTGGAAAGATGACCATCTTTAGGTAAATATCTTGTTTCTTCCGTGCCTCGCAAAGCACTGTTAATCTAGGCTGTCATTTGAAGATCTTTGACTGTCGTTACGGGAAGTCAGAAGCCTGATATTTGACACCAGTCTAGCCAAGGAGTATGTGTTACCCAGTTACTTCGTCGGCCCCAACATAGTTGGTAAATGGCTAGGCAGATTGATATGGCTTTCATAGAAATGGATGACATAAAAAACATATTAAATCTGTTACCAAAACCAGTCAAAATTAATTGTTTACTACAGCTGCCATCTTACTAATATTATAAATGTTTGGATGTATTTGTGTATGTTTGTTACTCAATCACGCCAGAACGGCTGAACTAATCTGGATGAAATTTAGCACAGAGATAGATTATAATCAGGAATAGCACATAGAATACTATTTATCCCGGGATGCCCGGGAATATGTTACCTCGGTATAATTTTCGACTTTCACCAATGCAAAATTTGTTGAACGAGCTGTAAAAAGAGATTATTTAAATGACTTATGTTATTACAAATGGAGTAATGGAGTAGAGTACTTATCTTAAGTCAGCCTGTGCGCAGCGCTATTGAATTACGAGTTTAATTGTCTGAAAACAAAACTTATTTCGAAAGTAAAGAAAGATTTTTATTTCATTAAAAGTTGATTGCTTAATTAAAATATTAATGCCAATATCTAATTAAAAGTATTACTTGGAACATATGAGCTTAAGGCATTATTTAATTATAAAGTAGCCGAGAACTTGTAACAATATAATTAAGATTAGGTCTCGTAGTCAATATTTAGGAGCGTTAAATATTTAGCGATTTTAAATTAAAATATGTATTTAAATTATATAGTCAGTGGTACTTATAAATGTACGATTAGGTTTTGATTTAATTATTGAACAGCTTCTATTAATAATTTATCGAAAATCGATTTCGAATTTGCTGTAACGGACAAGTAACCTTAATCTTTGGTAGTTATAATCCGATTTTGAATAACTCTAAGCTTACTCCCGACAAAGTGCACGGTACTTTTTGAGGGGCATGGGAACAAAGCCGCGGCAAAAGCTAGTTTCTAACGCACCATCCTGATCACCTTCGATAGGCGACATCGTAGAAATATTTTCTAAGAAAATTTCAAATGCAAATCGGTGAAATTGGATCGCATTGTGTCCATGTAAACGTATTTGCAATTTCGCTTAATGAAAATCGCTTTATCGAAGTGATATAAATCGGATTGCGTCGCCTTCAGGAATGGCTCGCTAGGTATCAATCAATGGCTTTATCACCTCCATGCCTCATTTAAAATCCTATAGCAATAAAATAAGCTATAACTTTAACTCCACCTTGAAAACCACTGAACAGTTAAAAGAGGTTGAAAACCTTCACGGTATAATAGAGCTGTTTCAATCACTTATATGTTTAGTCCTTATTCAAGTATCCTGTTGTAATATACTCGCAGACGAAGGCTATGTGTCTGTCTGTAGTGCCAGGCTCCGAATGGCACAGCTTAAAGTTAGGTTTAGACGTAGTTTACCTATATAAGTTTACCTATGTAACCATAAAAGCTACATATTTGGGTGTATATGTTAGCCTATTTGAAGCCAAGTCAAGCCTGATTGAGTAACAAACATACATCTATCCAAACTTCCGCATCAAAATTTATAATATTAGTCAGATGAATGTATATAGTATATTAACAAAATGAATAGAACAGAATAAAACACATTTATTCGACACAGACACTACACAAACGCAACAATCACAAAGTAACAGAAGAATAGTAAATAAGTACAAACAAGGATAACAAAATGCGCCGAGCGTGTCCATACCGAAAGAGTTACCAACTCAGCGTTTGCTGTGCGTCAGACACCCATGGTTCACCAATGGTTTTACCGATACTAAATTAAAAATAACATTAGAAATTTTACCAATCCCCTCTTTACAGCCCGTTCAACAAGTTTTGACTTCTGTAGCGTTAGTGATATGACAAATGGCAGCTTTTGTAAACGGTTGGTATTGGTAACAGATGTATGCTTTTTCATAACAGTAAAGAAGTAGTAGTGGTAATGCATCAATAGGTGATGTGCGGACTTCCAAAACACAGTGACGTGTAATATAAATAGAGAGGGAGAGGAAGGCCAAAGAAAAGATGGATGAACTATGTGAGGAGTGATGTGAAAGAAAACGAAGGTATGGAAGAAGAAAACGTGTTGCGCCGATGTTTCTTTCTATTGCAGTGCATTGGGTTACATGGCACTAGTAAAAATGATAAAAAGAAATAATAATAATATTGATCTCTGTTGTCATCAGATCATAGATTTTGATAGATCATAAAAGCGAATCACTAAAATTTGACTCCTAAATATATTGCTATATTCGACTCAGTTTCCCGCTATGCGCTTTCTCTTTGACCTCAGCCACAGTCACTAAAAATGTCTAATTACCAAAGTTTCTCAAAAGTTCTCGGCTAAACGGATCGACAGTAAAATCTTAAATCAAAATATAATTAATACTGAAGTACTCAATTAATACTTAATAATAACAGCCGCACGGGTCGATCTTCAAAGTTGTAAGGTAGTTGTAAGCAACGCTTCGGTCCAAGAGTGGGAGATCATCTTAACATCGAAACTTATGCGTGCCTCGAAAAGCATGTCAAGGGTTGGTGCCGGCTGTCATTTATAAATTCTGAAGAGAAAAAAATATGACACCAGTTTGGCTTGTTTGTATTAAAGTCACCGCCAGATAACAAAAAAATAAAAGTCGTTATAAAAACAAAAACCAACAGACTGGCCACTCGGCGTCGAACAGCGTCGTCGAACAGAAGCCGCGGGCAACAGCTAGTATCTCATAATTGTACGATTTGCATGATTAAAACGGATACCGATTTGCATAATTTAAACGGATAAGATGGTTCTATGCCTATACGTTTTAATTGAAACCAAACGTATCAAAATATCTCAATAAGCAAAAAATCATGTTATCAAGTTACGTAATTATACTTTTGGTACTTATAAGTCGGATCAATAACTTTATTTTTTTTGTTATCCGCGGCGGAGACTTTAGCCATTAGTCAGTTACTGGGTTTTGGAGGTCAGATAGGCAGTCGCTTCATGTAAAATACTAGTACTCAGCTGAATCCACTTAGACTGCCTAGCATTTTCCCAATTATGTTGGGGCGGCTCCCAATATAATTGGGAAAAGGCTAGGCAGACTGAATAACTGACTGTAACATGTGTCGTGGAGGCTCAGTGACTAAGAGCTCTTCTCTCGTGCTTGAGGTCATCGTATATCTTTAAATATTTGATGATGCCGTCACGCTTACACTGATAAAATGCCACTTGTCTAGAGCGTCTTATAATATACACAAAAATTCAATGAATGCATCATTTAGTTTTCATCATTATAGATTATAGATGTCGGGTGATCACCATGAATAATAATGTTGTTGACGCAAGCTCGCGTCAGGCGTCAGCGTCACGCGACAGACGGCGAGTTGAACCAATTATGGACACACGACAACATGGTGTGTTTATACTGTCTGGCTGAGAGATACAGAATATGAGTGTACAGAAGTGACACAAAGACATGCAACTCTTCTTGGTCCCTGATTATCTCCACTCGACTTAATCAAATTGACAGAGATTATTATTTAATGATTTCATCTTGATCGAGGGTCATGTGATGAGAAGGGATGAAATGCGTGTTACTAAAATAGTTATAAATATAAATGTGGATAGATGGAGTGGGAGGGGACGGCCGAAGAAAAGGAGGATGGACTGTGTGAGGAGTGATATGAAAGAAAAGGTAGTCAGTGATAGCGTGACAGGGGACAGGACGGTATGGAAGGGGAAAACGTGTTGCGCCGACCCCAAGTAACATGAAACAAGAGCAAGAAGATGATGCCCTTCATCATTTTTTTTCCTTTGCGATGGCTATTGAGTCGAAAGGAGTTCAATAAGTTTCCATCAAATAGCCTTAGAATATAAGACGAACTCGTTAGTAAGTCCGCGCCGTATCGTGGAAGGGTATAGACAAATGTCACAAATATTACAATAGATTTTCCTCTCTCCGGTCGTGTCCGATTGTTAGATTATTATTAATAGAGTTTCACTTCTATACGGTTGTATTAATCTATGGTAGTAGTGAAAGGCCACTTGAGACTTGTACACGTAACACGACGACTGATGACGCTTTGGCCGCCAAATCCTTTTACCCACTATGGCTTCGGGCGTAATTAGGTTCTGAGGGGCTAGATAATAATAATTAATATAGGTCAACACCAAGGGTGTTGACCTATAAGCTTCGGTCAAAGAGTGGGAGATCATCTTAACATCGAAACTTATGCGTGCCTCGAAAAGCATGTCAAGGGTTGGTGCCGGCTGTCATTTATAAATTCTGAAGAGAAAAAAATATGACACCAGTTTGGCTTGTTTGTATTAAAGTCACCGCCAGATAACAAAAAAATAAAAGTCGTTATAAAAACAAAAACCAACAGACTGGCCACTCGGCGTCGAACAGCGTCGTCGAACAGAAGCCGCGGGCAACAGCTAGTATCTCATAATTGTACGATTTGCATGATTAAAACGGATACCGATTTGCATAATTTAAACGGATAAGATGGTTCTATGCCTATACGTTTTAATTGAAACCAAACGTATCAAAATATCTCAATAAGCAAAAAATCATGTTATCAAGTTACGTAATTATACTTTTGGTACTTATAAGTCGGATCAATAACTTTATTTTTTTTGTTATCCGCGGCGGAGACTTTAGCCATTAGTCAGTTACTGGGTTTTGGAGGTCAGATAGGCAGTCGCTTCATGTAAAATACTAGTACTCAGCTGAATCCACTTAGACTACCTAGCATTTTCCCAATTATGTTGGGGCGGCTCCCAATATAATTGGGAAAAGGCTAGGCAGACTGAATAACTGACTGTAACATGTGTCGTGGAGGCTCAGTGACTAAGAGCTCTTCTCTCGTGCTTGAGGTCATCGTATATCTTTAAATATTTGATGATGCCGTCACGCTTACACTGATAAAATGCCACTTGTCTAGAGCGTCTTATAATATACACAAAAATTCAATGAATGCATCATTTAGTTTTCATCATTATAGATTATAGATGTCGGGTGATCACCATGAATAATAATGTTGTTGACGCAAGCTCGCGTCAGGCGTCAGCGTCACGCGACAGACGGCGAGTTGAACCAATTATGGACACACGACAACATGGTGTGTTTATACTGTCTGGCTGAGAGATACAGAATATGAGTGTACAGAAGTGACACAAAGACATGCAACTCTTCTTGGTCCCTGATTATCTCCACTCGACTTAATCAAATTGACAGAGATTATTATTTAATGATTTCATCTTGATCGAGGGTCATGTGATGAGAAGGGATGAAATGCGTGTTACTAAAATAGTTATAAATATAAATGTGGATAGATGGAGTGGGAGGGGACGGCCGAAGAAAAGGAGGATGGACTGTGTGAGGAGTGATATGAAAGAAAAGGTAGTCAGTGATAGCGTGACAGGGGACAGGACGGTATGGAAGGGGAAAACGTGTTGCGCCGACCCCAAGTAACATGAAACAAGAGCAAGAAGATGATGCCCTTCATCATTTTTTTTCCTTTGCGATGGCTATTGAGTCGAAAGGAGTTCAATAAGTTTCCATCAAATAGCCTTAGAATATAAGACGAACTCGTTAGTAAGTCCGCGCCGTATCGTGGAAGGGTATAGACAAATGTCACAAATATTACAATAGATTTTCCTCTCTCCGGTCGTGTCCGATTGTTAGATTATTATTAATAGAGTTTCACTTCTATACGGTTGTATTAATCTATGGTAGTAGTGAAAGGCCACTTGAGACTTGTACACGTAACACGACGACTGATGACGCTTTGGCCGCCAAATCCTTTTACCCACTATGGCTTCGGGCGTAATTAGGTTCTGAGGGGCTAGATAATAATAATTAATATAGGTCAACACCAAGGGAGGGCTAAGAAACGCTGGCGTGACGACTTAGAAGCGTAATGAGTGATTTCCCGGAAAAGATATAATACCGGGAATAGTGGAATGCTATGGGAGAGGCCTTTGCCCAGCTGTGAGACAGTATAGATTGTATTAAAAATATCTGTCCTTTATAGATTTAACACAGTTTCTTCTAAAATGCAGCCTGATTTTTTTATCAGCATGACATTCCAGCCATTAGGAATCCATCAATGCAAAATTTTGAGTTAAACACACACACACAGCATGATATTTTCTTGTTTACAGTTTATTAGTTAGCTTCTGAAGTCGGGTTTTTGATTTATAAACTAACATTTTGTATGTACAAATTTTTAGTTATATTTGTTTTTCTAGTTACTGTTAAACATATAAGTGGTATATATTTTTGTAATCACCTTCATTTTCATAACCCACTCGATAAAAATTGCCCAAAAACCGCCATATTTGTTTTTTATTCATCTTCACCTATCAAAGAACACTTGGGCGGTCAAGACATATTATCTAACTTTGTATTATCTAAATCCGTCTATTGGTTTAAAAGATAAGAGGTAATAAAGAATATTACATACACATAAACATACAAGATACGCGTGAATAACATAACCCTTACCTTGCAGTCGGGTAATTAGACTGATTGAGTTGACATATTATCCCACCCGTTATATAACTAAAATAATGCAGATGATAAAGCTGTGTACGTATTCCAATAAAAGCTTATTACAGGTAAGCAACCTTCATGTAATTAAACAATTATTAACCTATGTCCTTGTCGAAAATGTAAGTACATTTTGCTTGAGGCCAAGTTAACAAGGATTAAAACATACTCCATCTACTTGTATAATTTGCTAACATAATCTGTTAGACAGACATGTATAGAAATAATGAGAATGGATCTTAAGGATGGCGACGGTACAGATTGGTTTAAAAGTAGGTTGTGGGTTTGTAACGTACAAAGGCTGCAATCTATTTAAAAATGGCGGCCAATAGTGTTTTTTTGTTACGTGACGATTGCTACCAGGCAATTTGCTACCGCATGCCGCGTTAAGGAACTTCTATCTAAAATTATTTGTTCTGTCTTCTTTAAGAATAGTCATTTTAAAATAAAATAGCTAGGTACCCAAATAAAACCATTATAGAAATTAGATACCAGGATTGATTTTCAAGCTCATTCAGACGAATCCTAAAAACAAATAAATTAAAAGAAAACATAAATGTGCCTATACCTTTACTCCGTGTACAAAAAAAAAACACAATATCAAATATCTGTTGTCTGTGCAGGCATAACAATCTTGTTAAAAATACGTTGATGTCTCGTTCAAGAGTTCTAGAGCCATCTTGCTAACGAGAAACTGCAATATACAACGTTACGTAGGTAAATATTATATATTATGTCGTAGCCGAGTCGTCGAATTAGTCTTTTCATGAACGTGACAAATTGACGATATGATCAAACATTCTATGATCTGATCGTAAAATACACATATCACTGTTCCTAAATCACTTTAGGGTTTAGACCGATAAAATTTTCGTTTTACTTATTTATCTTGATTTAGTATTAAGGTCGGTTTTCCAATATATTCATTATTCGACACATTTTGACACAATGTTTATGCAAACCATCTGTACGTAAGTCTTTTGTGTACACCAAATAAACGCTTTTTCTATCTAAATAATGTGATGATTTGAGGAACACAGGGAAATGTGTGGGCAGTTAACGATAGAAAACTGTGCGAGCTTTATACAATTTATTTCCTTTATTTAATTTATTTTATTATTGTCTAAATTTTTATTAATGATTTGGCCAATCGTCGATGAACAAATCGTAAAATTTTGATATGACTACGACATATACATCGGCGTTTTTTATGTAAATGTATTTGCTGGGAAAATAATTACGTAATGAGAGCTACGCCGGAGGGTGCTTGCATAATTGATTAAACACGAAAATAAACAAACACTTCTCGTGTCTAAATAATTAAATTTAAAGCACATTTTTTCTCAGGATAACAATTTTATATTACAACTAGCTGTCCCACGCGGCTTCGCTCCCGTCAACTGGCTACCTACCTACCCATCAACCCTACCTACTCTACATACATGATTGTTGTGTAATTAAACCGTTTACGCAGCGCACGCAACGGAAGCTCTCAAAAAGGAATAATTTTGCCCGTTTTTGCAACATTTTTCATTTATGCTCTGCTCCTGTTGGTCGTAGCGTGATGTTATATAGCCTATAACCTTCCTCAATAAATGGACTATCCAACACAAAAAGAATTTTTCAATTCCAACCAGTAGTTTCTGAGATTAGCGCGTTCAAACAAACAAACAAACTCTTCAGCTTTATAATATTAGTATAGACTAGCTGTCCCACGCGGCTTCGCTCCCGTCAACTGGCTACCTACCAAGCTAGCCCACCTACTCTAAATACGTTGCGTCTCAAAAAGAATAAATTTTCCCCGTTTTTGGAACATTTTTCATTGATGCTCCGCTCCTATTGGTCGTAGCGTGATGTTATATAGCCTATAACCTTCCTCGATAAATGGACTACCCAACACAAAAAGAATTTTTCAATTCCAACCAGTAGTTCCTGAGATTAGCGCGTTCAAACAAACAAACAAACAAACAAACTCTTCAGCTTTATATTATTAGTATAGATTTAACAATTTTAATAATCACTTGTAATCTACCTATCTGGCTCTAGACAAGTGGTATTCGATGTCAGCGAAGGCGATAGTCGAAATATCAAAATGTGAGGTACTAATCACGTGATTTTTCGAAATTGCTTTTGAATCCCATACAATTTTGTCTTTTTTCGATGATAAAATGTCACTTTTCTAGAGCCTCTGGACGATCTAGACAGAAACATCACGTGGTCAATCGCCATTGCTGATAGAATGACCTATCAGCGATGCAATGGCGATTGATCACGTGATTTCGATTAGGGCAAGAATATCGGAATCTTGGAATCTCGTACGATCGGAATCACGGAACGTAATTACTGAAATTTCAATTCCGATATTGAGTGATGATATTTTAATCCTGTTTTACATAATTATGTTTTATAACTGTTTGACATTGTTTTTAAAACTGGATATTGTATTTAAACTGTTTTAGCCCTTCATTGAATTTCACTTGAAATATTAATTAATAGTATTTGTATGTAAACTGCATGTGTATATATTCAACACAATGTGAATTGTTTTATGAATAAATGAAATGAAAATCTAATGATCCAATAGCGGAATCTCGGAATCAGAAAAAAACTTATTTTAGCTCCTTGTGAAGCGTTGAGCAACAAAGCGCGGTTAAGCCCGTTGATTACGGTGATTAACATGATTGTTCGGATAACCTGTATACTAATTGGGCGCTTATTTACTTAAACTTCAGTTCATGAAAAATAATATGTGATGCCGGATTTACAGCCCCGAGATTGCAAAAAATGTTACCTTTAAGAATACAAGTAAATACACAGTTTCATACAAACCGCTGTAACAATTATATTTTCATTGATTATTGCTTTGGTTACGGGAATCCTATGAATTTGCGACGCACGGGATCGGCTAATGTGACGACACTTGGTGGAGGCTTATGTTCAGAAGTGGACGTCTTTCGGCTGAAATGACGATGACAATGATGATGATGAATGCTAAGATAGTTTTTCATACTTTTGAGTGGGCTTTTTTGGAATGAGTAAACTTTATATCAAATTTACAATGTGTTACTGGCTTGGAAAACTCAATAAATTAAAGCTGAATATTTTTCATTCTTCTGCTTTTATTGAATACAAAAAAATAGTCTATCCTATAACCATTATATTAATCTGTTGGATAAATCAACTTGCACTAATTGACTACATTGTCTCTCATAATCATCATCATTACAGCCAAAAGACATCCACTGCTGAACATAGGTCTCCCCCAGGAGGCGTCGACACATTGAACGATACTAATACTGGATTTAAAAATCATTACTACTCACTACACTTATCGGGACTACTTTCAGATTGATCGATAAACATTTATGTTCTGGTTTTCTTAGCATTATCCTTTTTCAGAAAAACATGACTTATATTCTTTCTTGGGAACAAATGTCCAGTTAAGGTAAATAAGCGCCCTTTTACCCAGTCATTGGTGATTCGAGAGAGACACAATAGAAAATCCTAATATGTTGCGGCATACACGTGTTTTTTTATTGTATTCAATCCATACTCATACCAAATTTGTGCAGTTAACAAAAAAAATGTGATTTCGTGTGTCGAAAATTCCGATATTGAGATCTAATATCAGAATACAATATTGGAATTAAATAACTTCCGATATTACATGCCCTAATTTCGATAGTGCTTGATTTTCACGTTCATTAATCCCCGACAGAAAAGAGGGGTGTTATAAGTTTGACGTGTGTACCTGCGTGTTTGTGTATTTGTGTATCTGTCTGTGGCTTCATAGTTTCTAAACGGATGAACCGATTTTGAATTCGTTTTTTTTTTAAGATGACTTTGTCGAGAGTGTTCTTAGCTATGTTTGATGAAAGTAGGTTTAGCTGTTCAAAAGTAATGGGCGTTTTACTGTTTGAATCAGGGTTTCATGTTATAATTATGTATTCATGTTCAACAGATTGTGGATCGGAGCGTAACTACTAGATTAATTATGTAGCATGCAATAAAATTGTGTCGGGGGCTTTTATTTAAATTTTACTTGTTTTTCCAATCGCTATCGCGACAGTTACGTCGATAGAATGTCACTTGTCTTGCGCCTACACAACACAACAAACATCCTTGTTGGTTCCCGCTGCGCAAAACACATCGTGCCGCCATACTCTCCAGTGCAGCAAGAAGCATTGTAAAGCTGCAGGGAGTATTCAAATCCGCGAGACGTAGCACGGGCTGCACCTCGAAGTGCAGTGCAATGCCGCGGGTTGTAAGTGTTTAATATATACCATTATATATACCATTTTTATTTAGTAAATACATTTCTAAGAATTAGATTTTTTTACCGACTTCCCATAGCGGAGGTTCTCAATTCGGATGTGCCTATATTTTTTATTCGGGCATAACTTCGTCGTATATAGACGGATCTGCAAAATTCTTTTTGTGTTTGAAAGAGTATACTCTCGAGGTGGTCCCATTGTCACCAAATCAGAATCTGATGATGGGATCCCATGGAAATTGAGGGAACTCCTCAAATATTATAGGCAGACATATATCGATTTTTGTATTTTCAATAACATGGCAAGCTTTTGCACTTACAAAGTATCATTTGGTGAATCGGAAGTAATGAAGAAGACCACATATGGCCACTGGAACTCCTTAATAAGTATGTCATGGGTATAAGATATCTTGAATAGTTAAGCGACTATAATGAGGCATTTACATATAAATAAATGGCACCATCGAACACATCTGATGATGAAGCCAGAAGGCTTATTGAAATTGAAATGAGATTTAAGCCAGACTTACATGATTTTCATGTAAATATGAGGTACCCTAAAAAGAGTAGAATAAAAAACTGTTTAGCAAAAATATAACACAGACTTCTAGAAGCGAAAAATTACTTTGTTTTCCGAAGTCGGTGTCTTTGGTACCTATTGTTTTTCGTTTTTCGACACCTACATCGGAAAACAATAATTTTTCGGTTTGTAGTGTTTTGCTATAGAAATCGTTATTTTCTTTTATGTATCTTAAACAGTTTGCGCAACATTGCATACTTTTTGAAGTAACCCTTATTGGTTTTTCTGTCCCACATTTCACAAAAATTTGGCTCATTTTTCTGCTAATAATATGCTATTAAAACAAAGTAAGTACAGTTGTTCCATTTCACGACAGCGGGTTGGTCTTAGGGCCGATTTTGCAATCAAACTAATCACGATTAGTACAACTTTCATTGGTGACATCGGTCCTAATCGTGTGTTTGATTAACATGCACTTTGTTTCTGTGTGTGTAAATCCGGGTTTCTCACTGCTAAATTATCGCAGAATTAAAAAAAACGGGTCTAAGCTCGGTATCAATCAGTGCGCACACAGAAACAATGTGCATGTGCATCTATTTACACACACGACTAAGACCAGCCCGCCGTCGTGGGATGGAACAACTGTTCCGACCAATATCCGGCAGCTCCCCACGATCCCGTGGCTCATTTCCCGGGAATTCTTCGCCGGGATGTGCCGGCTTATCTCCAACCAACACGCACGCTAATACAATAAGTAATGACACAACTTTTAACATGCACGTATACAAAGTATGGGAAAGTAGGATGATTCCAAGCATTAACATAAGAAACCCATATAATAGGTAGGCAATAAAATAGCACGTCAAGTGAATGAAGAATTTTTACTTGAGCATATTTTGTAAAACTCTACTAAAGCCTGGAAACCTATCAAACGTTTGGCATTATAGTAGGCTTTAACGCGTACTTAACTCCTTTCAGAAACTGACACTTAGACAAGATTTGGCTTTGTTGAGCGTCGTATCTTACCCATATATGCTTAATCCCTCTGAAGGAAACTTCCTGTACTCGACTCTACTTCGAGTCAGAACTCTCGAATCGAGTAAAGTAATGTAAATATTTATTTCTTAGTATATGGTATATTGAGATCTTACATTTAACATTTGAATGAGGGAGATAAAAATCCGCTGTGACTACTGTACCTACCTACTTTTGTATTCCGTTTTAAATTCGAGTACCAATTGTTGCTCAGAGTTTTCGCAATATGAGCTATTAATTTAGGGCACTTGTTTTGCGTGGAAAGTCTTTACTTTGATCCGAATAGCTTAGGAACTTAGATAGCTAATACTCTTGTGCCACGCTCTACGGCACTTGGTTTGATTTTAATAAGTAATGAATAATTACTTTACAATAATGATCTAAGGAAAATTTCAGATTATCGCAACCACAGCGTAATTCATGTGTACTTTCTAAGTTTTCTTAGACATGGCTGACAACGATGAAGGAAAACGTCGTGAGGAAGCCTGGACTTATAGTTAGTATTTGTAAGTTTATGCTCCATTGGTATACTTGCTGCAAGGCGTTCCAGTGCGAGGATAAACAAATAAATAAACGTAATATCCATAAAATGAGCATCGTGTTAACTATTTGTGTGCATAGTACCAAAGGAAAAGGCATAAATCATGGTAAAATGCTTAATATATCAAGCTTTGTGATTTTAGTGTCGATTTCTACTGGGCTAATGGCATTAAGACATGATAGTAGGTCTCCTGGAGTGCTCAATGCGATTTGATTTAACACCGTATTATGAAACGAATTTGTAAGCATTCCCATGGACGCAATGCGACGCAATTTAACCGGTTTGCACTTGAAATTTTCTTAGAAAATACATTCCTCTTATGTATATTCTTCTTCTTCTTCAGTCGGTCCTTCATTACTGAGGATCGTGGTCACTGCACCCCTGTAGGTAGACAATCTGCCTCCATCGCATATTGGCCCAGTAGAAATCGACACAAAAAAGGCTAAAATCGCAAAGCGTGATGTAGTTCTGATTTATTAGTATGTCTATTTCTACGCAATTTAAATTGCGTCGCGTTATCAGTAAGGTTCCTAACACACGATTTATTTAATGGTGTGAGTATGAGTTATGCGCGCGGTGTCGTCTGACGACTCACACGGTCCCGCGACCTTTCCTAAGCGTATTATGTTTTTTATTGCCCGCTTTCTGGAAGGAATTGTTGCAAGAAACGACATGCCTCCACCTCCCTTCAAATATGAAACATTTCATTATGTTTTCTCAGAATATTTTCGCTTGGAGAGACCAGGAATGTTTATCAGCAAACAGGGAAAAGTGTAATATTTTATTCCTTCTTTTTTCTACTCGATGGTTGACTTTCATGGTTAACTCACAGAGGAACTCATTGCTTAATTATAACAGCCACATAGGTCGATATTGAAAGTTAAGCAACGCTTACCGAGGTCGGTCCGTGGATGGGTGAACATGTTTAGATATGTAATTTCCTCCGTGCTTTAGAAAGCACGATAAGCTTTGTAGACCTTTGACAGTCGTTACTTCATTAAGTATAAGCAAAAGCCAGGCATTCTGACACCGTCTTTCCAATTCGGCTGTGGCGGTCAGATATGTAATTTCCTCCGTGCTTTAGAAAGCACGATAAGCTTTGTAGACCTTTGACAGTCGTTACTTCATTAAGTATAAGCAAAAGCCAGGCATTCTGACACCGTCTTTCCAAACTCGGCTCTGGCGGTCAGATAGGCAGTCACTCCATGTAAGCACTGGTACTCAGTTGTATCCGGTTAGACTGGAAGCCGACCCCGATGTAGTTGGTATAAGACTAGGCAGATTGTTTGAGTGGTTTACTTTAATAAAGCTCGCTATACGGTCACGTTAATATTAACATTAGCGTCCATTAGGTTTTTTATATAACACGCAATGAATATTGTTGAGTCATCAAAATGAAAGGGATTTATTGATGATACTGATGTGATTTATTTATTTGTTTATTGTATTTCGTGCTAAATGAATATGGATACAGATGGAAAGCTTATCTGTTTATTTGAAAAAAACTAGCTGCGACACGAAAGCATCACTAGCAGCTGAGAGCATGATAGCGGATACGCGAGTACACCCGCGTTTGCGCCAGGGTTCCAGCAGATTGTAGCCGTCAGGCGGACGCGGTCGGCTACAGGCGCGTGGTTCCGCATCCGCTGCAACGCGCTGCGCTGCGCCCCTGCGTCACCCGGTTGGTGGAAATCGTACCCCTAATGTACGATTTCACGCAAATCCTTCATCGCGCAAATAAAGTTCTTCTCGCAAAATGAACACTATACAATGGCCCCAACACAACCATCGGACAATTGCCCACCAGACGTAACACCCGTCTGGTCTGAAGATCCTCCTTTCTAATGAGGCGCTTTCCACCCTGTTCCGTATACATCTATATCTCACACACTGACAATAAAATTAAGCCCTTTTTCAGCGAACAAATCTGTGTATTTTACGAAAACATACTTATTCTGTCGTTTAACTGTAAGAAATTTTCCTACTGACATAGGAGCAGAGAATAAGAGCCTTGCATTTTTTTATATAAGTAAACACCATTTACAACTCTGCTTGGGCGAAAAGTTTTTACTAAAGTGCCTATTCTGTTAATCCGGAATACAATCAAGCTTTATTTAAACAAGGGTGCTAAAGAAACCCAACATACATATTCACATTTAAAGTTCTACTTCATTGCCCCGTTTCTTGTAATTTTGATATAACAAGAGACTTTTCTGATGGATTCAACTTAAATTGCGTCAATAGGCGTTATCGTACAAATAATTTCTAAATGTAAAGTGCTAATTGGTCGGATTCCATCGCATTGTGTCCATGTGAACTTAATTGCATTATTACATAATAAAAGTTGCTTATCGGTGTGATTGAAATTGAATCGCGTTGAGCCATCAGGAAAGTCGCTAAGACTCATGTACTTTCTTAAGTATTGATAACTATCTTGTGGTCTTTGGTACGCTTTCCATGTCAGAAATTTTAACAATAGCATTACGTAGACTAGATTATTTCTGGTTGATAACAATAAGTTCGCCTGCCATTGGCCTCTGTCCACTCCTTCGGTAAAGATAAGCGTGATACGATGCTATGTGGGCAACAGTGGGCCCTATCAGAATATCAGTGCAGCGTTATTTTCTTTTTAATATCGTTGCACATGCTGAGATAGGAGCCTTTTTGGTTTCGCACGGGTTTGTTTATTTTTTTAAATGTTTTGTGTTTTGCTTATCTCGTGTCTCCTGTGCGGGTCACAAATAAATATTTTTCTTTCTTTCTTTCTATGTACCAAAATTCATAATTCGAAATAATTTTAATCCAACGCCACCAACTCTACGAAGTATCGATTTTAGTATTGTGGATTTTCAGTTTATTTTGAAGGCCCCTTGCACCAAAAACTTTACTCAGGGTTAAAACGGTGTTAACACGAAGTTAAACACCAATTTATGTAGGATATATTGTCAATTTAAGTTCGAGTTAGCAAATAACTCTAGTTAAGTTATTGGCGCAAGTGGGCCTTAGTGATCATTTGCATTTGAAAGGCCCTAAAATATCTCCTGCAATGGAATTTTGAATTTTGTCACATATGACATAGAGTTTATTTTTGCATAACTTGATAATTACCTCGAATTCTGAAATCTAGTACTTAATAATAATTCACCCATTTATCCAAGAACTTTCAAGAAACCCACTTCTATCATAATATTTGATTCGGATTCGTTCAGGCTTGAGATTAATTAAGCCAATATGCTGGTCTTTATTATCATCTAGAGATATAATCCTATCGCTATAAGACAAAGTTCCCCGATCCCAAGATCCCCGCAGACATCTACAAATTGTTACCGGATTTCGCGTTGAACTCATCAAGGGTACGGTTTAATTCGCTGTGAAATAAATATCTTGCTCTCAAAGGCGTTTAATTTCCGCCTTTGAAATTTCGATTACAGCTGCTATTTATTTTACCTTTTAAGTTCTATTGCTAAATGGGAAGTAGCCTTGGATTGTAGTTGACCGACCCGCATTGGACTCGCATGGTGGATTACGACCCCTTGCTCCTTGCTGAGACCGGTGTTACACAGTCTCAACAGTGTAAATAATATAATTATGTCGCTCATCACAACATCATCTCAGCCAAAAGACTTTCACTACTGAACGTTGGCCTCCCTCAAGTGTAACCGCATTGGCTGGCCCTGTGCGTCTCTTATCCAGCGCATTTCTGCAACCTTCACCATGTCATCGGTCCACCTAGTGGAAGATCTTCCTACGCTGCGTCTTCCGGTACGCGGTTGACTTTATAGAAACTTTTCGGTCCCATTGATCAGCCGTTTTGCATTGGCTGGCTGTTTATATGAAGGACCATAATTCATAAGTTCCTTTACTTATTATATTTATTTCTTATCTTATTATAAGGTCTATCCTACCAAAGATGGTCCAACCAAAGTGTGTGAGAATAGTGAGAATTTAATACGAACTTATAATTTTTCGGAAACCGGTAATTTGTGAAAACCCACTTTGCAAACGTTGAACCGAACATGCTTTTCATTTATGTTCCACACTGTTAACGATGTTTCTAAAATTCTAGCTCCTTTGTTTCAAATAACATCTAACGACCACTGCTGAATTTGTTTTTTTTGTATTATATATGCTTAACATTTTATTTTAGGTTAAGGAAAAAATATCTATTCTTTTTGAGTCGATGGCAAACTTTAAATATTTTGTGCCCAGTAGGTGGCCAGGGCTTTATTTTTTTATTTTAATTCGTTCCGCCCATTGCGGCGTCAGTGGGGAGTAAAGAACCTCTAAACTGCAGGTGGACATTAACAGTATGTGTGTCATATTCTGCACAGAGGCACCACACTTACATTGGGTATCAAAATGATCTCTAAATAATAAGCATTAGCATATTTTTACACAAGAGTACACTGCTGCCAAACGTATTAAGGTAATTTAGGCATCTTCTCTTTTGTGAAACTGATGGACCGCTGAAAACAACAAAAGTCTATAGGAAAAAACTTACTGAATTACGAACATCAATCACTTTAAAGCAACTCAGGCGTAGACACGATAAATACGCATTGTGCAAGCATCTCCAAACGTTTTATACTGAGGCAATGTATCAAGAAGAAATTGTGCAGTGAACGGTGTCGAAATAACGATAATATTGGAGCGCTTGCCAATGCTCTCTTACAGCAGGACAATATACAAATCGGCAAAAATTAGGATACAACGAAACACATGTTACTAAAAGAGTTATGTATATAAATGGTTGGAGAGTAAAACCAAAGAAAAGTTGGATATATCGAGTGGGAAGTGAAATAAAAGAAAAAGGAGTCAGTGATAGCGTGACGGTTAACACAACGGGATGGGAATGAAAACGTGTTGCGCCAGTAACATGGGACAAGGAATGGATGATGATGAGCAAGTGAATTTTGATTGCTACGTTTTCACACCTATACCGCTGAACCAATACTGATGATTTTTAACCAATTTCACAAAGGATTAGTTTCTTAATTCGACTGTATTTTTTAACCGACTTCTTATGTATAAACTTTTTACTAGGTGAAACAATTTTGATGATACTTTTTTTATTTGAAAGCCATTTAAATTTTAAGTCTGGCTTAAATTTTTACTAGGTGAAACGATTTTAATGATACTTTTTTTATTTGAAAGCCATTTAAATTTTAATTCAATAGCAAAGAATATATTGCTAGTTAGCCGAGCTACAGTAACGGAGAATAAATAAAGCCGGATTGGGCAACTACCGGTCGCCTAAGGCCGGCGCCACACTTTGGCCCCAACGACACTCGTCCAACGTGTGGATCGGATCATTGGTCCCAACGTTGCAGTTGGGGCGAGCATTGGTAGTTGGCCGGCGCGTGTCGGATTTATCAAAGGAATCTGTGCAAAAGATCGCGATCCGTCCACATATTGGTGATTTGCTGTCTTATTGCAACACGCATCGAGTGCGTACGTCGAACGAGAATGTCATACTCATCCACAAAATAGTCACGCGCATGGACAAAATATGTAAAATAATTGAATTTATAGAACTGTACCAAGCACATCCAATAATAATGAACGCATCTCGGAAGGATCATAAAAATAGCACATATGCTCATCAATGATACTCGTTTTTTTTTAAATTTTCATTTGCATAAATCATGCCCATATTCTGTTGATTGGTGCGCCCTGCATCAGCTGATAAATTTTTATTTCTCGGAAGAATCATCTTCCGAGATGCGTTCCATATTATTGGATGTGCGCGGCTTTATACTGAGAAAATTAGTTACTCTACTCGTTCTGATCATCGATAGACGATTTTATAAGTTTAATAAGTTTCGATTTTATAAGTAACAAACATAAATTTAAAAATATGCACACAGTACTGTAAAAGAAAAATTGCGAATTCTGTATCGGACATTTTCACATTGGCTCTGTCGAGACAGAACTAGTTTAATAGCCAAAGTGTGTAGGTACGCCTCCCAAAATTAACCGACCAACGTTGGTACCAGCGCTGGGACCAACGTGGAGCCAGGGTAAAGCGCACCGGATACCGCCGTATTTCCTAACTGTAACCGAGTAAATAGACTTGGTCGCCGGATACGATCTGTATAATGTCAACATTTATGTAACTGAGCCGGTAAGCTAGGATTCCTGGAAGGGGTGGCTTGCTTAGTTGCTGTTTGCTCACTTACAAGTCACATTTCACCTGTGATAAATTAAGCAATGAAATGCTTTGAGTTGGTATTCCAAAAAGTTGAGGAGCACTTAGTAATAGAGGTTTTTTAAGTTTTTGACAACACCAACAAAATTACCCAAACAAACAAATTATGTAAAAATAATTGCATGCTAGGGATCTTAAGGTTGCCCTATTCGACGGCACGAACTATTTTGTGCGCGGGGTTAAAATGCATGCTATATCATCTGGATAGATGCTGTGATGAGCAGTAAGAAGCTAGTTCGCGTACGAATACACACTTTTTCAAATTTGTAGCGAAATAGATTATGATTTAGAGGGAAAACGAGCGGAATATGGATATCATGAAAACTACTAAATGTATCTGTTCAAAATAAAATCATATGCATTGTTGAACTACTAATCTATCCCTGTATGGTGATTGTTTTGCGATTTTCATTCTTCTTATGGTATTTATTTGCGCCCAAAGATGCGTTAAAGTTAGTGTTGAAATGTGGAACTTTCGTCGCTCATAACTTTTAAACATTAAAAAAAAATTAAAATAATTAATTAATATTTAATTTTTTTTTTCTTTTAAATTTTTTTGTTTACATACAGGGCTAAATAATGATGAAGATAATTTTTATTTTTTTTTATTTTGAACGTACACCAAATAGTAGAATAATCGCCAGACTACGTTTGTTTGGAAGAATTATCGACTAGTGCAACCTTAAATGACGGCACGGTGCAATTTAAATTGCGTATTTTCTAAGAACATTTCAAGAGCAAGTCGGACGAATTACATCGGGTATTTCGGCCGTGTATACTTACAATTACTTGTGTCACTTTTATTTGTATTATGTATTAGTTCCTTTCTCTTTTTTTTTGTATTTTGTCACGTTTTTTCCAAATACATGTAAATTAAAATGATTTAATTTTGATTTTGTATCCTGCGCTGTGTCTTTTATGTGCGCTGAATAAATAATTTATCTATCTATCTATGAATTACGCATAGTAAAAAATGCTTATCGGTGTAATGTATCGAATCGCTTAGAACGTGCAGGAAGATCGCATAGAGATAAGTTAACACGCATAAAAGTTTATTATTGCAAATTAACAAAACGTCCTTCAATTTTAATGAAACTTTCGGCAACCTAAAAAGCTAGAATCCTAATAGTATTCTCTTAATTACTAACCCAGCGAAAACTCATTAATGAAGTGAACCACGAGACAAGAATTGAGCAACACGTCCGGTCTCCGGGCTGACTGGCTGAGTGTCCGTACTCAACACTGCTCATATGTCACAAGGACCGAGGGTTGAAAGCCAAGCACTCAATTAAAACAAACAAAAGAATCAGTAGTGTTATTCTGTAAAATCTCATCGTGAAAGTTAGGGTAGAGTGAATATGAAGTGAGCTATCAAACTATACAATCAGAGTAGGATGATAATTCACTACAAGATACTAAAATAAATTGACAGATCTATTAATTAATTAATGTTATTACTCAATTAGCGAATTTCTGACCGATAAGAATTTAAATGACATCTCTGTATTTCTGACTTGTATTTAATCATTTTTTTATTTAACTGTATTGACCTCGAATTTGACGAATTTATTTGCCTTTTTTATATTGCCTATTTCAAATTATTTACTGAATTTCATCTTGACATGGCAAACTTGTTTTGATTTAATTGAATGTTTTAATAATATATATTACATGGGTCTTTATTATTATAGCTAAAACTGTTTGCATGCCTTAGTTATAAGGATCATTATATTTAAACTTAACATCTGTAACTTGTACCAACTTTATGTGCAAATAAAGAACTATATTATTCTCTTCAAGCTCACTCCACCTAAGTTTTCACAGTAAGATGTTAACAGAGGCCTTAGTGCGAGTTTTTACTCACGCTCACTCGTGATGCGTAAACATCATTTTGTATTGAAACTGGATAAGCGCCGTCTGGTGACGGGAAGGAGAAACCGCTTTTTTTGTATACATTTTGACATAAGTGATCGTTTACGTATCACGAGTGAGCGTGAGTAAAAACTCGCACTAAGGCCTCAGAACTTAGTGCATGTTCTTTCTCACGCTGCATCGCTTTATAGTAACCGTCAATATGTATTGAAATTGAAGAACTTTTATTGAAAAATTAATAAAACCTACAGCTTACCAAAAGGAATACTTACAATTACAATTGATCAACGACCCAGTCATAGCAATTGAGTTGCAATTGGCACAGATCTTTATTAGCTGATTTAATATTAGAAACTTTTGTGGAAAACGTTCTGATTTTGAAAGAACAGTAGGTATTTCGCCATCCTTACTCAAACATCCACATTCTCACTACTGTCTTTATGAATTAAAAAAAAGAACATTGTCATTCACACGCGTTTCACTACCACAGCGCCGTAATTTAAATTTTATAGAGGATTCATATCATGGGTGTAGATAAATTCTTGTATGCAATTGTATATAATTAGCTATTAACACTCATGTGATAATAATAACACACGAGGAGAAGCTGAGTGTGATTAGCCCACATTCGTGTTTTAATGCCCCCTGTTATACAACAGTTGCATAAATATTTATATTCGAAGTAGAACTTAACATTGTTTTCGTTAGGTATTTTTTTCATTATGATATTTAATTTTGTACATCAAAGCCCTAGTCTGTTTTTAGCAACGCAGGTACAATTTACCTTCTAGATTAATAATAATTTATACGCATGAAAAATCTTCTTGTCTAGACCATTTTGTTCTTTGATATTTACATAGCTTTTGTGATATGAATTGAATTACAATCATTTCAGAATTGGAGAAAAATATATTCTAAAAAGTTGTTGGAACTGAAGACTTGTTGAGCTGTCTAGAGATAAGCAAACAGATTTTTTAATCGAGCTGAATTAATTTTTATTCAGAGAGGACAAATTTTTTTGAGTATGCAAAACCGACATTAATGAGGCCTCGAAATCTTTCAATGATTTTCAGTCGTTAGACGAAAATGAACCTAGAAACATTAACTGCTGGTTTTCATACAAAAAAAAAAAACCAAAAACTCAATCATTCTAACAGCTACTTACTAATATCTTTTTAAATGTACGGTAACCAATTTTAACCACAGAAAATAATTATTTTAATAACTACAATCCTCTTGATAATATATTATTTAGTATACCTAGTTATAATAATTACAAATAATATAAAAAATGTTTTGAATTTTATGGACCATACCCGACCATAGATAATTATTCTAAAATATGGCATTTCACTTTCAAACATCGATCGTAAGCTGACATCACACAATCATTTATTTATACTATAAAAAATCACTTTCTCCCGGGCATTCTTTTACTTTTTAAATATCTCGACTTGTGGCGCAAAGATATTTTTCACTCTGCCACCTTCCGCTGGGACTTTTCTCGATAGCCAACTAATGAAATCAATCTACGACCGACGATACTGCGTGATTGCTTTTTATACGTATTTTCCCGCGTCGAGATACGTTCAGAAATTCCCTGGGTATTTCGTCGCTACTCGCGTGTAATTTGTGATGTATGGTTATTGCGTTACGCTGGATTTTGTCGTGGGCGTTTGTGCGTTGAGCGGTTCTTTTTTTGAGTGCCTTTTTGGTGTTTCAAGTTGATTGCAAATTTAATTTGTTTTAGAAATAAATTAATGCAGAATACCTACCTTTTTTAATATTGTTGCGATAGATGATGTAAAAAAAGTGTATAAAATATCTAATGGCCGGGTTCTGAATTGAGTACAAGTCAAACCTAACGTTATCACCAAATTCTTACAGTTTTTAGGCTGACGTTCTACAAATATTTAACTACTACTACTAGTATTCTTAATTCTAAAATAGGACCGATGACCGTAGTGAAGGTTGTGGGGATCCACTGGTTGCGAGACGCACGGGACCGGTCAATGTGGCGACGCTTGGGGGAGGCCTATGTCCAGCAGTGGACGTCTTTCGGCTGATATGATGATGATGATGATGAGGCTGAGGGTGTTGGTATTACGAAAACGTTTTCCAAATCTCGGGATTATGGTAAATATACTCTCTATCGATCACAGTACCCACCAAATAGTGATACAGGCTTATAAAAATTACGATGATTTACATTTTCCAGTCCTTGGACTTTGTTGACCCAATCGTGTTAAAAGACGTCTTCGGCAGATTTCCAATAAAAAATACAAGATTTTTATTGCCCATCACGTTCTTATCGGATGAAATTATGCCAAAAAATAATTTATAAAGCTTGTTTTTGGCAGTAATTTTACTCTGTTATTTTGAAGACCTACAATAGGTATTTTGCTAAGTTTTTTTTTCTTATAACAAATTTTTTAACTATTGTTTGGTAATAGATATGTATTAATTATTTTTTAACATGATAAAGAAAGCAAGAAAAAGTATTTAGATCATTCTCATCGTGCCTTTCTGATTATTTTCAAGATAAAAGATGTTTATACTCAGTGAAGGATAAGCTTTAGTGAAACGTTTTAACGGTCTAGCCTCGGCGTCGGCGTCGGCCGAATTAAGGAGAGAGCCGCGACCAGAATTACGAGCCAGATTAGGACGAGGCCGGCTTTGTGTTTGCCCTTGAAAATACAAGTAAATAAAACAGACCTCGCTCTTCTAGCAGTATCCTACTTTAGGTGAGGTCGGCCCTCCTAATTTTATCCTAATTTATAATGCCTGGAAAATCTGTTCTGCATAGGTTGTCGGGTCGGGCAATTCTTCCTCCAGTAGGATCTTCGTCATGCTAGTCCACCACGTAGTCGTATCAGAGGTTGTCTTCTATCTCTCTTATGTTCAGTTTATTGCAGTGCTTTCTACACTACTTTTAATTGAAACAAACCAAAACACATAACCAAAACATCCTCTCCTAATACAGACTGCTTCGCTGCTAGTAAATAAGACAGACGACTTGAACTGCTCTAGTACTTGTAAGCGCGACGGCTGAGTGTAGGACCCTGACTTCAATCCCCAGTGCCCTCTTTAATAAACTCGACGTGTAGTTGGTGACTAGTGACAATCCCACAGTCGACAAGTTTCTGTTAAATAAAGCAGAATACTCAAAGAAAATGTCGAACTAAGTATTAAGCTACAGGTTTTTTTCTGGAGCACCCTGGAGTGTCGGTTTGTGGTCGAGTTAATGCAATATACTCTTCACCTTTAACATTGAAACTTTGATAAATCCGGCAAAATGCGACATAATAGGTACTTCTGCATAACATATTTAGGAAATACACGCCCGAGGCATGGATATTAGACATGTGTGTTCATGATCAATAATAAAGGCTTGTTAGTCGCAATAGTGGCGTTGATACGTTCTTAGGACTATCTAAGAACTTACAGGCGTCTTAGGAACCATCGTCGTAATTCCTGAAAGGCTGACGCACACAGCCTTTGATTTGATCTCACGAGATAGGACCGGCCTTATCGGCATTTATTGTACATAATTAGGTACCCAACGGAACAATGGAAAAATGAAAACTACACTTTTTTTCCTAATTGAATATGGATTGTTAGAGTGTTTTGGAGGGCACCTCGAATATATCAACTAATAGGTATCTTATCGCAAGCTGTTATGATTTCTGAGGCTCTAGACAAGGGCCGTTTGATGTCAGCGATAGCGACCATCAAAATGCCAAAATATAAGGGATTTATCACGTTCATTTCGATAGCGCTTGACAATCCAATACATCCCAGAGGCTTAAAAGCCGGTAAAGGTTGCGTGAGTCTATCTACCGGAAACATCAGCACGGAGAGATGCGATCTTTGGCGAGACAAATTTAAATCTTCTAATCGTTGCCTAGAGCCTATCGGAGACCCTTTCGCCTAGACACGCATTGCCTTGGCCGACCTGAAAAACTTTGTACAGAATCCGCACTCAGGTCGGCCGCAGCAAAGACAATCTCGATAGATGGGGGTTCTCAGATGGTTCCGATCCTCGGTGCTTGTGTGGCGTCTCTCCGCAGACCATGGCCCACCTTTCACCTTGTGCCGCATTCCTGCTGTTTGTTCACGTGAGGACGTTATGACTGCGTCAGCGGAGGGCGTTGCCGTGGCTGAATTCTGGGCCAGGCAAGGCATTTAACTAAAAATAATCTTTTTGTCATCGACGAACTAAGAAGAAGAATGCTCCTTACATTTTTGTTTTGTTTTCCGATCGCTATCGAGACACTTTCGTTGACAGAATTACACTTGTTAGAATTGCTGAAGTAGACAGCATCCAAACATGCAATTTTTCAAATCTCACTTTCAGGAATCTGATTACAGTGCTTTCGATGAACTTAAGCTAGTAAGCCTGAAACAATTACGAAGCAAAACGGGAAAAACGAAACGCGTAGGTCATGTGGCCCGAGTACACTTCTCCTTTATCAAATTTTAATCAACATTGAGATTCAACGTGGCAATGCTGCCAGTCTTCTGGGCACGTTCCCGGATGACAGCGATGTGGAGGAGTACTTCGACGCTTAGGTGTAACTTTCGTTTGTATATTTAAGTAGATAGGTTTAGTGTTAGTTAGTATAGTTTAGTTTTGTTTAGTGTTTAAGTATGTAGGTACATATTTTATCAATTGGAAATAAATACACGCTAGTAGTAGTGAAACATTACGAAGCTAAATATATAAATATTTAAAGTTTAAAATTCACAATGATGTTGACTCCATTAGTGAATTTTATTTATTTATTTAGACTTCATGCACAAAAAGGTACAAAGGCGGACTGTACTTCTACGACCTAGTAATTAATACAAATAATTTATTTATCATTCATATTATATTGCGAACTAGTTACTTCTTGTATTTGAAGTGCCCTTTTATGTGAAAATTGCCTGTATTAAAGCACTTCAAACAATGTAACATTTATTTGAAAACAGGTTACCTACATTAGTTGTCACCCAAATTCCGAATCATGTAAATCACATAACTCAACCTTATCTGAGTAATCGTCACTCGCAAAGCCCTTGAAAACGTGAAAATTACTGGCATTTATGCTTTATCCCTGATTTGAACGGTCCCCTTTGTGCCAAACAGCGGGCTTGAACCTTCAAGCGTCCTGTTATAGTGTCACGCTTTTGTCGATAACCTTCGTTTTGTTTTGCCGTGACTACAGTTTTCACACCTACATGAAACATTCCCCTACCTCTCCACGTAAATTCTTTGTAACAGGATCCGCCGGATTATGTTCACCAGGCGAAATAAAAAAGATTGTGCGTTCTGCGACTCCAATTTTACGCTCAACGCGAGATATATATGATATAAGTGAATATCCGAGCGGACGACAATATTTGTGGTTATTTATTTTCTTGCCAAATTGTTTTATTCTGTGATGTGTTTTCATTTGATGACGCTATTACAGCGTGACAGCGTCCGTCCCTTGAGCTCAGTGTGATAGCTAAGGGTATAAGAACCAGTCCCATTTTCGTACATAATATTAGTTGTATTGTGCTAAAAACCCATACAAATTCAAAACAAATGACCTCTCTTGGAGCTTTAGCTGTGAGTGACGATTTGATGAGTTGCCACCAAAGATGAAGATAAGTTGATGAGTTATTCATAACAAAATGTCACTCTCCACATTTGAATTCCTTATGATGATTATCTTGGAACAAAAAACTCTATGTCATAAATGGCACGGTTCAAATTCCATTGAAATGTTTGCTTTTTTAGACCCTTGACTACTAGACTTAAAATATACCAAGCTGATATTGATAGGTACTTGATTTGGTGACGATGAATTGAAAATATAACGAATATTGATAATACCTATGTACAAAACAACTAAAACTCATTGTAAAACTGTAAAAACTATTTAGTCCATCAGTTAGAATACCAAGAAGAAATATTTGTAATTGACAAAGATAAAGCGCATCAAATTTCAGTACGTCACTTCTAGGTAAAAAGTGTACCAAGGCGTGACGAGACGCGTAATTTTAACGCGCAGTGCATTAAAATTACGCGCCGTCATCATTTTTCATTTACAAAAGAAAAAATATATGCCCTCTACTTTTTGGTTATCTAACTGACGGCCTAAATAGATTTATTCAGGGCTCTTATAATGAATTCAAGTATACCTATAATATTTCATGACAACTGACACCCTAACGATAGGGGTACTCTTTCATATTGCCACGTTTTGGCCCATTTCTGCGCGGTCGTGACTTCGTACTTATACCCCACCGCCTGTAGCCTAAGATCCCAACGCAAAAATCTGTGTGTCCTATAGTTTTTATTAAACTTAATTTCATGAATGATACATGATAGTAGAAAAGATTTATGAAGAGTTGTCTACAAATATGTAACCGGAATTACCCTAGTTAAAATTAATTTTTGATCGTTAACCCCCAACATACAAGTTTTCAAATTAATTCAACATCGTTTTATTGAATTTGGAGTAGAAAATAGGAAAAAATAGGCTTTCCAGTTCTCAGTTAGCCGCCATCTTTGGGTTACGTACCAGTTTACCTGCTAAACCTGGCCACCCATTAATGAAGAGTAATAGAAAAGAAAGAAAAAAAAGAAAAAAAAAGTGTTTATTCGCCACAAAAACGACATATACCACCCACGATACAGGAGAAATTCCAAGTTTTTTAGTGAAACAAAAAAAAACTAGAAACTAGTTGCGGCTAGATGCCTGGCAACCATGCAGTAATCAATTCTACGATCAAGTATAATTTATAAAAATCAAGTTTTATCAAAAACAACATACGTGCAGATTTTTACAGTGTGATCTTAGGCTACTACGTCGCCGGTACCGAGCTATCACGGCATTTAGATAATGTGGGCACGCTTTGAATATGCAATATCATTGCGGAGAACTTGGATGGCGGAACATGTAGAAGCATTGAAGAATGACTAGCTTGACGCCTGATGGGAATTAGTACTTGATATCTTTATAAATTATAAACTGTGTGTTATTCTGATATATACGCTTTGTGACGGTAAAGTTTCATCAAAATCCGTTTAGTAGTTTTTGTTTGTAAGAGTAGTTAACACACTTCTATACATCCAAATAGCTTCAGCCAGTAGCTTAGCCCGCGTTATAGTCGGAAATTATTTTAAGGGATAGTATTTCCGGGATAAAAAGTGTCCTTTGTACATCTCCAAGGTCCTATACCTCTCTATATCAAATGTCTTTAAAAATGGTTCAGTGGTTTAGGCGTAAAGCCATAACATAAAAAACATACAGACAACCTACATATTACTCGACCTATGGACACGATTTCCGAATCGACTACATAAACCAACTATCCTATCACAACACTATCTTATCCACATTCCCTACAAACTCACAAACTTCAAGAGCAATTACATAAAAACTTACCTCAAGCGTGATAAGAAGTCGTTCAGGCGAAGTTTACTCGCCTCGGCTGCAATGTCGTACAGTCACCGCGCTTCAGTATGTTCACCTGAACTAGAAAAACCGCCCTTACTGCAACGAAGTCAAACCGCTTACGGGGTTCAACATTTAGCTTTCCATGCGGTTGACAGTACGCTTTGGTAAGAGTTTTACCGTAATATCGCCAAGAGTATTTGATCGCGCGATCGGCAATCGTCGGAGATTGGGCCGAGTGATCCCGACCAGAAAGTTATCGTCCGTAACCGCGCGGAAAATGAACGTCGTTTATATAGTGCGACTGTATCCATGGATACTTTTCCTAAATAAAAAGTGTGCCGTTGAATATGATAATCATATAATTATTTTGAAATGTTATACAAACAAGAAAAAAACCACTCATATTCGTGCTTATTTAGGTTGATACGTGAACCTCGACACCACATGAATACATTCAAATCAGATTCTGAAATGTACAGTAAAAAAAGTTAATTAAAAAATCGAAAAACCCGACTGCTTAAGAAGCGAACTGAAAAGACGTTAACAAGAAGAAAATCATACATACATAGACTAATAAACACATTACCCTCCTTCGACAGCCGGGTAAAAACCACATTTACGTAAAAAATAAGAATACAAGTTCACGCAACCACTCTTATTAGAAAATATAAGGGATTGGAGACCTGAGTATTTCGTATTAATTTCAACTTGATACCTCCACGCGTTCCTGAGAAAAAGTTTCTTTACAGATAGACTGACAATGGATTGAGTAACAACGTAATCATCTAACTGTTTCAAATATAAACTCATATAATTTATTATAGTTCTAAAACAAAATGACAAAGTTAACTCCTAAGAGCATTTGACTTGTAGATTTGTAGTTGAAAACTGCAAATATAAATCAACACAAGTATAATAGTTAACTAATTTGGAACTAAAGAAAACTAGCTCTTGATGGGACCGCGCCCTTAAATAGCAGGAACTTCCATCCCACACAGTTTTCCAACTAGCTTTACCGAATACCGCATCCGAACCGCACGTCCACAAAGTTGCCTTCCGACCGACACGGTCGTGGCGTCTAAACAACAGAACTCCGCCAAGATTCACTGACGTCAAATTTTGATACTTGCCATAACTTCGTCCGAATGAAACTGATATTACCGTCGCGGGTAATGAACGCTGGCTGTTTTCAATATGCAAGTTAAGGCTGCTTTTCTACCAGAGATGTGCTGTGCAGATATGTTGCAGTGATTTAGACATATACGTAACATCTCTGGTTGAAAAGCTGCCTAAGGTGTGTTTCTGTAGGTAATTCTTTTAAAAATAATGGTAAAGATTATATGTAGAAGATCTCATCTGTTCTGTGCTCTTCTACATATAATCTCGCATTCGAGCACTCCACCATCGTCTGCCTGACTTAAACCCAATTATGTGGGGGTCGCCTCTCGATGGCATTCCATAAATACTTCTAGCTTTTCCAACTTACTTTACCCAATGCCGCGTCCCAACCACACGACACGTTCTTTATTTATTATATATTGATTGAAACCACACGGCCACAAAGTTGCTTTCCGACCGACACTGTCGTAGCGTCGAATATCGATTCACTGACATCAAATACATTTTGATACCTGCCATAACTTCGTCAGTATGATGCTGATGTGATCGCCATGGGTATGGACGCTGGGACGAGTTTTCAAAATGGAGGTGTAAAGGTAATTTCAGTTTACGCTTATTCAGGCAAAATGCTAATAGTCAATTATTTGTGATAAAACTCATTTGAGTAAGTAGGTACTTAATAATTATCAAATGGCTGGAATACCTGTTAGCCACCCTGTAAAAAATGGTCTTGCCAAGAAAAGTAATGAATAAAATGTACTCACGAAGATAGATCGAGTTAACTGATTGATGGCGATAAAAATGGTAGCCACGAAGAGATTGCCTCGGTAATCTAATATTTTTTTCACCGAACATTAACATTAGAAACGGGATAATTACCTTGTTTACTGTTTGTTGCGAGTTTCCGATATTTCGGTGCTGTTGCAAGCACCATGGTGCTTTTTTTCACCTTCCTGCTAATCTATATGTTGCTAAAGAATCAGTAGTTGATTGATTAACACGGTTGTACCTCAATTCTGTGGTTTCACGCCACCAGTTGGTGTAACATTGACGAGAGGTCTTCCACTTGGAAAACGCACCTATGACGTCTACATGACATCGACGACAATTTAACTTATGTCGAAAAACATAAGCTCTGCCAGAGACTTCGCCCGCTTGAAAGTTGGAAATCATTCTAAGGTAACATACTCCCTGCCCAGCATGTGATCTACCTGTGTGCCAAGTTTCGTCCGAATTGGTTTAAAAACAGACAAAAGAAAGACAAACAGAGTAATATTAGTATGGATATGAAAGGCTGACTTAATGCCTTAGGCATTTTCTACGAGTCGACCTTTTCCTGTACTATTTAATTTAAATACCTAAGTTGAATACATACACATGCAAAACTCTACATGGAAGCAAACTAAAACAAAAAGAAGTACCTAAATTACATTCACATAGTTATAACTATCGTCCCGACGATATTGCGACAAGATGGCGCTGCTGTCACGAGTTACACCGGCTCTGTAGTTTTAATTGTTTTAAAAATAGTGTGATAAGTTTTTGGATCATTTAATATATTTGATCTAATGTTTAAACTATAAACATTCAGTGACAGTGTTATCCGATGTAAACTTTGTGGAAATTGCAAGTTATTTTTATAAACTGACCTCAGTGTTAACATTTCTCAATGACGCAATTTTACTACATAATAAACAATGATTGTGCCGTGTTTGACTAAAAGACTCAAATAAATACGTGCTGGGACCAAACAAGCCAAGTAGTACTGCGGAAATTGTGAGTTTTTTCATATAAATTGATGTTACTTGAACCGTTACGAAAAAAGAATAATTCAAATATACCAGTGCCAAACGTAACAGCAAATAGCGACATCTAGTATTCTAATATAAGAACACCGAAACCGACAGTCGATAAAACAGATAGACAGATGTCTGCATGTGGAAGCTACCGTACATTTTCGTCGTAAAAGATAACAGCACAGGTGGCGCATTGGTATCCGTTCGGACTGAGGTTCCGTTGGTCGCTGGTTCGGAACTGGATATAGGTTGGACTTTTTGTAAATATTCTGAAGTTGAAACATGGAAGATGATAATAATATATACGTCACGCAAAGAACACAAATGCAACATAATTTAAACATAAGCGAGTTTGAATTTGACATGGATATATCTTATCAAAGTTTACCCAACAATAATAACTCTGGAAATATGGATATCATCGCAAAGAATGAGGAAATTAACAAACTAAAATTGGAACTACAGTCTGCCAACTCAGAAATAGATAATTTAAACTTAGAAAATATTTCACTAAAAGACAAAATTAGAAAGTATGAAAGCAAAATAAAGATTTTTAAATCAGTGGGATTGCAGGATTCTACTACCTCAGATACAGCGGCGACACCTATGAGGTTCTATTCACCACAATATCAACGTCGACTCAGGACAATGACTATGAAAACAGGATTACCCAGAACTTCTTCTAGAGAGTTTACTATGCATGCCATAACGTCAATGAACCGAAATGTGAATGCGTCAGAAGCACTCATTCATAAGTCACCAATTAAAAACAATTTGGATAAGTCTTCAGTAACAGGATCAGGGAACTTGTCGCCTACAAACAGTTACAAAGAACTACAAGTCAGCTATATCTATAAGTCAACTACATCCAAGGCGGAGGAACAAGAATATGGAGGTATACATATATCGACGGATAGGGAAATACAGGGAACAAGCAAGAACAAGTCACGGTCAACACCTACACAAAACATGGACGCTAATGGAAGCGTAGATAAACTGACAGATATTGGATCCTGTAAACAACTATTGCAAGAAATGGCACCAAAGCATAAAATAGCTATCTTCGCTGATCAGACCGGATATGAAATTAGAGATACACTACAAAAATTAGTGGGAAATAGTTTTAGTGTTACGTCGGTAATTAAACCAAATGCACCTCTTAGTTACATATTAAGCACATGTGCAACTATATGTAAGGACTTCACAAAATCTGACTTTGTTTTAATAATTGGAGGTGTTAGCGACAATAATCCATTGAATATATTAAGTTATCTGCATCACACTTTGCAAAATATACAAAATACAAACGTCCTTGTCAGTAAAATTTATCATAATAAATATTTAAATGTATCAAATGTTAATCGTACCTTAAAACTTGTATGCAATAATTGTGAAAATTCTAATTTTATTACACTTGATCATAATGATTTTGACTATAATAGAAAACCTTTACTGAACAAGCTAACTGCATGCAAATTAATTTATAGGGATATATTGCGGTTACAGTACAGGATCAACTATCAAAAATATGTGCATAATGTGCTCATAGATCAAAAGGCAAAACGGATGTTTAAAAATGTTTCTACACAAACTACTCCTAATTTGGTACTAAAAGCGAGGGAAACACCTACATCTAGAGTGTTTGTAAATTCGTCCTCACAAACAAATGTTTCACCTACAATTGTAAATGATAGTGATTTTTTTCGAGAATAAAGAGGTAATGTCATATGACGTAAGTAATAGCACCCTATTATCAGATACTAGTTGTTTAAAGATTTTTCATCAGAATGTATGTGGAATAAGCAATAAAAAAACTGAACTCGAATTATATATTGAAACATCAGGTAATCTCGTAGACTATTTGTGTATATCAGAACATTTCTTGAATGACAAATCTGCCGATGTATTTGCTATGTCAAATTATAATTTAGTCGCATGTAACACAAGGCCGAACAAGAAAAGGGGAGGTACTCTTATTTTGGCACATAAAATGAAAGAATGCGAAAACATTGAGTCAATCAGTAAGTTTTACAGAGCCGAAAGTTTCGAGATATGTGGTGCAAAAGATGTTGCAACCGGGTTATACATTTGTTGTTGTTACCGAAGTCCCTATGATAACAACTTCGAAAGCTTTATTTCTAGCTTAGAAAAATTGTTAGACCACTTTATTGACAAGAACTGTATTATATGTGGGGACTTCAATGTTGACGTACTTGTTGAAAACAAAAAATCTTCTGACTTTTTAAGCACATTGACATGTTATGACTTTAAATATCTTGTGAGAACTCCGACCTTTATCAGAAATAACTCTCAGTCGTGTCTAGATAACGTAATCACAAATCTTGATAGTGACTACATAGAGCAGTGTTTTGTGGATCATAATGGTTTAGCTGATGGTCATGGTGGACTTTTCTGTTATGTGGCTCTTGATGGATTCAACAAAATATCAAAAAAGGTGGAGTACACCACGGTAATTAAAAGATCTTTTAATGAGAAAAATAACTCCGTTTTCAAAGGGAGTCTTACTAAAAAAACATGGAGTAATATGGGTATAAATCAGTTTCTAAGCTACTTCAGCAAAATATTCCAAGATTGTTATCCCAAAAAATCAATTAAAATAAAGTCCAAAAATAACAATACAATAAAGTGGATTACAAAAGGTATTAAAGTATCAAGTAAAATGAAAAGAGTCCTATGCTCTGGAACATTGAATAATGTCAGCATCAAAAATTATAAAATAAACTACGTTCGAATTCATAGAAAAGTTATTAGGCAAGCCAAAAAGCAAGCTATATCACGGTATTTGAACAGCGCAAAAAATATTGTTAAAGAAACATGGAAAATAGTAAACGAATATACTAAAAAGAAGAAAAACAGGCAACGTAAAAATTTTATCCTAAATATAGACAATATAGTAATCACTGATCCTCAGGATATTGCAAATATATTTAACGACAGTTTCGTATTCAAATCATCGATGGCTAATAAAGATAGGGATGGAGCGATGACTTTTCTGATGGGTGCGACAAAAAGAGTTGAAAGTGATATAACTTTCAAGCCAACTACACCAAATGAGATTGCAAAGTTAGTTAGCAAAATGGCTAATAAACATTCTTGCGGCTTCGACGACGTACCGATATCGATTATAAAGGAGAATGTAGAGATATTGGCTTCGCCTCTTTCCAATTTCTTCAATAAATGCATCGATGAGTCAATTTTTCCTGACCAGTTAAAATTGGCCAAGGTGATTCCAATACACAAAAAGGGCAAAAAGACCAATCCGAAAAATTATCGCCCTATATCCTTGTTACCTACCTTATCAAAACTCTTTGAAAAAGTCATTAAAGATAGACTGATGGTGCATTTAGGTATTAACAAAATTATCAATCTGAGACAGTTTGGTTATCAGAAAGGCGTTGGTACCGCGGATGCTATGAACACTTTAATAAATGATATAGTTAATAAGTTAAATGAAAAAATGAAAGTAGCTGGACTCTTTGTTGACCTCAGCTCCGCTTTTGACACCATAGATTATGAACTACTACTTGCTAAACTCGAACATTATGGTATAAGAGGCAAGACATTAAAACTTATGACATCATACTTGCAAAATAGAAGAATGTATGTAGAAATTAAAGGTATAGACGAGAATAATCACGAAGTAATATACAAGTCAAAAATGACCTACGTAAAACGTGGTGTGCCTCAAGGCTCAATTTTAGGACCTATACTATATATTATTTTTACAAATGACTTACTCAATTTCATGAATAAAACTCAGCCGAACGAGAACCTTGTTGTTTTCGCAGATGACACAAACATAATTATTGGGGCAAAAGACATAGAAAAATTGACATTAAATACAAATATAATTATAGAAAAAATTTGCGAATGGTTTACAGCTAATAACTTATTGCTAAATACAGGTAAAACTAACCTCATATTATTTAAGACTACGACTCGTCATAATGACAAATTAGATATACAAATAAATGGAGACAGGATTGAATTAGTAGACAAGGTTAAATTCTTAGGAATTAACATAGATTCGCATTTAAATTGGAAACCGGAGCTTGCTGTTATTGAATCATCCATATCATCAGCATGTTACGCTCTCAGGAGCCTTAGGGATGAACTGAACATAGAACAGTTAAAGACTGTATATTATGCGCTGGTCGAGTCAAGGTTAAGGTATAGCATCGTGCTCTGGGGAAATAGTTACAGTTATAACTGGCAGAGAGCTTTCATCTTACAAAAAAGAGCCATAAGGACTATAGTCAGAATTGCACAATGCGTCTCATGCAGAGATTACTTTAAAAAGTTGGGCATATTAACAGTACCTAGCCTATATATATTGGTCCTCTTGACTCATTTTGCTAAGTATCTACATGAGTTTGAATCAAGAGAAGAACGTGAGATTAGAGAGAGCACGAGGAGAAAAGTTTTTAAGCAACTAATATCACCAAAATTTAATATAGTAGAGCATTGTTCAAGGTACCAAGCTGTGGAGATATTTAATAGGTTGCCTTCGGAGATAAAGATCCTGATTTATAACACCCACTTGTTTATAACAAAATTAAAAGCTTTTTTATTAGATAAGTGTCTATATAATATATCGGAACTAAGGTCAAACAATAATAAATGATATACCTTTTTTTAATTATTATTTTTTCTCTTTTGACTTTATATAATTTAGAATCATTTGACATTATTTTTATAACTGTTTGACATTATTTTTATAACTGTTTGACATTATATTTGAATCTGTTTTACATTATATTTGAATCTGTTTGACATTATATTTTAATCCTGTTCTGACATTATTATATTTTATAACTGTTTGACATTATTTTAAAAGTTATGGACATTATATTTGAAATTGTTTTAGCACTTTACTTGAATGTCACTTGAAATATTAATTAATAAATCATAGTTCTTTGTTTTTGTATGTAAATTGCATGTGTATATATTCAACACAATGTAGATTGTTTTATGAATAAATGAAATGAAATGAATGAAATATTTCCAACCTTTTGTTGTGCTACCCCCGAAAAATTAATTACTGCGACGTGATTGGTCAACAAAAAGAAACAAGAGCTATAATAAATAGCGCACTTTAGTTAACATAAGCTATACTTTAGTGGGTAGTATGGCATTTGTTGGCAGAGCTTATTATGACAGGCAGTGTTAACGCTTTCATTCATAATTAGTTAATTTACAAACTTATTTAACAGAACTCGCTTAATTTCCTTGTTTGTAAAGATCAGATAAATAAATAATAAAAAAAACCGGCCAAGTGCGAGTCATACTCGCGCACGAAGGGTTCCGTACTTGGTATTATGTCTTATGGCATTCTGCTGTGGGGATCAGCAGCAGACGTTGACTCAATTTTCATCCTACAAAAGAGGGCAATCCGCGCAATCTATAAAATGGGTCCTCGCGAGTCCCTCAGAGAAAAATTTAAAGAGATCGATATACTGACTCTACCTTCACTTTATATTTTGGAATGTATTTTGTATGTCCGTAAAAATCGGGGGCTTTTCAAAACTAGAAGCGACTTCCATAATTTAAATACACGCAGTAAGCACGAAATTGTAATACCCAAATTCAGATTAACGAAAACTAGCAAGTCTTTTCTTATAAACAGTATACGCTTTTATAACAAGTTGCCAAAGTCAGTTATAGAACTGACCGATGGAAGGTTCAAAAACTACATCAAACGTATCCTTATTAAAAAAGCATATTATAAAATCAAGGACTACGTTGAAGATAAAAACATTTGGCCTTAGCTCCTTCTGCGCATGCAGCTTCCCTGGTAACTTGTAAACGGCACAAATATGTGGATGTCTCTAACTATTCTCAATCTCATTTTTCTTTCCTTCTTTTAATTAGACTTTTTACAATGGTTTTCAAACATCTTTATAGCCCTTTGCTAAGAATAGTTACAGCATTGATAACAAAATTTGTGCCACATGTTAAATTTAGTCATGTAATACTATTTTTATTTACCTTTGTATAGATTCTTTTACCGATTGTTTTGTGAATGTGTGAACATTGTAGGCCTTCTAGATGCTAGTTAACATTTGTTAACTTTTTTATAAAATATATAATCCTTTTATTTTATTTTTTTAGTTTCTTAAGACTTATTGTCATAAGTCGGGCCTACGTTGTCCCCCCATGTCTAAGTACTAATGCTGTAACATGGAAATATTGTAAAACCAAACCATTTTTAAAAGAGTAACCATGGAGTTTCTTGCCGGTTCTTCTCCATAGGAAACGACCAACCCGAACCGTGCACCTTTTGTCGACGTTTTATAAGTGCCCATGTAGGCCTATGTGAAATAAAAAAAATTGATTTAGATTTTTTGGTAAATTGTTGTTTACGATTTATGACGTATTAAAAAAAACTAAATACTAGATCTCGTTCAAACCAATTTTCAGTGGCAGTTTACATGGAAATGTAACATCATATATTTTTTTAGTTTTATCATTCTCTTATTTTAGAAGTTACAGGGAGGAGGTTACCACTTTGGGGAGGGGGTTTACCACATTGAAAGTGTCTCTCGCGCAAACTTTAGTTATTCAGTTTAGAAAAAAAAATATTAGAAACCTCAAGATCATTTTTGAAGACCTATCCATCGATAACCCACACGAATGGGTATAATGAAAAAAAAAATTGAGTTTCAATTCTAAGCATGGGGAACCCTCAAAACCTATTGTTTCTTTTCTATTTTTGCGTGAAAACCTTAATGCGGTTCACGGAATACATCTACTTACCAAGTTTCAACAGCATAGTTCTTATTGTTTCGTAAAAAAGTGGCTGTGACATACGGACGGACAGACAGACAGACAGACATGACGAATCCATAAGGGTTCCATTTATTGCCATTTGGCTACGGAACCCTACAAAGAATAAGATTGAACTGTAGAAGACAGATAGGCAGTCGACCGTCATTTTATTTCTGCAACCCAGTAACTATGTAACACCATATCCTTTGGAAAGACTGGTTTTCAGATTTTCTGACTATCCGTAACGACTTTTTTTGGGACAATCCCACCGCACTATTCCCAAACCACACACACAATGCAAGAAAGCCAGAATCAACAGTGGCGATCACCAGAAAAGCGCCGAGGCAATAAAGCTCGACGAAGTCCCGAAGAATGAATTTAACTGTCTTGAATCCCGCAACGAAATTAATCAGAACAATATAACGGAAAAAAAACATAATTTCCAATTTCCTCCATATCAAACAGGAGATAGAGCAAACAAGGCTAATAGGCACAAAGGGTCGTTCACAACTGGCTTAAGCCCAGTTGCCTAGCACCACGGTAAAAATATCACTCACGACTGTCAAAGACCTACAAATGGTTACCGGATCCAACGGCAATGTTAAAATCCATCCACGGACCAACCTCGTCAAGCGTTGCTTAACCTTAAAGATCGACCTGTGTGGCTGTTATTATTTAACCACGAGTAGATATCTAGGTAAGGTATTCATCTCTAAATAATTAATACAAGCGGGTGGCGCGTACTCGCTCTTTTTATTTTGTGGAGCAATTTATTTTTTCGTTAATCAAAGTGTGTATTGGCCTGAAAAACTCGAGAATTTGCCCGTACTTATTAAAAGGAAGGTTTGTTTGTTAAGGATCTCCCAGGAGTGTTTAGGCTTATCCCATGTTGATAGGAATAAACGTATTCAGAGCAAAAGTTGAACCTTCAACTTTAGTGAAATGTGTGGTGTCATTATAGTTCTTTGTTTTTTTTATATGCTTAAATACATCCATGTTGTTAAGATTTTGCTGGGAATATTTTAAAGAGGTGAAATTGTATCTTTGGTTATATCTTTGCAAAATGTAATCTTTGAAAGTAGGTATGATGTGTTTCCTGATAGAGTCTTTAGACAAGTGAAAAAAGGTTATCGTGTTTCAAAGAAAGCTACGAGCATACTATCACTGAGTTTCATAGGCTACATTTTTTCTGGAGAATTATAGGCTCCTGTGAAAATGATACATAGTTTAAGTAGTACATAATAAATTGATAAATCTCATTTAAATTAAAGAAACAACTTTTTGAAAAGATATGTTAATAACCAACTACATACATAGGTGTATGTAGTTGGTTATTGTTAGGTTATGTGTACTGTACTTTAAAAACTTCGTCTTCAAAATAAGAATCTAAAAAGTTTGGCCTTCAGTAATGAATGTCTAAGCAGTAAATATTAAGGACCTGAAGTTAATTAAACAAGATAAAAGTTTTAATTACACTGAGAAAAATATAGCCTATTAAAACTGAAGTGGTCTAGGTGCAAACTCTTTGTATACCTAACAACCTTCTTGAAGTAAGAACGGAAAAAAAAAGCTTAATGCTTCCAGTCGGAAAATAATGGTGGGCAGTTTATTTAAAAATGAAAGGATATTTTCCCAGGTAGAAATTATGATAAGTTTTGAGGAAAAGCGAGAATATTATGACTCAAAAGAAATGAATAAAATTGATACTTGACCATTACTTACAAATATTATTTAAAAAAAAATCTTTCATCTTCTTTAGGAATTAGTTTAGGATTTCTAAACTCATCGTTATGTAAAGGTTAGAAGAGGAATCTTTTATTGATTTAGGTATTTAACACACACTTTATGAGAACAAATATCAGTGTAGCCCTGGCACTTGTAATAGGAAATCCTGTATCACAAGCGCCAGATTTCTCGATATACATTTTTGTCTATTATATTATAGTAGGAGCATGATAGAACAAGACAACAAAAAAAAAGGTTAAAGCATGCACACTTGAATAGGTAGGTACACTAAATTAAGACTGTAACTGATATCCTTAAAAAATAAACAGAGGATTAAAGAATAAGGAAACAATAAAATAAATTAAAATTACCATTGCGTTAGTCAAAATTACCATTTCTTAAGTCAAAATACGGTTTGAATTAATTTATTTCTAAGGGTTACAAATCTCTTGTACATAAATAAATACTAAAACATTACTTGATTTATACATTTTTGTTAAATTGACATTGTATAAAAGAAATAAAACATTACCCCAATTAAAATTAACTTATCATACATTTTAATTTCAATTCACCTTGCAAAAATTAAAATTACATAAATTAGGAATCATGATCAGTTTCCAGTTTTCATAATAACTGACTCAGTTTCCATTTAAACTCAACATTATTATGTCCAACGCAAACACCCACAAACCGATTGACATACTAACGGAACAAAGGTCTAATAAAAGCCGCCACTGCAATATTTTGACATGGAGTTTAATTAAAACGTCGCTCAATTCGGTCCGCACCGGTTACAGGCAGTTTCAATTGGTTCAAAGCTGTTGAGACCGGTATCGCTTTAGGTATTTATTGGTAACGACAATATCTACGCTGTTGCTTTAATTAAATGGGGGTTTAGCAGAAGGGTATCAAAATATTAAGGTGAAACGGTGAATGAAGGAAAATACATTTATTTAGTACACACTTAGAGACACTCAAACGACAAAATAAATAAATAACATATAAGAGAAAGTGTGCCTCACGGCTGCGCTACATACGAGTATGTCCAGTTCAGCCAATGCCAGACAACTAGTAAATACATAGTTGTCTGATGCTGAATTTTACTGATCCTTGCGTGGAGTATACGCCGCCGCCGTACTGATGATTTAGGTGCATACAAAAGCAAGCTTCAAATCTCTAGAGCCTTAGCAAGGCTTAGGCTACCAAAGCCTTGGCCATCGACGCCGTGTTGCCAGCCTGTCGTTTTTTTATCGGTTACATTTAATAGAGAGTGCAAAGGAATTGGACAATTTAATTCAACCAAGCCCTTTCCAACATCGGACTACAAGACGTACGGCGATGCGCCTTCGGTGGACAAGGTGGACATTAAACCGATATGCACTTAACGTTTTGGGAATACTTTAATTGTGCGTACGGCTAAGGAGCTCCGACTAAGAACCTCCACAACCTGGTAACTGGGTAACACGATATCTACCGATCACCACCCGAAACTTTTCCAGGCACGGAAAAGTCTCTGAATGCAATACAACACTCAGTAGTGGAGAACCTTGTTTATTTCTACTTTTCACATAATTGACCATTTTTGAAGTAATTTTATTAATTACACCGCATTTCATTATCTACGACTATACCAAGTAAGGCGTTCTAAGAACTTAAAAGCACGATCGCTATTAAACAGAGAAAAACCTTCTATTTTATATTCGTTTAAAAACAACAATGGCTTGATATATCAGACTTCATGCTCGTCCCTTCCCAGTGACTATGAAAGTGGAAGGGGGGACAATATAACACCCCTCTCCCCCCTCCCTGGAAGCCAGCAATTCACACGTCTCAAGTCATATCGCGATCGCCGACCTTTCCTTGAAAACTTGCTTATTTGAAGAGCCCTACAATCTTCGTGCCCTGTTATCATTAATTTATGTCAGCGATTCTTTAGAAACGTAGATGTTAGTAATTAATGGTGTGTGTCTAATATCGAGACTTTGATCGGATAGAAATTCGAAGAAGTATTTAATATTTTAAAAATTGGGCAGAAATTTATATCGATTGCTGTATTTATAACTGTTGTATCTGTTTCTCGAAAACATATTTATCAGTTTGTAGAGTCAAAGGTCAAAAGTGCAGTCGTACTCTTCCAAAACTAAGGTGTCTAAAGTTTTTATCTAGAAGAAGGTTAATAATCCACGACGGGTGTACTCTATACTTTAGATTCTATGCTATAGATTCTAATCTATAGATTTTATGCTATAGATACTATGCTATAGGTACTATGCTATAGGTAATACGATTATGCTATAGATTCTATGCTATAAATTCTATGCTACAGATTTAATCAATCGTGAACCATTGACCTTCTTCTCTAAAGACAATTTAGTTTGATTATTGATAGAGTGCACTAGAGTACATAGTTTTTATCATGAGTATTGAAATTTTGCTAGCTTGGCGGACTGTTAAAGTTATCAAGGGTTATACACGATCCAGTACCTACTAAAAATCTAAAAGATCATAAACCAATAAGTTCATGTGTGTTATCAGCTATAAAAAATAGGGCTATATTATTATTTATCACCATAAAATGCGGGTAGATCCTCACTGGATCTTGATCATTCGATCATTTTAATCAATTTGTTCGCAGGTGCCATGAAGGTTTTATTAAAAAAGCTCGCGTGGTGCGGTCGTGTAATGTGGGAGTCAGTAATGAGCTCGCGTCAACACTTACTTACTGTATCGTGGAGTTGACAGCACACATTATGGAATTAATAATACTTTTATACTATTTATATCTACGAGGAGCTAAATAAAAAGGCTTTGAAAAACGATCTGCTCGAAAAAGGCCCAGGAAGAAATGTAAAGGGTGACAACATCCTATGTGTGCTATGTATGTGTATCCTATCCATCCATGTTTTCTTTTTGTTTATCTTTTTTTTCAACACACTTGCTCATAAAGGGGTTCTAATTCCACCGCAATTAGGCACATAATGAGACCTGTTATCAAACTGTGACTTTTTCATTACTATTATTCACAAGTGAGATAAAGACCTTTTTTTTAATTTATTGGTTGAATTGCTTTGTTCTTAAAAAAGTTTCGATACAAAAAAGATCGTGCTCAATAGTACAAATGCAACACATTTCATGCAACTTCGTATTTAAATAGATAATTTCAACTTGTACGTGTTTAATAAACAAAACTTTCACTTAAATATAACTTTTGTTTTTGTCTGTAATAAAGAAAACTTGAAATTCTCCAATTTGTACGTGGCTAAAACGCTATCCGCGAAAAGCCAAAAATAAGATAACTCATTATTTTTAGTCTATGGCCGATCGCCATTGTTAGATGCGCGCGCATAGGAAAACTGATTAATTTTGCCCGCCATTGCGAAAAAAATTTCACAACTCGTTTTCACTGTTGGAAATGATTTTTAGTATTATTTTCTTCACAACTGTGTTGAAAAACGTCGCATGATACACATGTGTATTGATGATTACCGTCCTCGGCTCTCTCAATGGCGCCTCAGCGGTAATCACCAACTTTACACACTTGTACCATAATGTACTATTATATTGTCTGCTCTAGTGGCGTGTGACAAATAAATGTAATTTGTTTCTTTGTTTCTATAATGTTTAAATACTCCTAATAGGTTGAGCTGGAAGGTGCTCTCCGTGTGGAAATATGACAACGTCACATTCAAACTGTACAATATTGTTACCAAGCAGTATATACAATTAGGAGGATAAGAACGGAAACTTTTGTTTGGGCGAGTTTAACTGTGATGAAGACAGCTGTAGATATTATTTGGCATCGTTTTTATTAAATCTGAGCTGGTATTCTACAAAATAAGTAGTGTGGTTAATGGTCAATGACTCATATTGGATCTATATGTGGATTCTATTGGAGACAGAAAACTTATGTGTCACGACAGCAGTGTGAACAATGATCAAATAGAGTTTAAGTGGATAACAATCCCTTTTAATGAATCCTGGCGACGATGAGCTGACGAAGCATCTTCAACGATTTATGCAATGCAAATGTCTTCTAATTCGAAATTAAAGTTTTCCATCATTTTAATATTTAATTCTATTCATCCTGTTAAAAATCTATCTAGACATCTATCTATATACATATAATAAAATGGGCGATGTCTGTAAATAGCGATTTAAAAAAAATGTGATTCAGAACTTATTTACTGTTGGTCAACAAACCGTGACCTATGTTGATATAAGTGGACATCAGTTTTCCATTGGCAAAGTTAAGTTTGTACCTCAATCCAGTTTATCTTTTCGTTAGAGCAATGTTCGGTGCCTTTGTAGTTTATTTTAGTCATGGATGACATTTTCATGGTTTTCGGGACGGGTATCTACGGAACGCTAAACTGTCATAACTCAACACGCACTGGACCGGTTCTTTTTTGTTTTAATGTTCGTAAGAATCCATTTTAGGGTTTATGGAAAGAGAAAAATAACATACCCGGAAAATTGGAAAATTCGCGCGAAACTGACTCTTGTCTATGGGATTTCTATACGTATTCAGTTCTGTCGGGTCTAGTTTATACTTTGTAAAGTTTATGTAGTATTTGTATAGTTTTTTTTTGTTTTATTGTAAAGTAAGTAAATGCTGTTATCGGTTTGACTCTCATTCTAGAGACAGTATTTCGTAGTAGTATTTTACCAAGACTGCACTAAAAAGAAAGAACATTAATTAAAATTCAACGAGCTATAATAACTTTTTCGCTAGAGATCTAACAAAGACTAGAGTACTTAATCTAAAATATTTCCACCAGTAATTTGACCAAAAGACTGGCAGAATTGCCACGTTGTATGGAAATGCTTATCCTCTGATCTGATCATGGTAAAAGCCAGTCCTTGGGTCACGCAAAGTGTCAACTAGGCGTTTGGATAATTCTTAAAATAAAGCGTTAGTACTCGAATCCCACGGACCAAGAGTTTTGGCGTTCGAATCTATATCTTCTGATGAGGTTATTATATTTCCACCGCTTGAGATTATCTGCTGGCGCTGCCGCTGCGGCACGACGAGTTAGTAAGATGGGATGGCGCGATAGATCGACACATGGTTATTTGTATGATACACATACTTTTTACTCATTTATACGTGATGAAGTGTCCAACATCTGAACTTTAAACTTCATCATTAATAAGTAAAATATAAGACCTTTATTTTAACAAAACCTTTGTCGTCTTTTACGGTTTTCACTGCTGTAAATATTACTCTTTCTTCACACTTTTAACGTCAACAGCATAAATTTTAGGCGCTCCGTCCAGGTAAAACCAAAGATAAAATATAGTTCTTTATTAAAGTTCTAAATGAGACGTTTTTAAAACATCGTTAGTCGGCGTCTAGCTCATTCAGCAACCTCGCCCGACTTAACATTTAGGAATATTTAAGTTTCCTAAAATAAGAAAACCTTTTTAAGAGTTTGTAAAGAAACTTTAGAAAAATTCTTGCTTTTCTTTTATATTTCATGATATGAAGTGGGTTCAGATGCTTATGCCAATGAAAGAAAACTTGACGTAAAACGAGTTTACAATTTTTTTAATTCCTTTTGTTTTTCTATTTTCAGGTACGTTCCAGAACAGAACACTGTGAGCTTTATTTAAAAAATCTTTATAACCCGAGATTATGATTAGTTTATGCATTGTAGATACTTAATTCAAATTTCCAATAGAGAATTTAATTTAAGAATCTGCGAATCAGTATTTAAAATGTTTTTTAAATAAGTCTGCACAACACATAGTTCGATGATGATGGTGGTAAGTATGTATTTAGTTGTACCTAAGAATGAATCCTCCTTGTATTGAAATCTTCATGAAACTTTTCGTCAAAGGAAAGTGTATTAATACTCTTACTGCGTATTAACACTCCGTGCCCGTCCTTGGCAAAGAGCTGACGTCGAAAAAATTTCGAGAGACGTTTAGTATGTAAGCTCTTTCTTTCTCGTATCATTTTATGCAAATACAGGGTAACGAAATGGTATTATCATCAAACATTTGGATTTTCATACAAAGGTGACGTTATCTGACCTAAAACAATTTGTATGGCAGATACAATATTTTTTTCAGAATTTGCTGAGTTCTTTGGCGTACTCGTAAGTTGTATATTTCAGGGCACTAGCAGTTTTTAAAATATAGCCACTCCTTGCCACTACATCCTGTATGAGGCCTTGAAGGCTGATGTCACTTCTTAAAGTGCTAGTCCTAGCTACATAGGTACTACATGATACCTACATTTTATGTTATAAAAAGATTTTAAGACTGCAAATGCACAATGTGTTTTGTAGGTGTAAATAAATGAGTCACGTCTCAGAATATTTCATCGGACCCGCCAAAGAAACGCTTTGCAATAAAACACTTAAGTACTTACAAACTCACCTGTAAAGCCCCTAAGGTTCACTATCGCTTGTTCTCAACTTCCTAATCCTTGTCTATTGCCAGTTTCTCGACAGAACTCGTCAAAGATTAAGCCGTAGACGCGTCAATACATTAAGTCCGCGCCGTTTCGCCCGAATCACTTGGGAAACAGTCTGATTGGTCCCTAAGGGCGTCAGAATGTCATTATATATAAACTTTCCCGGAGGAAACTTTGACGCTTTCAATCCGTGGGCTCCTCCAGGGGGTATGTGGTATGAAAATATATGTTGCAGAAGGCCTATTCATTCTCCTTTATTTATCTAAGTTAATCGTTACGGGAAAACATATTTATAATAGCGCAGACCTCCATTACAAAATAATTGGTTCAAATCCAATCAAATCAAATTATTTATTTGCCAGAATGCAGTTATTTTAAATAAGATCGTGAGATGAAGAAAGAACCAAACATTCTGCCAAAAAGGCATGTTAAATTAAATGAATTAAAAGAAAGCCAAATACAGTTAAACCAAAATAAAAATGTTTGACACATTTACTGTTTTTTTTGGCAGTGAAAAACACTGCTACGGGGCATATTTCAGTACCATTAACTTTCACTTTTTCCGTATTTTAAGTACCTATCCAAAACAGACAATAATGTTGTCAAAATATGAAAACATCAATTTCAATGTTAAACGGCTCTCTTGAGCATAAAAACTTAATTTAACTAGCCTAAATTACCATAGACACAGATTTAGAACGAAAAAAATGCTCATATCTCAAAAACTAATGAACTGAATCTTATCATGGACTTTTTTGTGCAATATTGAATAAGGAATACTTAAACTTGCCCCAGCAAGAGAATTAAGAAAAATACTGATTTTTTGGGCCCTTTATCGGCCCATTATTATTTTTTTGCTGTGATGGGCTTTTCATAGACTTTTTAGGCAACATTTCTACATTTACTCCCACCATGAAGACCACAATCCCGGTGAAAGTGATTAACTAGGCTTTTTTACAGCTAATATCTTTATTACCTGGACTAAGACAAGATACTAAATACAATTAATCATCATAAACAAAAACAAAATATTCGAAATATAATTATTTAAGTAACGAAATGTCAAGGACTATATTATAATCGATTCAGATACTGGGCCTTAATTCTTACTATTTTGTTAAAACAGTTACTGGTAACACCGCACAACACTGCATAAATAATGTAAACAGTCGAGAGAGGCGACAGTGATTTGTGGAAGTGTGCCTTCTGTACGTTATCTCTATAGTCTCCATGGGACTCACGCCTGTTGGAATCTTCATTCCGTTGTCCAATTTACGACTAAACTCGATTCGATAGTTGTGTTGCAAGTTCAAATGACTTTCATGGAACTTTGTGCTGTATTAATATGTGTATAAGCACTAACTGTACGTGAATCACACTATCTGGATTTCATAATTAATGTTGTTGAGGTTTGGCCGTAAACTACTGAGCATAGTGTCTAAGTGTTCATAGATTTTAATATTATTTATTTATTTGAGATGAGTTTGCTGTTGACTCTAGTCTAGATGAGAGGTGACGGAGACAAAGTCGACGATGGTGTGAGCCTACCCAGAAGGAGTCTGTTCACTCTAACTTTGAAGAGATTCGGGTCGAATGCGTTCGGAAACACAGACGCAGGTAGTGAGTTCCACTTATTCGCTGTGCGCATTATGAACGATGTTTGGAAGCGCTTGGTGCGAATCGGTAGAATGGCTACTAGGGAAGGATGGTAACTTGCAGTGCGTCTAGATGACCGATGGTAGAAGGGGGCCGGTGGGATGGGGTCGAGGAGTATTATTAACTTCTCTTATTTCTCAGTACCTATCAGCTGTTGGTGTAGTGGTCGCAAGCGCTACTGCAGAGTATGAGGTACTGGATTCAATGCCCGGGTCGGGGAAAGTGTTATTGAGCTTTTCCATCTGGAATGTACGTATCAGTAGCAGCCTGGAGTCTTGACTTGTGTCCGGTTGATGGCAACAGGCTCGTCCCCTATTTCATGGGACTTAAACATATCTGGTGAAGTGTGGGTGTATACAGTCTTAATAGCAGTGTGGGCAGAGTACCTACTCTGCCCACACTGCTATTAAGACTGTATAGAACAAGTTGGCCGAGGCAATGGAAATGTTTTCTTTCAATGGTAAGTAAATTTGTTATTAAATTGTGTGTAAAAAGTGGCACGCGTGGTTTTCATACAGATGGAGGGACTTTCGTTATCTAGATATTACTAGATTACGGTGGATTTCCGGTGCCGATAATGCTAAATGAAACGCTCAAAGTACGATCATTGATCGCAATTTTACTTCGTTTTTGGCACACGAAGTACATACATCTAGTTAGATTTATGTCTGTGCCTCTGCCTAACCCTTCGAGAAATATAGGCGTGATGTTATGTTAAGTTATCAGCCAATCTAAATTTATGCCTGGTTTATAGTCTATAATCTATATGTATCTATAATCTTACTAATATTATAAATGTGAAAGTTTGGTTGGATGGATGTATGTTTGTTACTCAATCACGCCAGAACGGCTGAACGGATCTGGATGAAATTTCGCACAGAATAGATTATAGTCTGGAATAGCACACATGCTGCTTTTAACCCCGGTATAACTTACCCTTGGGGAAAAAAACCGTTTTCAAGCGGGCGAAGCCGCTGGCAGAAGCTTGTTATCGATAACTTTCACCTTGCATCATGGGACTTAAAACTTAGGCATGATTAGATAGGCTTGCGTTTGACCACTATCTCGCCTGATGGTTCGCGATGATGTGGTCAACGGTGAAGCACGCTTACCTAGTAGTATTCACTCTTGACCTAAAGACCCTCAGGTGGCTTAACTCAAAATTGACAATTACAGAAGCAGCTCCTATGCCCCTATTCCAACTCTGTTTGAAGAACCACCACTTGACTCAGTCACCAATACAACAGAGAAACCCTTCGATTAATGACAATAATTGACAATTTGATGATTTGAGGTGGAGTCAAGTTGGAAGACATGACTAAAAACATTTCTGCGTACCGCTACTTTCCAATGAGAGTACTTTAGCGTAAACACAAATACCTACATAAACATCATATCGACCCCATTTTTCCAAGGCTGGATAAGCCTCTACAAATCGGTAACTCTCGTCTATCAAAATAACATCAAAAACGTTTAACTGTTATTTCGCCATTAACGCCTCGTTGACAACTTGATTGTGTATACAAAGCAATTACAAAGGTAAATATTGTTACTGCTTATCTAATTTAGTATTTATAATATCGAGGAACCCGCTTTATTTTCAATGCTGAACAAACAGCCCAAGTCAACAGCTTCGATTATAACATAAAACTGAGTTTACGGTTACATTCATTAAAGCGAAGAAACACAAATTTGGATTTCTGAAATATTATCCTTATTTTCTCCTGCGTTTAGTCTCGAAAATTCGCATCGTCCAACCCGCCAACATCGCCCAAAGGCGATTCGGTCAGCTGTAAAGGCAAAACTTTCGTAAGTAGGGTAAAGTCAATCCTCTGTGTATAGATTCAGCTGTAGGTTATCTCCAGAAAGCCTTTATAAACGTTAGAAAGTTTCTATAGACTTAAGTTAAGCAATCAGACGCATGGACAGCTTCAGCTACAGTTCTTTTTAGATATTCTTCACTGCTTTCAAATGTATATCCCTTCATTTGAGCAAACAACCAACAAAATAAAACTCAAAAACACGCTATAATAGAAAACCAAACTAAAAAGGATAATTTCCAATAAATTTATATTAAGAATAGTATGATTAACAGAAAAAATATTTTATTGTAAAAAGCGTACATGTTATTATAAAGCACGTATTAATAATAGTACCTACCTGGGCGACCGAGCTCTGCTTGGGTGAAAATAGAGAAAACGATGTTTTCTAAAAATTAACCCTAGCTGGATCGATTTATCGGCCCCGAAACCCCCTGCATACTAAATTTCATGAAAATCTTTGGAGCCGTTTCCGAGATTCAGATTATATATATACAAGAATTGCTCGTTTAAAGGTACTAGATAGTTCAAAATACTATAGTTAGGTACCGTACCTATCTAGCGTGATGTTATGCGGAACCCTTTTTAACTGCCAAACAAAATAGGAAAGCCTTTAAACGCCTAAAGTAGTAATATTAACAGGTTTAAAACAAAACTGCCGACACTCTTGGTTATTTGAAGCCCCCAGTTTTTCAGTTACCCCGTCTCGCTCCGCCGAGCAGGGAACAAAAGCGTCGGGTTAATAGAATTCTCAACACAATCGATTGTTTACGAAATATCGAGTAAACAAGAACCTCTATTGTTTCTCTACTGATATTTTAATAGAAGTTTCAGTTTGATAGATTCACTGACCCGATGTGATCTTTAGTAGGTTTAAAAGAAAATATGCGACGTTTTCCTTAGAAAATTACTAACTTCACGCACATGACTTGTATATTTATTGACCTTAGACGAGTGACATGGCTGTTGTAACCCTCAATTTGTTGTAACAAGGAGCAATATTAGACAGGGAGTATTAGATATTGGCAGGCAACCCTGGAGCAATATATTCTACTGTCAAGTAGCATTTCTGAAAATAGAATTTTATCGAAAAAAAAATCCGTTGAATTTTGGCGGTAGGATTATGAGGATAGTAGGATTAGGATATTATATGAGGCCGGTGTTTTCTTTACTGACTGCTCTCTTAAGAAATGCTGAAACAGACTCGGAGGTCAAAATCTCTATTGAAGCCCATAAAATTAATTGAATGGTCAAGTCATATTATGCAGACGACAGCACTCATGCTGAGAGATACTTGTCCAACGCATGGGCTATCGGACCGCAGATCCAGTCTCTTTATGGTGGAGCGTTTGAACCTGTCCTTGCAGGCAGTCTCCGAAAGGGATGATGCCAATCTAGTCAAGTTCAATGCTACTAAAACCCAGGCGTGTCTTTTTTCCGCTAAAAAGAGCCAATTTCACCATTTTTCATGAGCTTGCACTTCCGTCCATAGATTTGATTATGGCCACTCGCGAGAGTTCACTCTCCACTTCGGCAACTAGGGCGATTATGCTCGACCGAGATGGGCATACCTCAATGGTATGTTGTACCTTGACCTCGCTGCAGTTGCAGTGATGGAAGAGATAGTTTATAACCTGGATTAACAAAGAGGATACCTTTTCTACATTAAAAAGTGTTTTAATATCTCAAGGGAAAATATACCAATATTTTCCCTTGAGATATTAAAACACTTTTCACGCGGGCAAAGCCACGGGCAGAAGCTATTAATAAATATGTAAATATAAACAATATCACCAATAATTGTGTGAATCCAATCCTGGTTAAATGCACCGATTATTCACATCTGCATGAATATTAACCTGTCCGGCTGACAATTCGTAATTAGTGATCAGTGTACAGCGCCATCTAGCGGATGGTTCTATAGTTATTTATTGTAACCATTATTCATTTATTTAAAACTTTTGCCCGCGGCTTCGCTCTCGTTAATATAGATTTTGTCAATCAATTCTGGTTGTGTAATTCTGTTCTGTTCACTCTGACATCCATCTTAAATGTGGCCTTGGATGATCGAGCCTGGATGCAAGCTACACTACCCATTCGTTTCGGCGGGCTCGGCATCCGCAAAATTACTAGTATAAGCCTACCTGTCTTCGGTCCACAGCACTGAAACGTTAACCAAAAAAATGTTATCCCGTTCACTGGTTAACTGTGATGTGCCGTGCTTGACCGACGCAGTGTGCGCCTGGAAAATGGCTTGCCCGAATACGGCGTTGCCCGAGAACCCATCTTCCCAGAGACAGTGGGATGAGCCGCTCTGCAGGTTGGTACGGAATAAACTTATAAATACGTCTACCAATACTGCTGAGCGTGCCCGCCTGCTGGCTGTGGGAGAGTGGGAGTCGGGCCTCTGGCTACAGGCATTACCGTCACTCAACATAGGTACTATGTTGAGTGACAACACCTTCCGGATCGCTACATGTCTGCGTGTGGGTGCTCCTAGCGGAGCTCCACATCGTTGTCAATGTGGTGAAGCAGTCGACCGCCTCGGTCACCATGGCCTATCCTGCAGTAGGAGCGCTGGCCGGATAGCACGGCACGCCAGCATTAATGACATCATACGTCGTGCTCTTGTCACCGCCGAGGTGCCAGCAGTTTTAGAACCCAATGGCTTGGCACGCGACGATGGGAAGAGACCAGACGGGATGACCATAATGCCTTGGAAGGTGGGTAGACCTTTGGTGTGGGTTGCAACATGTGTCGACACCCTTGCGCCATCCCATCTTCTTAGCACGGCGGGCTGTGCTGGGGCGGCTGCTGCTGGTGCAGAAAACCTCAAACGGCGCAAATATAACAACCTTATTGGAAGTTATATGTTTGAGCCGTTTGGGGTTGAAACATTAGGTCCATGGGGTCGGAGTGCGCATCGAGTTTTTCGAGAAATTAGCACAAAGCTCGTCGACTCTTCACGCGACCAGAGGGCTGGCCTTTTCTTCGGCCAGAGAATCAGCATTGCCATTCAACGTGGCAATGCTGCCAGCGTTCTGGGCACGTTTCCCATTGACATCGATGTGGACGAATTTTTTGTATTTGTATATAGGTATTTTATTTTTTTAGAATATTCAATTGTATATATATGTTTTATTAATATATATATTCTGGTTGTCGATCAAAATAAAAAGATTCTGGTCTCTTGGTAGTTTGTGAGATTTTACCACTCGTGATTCCAATCCGGGTTTTTTTACTGAGTGATTCTTGTCTCCTGGTACTTTGTAAGTAAGCGAATCGGACGACAGACAATAAGAAGTTTTAGCATTTTATGCAGGAATATATATTTTATTTCTCTCCCTTTTATGAAGAAAGAAGGCGTAACAAAAAAACTAACAAAGTCACTTTCACTTTCTTATAAGAAGAAAGGGAGGCCTTTGCCCTGCAGTGGGACAATACAGGCTGAAAATAAATAAATAGGATGGCCTTGACTTGAATTAAACAGTTTCTTGTCGAATTATTACAAAAGAAAAACGATTACCTAAAGTTCTAAACTATTAATAAAAAGGTGTAATATTTGTTCGTCCGTATGTTTCTAAAAGTTAATCTCTAAAAAAACTGATTACAAACATTCTTTCACTGATAAAAAGCTTCACTGTACTCTACTGTATAACCCTGAAAATGCTCTGTTTGTGTTGGATAGACTACGGGAACGAAGCCATGGAAAAAAGTAGCCTTCTGTACGGTCTGCCAAACGGACTGTTTCTGTTGGATTGAATACTGGAGCGAAGCTATGGGCAAAAGTAGCCTACTGTGTGACCCGGAAAATGTTCTGTTTCTGTTGGATTGACTACGGGAGCGAAGCCATGGGCAAAAGTATTCTACTGAATGTCCTGGTTTCTGTATGTTGGTTTGTACAAATACTTTTACATGTCGATCATATTTTTTTAAACTGAATGAGGTCGGTGTTTCCTAACTGACTACTCTGAGAAGAAAGGCTGAAACAAACTCTGATGAATAATTGTGAAAGATTTGACAAGTTCTTAACTCCAAATACTCATTACAGAAACCGGTTTTTCTCCGATTTCTAAATTAAACATTTTGAAGTCGAGTTTTCGTCAAACACTATTTTAGCTAAAAACCGGTCAACATTTGGCATTCAATTAAGATTTGACACGTTCTTATCTTGAAATAAATGTCGTTGTGGCCCAGTGTCTAAAACCTCGCCTCTCGTACTTGAGGTCGTAAGTTTAAATCCGAGCAAGTACCAATAGACTTTTTCAAATTCATATGAACTTTCTAAGTTTATCTTGGACATCACAGACATCGTGAGGAAAGAGTTATATAATTAATGTAACGTGTCTGAAATAGCCAAGTCAGATGTCTGTGAAGTTCCCAGAGGCGCTTTAATTAACTCTGACACTAGAGGTGGCCACATCCTCACACGAAAAAGAAAGAAGAACTAGAAATACTAAACTTTTCATCGACGTTCGATTACAATTAATACAGAAACAAATCTTTGAAGAGATTTTCGGAATACAGGCGTAATATTATATCATCTTTGAAGTATTTTTTCAGATACTCATCCCAAACCCAGGACACTTTAATTAATGTTGTGACGACCCCAAACCAGCAGCGTCAACATAACAACCTGTCAACCCCGTCCTGTGCCGTTTAATAATATATTAAATATTAATATGCAAATACTCGAGTGTCGGGGTGTTCGCACAAGGCCATTGTCTCGCATCGTGACAACAAATAATCTTTTTTGTCCACAAAATGTCCCTAAATCGGGCCATAAGAAGCAGCCGACGCATAACCCGAGATCCCACTGCAAAAATCTGCAGGTTTTCTGTTTTTGGTAAAACTTAATTTTTGTTTAGGCGTTTTGTAGTTTCTGCCTACCCCCATGGAAGAAAAGTGTAAGTTTATGTATTTAGGTTGGTTTTTATGAATGATACTCGATCGTAGAATAGATTACTGTTGGGTTGCCTGACTGCTTCTAGCCGCAACCAGGTTTTTATTTTTTTAGGTTTTCGCTACACATAGAATTACTTCTGTGTCGTGGGTGCGTATACAACATCATCTAACTCTCAGGTTGCCGTCATTCATTGCGTCTAACTGAGAGCTGGCAATAGGAAGACATGTCACATCTATCAACATACTTTGAGCTGATGAGTTTGAAAAGTCGTTGGTGAAGCTCCATTGTGGTTGTCCTTTTAAAAAGACACCTGTATTTTTTTATTGAATTAGGTTCCTTCATTTCTAAAGGGGTGTTGTGTATTCAAATATTTACACGTCTACGAATTTGCGCGGTTGACTTCTCGTTTTGTATGATGACCTTTTAAAAAGACACCTGTTTTTATATTAAAGTAGGTCTCTTCATTTCTTAAGGGGTGTTGTTTATTCAAGTATTTACACGTCTAGGAATTTGCGCAGTTGACATCTCGCTTTGTATACCTAATGATCTTCTTTGCATATTATATTAAATCGCTCAGTGTGGGGCCTAGGAGAGATAAGAAAGAAAAGTGACTCAGTAATAGAGTGACGGTTGTCAGGACGGAAAGAAAGAAGTAAACGTGTTGAAACGACCCCAAAGTAACATGGGTTAAGGGCAGAAATATGGCTGACGGGATCCGCTAGAGCCGATGCCTGTCTGAGTTACGGATAATTTGAAAGAGAGTTACCGCGGCCCTGGCACAAGCAACTGAAGGAACACGGGTGGGTTTTAGTCAGTAAAAGTCTGACGCCCTCATTGTCATTGGGAGAGAAGTCATTGAGTGATTAATCCAAACCAAAAAAAAAATATTCGCTGAATGGTGACGATTAGATCGCTCAGTGTTACTGTTATGTAGCAACAAGATTTGGTTACCTAGAAAAATCTCTTTGGTTCATGTTATTTATTATGAGAAGACTTTTCACCAAAATGAGCTCCATATTAAAACTAATAATTTTCTCTTTGATACCGACGCTATTACCTACATTTCTTGGAACACTTTGTATTTTTTTGATACAAAGTTGATGATCAAGCATAAATTTTTCAGAAATTGTCTTCTTCGGGAAACACAAAATACCCGAATAATTGCTATATAATCGGCTCAGTAGTTGCTTCCAATCGGCCAGCTTCAAGCCATTGAAAACTTGAAGTTACAGACGAGGCTTTGAGGTTACCGGTCAACTTAGCAAAAGGCAAGAGCACCAATATGTTCTGCGCAAGGATGAATTGTTTAATGAATCTTGTCGATTTCGATCATCATCATTTCAGCCACTGCTGGACATAGTTATTCCCTAAGCGTTGCCACATCGAGCGGTTATATGCGTCTTGCATCTAGCGGATTCCAGCGGCCTTCACCACGTCTCCAATCCACCTAGTGGGAAACCTTCCATCGCTGCGCCTTCCGGTACGCGATCGCCACTTCAGAACTTTTCGACCCCATCGACCATCCATTCTGCGAACAATGTGCCCTGCCCACTGCCACTTAAGTTTGGCCATTCTTCGGGCTGTGTCAGTAGCTTACACACTGAAAATATGAACTTTAATCGTCACCAGCCTGTGAAGTGCTAATCTCAAAAGACATGACATGAATCAGTTTTGTATTATCTCAAAACAAACATGTACATGATTCCATCCCACTAAATAGTTAGATGGGTAAGTATGAAATATCTATCAAAATGTCTGTATACCTGCTAGCAAGAGTATATTTTTAAAGATGTTTGAAGAGGGTTAGACGCAACAAGTAAGAAAAAAGAAAGAAAATATATTTAATTAGCACAAACTTAGAGGTTAACTAACTAAAGATAAATCTAGCCATTTTCTACCTCCCAAAAATAACACTATTATTGCATTATTGCCGAGTCTACAAAGTTTAAAGCTTAATTAAATGAACATTTTCTATCAAAGATGATAAAACGTTTTACTCAGACAAAAATGTAATAAAATCTCTAGCTACTGAGAACTCCAGGGTATTGTCCTGCAAACCACAGTCTGGTTGACATTGACAGGTGCCCTTCACCGTAATTCGGACAATTTCGGGTTCAATATATTGTCATAGAGAAGTACTTCATCACCTCGTTGGTCGAGTGATCGCCAGCGCTACTACTGATCTGGCTACTTAGTTTGATTCCCGGGACAGGGCAAAGTTATATTGGCTTTCCATCTGGAATTTCTCGGGAATCTAGATTTGTACCCGGTTGATGACTATACATACAGGTTGGCGCAATCTCATCACCCTATCCGAAGACGCTATAATTTTTGCAAATGGCGGCAAATATCAATTCTGCTTTGACATTTGTGAAGTAAACAGATACAAAATACAGCTGGTGACCTCCAAGCGCTTGTAACCTACACCAAGCCATCGCAAACCGTGACCACGAGGGAGATAACTTTCAGCGAAAATCACCACGAGCAAGGAGGCACATTTCTTTCTCTTTGAATATGTGAAAGTTATCACATGAGGCACTGAAAAGCCGCGTATAACCTACGAAGAGTCATACACCCGCTCAAAATTACTGCATGGAGTGTCGTTTACGCTGGAGGCGTCATCGGGCCGCTAAACGATTACTGCAGTTGGTGAGGTCTTCAGAGCCATGCTCAATGACTTTCTCCTTCCTTAAAGGGATGAATTGGGACTGGAGAACATGTGGTTCCAATAGGATAGAGCAACGGCAGCGCTTACTGCACGAGCCAGAACCGAAATTCTGAAGGTTGTATTACCCGGACTTGAACTGACCGGTAAGATCACTGATTTAACTGTTCCACACTTATTTTTGTAAGGTTTTTTTAAGTCACGAGTCTATGTCAACAAGCCTCAACTCTTGTAGACCTCAAAGATAATATCCGCGCGAGTGTTATGGCAGGAGTGATGTGAAATGCCTTTAATCGGGCCCGATTGTTTATCAATTCTGGCGGCGGCCACGTACCCGATATAATTTTCTCGTTTGATGGAAAAATAAGACACTAAATAAACATAATCCAGAAGCAGAGACCAATTTTTCTTTTTTGATATCATTCGGTTGATGGTTTTATTCAGGGTGGCGCGGTTGCACCACCCTGTATATATATTCAAATAAATTAAGGTCCAATTTATTTGACCATTTGTGAGGCAAACAACAGCATTTTACCGCAAGTTGCGGTAAAATGCATTTTACCGCAATTTGAAACCATATTAGTTAACAAAGAGATTAGTTAGTTGTTAGTTTAGTTTGGTGACCATATTAAACGATTGGTTGAGTTAACTAAGAATAAAATAACTGTATCTAAGGCCGATTTTCTCACCTCTTAATTATCGCAGAATTAAAGTGACATTTTGTCAAGCACGCGTTATCTGATGATTGGTTAAATGAATTTTCAACAGCCAATCACAGCAGATAACACGTGCTTGACAATTTGTCACATTAATTCTGCGATAATATAGAGGTGAGAAACTCGACCTATGTAATCGTCATATCGCCAGCTTGTTATCTTAAACTAATTAAACTGGTTCGGTTCAAACAATGGGTCGGCAAATTATTGATTTGTTGAAGCGGACCATTGTGATTACTTAGTAAACGTCTTGGTTTGTATTTAAGTTCAACGTCGTTATATTTGTGTTACTATACATGTATTCATTTCGCCCAGAATATCATGGTAAAAGTAAGTTATATGACCGGCACGAGGCGATCTTCAAGGTTAAGCTACATTTGCTTGAATAAACATCACTACACCATTAATTTATACGTCATATCATCATCATATCAGCCGAAAGACGTCCACTGCTGGACATAGGCCTCCCCAAGCGTCGCCACATTGACCGGTCCCGTGCGTCGCCACATTGACCGGTCCCGTGCGTCCCGCAACCAGCGGATCCTCGCAATCTTCACCAGGTCATCAGTCCACCTGGTGGGAGGCCTTCCAACGCAACGTCTTCCGGTTCGCGGTCGCCACTCCAGAACCTTTCTGCCCCGTCGGCCATCCGTTCTGCGAGCAATGTGCCCCGGCCAATGCCACTTACAACAACAACTTACACAACGTCAATACTCGGCATAAAAAGAGGTTATGCGCTCCATCCTCAAGAATTAAAATGTTAAGTGATAGCCCATATTATATGGCAATAAAAATATATAATAAGTTGCCCAACTCGTTTAAAACTGAAAAATCTGTAACAATATTCCAAAAAAGGCTAAAACTATACCTAATCCAAAAGTGTTTCTATTCAGTAAAAGAATATTTAGAGTCAAGCATAAAATAACGATTTTATCTCAAGTGGCGATCTGTCCTATACAAACAATAAGATTTACTTTATCCTAATTAACTTCATACAAAATTGTAATTATTATTAGTAGATTAAGGATGACATTGATATTGCTGTATAATTGTATTATATTCATTAGTATTGACATTTAATTTTGACATAACTATATATTAGACTTGACATTACAATTTTTTTTTTTTCAATTTAATTATATTAATGTAAAATAATTCAATAATAGTTATGTTTAATGCATGCTAATTTGGGATGATAGGGACATGAGAATTATGGTTGCAATGCTTGTAAAAGGCTGCTAAGTCATAAGTACTAACATAACATAACAACAATATTATACACTTAGTTCGCAATAAACGTTTTGAATTTTTGAATTTGAATTTAAGTTTGGCAATTTTTAGAGCTATGTCAGTAACCCTGGTTCTCTTGCGGATCACTACATTTCTGATTCGATCACGCAAGGAAACTCCCAGCATAGCCCTCTCTATTGCCCTTAGAGTGACTGTAAGCTTTCTGATAAGGCCCATTGTAAGCGACCACGTCTCAGAGCCATATGTCATCACTGGCAACACACACTGGTACACACATACACACATAGACTTTCGTCTTGAGACACTGTGGTAAGTTGGACGAGAAGTTAATGCGCAACTTCCCGAACGCTGCCAAGCCGAGTCGGATTCGACGGTTGACCTCTTTCTCGAAGTTGGCCCTACCCAATTGGATCGTTTGTCCCAGGTAGACATAGTCGCCTAAAACTATGAGTTTAGAGTTTCTGACCTTGATAGGAGTGGGTGTAACATGGGCATTCAACATCACCATTAATTTATACAGGTGACGTTTAATTCATTGGCATTTTTAAAACGCGAACATAGATATATACCTACTAAATAGAAGATATTTTTTTTTCATATATCAGAGTTGTTGTAATAGGTAGCCTATATATAGTCCCACGGCAGGGTAAAGGTCACACCCGTTTCCACTCAATTTTATTTTCTGCTAGTACGGGCCAGTCCATTCCTTAGGAGTCCAGCAGCCTAATTGCGTAAGTGATTTCAGCAAGGCGAAGGCTTTGATCCCATCAATCGGCCAATCACGTACGAGATGTTGTGGTTTTTGGCTATGACGCTTGCGACCACACATTCAGGAGGTTTATATACTTAAATTACCTTATCTTATTTTGTGGAGGGGCCAATAAATAAATCGGGCACTACTCTTACTGTCCAATAAGATCCAATAGGATTGTAGGATTACTTATACTATTATCCTACTATTCGATTGGTCGATTGATGAGGTTAAATCCTTCGCCTTGCCGAATTTACTTATGCAATTAGGCTGCAGCTCGTACCGCCTTCCACGCGCCGTGGTCTGCTAATAAAAAAAAAAATGCACCATTAAGTTGGACTGGATAGGCTGATGTTGATGATGATGCAGTTTTAAGGTAACAGTACCTGAGAGACCGAGCTCTGCTCGGGTGAAAATAGAGAAAACTTTTTTCCAAATATGAGATGACATTTAAAAAGCAAAAAATATCCTATCCATATCTGGGAATTGAATCTGCAACCTTGGGCGTGGTGGGCCACCGCCTTTATCAGACGGCAGCGGCAGCGGCGAAATTACGAACCACATTGACCGGGCTGTTTCTTTTTTCGTAAAAACTAATTTGCCCAGATGTTTAAAAAACCTAGGTAGATCGATTTTTCGCTCCCGAAAACTTCTATATTGCAAATGTTATCGAAATTGTTAGAGCCGTTTTCGAGAACGTGATACAAACGAATATTGCTCGTTTAATAGTATAGGACAGGGATGGCGAACAAAATATTTTGGGCGCGCTAAAATGAGGTTATTTAGAATCTAGGTAATTTGTAACAGCAGAAATAACACCAACTTCAACTTTTATTTAAATACAACATAAAACTGTAAATAAATGTTAGGATTGCTGTAAGTATTTCTGGGTGCAAATAAAGAATTGATTAATTCATAGCATTTAGTTTTATTTTTGTCAGTTAAGACAAAGTCAAAATTTTTAGTGGCACTTCATTGTCACAAAAATAAATTTATAATTTAAATGGCACGTTTTCTAATAAAGATTCGCCATCCCTGGTATAGGATAAACATTTTTATACAAAAAAAAACTTTTCTTGAGTAGGCGTATTGTCACTTCTAGAAATATTGCCAATGCATGAGTCATCCTGTAAAATTTGCTTATTAACGGTAGTTTGTACACCCAACTTAGCTGACTTGCGAGTTCACACAGAACTCGAAGCAAACAATTACGTCCACGCTCACAAGTTAAACGCTCGCTTTTGTTCACCGTGATATTAATAACAATTTTGGTACAGTACACTGGAAACTTTGTGTATGAGCATAAACTACTGTTTTTGAGCAAGTGTTTACATTATTATTTATGTATGTTTTGAGTTTTTGGCTTGTGGTTTAGTAATAACAGTCACACGGGTTTATCTTCAAGGTTAAAGCTTGCTGACGTCGGTCCGTGGGTGGGTGACCATCTCCTCCTTGCCTCGGAAAACATGTTAAGAATAAATATTTGACAATCGTTTCGATAGTCAGAAGCAATAAAATATAACAGCAGTCTTGCCAAAGGGTATCATGTTACCCAGTTACTGGGCTGTGGAGGTTATATAGACTTTCGCAACATATAAAATACTTGTACTCAGAGAAACAAACAAATACGAGATAAGATAATCTTAAAATATTTTCAAGTAGCCTTGGTCAAGAAACTTTCATAAGCATATTTTGAAGGATTTATAATTTTCCAAATCATTTTAAATTAAGGAATAAGATAGATCTTCGAGATTATTCCCAAGTACTTTGTTCGTTAATTTACCTTTTCTTTTCACAAACATGCATGGAAATATTGTCATTGTTTTCGAAAACAGAACACGCGATGTATCGAATTTACGGACAAAGAAAATCAAATCCATTGCAGGAGCTTTTTTTTTTAATTTGGAACATTACAACGCTCCAGCAATGTTGATCAAATCCATTGGAGGAGCGTTTTTTGAATTTGGAACATTACAACGCTCCAGCAACGTTGTTGTAACTTTTAATAGATAAAAAGTATAATATAAAAATTATGTTTTATTTCCCTGCATTCTTTCGAGAAAAGCACCTTCCTGTCTCGTATTAGTGAAGTCCTCGCCTACGGCTCGGCCTTCAATCTCATACTTGACCTGCAAACTTTAATCGTAATTCTCAAAAACGTGAAATTTTTGTAACTTTTTGTCGCGAAGCTAAAAAATAGTTTTTTTCTGTTGTTTTTTATTTTCATATGCATGTATGTGTTTTTTTTTTTTTATCTACTCTTAGAACTGGCTGTTTTGCCAATTGTATCCCTCTTGCTTAAAAAAGCCCAACGTTCTTTCGTAACTTTTATGTGCACCAAAATTACAAAATATCTCTGTATTTTATGCACCGATTTACATATAATCCTCCTTCTCCTCGCTTTGTGTTCCTCATTACTGAGGGTCGTGATTCCCCAGTCGTTGTGGAAAAAACTTTACCTTCACTAATTTGCACAATCTATGTCTGTCTTTTACGTTATTGCATATAATTAAAATTATACTTATTATTTTTACAGCGTCTTAAATATGAGCCCATTTCATTTAAAAAAAATCGCCACAAAGTTACGCGGAGAATACTTTTTGCAGAACTACCCAGTGTAGCGTTACGTTTAGCTCAGAGGGAGCTAAACGTAAGCCACGTTAATAAAATAAAAAGTAATTAAAAATTAAAATTAAGGAAAAGGATATAAACTGAGGGGCCGGCTTCAGACGTCGTTGGTTGCTTGCGTTCGACAGCTAGACAGGCAGCAGGACGGACGGGTACTCTTCTATGCTCGAGGTATGCAGGTGGTGATCAGTTACCTCGACGGACAAGCAGCCACACAGGTTGGTGTGCATTAGTAGTCATACAGTAGGCTGGCTATAGTCTCGACGGACAAGCAGACACACAGGTTGGTATGCAGTAGTAGGCTGTAGTGTAGGACAGGCAATCGGATAGGCAGGATGTAGAGTAGATACGCAGGCAGCCAGGTCACTGGTTGGTATGCAGAAACGTAGGCGTACGGTAGGCAGTCAATCGGGCGGGTCGGCAGTAATAATACTTTTAAGAGACCAAATGCGATTTATTTATAGTTTATAGATATTAATATCACTCTTTCACAAGCTGGATATAAAGTTTAAGAGTTTTCCAGGAGTTTTTAGATCAGAAGATACACTTTGTAATACTCAGTAGTAAAAGGACTTTCGGCGTTCAGTTCAGATTCGAAACTCAAAATTGACGCCCGTTTTTCATCGTTCTGTGTTCTATCTACATTTCAAATTCAAATTTCAATTAAGAAATAAAGACCAGAACGAATAAAAACGGTTCACAAAGGGGTCTGTCTACGCTACCCTTATAATAGTGTAAACCTAGCTTAAAGGAGGTCTAATCCATGGTACCTATGTTACAGTCTATGGTTTAAGAAAAATAAAATAGACAGACAGATGTCATGTCAGATGAAAATGTCACAATAGAAAAATATTGCAAGAATTACAAATTATTAATATAATTTAAGTTTCAGATATTAAAACAATCAGATATAACTAAAAGTATGCTTTTCAGATGATAACAATAGAAAGAAAACATAAAAATGAATTACAAAAGTTGATAAAATATCAAAAGATATGAAGGTATGGTTTGTATAGTGTTATGAATTGTAAATAGAGTTAAAAAATGTGGATCTGTAAATCAGAACACCACACCAGGTGGGTCATATTTTTGTCACAATTTATAGATGAATCGCATTTCTAAATTTCACGTCATTACCTATAAAAGGTAAGTTATCAACATTATAATGGCAAAGGTAAGGCAAGGTAAGGTAAGGTAAAGGTAAGGTGGTAAAGGCATATTAAAAACTCCCATCAATTTAACAACGTAACACAATATTATTGTACAAAATGAGTTGACATAATGGTTCTAATTTAACAGTTTTAAAATATTTTTCAAGCCTCGTTAAATATTAGTTTCTATAACAATATTCTGTATTTTATTTTAAGTTCTTTTAGTCCATTCAAAAGTTCGAAGGAAGAAGACCGCCATTATACTCATAGAATTATTGTATCTTTTGTAAAAGGGATGTATAACCTTTTTGTTGTACTATGTTGGTTGTTTTTTTATTTTATTTAGGTAACCAACAGCCATTCATAAGAATATTTTAAAAATATATGTATTGCAGTTTATATGGCTAATTATAGGTTTCCTTGTGTAACTGTAATGTATGTATATAACATGTTCAATAGACTTTACATCCATCTCATTTCATTTCTGTAAATTTTATTTATTTATTTACTGAAGATCCATCAATCTGTGATTCAGGCGAGTTTAACAAACACTCGCCTGAATTTAGGAATGTTTCTCATGACGACGCGGAGGTAAATACAATCAGTTAAGTACTGCGTCTGTTTATGATTAAACGTCGTGTATTTTGTATGGTTGCCGGATTGTTTGATTCCTGATAGCTACAACCTAGTAGTCTTTAAGTCAAGAGTGAATAGGTTACTTCTAGGCAAGCGTGCTCCACCGTCGACCACGTAATCACTTAACATCAGGCGAGATAATGGTCAAACGTTAGCCTATAGCTAAATAATAAATCAAATATGAATGTCTTAGGTGTTTGTTTACAAGATGAGATGCTACAGAGAGAGCCTCTGAGATTCTAGACAAAGCGGCATTCCATAAGCGATGGTCATGGTCAAAATGACTGACTGACTGAGCACGTGACGTTTCGTGTGCTCTTAGCATACTCATCATTACCCAAACATTTTTTATCCAAACGCTATGGCGTCGCTTTCGTCTATAGAATTTCACTTGTTTGGAGCCTCTTATCTATGTTATATAATAGGTCATAGTTATGTAAGTTGACATGTCAAGTCAGACAGATGTGACGTGACAATTTGACAACGATGCGTCGTATTTTTTTTGCCACTACCCGTAGAAAAAATAACTATGAAAAATGGTCCTCGTCGACTGGAGGAACCTTTTAAGGTAACGAGTTAATACACAAGGTGAGTTTTTGAAAAGCTTCTCGTAGATATCTTATTCCTAATAAAATATAATTGAAAAGGCGATTACTTATAAAACTAAGAGCGCCTTTTGTATGCAAAGATTTAGAGGCTCGCACTTAAAGTAAAGAATTAACAAAATTACTTCAGAGTTATTATAATGTTAAATTATTTATAATTGTAAAGATTACCCACATTATTTGTAATTAATTTCCTGCATTACTAATTAAATAGATATATTCGATCCGTCTCGGACAGCAGAATGTGCACAAGAACTGAGATTGGTCCTTTTTAATCTGTTTAGCGAGTGAACCCGCTCGAAAAATAAAGCGTCGTGCTTAAATATAACGACTGTTTCAACAAAATACTGGCTGCAACACAGGAGAATGGAACATAAATATAGGAAGATACATAGCGTACGGAATCGTGGCAGGTACTAAAGACTAACAGCATTCATGCCCGTGCGTCATGCAGAATAGATGAGACATAAAATAGACGAAATAAATTGGTACAATTCTGTCAAAGCGGTTGTCTACGCACGCAGCTCTTTCAATTTATTCATAAACGCACCCTGCGTCGGCGAGATTCGCTGCAACTTCACGGCGCAGTTCACTTCACTCAATATTGTTGAAGAAAAATAAAGTATTGTAAGAAGAGGGTCGATTATCTAATACATAAAGAAAAATATCATGCAGAAACATGCACGTACTAAAACCAAAACTTTGAAGATATGTGACATCCACCAACTCGTCCCGTGGTGGATTACAGCCCACTTCCTCTCACAGAGAACATATCTGTGTCCCACCAACTAGGAAGAGGAACATTATAGGTTGCTTATAATTTATGTTTTAATCAAACTCAAACTCACAATCATTTATTTCAATTAAACCATTTAGAGATACTTTTGGATTGTCAAGCAAGAGATGAAACTAGTTGCACATTCGTAAGCGTCTAGGTATCTATGGAGACGCAACTGCTAGAAACTTCACGGACGCTCTTTTCCATCAGTAAAAATTAATTACAAAGTATTCAAATCTATGAGTAAACGTTGACACGCATGGTTGGTTTAGTTTTTTTTAACAATGCCGTCCCTAGCAGCGGTCGCCAAGGCATTTCGGTGCTCTGTAGAAATTACCTATTTACTTTCAAATGGAAAATGAGGCCTGCTTATCTGCTAGAAGTGAAAACTCATTATTATCCCATTGCCTTGTATGTTGAGCGTATTTCACGAGAACAATTTTTAAGGACTCCTCCTGATTCAAGTTGAATGTTAAGAGCACCGTACTCCGTACTTTTCGGTTGATGTATTTGAGACCGCATTTGTTATAAATATCAGGTTCAATTTTACAGGTTGCATTGCTACGCAGCTCTACGAGCGTACCAGTTGCCCGGTGACGTGCTACGCCGTAGCAATCGGCGTAGCATTAACAACATTATGTTTTGTATAATATTTTCGTAGAGGGACGAAGTGATATTATGACTTAGCTGTGATGTTCCTTTCACTATCACTAGTTGATACCTTAATGTTATGCCTAAATATAGCAAAAACAGTGCTCTTGTAAATTTATTAAAAACTGCTTTATTTAATTAGGTATCACCTAGCATTAGCGAAAACAGACCAAAGCATTTTAACCGCCTAAAAATCCCTCTTTTAGAAATCTTACGATCCTACTAAATATTTTTTCTATCTTTCATTCCTTTCTACTTTGTTTACTTACCTACTAACAAATTCCTCTAATCTATCCCGCTCCTACAATCAGGCTTTCACCACTAAATAAACACGCCCTCAGAGACTCGGAAACACCTTTTATTTCTCGTCGGGAGTATTTTCCGTTATTTACATTCGGAGGCTACTCGAACAACGTCTCCGTCTAATCACCGATCACTGATCACGCTTCGATTGCTTTGTAACGTCATTAACAGATTACTTTAAGAGGATTTATTTAATCTTGTTACATAAAATAAGGGGCTGGTTATTGAGTTGAGAATTTGAAATTAAGAACGTGTCAAACCTTATTTTAAAGGTAAAGTTTGACAGGTTTTCAGGTTAAAGTAGAATTTGGCAAATACTCAACTTCAAAATCTTAATTCTAATCGGGAGTGACAGGTATTAGGATGTCAAAAAATCATCGTAATTTGTCTAGCTTCTTCCCAAGTGTATTGCGATCGGCTTTCAGTCTAACTGTATATGGGTCGCGGATAAATTTGAAAGATAATTACCGCGGCCCTGGTACAAGCAACTGGAGGAACACGGGTGGGTTTTAGTCAGTAAATGTCTGACATGGCCTCTTGCTTCACCCCGGCGAGCGGGAGAAGTCATTGGATGATTCCTCACTCCAAAAAAAACAAACGGTAATATGTATACATCATATATATATATGTAGCTGATTATCAGTATTTTACATGGAGTGACTGGCTATCTGATCTTCACAACCCAGTAACTGGATATAGTACTAACAGTAGAAAAAGTTGAAAAAAGTATTGCGGTTTATTCTACAACTATTAGAAAACGATATTGTTGGCAAACGACCATATTATACTTGCATTAAAACAAAACAGTTTGAAGTACTTTCAGAAGCATCGCATTTATTAGATGAGTTTCTGCAAAAGCGTGGAGAGATGCTCGCGGAATCCCTGAGGAAACCTTGAGGGGGTCGAATGAGAAACAGAAGTTTGCATGCAAATTAGGTCACAGACTAAACCTAGTATGTAGAGAAGTGGATGCTAAACAGTTAACATTATACAAACCTTGTCTTGCTAAACACAAAATAAAATCGTGTAAAGTATTTCGTGAATATAATGCAATACATTTTAGAGTTTTAATTTATCAAATTCCGGCTTAAAAATAAAATTAACGCAGCGCGCAGAAAAGTAGGTAATTTGCTGTACGATCGTTCTAATTCTAACATTTGATAGGCGGTTGAAATACCTCCAAAACATTTCAACGATGTTTTCTTTTAAGTCCATATTATAAGTCAGTTTCAATGAATAACGGACGATAACGAACATTTTTACTGAGTCGAGTGGAAGAAAACACTTAATCATAATATACCTTTAAACAGTTTCGTCGCAATTTACACAAGTCCTCTAAATGATGTAAAGTAAAAAAGCAGATTGAAACTAACTCATCGCATATGCTCACACAGTTCACACGCGCCAAGTCCTCCGGATACTCCTCACAAGCGCAGCATTCGATTACAATCCTACTTTTTCGAATAGAAAAAGTGGATAGCATTGTTTGTTTCTAGACTTGTTTCGTTTTGGCAAAATTGGTCATTGCCCTTTCACTCTTACAGCATTTCTAATACACCTCAATATTCCAAATGCCTCCCTTTTTAAATTCCGTTTTAATATTTAATAGTAGAGTAATATAGAAAATTGACATAAGAAAAGAGAGTCCTATACTTAGCAGAGTGCGAAGTCAGGCTGTGGATGATGATTAGAGAAAGAAAACTAGTTTATTTGGCACGCATATAGCATTAGGATATGTCTATATCAAATCACTTTGGGTGATGTTTCTATATTCTGAAATTATAATACATATCAATAAAATGTAAGCCGTGGGTCAATGTACACTATTGCCATACTAAAACACAACAACTATAACTGTAAACTCAATACATGTATTGTGCAGTCGTTTTGTTTCGGCATCAAGTTTGACGTGAACTCAATCAAACTTTTCTACGAAATTGTTTACCAGTTCGCTCGTATATCATAAACCGAAAATGTTTTCTCTTCCATCTACAGCAGTATTATCGCAATGTTGTGCGATATATACAATCATTCGACTAGTGCAATATTGTTTCAGTTGTTTCTCCGTTTTGTGTGCGAGTTTTTTTGTTACTAATTTTATACCATTTCATACTTGACAGGCTTCCGTTTCAGGCTTTACTCGCGTGAAAAGTGTACTTACTACCGGGATGAAAATTATCCTCATTCCTAATTCAGGTCATATAAACATTGCTTTTGAACATATTATTACTGATTATTAGGCATTCAAATAACATTCATCACCAATACCAATATGAGATATTTGGTTGCAACATACTACGAGAAGTCAATACAGTAGATGAGTGATACGCCTTGCCAAGTCTACTATTTTGATATTAGTGTAATTTAAAAAAATCACTAATATCTATCCATGTGCCAAGTTGGATCAAAATTCGTTCAGCTATTTAGACTTTAAAATGTAACAGACAAACGCATACACTTTCGCATTTGTAATATTGTACAAAATGAGTTGACATAATGGTTCTAATTTAACAGTTTTAAAATATTTTTCAAGCCTCGTTAAATATTAGTTTCTATAACAATATTCTGTATTTTATTTTAAGTTCTTTTAGTCCATTCAAAAGTTCGAAGGAAGAAGACCGCCATTATACTCATAGAATTATTGTATCTTTTGTAAAAGCGATGTATAACCTTTTTGTTGTACTATGTTGGTTGTTTTTTTATTTTATTTAGGTAACCAACAGCCATTCATAAGAATATTTTAAAAATATATGTATTGCAGTTTATATGGCTAATTATAGGTTTCCTTGTGTAACTGTAATGTATGTATATAACATGTTCAATAGACTTTACATCCATCTCATTTCATTTCTGTAAATTTTATTTATTTATTTACTGAAGATCCATCAATCTGTGATTCAGGCGAGTTTAACAAACACTCGCCTGAATTTAGGAATGTTTCTCATGACGACGCGGAGGTAAATACAATCAGTTAAGTACTGCGTCTGTTTATGATTAAACGTCGTGTATTTTGTATGGTTGCCGGATTGTTTGATTCCTGATAGCTACAACCTAGTAGTCTTTAAGTCAAGAGTGAATAGGTTACTTCTAGGCAAGCGTGCTCCACCGTCGACCACGTAATCACTTAACATCAGGCGAGATAATGGTCAAACGTTAGCCTATAGCTAAATAATAAATCAAATATGAATGTCTTAGGTGTTTGTTTACAAGATGAGATGCTACAGAGAGAGCCTCTGAGATTCTAGACAAAGCGGCATTCCATAAGCGATGGTCATGGTCAAAATGACTGACTGACTGAGCACGTGACGTTTCGTGTGCTCTTAGCATACTCATCATTACCCAAACATTTTTTATCCAAACGCTATGGCGTCGCTTTCGTCTATAGAATTTCACTTGTTTGGAGCCTCTTATCTATGTTATATAATAGGTCATAGTTATGTAAGTTGACATGTCAAGTCAGACAGATGTGACGTGACAATTTGACAACGATGCGTCGTATTTTTTTTGCCACTACCCGTAGAAAAAATAACTATGAAAAATGGTCCTCGTCGACTGGAGGAACCTTTTAAGGTAACGAGTTAATACACAAGGTGAGTTTTTGAAAAGCTTCTCGTAGATATCTTATTCCTAATAAAATATAATTGAAAAGGCGATTACTTATAAAACTAAGAGCGCCTTTTGTATGCAAAGATTTAGAGGCTCGCACTTAAAGTAAAGAATTAACAAAATTACTTCAGAGTTATTATAATGTTAAATTATTTATAATTGTAAAGATTACCCACATTATTTGTAATTAATTTCCTGCATTACTAATTAAATAGATATATTCGATCCGTCTCGGACAGCAGAATGTGCACAAGAACTGAGATTGGTCCTTTTTAATCTGTTTAGCGAGTGAACCCGCTCGAAAAATAAAGCGTCGTGCTTAAATATAACGACTGTTTCAACAAAATACTGGCTGCAACACAGGAGAATGGAACATAAATATAGGAAGATACATAGCGTACGGAATCGTGGCAGGTACTAAAGACTAACAGCATTCATGCCCGTGCGTCATGCAGAATAGATGAGACATAAAATAGACGAAATAAATTGGTACAATTCTGTCAAAGCGGTTGTCTACGCACGCAGCTCTTTCAATTTATTCATAAACGCACCCTGCGTCGGCGAGATTCGCTGCAACTTCACGGCGCAGTTCACTTCACTCAATATTGTTGAAGAAAAATAAAGTATTGTAAGAAGAGGGTCGATTATCTAATACATAAAGAAAAATATCATGCAGAAACATGCACGTACTAAAACCAAAACTTTGAAGATATGTGACATCCACCAACTCGTCCCGTGGTGGATTACAGCCCACTTCCTCTCACAGAGAACATATCTGTGTCCCACCAACTAGGAAGAGGAACATTATAGGTTGCTTATAATTTATGTTTTAATCAAACTCAAACTCACAATCATTTATTTCAATTAAACCATTTAGAGATACTTTTGGATTGTCAAGCAAGAGATGAAACTAGTTGCACATTCGTAAGCGTCTAGGTATCTATGGAGACGCAACTGCTAGAAACTTCACGGACGCTCTTTTCCATCAGTAAAAATTAATTACAAAGTATTCAAATCTATGAGTAAACGTTGACACGCATGGTTGGTTTAGTTTTTTTTAACAATGCCGTCCCTAGCAGCGGTCGCCAAGGCATTTCGGTGCTCTGTAGAAATTACCTATTTACTTTCAAATGGAAAATGAGGCCTGCTTATCTGCTAGAAGTGAAAACTCATTATTATCCCATTGCCTTGTATGTTGAGCGTATTTCACGAGAACAATTTTTAAGGACTCCTCCTGATTCAAGTTGAATGTTAAGAGCACCGTACTCCGTACTTTTCGGTTGATGTATTTGAGACCGCATTTGTTATAAATATCAGGTTCAATTTTACAGGTTGCATTGCTACGCAGCTCTACGAGCGTACCAGTTGCCCGGTGACGTGCTACGCCGTAGCAATCGGCGTAGCATTAACAACATTATGTTTTGTATAATATTTTCGTAGAGGGACGAAGTGATATTATGACTTAGCTGTGATGTTCCTTTCACTATCACTAGTTGATACCTTAATGTTATGCCTAAATATAGCAAAAACAGTGCTCTTGTAAATTTATTAAAAACTGCTTTATTTAATTAGGTATCACCTAGCATTAGCGAAAACAGACCAAAGCATTTTAACCGCCTAAAAATCCCTCTTTTAGAAATCTTACGATCCTACTAAATATTTTTTCTATCTTTCATTCCTTTCTACTTTGTTTACTTACCTACTAACAAATTCCTCTAATCTATCCCGCTCCTACAATCAGGCTTTCACCACTAAATAAACACGCCCTCAGAGACTCGGAAACACCTTTTATTTCTCGTCGGGAGTATTTTCCGTTATTTACATTCGGAGGCTACTCGAACAACGTCTCCGTCTAATCACCGATCACTGATCACGCTTCGATTGCTTTGTAACGTCATTAACAGATTACTTTAAGAGGATTTATTTAATCTTGTTACATAAAATAAGGGGCTGGTTATTGAGTTGAGAATTTGAAATTAAGAACGTGTCAAACCTTATTTTAAAGGTAAAGTTTGACAGGTTTTCAGGTTAAAGTAGAATTTGGCAAATACTCAACTTCAAAATCTTAATTCTAATCGGGAGTGACAGGTATTAGGATGTCAAAAAATCATCGTAATTTGTCTAGCTTCTTCCCAAGTGTATTGCGATCGGCTTTCAGTCTAACTGTATATGGGTCGCGGATAAATTTGAAAGATAATTACCGCGGCCCTGGTACAAGCAACTGGAGGAACACGGGTGGGTTTTAGTCAGTAAATGTCTGGCCTCTTGCTTCACCCCGGCGAGCGGGAGAAGTCATTGGATGATTCCTCACTCCAAAAAAAACAAACGGTAATATGTATACATCATATATATATATGTAGCTGATTATCAGTATTTTACATGGAGTGACTGGCTATCTGATCTTCACAACCCAGTAACTGGATATAGTACTAACAGTAGAAAAAGTTGAAAAAAGTATTGCGGTTTATTCTACAACTATTAGAAAACGATATTGTTGGCAAACGACCATATTATACTTGCATTAAAACAAAACAGTTTGAAGTACTTTCAGAAGCATCGCATTTATTAGATGAGTTTCTGCAAAAGCGTGGAGAGATGCTCGCGGAATCCCTGAGGAAACCTTGAGGGGGTCGAATGAGAAACAGAAGTTTGCATGCAAATTAGGTCACAGACTAAACCTAGTATGTAGAGAAGTGGATGCTAAACAGTTAACATTATACAAACCTTGTCTTGCTAAACACAAAATAAAATCGTGTAAAGTATTTCGTGAATATAATGCAATACATTTTAGAGTTTTAATTTATCAAATTCCGGCTTAAAAATAAAATTAACGCAGCGCGCAGAAAAGTAGGTAATTTGCTGTACGATCGTTCTAATTCTAACATTTGATAGGCGGTTGAAATACCTCCAAAACATTTCAACGATGTTTTCTTTTAAGTCCATATTATAAGTCAGTTTCAATGAATAACGGACGATAACGAACATTTTTACTGAGTCGAGTGGAAGAAAACACTTAATCATAATATACCTTTAAACAGTTTCGTCGCAATTTACACAAGTCCTCTAAATGATGTAAAGTAAAAAAGCAGATTGAAACTAACTCATCGCATATGCTCACACAGTTCACACGCGCCAAGTCCTCCGGATACTCCTCACAAGCGCAGCATTCGATTACAATCCTACTTTTTCGAATAGAAAAAGTGGATAGCATTGTTTGTTTCTAGACTTGTTTCGTTTTGGCAAAATTGGTCATTGCCCTTTCACTCTTACAGCATTTCTAATACACCTCAATATTCCAAATGCCTCCCTTTTTAAATTCCGTTTTAATATTTAATAGTAGAGTAATATAGAAAATGGACATAAGAAAAGAGAGTCCTATACTTAGCAGAGTGCGAAGTCAGGCTGTGGATGATGATTAGAGAAAGAAAACTAGTTTATTTGGCACGCATATAGCATTAGGATATGTCTATATCAAATCACTTTGGGTGATGTTTCTATATTCTGAAATTATAATACATATCAATAAAATGTAAGCCGTGGGTCAATGTACACTATTGCCATACTAAAACACAACAACTATAACTGTAAACTCAATACATGTATTGTGCAGTCGTTTTGTTTCGGCATCAAGTTTGACGTGAACTCAATCAAACTTTTCTACGAAATTGTTTACCAGTTCGCTCGTATATCATAAACCGAAAATGTTTTCTCTTCCATCTACAGCAGTATTATCGCAATGTTGTGCGATATATACAATCATTCGACTAGTGCAATATTGTTTCAGTTGTTTCTCCGTTTTGTGTGCGAGTTTTTTTGTTACTAATTTTATACCATTTCATACTTGACAGGCTTCCGTTTCAGGCTTTACTCGCGTGAAAAGTGTACTTACTACCGGGATGAAAATTATCCTCATTCCTAATTCAGGTCATATAAACATTGCTTTTGAACATATTATTACTGATTATTAGGCATTCAAATAACATTCATCACCAATACCAATATGAGATATTTGGTTGCAACATACTACGAGAAGTCAATACAGTAGATGAGTGATACGCCTTGCCAAGTCTACTATTTTGATATTAGTGTAATTTAAAAAAATCACTAATATCTATCCATGTGCCAAGTTAGATCAAAATTCGTTCAGCTATTTAGACTTTAAAATGTAACAGACAAACGCATACACTTTCGCATTTGTAATATTAGTTTCTTCTTCATCTTGCAATGAGATTGAGGCCTGACGTGATTCGCCTCACGATAAAACGCCAAACCTCTCTGTCGGCAATGCAATGGATCGCCTATTGCAAACTCGATCTGGTCGGACCATCGCATGGGTGCGCTCTTTTTCCTGCCATTCCTCTTTTAGTTCGGCAGTATGAATAAACGAAGGACATTAGCTACTCTTAATCTCTTTGTCGTCATTTGCACGACAAAGGCTGTTACTAAAGTTGTTGCAGTACAGGTATTAGGGTACACCAAACTTTTTAAGTGGCAATTTAGGGGATGCTTAGGTTTAGTGCAAGAGGAATTGGCGCTGATTTACCTCAAAATTAACACAACAAGTTGGGAACTCGTCCTTAATTTGTCCTCGTGCTTGTGAGAATGATACTACTTATATTTTATCAAATAATCGCCGATATTTTTTGGTTCTATTATGTGCAAACATATGGAGGTATGCAGAACAGGCGACCGCATGAAAATGCCTTCCATTGAAATGGAAGATCCTCCGACTAGACGTCTGAAATGTCTGGTCCGGGCAACTGCCCGATAGTTGTTGTCGGACTGTTGTATATGTTCAAATCGCGGCTATATCTGCTAGTAGATAATAGTAGATATATACATTGGTATATACATTGTTCCTAACAATACATGTATGCCTTTCAAGCAAAATCAAACTCGTTTACAATTCACCCAACCCACAAACAAACTCAGAACATCTCGCCAGTATCGCTGGTAAAACATTTAAAATAAACCAGACTTTTTACCTGACTACGGTGAAACCAAAAAGAAGGGTTATGATCTATACTAGTATTATTATACGGAAAAGGCTTTTTAGTTTTTTGGTGGAAAGCTGTTAAAACATTTGCAAATCATTACTGAGCATTATCTTGTTATTCTGCTTGCTTACATCAAAATAATGTAGTTATTTTCTTAACCTAAACTCAAGAACTTATAATATACAAAAATGCAAAATTCTGAAAATGTATGCGACCGTGCGGCAGACATTTTCCTGAATGTCTGCTAGACGACTGCCCTGATAGAAGCGTCTATCCTTCTCTTGTTGTAAAATTTTATTCTAGTCCGCACACCGTATCCGTGTTGCGGCGGCAACACAGACAGTGTAAAGGAATGGAACTTTGCATGACAGTTGACGCATTTGACCACTTGGGGACCCTGGACCACGGACACATTGTTAAATTTTAATGGAAAAATCTAAATAAATAAAATAAGAAAAGTATTTTTTTTAATTATTTTAACTATACTAACTAAAGTAAGTGGCAATAGGCAGGGCACATTGCTCAAAGAACGGATGGTCGATGGGGCTGAAAAATACTGGAGTGACGACCGCTAACCGGAAGACGCAGCTTTGGAAGGTCTCTCACTAGGTGAACCGATAACCTGGAGAAGGTTGCGGGAATCCGCTGGATGTGAGACGCTCGGGACCGGTCAATCTGGCGACACTTGGTGGAGTCCTCTGTTCAACATTGGACGTCTTTTAGCTGAAATTATGAGGATGATGATGATGAATACAAAAGTATTTTTCTAAGAATACAACTAACTGGATAGTCCATTAAAACCGTGATTGGCTAACTGTCAACGGCAAATTGTTGACTACCAGAATTGTCAGTATTAGATTACTCACCTCGCACCGACACTTCTAGGACACGGAAGACACTTTATGATTTTAGCCTTTTCAGTCCTTCAAAGAAAAATCATCTCTTTCTTGATATCATTCATCATCGTCATTATCAGTCTTTTAATGTTCCCACTAATGGGACCCAGGCCTCCTCTCAAATGGAGGGAGTGGGCTATAATCCACCACGAGGGCCCGGTCGATTTTTTGGATCTAGGACATGCCGGATTCCTCACGATGTTGTCCTTCACCGTTTTGAGAGCAGAAGTGATGAAATAATTTACGCAAAGTAATGCACCTGCTCGGATTCAAACCCACGACCTACAACTCGTAAGTCGGGGTCGTAACCACTGGGCCACCATTGCTGATATCACTATTCGAATTATTATCCATCCACAATTCGCTACAATTTTACCACAAGCTTTCTAACAAATACCCGAGGAGACGAATAAAATGTTCTAGAACCGAAAATTTAAAGATATGATATTCATGTCACAGTCATCTGTGACATCCACTAAAGCCCGGGTTTTTGATCTGTAACTACCTCAACCATTGGCTAATATGCTAATCAATGGTTCGGTAAAATGCGTTTTATAATCAATTACTAGCCTCAGATATGGTCAAATAAGTTGGAGAGATTATTATTTAACCATTTGTTATTCAAACAATTGATGAATAAAGGCGTTTTACGGCAATTTGCAACCATTGGTTAGCATATTTAACCAATAGTTGAGTTAACTAGGGATCAAAACACTGGGCCTAACCCACACTGAGTCCGCGTGGTGTATAATAAACCACTCCCACTCATAGTGGGCTAGCCGGTGTCTCAACTGTGGGAACGTTATAAGTTGATTATCCTATATATAATTCACTTAAAATCAGGATATTATTACGTAGTATCACGAAATTCTCGCAACAATAGTCTCCAATTAATATAACCTAATAAGTATTTACTAATTACGTTAATTAGTGTCTGATTTCCAGTGCCACTGACTGGAGTCACGTATCCATCATAGAAGATAATTACATTAACTATAATTTAGACACAACACATAGATTGAATTTTCATGTCAAGTGGCATGCATTCTGTTAATAATTAATTTATACTTAGACGTGTGCGTTTGTCATAAGGTTGTTAGACTGAGTTCTAACCGTCGTGATCTGAAGAGATACGAAGACTTCGATATCAGAAAACATGTTGTTGGGCAGGAAATATGGGAAGGCGCGGCGAGTCAGGCAGTGACCGAGTAGCGGCGTCAAAGGATTAGCAGAAGGAATCTTGTTCGTCCGGCTGCGAGATGGGCAGATGATATTGTTGCCAATGCGGGTTGAACCTGGATATGGGTGGGCATGACACAAAAAAGAGAGCTCTAATTAGGTCCCAGCAATAGGCGAAGTCAGGCTGCGGACGACGATGATGAAGACGTGTGCTAGAACCGTCTTTATCTAGAACTATTCAACTATGTACTTACGGCAATACTTACGTCCTTTAAATGATTCTTGTAGCATTCATTAAGAGGTCCATGTCCACAAGGTTTACCGATCGATACAACGAAACAAATAACGACTACCTTAAAGACACATTCCAACCATAAAACCAAGCTAACTAAATCTATAAAATAAATTCCCCATGACAGTATACTATCCCAAATTATTACCGGCTACTATCGTTTGTACAACCCGCTGGGGATCACTAAAATGTTCCTTCTAATTTATTACGACACACGGTAGAGGCGGGTCAAGTTCAGCCAAAAAATACGGCCCACCGGCCTAAAGTTTACTTTCCCAAACCGTCGTATCTTTAGGCCTATCTTCTCGCAACTTACTCGTAACTATAACCTACGTACATTGTTCGTATGTTTATGTTACTTTATGTTAGGGATAAGTAGGCGATGAAAAGAAAGTGGGTATTATGTTTGTGTGATGTTATGTTGAAAATAAAACTAATGTATTCAACTATTATATTCATATTTGGATGGTATTAGTAGATTATTAGTACCTTTTCAAAGGATGGAAAGCCCTTTGATATTTTTAGGGTTCCGTACCCAAAGGATAAAAACGGGACCCTATTACTAAGATTCCACGATCCGTCTGTCTGTCTGTCCATCTGTCACCAGGCTGTATCTCATGAACCGAGATAGCTAGACAGTTGAAATTTCCACCGATGATGTATTTCTGTTGCCGCTATAACAACAAATACTAAAAACAGAATAAAATAAATAATTAAGTGGGGCTCCCATACAAACGTGATTTTTTTGCCGTTTTTTGCGATAGTGGTACGGAACCCTTCGTGCGCGAGTCTGACGCGCACTTGGCCAGTTTTTATTATTTATTTTTTTATATGCTTCCTTTTCAAAATAGAGAAGGGTAAGCAGAGGCGTATAGAAAAGATACACCCACTGCTTGCCAGTTATTTTTTAACCTCATGAGACAAAGACGGAGACACGATTTGATCGCCTACCGCAAGGGCTGGTTCGTGGAACCTAGAACCATGAAAATAATCCTAGAAGGATTTGGGGAAGGCCTTTGCTCAGTAGTGAAACAATGAAAGCTAAATAAAAAAAATGAGGATAAGCCTTTTACCGGGCACAACTCCAAACTCTAGCAACAGGTGACAGATATCCTTATTACTTAAAAAGCTCTTTCTCAACGAACTCCTAAATAAACGAAACCCTAATCCACTCTGAATGGCTATTAAATAGATATCAGGACAACACATTTAGCTTCAGTAATTGGATTCTAAATGTCGTCATAAATTCATGGAAACGAGAAAACAAGAACAAGGAAAAAAATTATTATGAAAACATAAACAAAATTAAATTCTCTATAATATTCCGAGTAATCGTTTTCGTTTATAATACGCTTAGCTAACGTAACGTCACGGTAATATAGTTTTTAATTATTGGCAAGTAAAATATCCCCAAAAAGAGATAGACAGTTATAGATTGAAAGAAGCGGAAGGTGGGAACAACACAGGCTTATACAAATAACAATCGAATTAAAGAAAGAATTAGAAAATATTTATTTGACACTGTCACTACAACAAACACAATGTAAAAGTGAGTATTAGTAAAAAATAAGTACAGTGAAATTGCGCATACCGAAAGAATTACCATTAGCTGGGCATCAGGCACCCAACATTGGTTTTCAGTGGCACCCCACAGTAAATACGTACATAATTAATGTGTTCTATAATGTATCGATAAGTACTAACCCATTAAACAAAAATTCATTTAAACGTCGTCCACAAATAATTCAAACATTTTAAAATTGTATGTTTCGAATCACGCCATTTCAACGGAAAAGGAATGAAGGAGAACCTACCTAAAAAGATACGTAGTACTTGTCGTGACGTAAGCTGAGCATGTCTCTGCCACCGGTTGCCTGTAATTGGGGAGTCTGCTCGAAACGATTTGAGTAGGAAAGTCAAAAGTATGTGGATTGGGGATATTAATTTCGCGTTTTGCGGACTTCTTAGAAACTCTCAATATTAACCGAATTGATATTAAATTCAGTCTCACCCACATCAAAGAAGAATATTTTTTTCAATTAAGTTTTCGGTCAATTCCAATTCTTTTTTTATTCCATTCGAGATGTTAGCGATTCATGGCAACTGGCGAAAACTTGTGGAAGTACCTAAGCATTTGTATAAATTCGACGCGTAACAATTTACTGGTTTTATAAATTTTATGAAATGCCTCCTTCGCCTCCTGTCTAAAAACTTACTCAACTCATAAAGTCCAGTGGAAAACCAGGTTCAGGCAACTGCTATGTAGTTTTCTGGCATTTTGCTGAACTGGACATACATATTTGGCGCAGCCGTGAGGCACACAACGTTATTGGTTTCGAACTATGTTTTCATAAATTTGTACCTACATTGTGTGTATCCATTGTGTTTGCCAGATAAACATGCTTTCTTTCTTTTCTTTACTATATACGGTCTTCCTTATTGTGATCAAACATAAATGACAACATACATTCATGATTTTTAATATCAAATAAATAATTATCTTTATTATCAAATACCTGTTTTAGTCAACCAATCGTATCAGCTGTAGCCCGATTGTGATTTACTTATTTAGATAAATAGGTACCTGCGCGAGATAACTAGTACTTGTTTTATCTATAGGCTCGCGCTTGACCACTATCTCGGCTGATGGTAAGTGAAGATGTGGTCGACGGTGAAGTACGCTTGCCTAGAAGTAACCTATTCACTCTTGACTTAAAGACCCCAAGGTTGTAGCTAGCAGGGAACAAAGACTCCGGAAGGGAAATCCAATTTGTTTATTTGAATTTTACTGACTAGCCAGAATAATTAAAATCATCTGCCTATAACTTTAAAGGTAAACTATTATTACTAATAGCTTTTTTCAGATAAATATTTAAGACTTTTTCATAGGGTTTTGTAGAAGACATTGCTTTTTCCAGTCAACTTATCTGAAATCCTTTGAAAATTATATACATCTACCTTGTCTGGAGTACCATTGCTGCAAGCCAAGCTGGCAAATTGTCTCTTCACTCTATGTCCTATCCGGCAACGTTGACACTGTGGGCCTTTATAAATAGGTTACTAACAATTGTTATAAACTGATAAGTATACAAACGAGAGCAGATATATCGATACAACGTAATTACACGAGCGGCCATTTATTTAATCGAGAATCGATTCTGTTCCTGTTTTGTTGGCTGTTGGAAGCTCTATACAATCCATACTATGAACAGACCAGAACAACCAATGGATAGACCAGAACGTGGATATTTAAAAAAATCATCTCGGTAATATGTTCCCTTGGGATAACCAAAAAGTTTTCATGCGGGTGAAGCCTTTTCAGAAGCTAGTAAGTAATGAGTATTTAGTAATGATAGTACCCAAAAATCGAGTGTTTTGCAAAATACACGTTAAGGCTTGTATATAATACTACTTATTTCAGACAAGCATTTGCCAATTAACCGTTTTGCGCATGTGAAATAAAAAAAGCCCAAGAGAACGTGTTGTTTCGGTATAAAATATGCGGTATATCCTATGCTTTAATCCAGGTCATGGTCTACCCATGTGCGAAATTTTATGTAAATCCGTTTAACAGTTAAGACGTGAATGATGAAATGTGAATGTACTATACCACTGCTTAACCCTTCGGGGATAAGGCGTGATGTTATATTCTGTAGAGGCGCATGTTAGAATCCTTCACATCAAACTGAAACAAAGATATAATATTCCATTCCAATAACGTGGAACAGCCGGCCGGCCAGACATGTTACCTGTCAGGTATGTTATTCGATGTCCGGGCTCGAACGTGCACAGGTTATGAGGTTACGTCTATGAGACGTACGGTCGACGGACATGACGTCGACCGAACGTAGAAAGTCTGTTAGCTGTCCTTTTGAGGAATCTTGGTAAAAAACGTTTCTCCCGTAAAAAAAAATAACTTTGTTGTTACATAAAACTAAACATGAAAATACTGAAAAGTTAAAAAGAGAAGAAAATGTCTCGTTTATAAACAGGGCTAAGTAATAAAACTACATTGTAGACACAACAACAAAACTGAAACGCGTTATAAACGACGAACTATAAAAGAAATTATCAAGTGAAATATGAGACGGAGCTTGTGAAGAAACTTGGTTCTACCTTACCTTTTAAGGGGTTATGTAAATACATTTCGAGCAAGACTTAGGTGTGCTACTAAATATAATAACGAGTTTTACCTAACTAAACAACTTGAAAGATTCCTAAATGTCTAAAAAATATTTTGTGATACATGACGTGTTCCCAGCAAGGTTGACGCGATTGCTTTATGGGACCAGCTATGTTTTCGGTCTCTACTACCTGACTACGGTTCGGAGTCATAATTTATGGCTAGACAGAGACAGACATAGAGTATTGTAGATTTGTTTTTGTTAAACTCCAACATTCATATGGGTTTCCTGTAAGAGAAATCAACATTGAGTTAAGCTCGTCTTTGCATACTGTATGTTATGTTGTTTTTGGTGTTCAATAAAGAATTAAGGATACATACATAAACTCACGCCAGTTCTCCATGGCATTAGGCAGAAACTACTGGGTGCTATCTGCTGCGATCCTTTCGTACCTACTCCTTTTGCTTGCTGCTCATGGTCACATACGCCATTTACGGTCAATGATATCAAAAGAAAGCTTGCTTTGGTTTTAAAACCATTTTTTTTCGCTTTCCTCGCTCTTGACCACTACATCACCTGATGGTAAGCGACGATGTGGTCGACAGTAAAGCACGCTGGCTTAGAAGTAACCTATTCACTCTTGACTTAAAGACCCTCAGGTTGTAGCTATCAAGAAACACAGACTCCGGCACAGCATTCCACTCTAAGGAGTGGAATGGTCTGTCGAGTTTGTGTTCCTTGATACTGAATACTGGAATACTTCCATTGCGCGTATCTACAGCTAAGGCTATAGATACACGCAATGAAAGTTTGCCCAAAATATTTTGTGCGTATGGGTAGGATGTCGACCATTGGCGCAACGCTGTATATCTTGTAGTCCGATGACCTTTTTGAAGAACATTGCCAACGTTCAATAACATTAAAACTATCCTTGGCCTTGCTAGTATTACATTATCTTTTGCTACATTTACTCTTCTGAAAGAACATTGAATAACAGGTTGTTAAAGGCAACGAACATCAAAATTGCCATAATTACCACCTGGCAGAGATGTAATGCTCACATTTAATGGTAATTAGAACACAGGAGACACTTTTATGACGCTTACCGCTAAGAAATGGCTGCCACAATCTTTGCATGAAGGGACAGAGAAACTGTGGAGCACCTTACCTTTATATTTTATATGTTGTATTAGCTTTAGCCTGGTGCTTTACCAGCGTTATACATAGTTAAAAAGTTTTATTCAAATCCGTTAAATCGCGCAAACATATTATACTTTAACATTTCTATACTATACTAATATTCTAAAGCTGAAGAGTTTGTTTGTTTGTTTGAACGCGCTAATCTCAGGAACTACTGGTTAGACAGCCCATTTCTCGGGGAAGGTTGTAGGCTATATAACATCACGCTACAACTAATAGGAGCGGCGTATAAATGAAAAATATAGAAAAACCGGTCTAAAAAACCTTTTTGAGAGCTTCCAATACGTGCGCTTCGTAAACAGTTTAAGTTACGCAACAATCATGTAGGGTAGGTAGGGTAGGGTAGGTAGGGTAGGGTAGGAAGGGTAGATGGGTAGGTAGGTAGCCAGTTGACGGGAGCGAAGCCGCGTGGGACAGCTAGTTTAATATAAAGTGGGACTAGTCCAGACGCACAGAACTGATCAGAATGACACCGCTCGGGGGTGGCCTACGTCCAGCAGTGGATGTATTTTAGCTGACCTGATGATTTATAATTTCGTATTTCTCCAAGCAGACCCAACATACTATACAGGGTAGCACACACAACGCAAAACTTGAAAATCACCTGGTGCATTTGAAACTGATTTATTAATTTAATGCTTCCTGCATAAGTCTCTCTCTAATAGGCTTACATGGGACTCTCTAAACAGTATAAAACAAAGTCGCTGTCGGGCTGTCTGTTTCTCCTCTTCTTAACCACGCAACGGACTTCGACACGGTTTTCTCTAATACTCGTAGAAAGAACGTCAACCGTTTGTGTAGATAATTTGTCTCGTGCGACCAGCTCCGGCTATAAAGGGTAAATGTGGAAGTATTATGCCAAGACCCAATGGGCTGTACGAGACTAAACAAAAAATGTGTTATGTACTCTGTATAGTACAGATGAGTATGTACTACATAAAGCACATCGTACATTCGCTACAGTATTTTTTTAATCCATTAAGTGGCGTGCTAATTACCTGTTCATCGACATTCGCCATTTTGAGTGCGCAAAAAGCAAATTATCGTGGCGTTTTATGCTCTGGGGAAAAGTACCGTGTAATCAACGCGGGCTGGTATCTATCTACTTCCATCTATTCGTAAATAAACAACTCTTTTAACTTTCAAGGTTTACCGTTTTGTAACGACGTAGGTATACTGCCTGTTACTGGTATTAACTAATATGATACTCGTAACTCGTAACAATATCAAGGCGAAGTTTCGAATACTTGGCATGGAGGATTTGCTCTTATAGAAAGTAATTTTGTCATCATAAACCAGTGTCGTTTTTAAGTTATGGTGTGACCAAAAGAAATACGGCTTCATTTTTACAAGCTTTTTATTAACTTGCAATGTATGTATATGTGTCAGATCTTTTTTTTTTTGGGGGGTAATCTACCAATGACTTCTCCCGCTCTGGGTGAGACGGGAGGGCGTGTCAGACTTTTACTGACTAAAACCCACCTGTGTTACTTCAGTTGCTTGAGCCGCGGCAACTCTTTTTCATATTAATGCGCGACCCAGACAGGCATCGGCCCTAGCGGACCCCGTCAGTTTTGATGACATCTCATTGAGGCGCGGGTGGAACACAACTCGCCGTCGACTCAGGCCTGGTCCTTATTGGACGGCGAGCTACCCGCTACTCGCCTTCCGCAAGCCCCCGCCTACGGTGGCCGGGAATCGTCTTGCGACTCCCGACGCCCGGGAGGTGGCAGCTTCCCATGCCCTCCCGCTCCGTACCATGGCCTGAACCAGGGCCGGACGCGAGTGGTCGTCACCGACGATCGCTTCCACGAGGACACGGCGCTGCTCCGCCCAAGCGGGACAGACCTTTACCGTATGCTCCACCGTGTCCTCCGGGCGATCCGCACAATGGTGACACGCAGGCGTTTCCTCCCGCCTTATCCTGAACAGGAACCTTCCGAAACAGCCGTGTCCGGTAAGGACCTGCGTCAGGCGGAAGGTGAGGACGCCATGGCGCCTCTCAAGCCACTCCTTAAAGAGGGGTCTTATCGCCTCAAATGTGGCGTGCCCAGCGCTGAGTTATGACAGTCGCTCTATCCATGTCCATCCACCATGAGATCCTCCCGGAGCTATGTGTGTCAGATCTGTAAGTGAATTTTAATCAGTTTTCCTCAACCGATTAAGATGAAATTTGGCATACCTACACGTTTGGTTTGGATGACAATGCACGGAAAGCTAAAAAGTTTGTTTAAAAAAAACCTTTTTAATTGGAAAAAATTAAAAAGCCTTTTAATATTATATAGTGTACCTGGGCGACCGGGTAAAATAGAGAAAACGAAGTTTTCTAAAAATGAAACCTAGCTAGATCGATTTATCCCGAAAGGCCCTGCATACTAAATTAAAGTTCGTTAGCCTCGTTTAAAGGTTTTAGATTAGATAGATGCAGTAGGTACATACCAAAGTAAGACTTCGCAGAACACAGAAATAGAAAAAGTTCCTATAGTACGTATAATTACTCTGAACAGAGTCCAGACACGTTTAACGAACGCACAGATCAAGAGAAGTCCTACTCAAATAACCATTAGAGAAAATTTAAAACTCGTATCAAAACAATTTCAAAATAAGTGCCGAAGCTTTCCTTTAATCTCTATTTATTGATGTAGGATTTATGTTTTTAGCTACCTGTTTATTTACTTAACCGAAATATACGAGAATCCCTAGCGATCTCTCTCGAGATTATTATCAGATACATTACGATAAGCAAGGGATCCATAATATTAAGAAAAATGCAGGGGCGGCCTTGAACACTGCGACGTATCGAGCGGGTGGCAGATATTTGGGCGGCCCTTGTCCTTTTTACAATGTACGTGATGATAGGTGAGAAATACAGAACTTGGTACTTTTTATTATTCATACTTTAATAGTTAACTATGAAAATACTTTATTTTATTGTGACGAATAAATGTTTGCTAAGGATAAAATTAACATCAGCTTTTTAACGTTCTCACTGCTGGGGACGTAATCCACCATGCGGACCCAGTGCGGCTTGGTGGATGCCACATGTCTTAAAATTTATGGTTCTAATAAAAGAATAAGGAAAAAATAAAAAGTTTCAATTGGAAGCTTTTTGAGTTGTGCGAGGCTCCTGCAAGAGCGAGGCTCCGGGTGATTGCCCTGCTCGTCACCCCTAAGTCCGCCACTGGGAAAAGGTATTTGTTGAACACGTAGATCTCGCGGTTTCTTGGAGGATAAAGTTGTTGATTGATGGAGTATGGAAGCCGTAATCTGTTAACCATAATGTGTTAATAATAGTTATTGCACCTTTTGTTTCAGACCTGTCAAAGTTTATTCGTATCGCAAGAAATAACACTTTAAGCTTATTGAAGCTTTAGGAAGTTGGTTTTGTTTAAGAATGTGAAATAATAGTACATTACTGCAGAATCCAGTAAGTAAGCTTTCCTGGCCAAGTATGAGTTAACCGGACCGAACCGCAGGTGAGGTCCGGTTATATACGAGGCCAGGATGGCTTTCTTACTGGTTGAGGCTTGTATAATGCTTTTCTCAAAAATGTAAGAAAGTGTAACTACAAATTCGTTTAATTAATATTGAAGGTTACATTCATATTAGGGCAATTACTGATAGATATTGTGATCGATTTACCGAGGGCATTTATATTTGTTTTGCTGATTCGGCCTCAGCTTTTACATCAGGAGGAGTGCCATCTATTGCCGAATCAGATTCGCTTGAACAAATTTTTTGGGATTATCTATGTTCAAGCGGTAAATTAAAACACAATTGAAATCCCGCCAGACGATAAAATTGTTTTTTTTTTACTAAAAAGTTTGCGTTTAGTTTTGAACATTGTTCTATTTTTACATTACATGAATGTACTAGTAAGAAAACAAAAAAGGGTTTTTGAATCTCCATGTTAATATTAGAATGGAAAGTTTTAATCCAACATTATTTATAAACTTATAAATTACTAAATACAAACATAAAATCCCACACTATACTTCTACAACATTACTAAGTACAAAACGCAATGTGCGTACTTTTTCTGTGTCGCGGTAAGTGTCACAGAGTATAAAATGGATGGCTTCAAAAATATATCTATCTCATAAAATGTCAAATCAAAAAGAGAGATAAATATATATTTGGAGCCTCCCCCCTATAACCATGTTATAATGGCTAAACTCTAATCTGTGTCTGGTAACATGTTTTTTTTTTCCAAGGAGATCTAAAGAGGATGACCAACTGTCCAGTAAGTAAATTACATACTTACTTACTGGACAGTTGTGAATAAGTCTCCAGTAAAGTTCACTTTCTGGATACTTTTTAGAGATGTTACGGCAACATTACATACCATTTTTTAGAAAATAAAATATCTGTCGTAATCGATCATTTTTATCTTGACAGACAGAGGTTGATACAAAATTTAAATCAAAGTTAACGTTTTAGAAAATATTTATTAATTTACGCGGAGGTCCCGGTGTTAATCCTTATTTGTTCTTGAAAACAAAAACAACAAGAAAATTAATCGTCATTCATGAATGATTGATTAAAATTTTCATAAAACAACCTTTTATTTAAATTTTAATCAAGAGCATTTTCTTTTTCCAATTAGTTGGATACTTCTCCAACTAGGTACCAGGAGGACAGGACGCGGTAGGAGCTGTTTTGTTCTAATTAATCCTATCTAACCGCAGCCAAGACAATTTGGATCCTAACCAACCGGACAAAAGGAGGACAATTGTTTGGCACCTATTACCTAATAGTGAAAGACTTCATTACAGCTCCGTGGTAAAGACTGTTTTAACAAGATACCTCTCGAAATTATATTGTGCTTTAAGTGGAGGTGTAAAGGTCCGTTTTTATTGTCTAATCAGTTCTGGTTAGGTTGGAGGTTAGTGAGGTAATCAGGAAAGGAATTAGTGTTTATAGGGGCGCTCGCTTTATAATTGTGTTGAATGTTTTTCTGTTGTGAGGGTTTGTCACAGATTTGTGGTGTATTTAATTAGTTTGCTAACACGAAGTTATTTAGTGTAATCTGCGAATCTAGAGCGTCGTCGCGGGCGATAGTTATATGATATTTATGTATTTAAGTCATCAACAATTTTTACCGACTTCCAAAACTCGTCAATTTTTTATTTTGTTTTATTTTATTAGTAACAATAACAAGTAGGGTAGGTAGACATTGTAATTATGTAGATACATCTACTAGTCTATGGAAGCAGAGAAGCGAGTAAATACAACTAGTTTGTAGGTAGGGGAAGATAACCAGTTATTGTCACTTTATAAGAGAGCCTCGCCTATACTCCATTTGAAATAACATTAGACATTTAAATAATCCAATTTTACAGCCCGTTCAATCGATTTTGAGTTCTATTCCGTAGATATAAGGATGGCATAAAAAGAATAAACCTGTTTCCAATCACATCACATATCACATCATCAACCTATTAATGTTCCCACTGCTGTCACATGTTTTCGAATTTTGGGTTTTAGGACATGCCGGTTTCCTTATGATGTTTTCCTTCACCGTTTTGAGAGCAGTGTTGGTGAAATAATTTACACAAAGTAAAGCGCCTGTCTAGGCTCGAACCCACGACCTATAACTTGTAAGTGGCGGCCGATACCACTGGACCACCACTGCTCTCACCACCACCACTGCTGTTACCAATACCAAATGCTTACTACAGCTACTATTTGTCATGTCACCAACGCAATAGAACTCAAAATTGGTTGAACAGGCTGTAAAAAGGGATTTTTAAATTTCTAATGCTATTACAAATGGAATATAGCTCCGTAATCATATACCCAGGAAATCATATTGAAATGCACCAGCATACAACAATCATAATGACATCTATGCAAATATTCTAACCTTTATTTCGTTTCGAGTTGTTTCATCCAGTGAAACAGTAATAAATATATTTTCACTAAATTATAAAAAAGCTATCTAAAATCTATTACGGGCATAGAAATTTTAATATTGCGTATTGTATGGTTTCCCTATTTTTAGCCTATAAACTCAGAAGTGCCAAAAACACCCCACCGGTGCCAGCGATAGGGTGGTGTACCCTAGGAGTAGATTATTTTTGCTGTCCCACTACTTTTGACAAAGTCATCCCCTAAGACCCTCTAGTCTCTTTTTCCAAACCAGCTCGTACCAGCCCTCAAGGTAAGTCGATGCTTAATTTAAAAGTCGGTAATGTTTTCAACAAAAAAAAAACGGGTACGGTACGGGTTCTGACCCGTATCCAATCTCTTTTAAAAAGTGCGAAAAAATGTTGTCCCTTTGAGCGATGTTAGAATATGCATGTGCCTTTAATTACCTTCGCTGTACAAGAGAGGTTATTTGCATGTGCCTGGGTTAGAACCAAATTAATTAAATTGCTCTAGGCTTATCTACATTGATGTTTTATTTAATAATAATAATACAAAAAATAAAAAAATATAAATACAATCTGTGGCTCAACTTGACAGACGGTTGCCAAAAAAATTTCTCTTCGTAATTTCTTACAATATATTTAATTTTAACTACCTAAATTCTAATAAACAAAATGAAACCAAGAAAAAAAAAAACTAAACAATAATATAATGAAAGCTGACCGAATTAACCGAATTAAAATGACCGAATTACAACAAGAAACGAGAAAAATGGAATAGACGTCATGTTGACGCGAGCTGCAGCACGCAATGCACGCCCACCACCTCCGGCCTCGTCGCCCAGCTCCGCCTCGCCGCCGCCGGAACCCAGCCCCACCGTGAGTGCTGTGACATCGGCCGCGGCAGTTGCGTCGAGCTCGAGCGACGAGTATTTCTCGCCGCCGACGACACCACCACCTGCGCGTCGTCGGGGAGGACGCCGGCCGCCGGACCGCTTAGGACCTCGAGGCCTACCCGTCTCTGATAGGGTCCCAGCACCCGGCGGAAGTGTGCAGCGCATGAGATGGACACCATCCATTAATGAAAATGTCATGCGCGCATACTTTGGGGCTACAGAGGGAGGAAACAACCTGACCGCGTACCGTGTCCGGATGCTCTCTTTGTTTCAGGTGCTTGAGCCAGCCGTCAACGTTTCGGCCCAACGACTTTCGGATCAGGTGCGGGTCATCCAGCGTAATCGTATGTTGGATGATACTGTACTTGATCGCCTCCGAACGGAAATGGGTAACCGTGTCACTGCCCCATCGTCGCAGGCTGTGGTACCACCACAGTCAAACCATATTGCCATCAATGCTGACGTGGAGAGTAGTGACAGGGTTACAAACGTAAGTACCCAGTGCAATGAGGAATTGAGGAGTGCTTTGGAGTGTGCTATTCGGGATTATCGCTACATGCCACCCGAACTTAGGCCACGATTACCTCGTTTGCCCATGCATAACAAAAATAGGGCGCTGGTGGCTGTTCTGGATTCGCAGTTGTCAAACTATTTTGATGACTGCGAAGACCTCACTGATACACATTCGATTATGTACTGCGCGGCTGTAGCGGCATGTCGTGTAGCTCATGTCAAATTTGCAGATGACAGAGCTACACGACCGAAACCAGCCGTACCGGCTTGGCAGTGCAGGATCGAACGTCGTATTGGTGGGGCCAGAGCACTCATCGGCAAACTAATTTGTTTCAGGGAGGGCAATAGTCGCCCAAGAGTGATGCGCTTTGTGAGACGGGCGTTTTCGGGGACTGATGTCAGCCCCCGAGACTATATATCCCATGTCACAGAGCGCATCGACTTCCTGAAGCAAAAAGTGTATGCATGGGCAAACCGTATTCGTAGGTACAGGCGAAGAGTGGAGCGATACACCCAGAATCGCACATTCCAAAGTAATGAAAGGTGGGTTTATCGGGCTTGGGAGCGACCCGACCAAGGTGTGACTGATACGCGCCTGCCGGATGATGACGCTATGTTTTCATTCTGGCGCAGCATCTGGTCGGTGCCTGTCAGTCACACCGAAGGTGAATGGACTCGGGAGGTCGAACGAGCGTGTGATCCAATACAAGAAATGGGGGCTATCACGATCAGCCCCCAAGATGTAGCCCGTGCAGTCCGTCCGTTGCCGAACTGGAAATCTCCAGGACCGGACGGACTGCACAACTTTTGGATCAAGTGGCTACAAAGGTCGCACGCTCGTTTGGCATCTCAGTACCAGGCAGCCTTAGAGTCTGGTTCGCTACCCAAGTTCCTTACAACAGGAATAACCCACCTGCTCCACAAGTCTGGTAGCACCGCGGAACCCAAAAATTATAGACCAATTACATGTTTACCAACGGTCTATAAGGTTCTTACATCCATTTTGAGAGTAAAAATTAATAAACATGTTGACAATAACTCCATCATGTCGGTCTCTCAGAATGGATGTAGGAACGGGTCCCGCGGTACTAAGGAGCTACTCCTTATTGATATGGCCATTAGCCAACAGGTTCGGCGTTCCCGAAAGGATCTGTCGACATGTTGGATAGATTATAAGAAGGCCTATGACTCGGTGCCGCATACATGGCTCATGAGGGTGCTAGAATTGTATAAAATAGATACAACTCTACGCACCTTCCTGATGTCGTGTATGAGGCAATGGAGCACAGTCCTTCGCTATCCAGGATGTCGAAATATCCAGAGGAATAGCGAACCTGTAAGGATCGAGCGAGGTATATTCCAGGGCGATAGTTTGAGTCCACTTTGGTTTTGCCTAGCCTTGAATCCTCTAAGCATGATGCTGGAGAATTCAGGGCTAGGCTATCGGTTGAAGAGAGGTGGTCAGGTTATATCTCACCTCCTTTACATGGATGACTTGAAGCTTTTTGCCCCCAGCAATCTTCAGCTGATGGAGCTACTAAAGGTAACTGAAACTTTTAGTAGCGCCATCAGGATGGAGTTTGGTGTGGACAAATGTGCGGTCATGCATGTAAAGCGAGGGGAGATTGTGGAATCCGTAGGAATTCAACTTGCGGATTCCATAAAACTGAGATCCCTCTCTCCAAACGAAACCTATAAGTATTTGGGTATGTCGGAAGCGTTAGGTATCAGTACTATAGACATGAAGCAATCGTTGAGGGAACGCTTCTTTGGCCGCCTGAAGAAGGTATTCAATAGCCTTCTTTCGGGCGGAAACAAGGTGCGCGCCTTCAACGGTTGGGTCATGCCGGTGCTGATGTACTCTTTCGGCATACTCAAATGGACTCAAACGGAACTTGACGCCCTGGATAGGCGGGTCCGTACACTGCTGACTGCATATCGAATGCATCACCCACGATCGTCAGTCATGAGATTGTATATCCCGCGGAAGTGTGGAGGCCGAGGCTTTTTAAATGCCAAAAACCTCCACAACCGCGAGATATGCAATCTCAGAGAATATTTTCTAAACACCGACGTGGGTATTCATCGAGATGTAGTAGCAGTGGACAAGGGACTCACCCCGCTCTCCTTGGCGAATGAGAACTGGCGCAAGCCTGTAGTGCTTGACACTAAGGACCGCAGGGAGGTATGGCAGAGTAAGGAGCTTCACGGACGCTTTTTCCGGGCCCTACATGGGTCCGAAGTAGATCAATCAGCGTCCGTAGCCTGGCTGCGATTCGGTGACCTCTTTGGGGAAACCGAAGGTTTCGTCTGTGCAATTATGGACGAAGTTATCATGACGAATAACTACCGGAGATTTATTGTAAAGGATGGCACGGTTGACATCTGTCGGGCATGTCACCGTCCGGGTGAATCGATCCGCCACATTATCTCTGGTTGTTCTCGTCTAGTTAACGAAGAGTACTTGCATAGGCACAACCTTGTAGCCAGGATTATCCATCAGCAACTTGCTCTGAAATACACTCTTGTGGCGTCGGAGGTGCCGTACTACAGGTATGTGCCCGACCCAGTTCTCGAGAATGGCAATATCACATTGTACTGGGATCGGTCCATCATCACTGACAGAACTATTATCGCTAATAAGCCTGATATAGTGGTGGTGGACCGAATCGAGAGGCGTGCAATGATTGTTGACATAACTGTCCCGCATGACGGGAACCTCGTGAAAGCCGAGAAAGATAAGCAAATCAAGTATCTTGACTTGGCTCGCGAGGTTGTCGACATGTGGGATGTGGACTCAGCGATCATTGTACCGATAGTCGTGTCAGCCCATGGCTTAATAGCCACGAGCCTCGACCAACACCTTAGGAGGCTCTCGTTAGGCGGCTGGGTCAAGGGCCTGATCCAGAAAGCAGTACTGCTGGACACGGCTCGTATTGTTAGGAGGTTCCTCTCTCTGGAGCCCTGACCGCCGGTAGCTTGGACGCTGTTCCCGATACCGGTGGGCCTCTATTTTTTATATTTTTAAATGTTTTTCTTTTTTGTGTATTTTGTAAAAATATTTAAAAATGTAATAAATAAGAAAAAAGTTAAATAAAAGACATAATAATAATAATAATCTTTATTCAAACTTGAAATTGGTAAAATATACTAATTGGTCTTATACATAAAGTGGGTACAACAATGTTAGGTGCCTGTACTAGGTAATCCTGTATCACAGGCGGCGGGGTCTCAAACAATGTAATTGGAAGGACAAGGAATTTTTTACAATATTTTCTTAACATTAGAATAGTGACAGATATATTTATTTATTGATAATCTTAATTACTAAAACAGATTAAAATTAAATTCTATTAATAATAATAAACATATGATTCCTTACTTAGCTTAGATAACGTTAAATTGATTGCACATAATTATTTACACACACGGACAACGAACTTTGAGCATCAGCAGATATTTGAGCTGGGTTAACCACTATTGCAAAATGTTTTAAAACCATTTTGCCAAAGTACGCACGGCGGCAAATTTCCTGAGACAGCAACAAATCCAGGCGAAGTAGATCAGTGCAGTGGCTTCTTTTTGTTGAGTCGGCATCTCATGAGTGTGACGCTCTAGGCGCCCTCGTAATCGACAGAGTTGATGTATCTGAATTCCGCTATCTTCCTTGCAGGGCACTCAGGATCTCCTGTTTTATGATTGCTGGGCTTTTTAAAGCGTGAGCAAGTTGCACATTTTGGTACATCAGCTTTCTTCGTGCATTCTGTCATCGAGTGTCCTATTTCACCACAATGCCCACACGTCGAGTTGACTTCTCTGCACGTTTTTGCTGCATGACCATACTGTTGGCACTTGTAGCACCGAGTTACCAGTGTAAAATCCCTGACAGGACAGGACGTCCAATTAATAAAAAGTCTTGATTGAGCGATTAGGGCTTTACGTATATCAGCTGGTACTTCAATGACGTAATTGCAGGTCGACGCATCTCTCTTTCCAGATTTGTGGCTTAATTTTACCAAGGCCAGGAAGGATTCAAAGGGCATGTCTTCAAACTTGTCGGCTACATTTTGTTCAAAAATGCATCTGAAGACCTCATTTTCAGCCATGGAAGTCGGCACTCCTAAGATCACGATCCGGGGTTTGCGCTTGCTGGGTTCGTCGGCGGTAAGTCCTGAAGTAGAGAGCTGGACTGCTTGCTTTACTTTATCAGCGTCATGTTTGGTCTCGGTGCTGATAATTACGCCTCCGTTTTTGGTTTTCCGGACACCTCGAACATGCAGTTTCATTTGCTCCGGGCGTATGATCTTTTTAACGAGGTCTTTTGTTTCGTCACTCGATTTCAATTTATCTTGGGGATAAATTGCAACCGAGCTTAAATTATTGGGGCGAACAAAGTTATTTGCTCCCTTTTTTACCATTTCGGCAAAAGAAACATTTCCCGCAGTACCTGAGTCCTGTATCGTCTTCTTGAGGTCCATGATGTGGTCTGACAGGTCTCGTTTTTCAGTAAGGGATTCAACCGCATTGTGCATTAGAAGAGATCTAGCCTTTAGCGACTGGTATATTACTGCCATTTGTGAGGTACCGGATCCTATTTTACGGCAAAGGTTTGCTATTTTCATTTTCTGCTCCGAATTGAGTTTTCCATCCGCGGCAATAGAGCAGACTTCATTCAGATGCAGCTCAATAGAAGTCATCCATTTTTGAATCTCGGGCGTGGTGATGATTTCAGGTGGCGCCTCTACAGGCGAAGCAAAGGAGAGCACTGGCCCCCCTGAATTCGAGGGTCTGTTTTCCATTTTATGCGTACACTAAATCACTTTTACTTGTTCATAGTTTGTAAATGCACACATACTAAGCTAAATTAAAAGTGCAAAGTTACCAATACACTTAAGGAGGAGATAAGATAATTAATAATTTATTGCAACTAAATATTGCTTGTGGGCACGTCTGTATGCGACAAGCGCCAATAGCAATTCAAATTTAACACTAGCTTCTGCCAACGGCTTCACACGCGTCTATTTCGCAAATTTTTCAAGGGAAAAGTGGTCTATGTCTTTCTCCAAGGTCCAAATCTTTATACCTTAATTGGTTCAGCGGTTTAGGCTAGAAAGCGTAACAAACAGATGAACAGAGTTACTATTATCATGGGTTAACATGGGTGTTTATTAATTAAGTCTCCACAAGAATTAAGTTATTGATAAGTTCGCGATTGGACCACGTGAAGTCACATTCATTAAAGTTAGCTCAACTAATATAAATAATTGATGCATAATGTTAATAAATCACTGCCGCCCGTCGTACCGTGAAATTAGTAGTTCTATCTTTACAAATAAATTGCCTGTGTATATTCCTGTAAAGTTTTACCAATATCCGTTTTGTAGTTTTTCCGTGCAAGAAATAAACATCCATCCAAGCGTCCTCACAAACTTTTTCAGCTATAGCATTTTGAAGTTAAATAACAGACAGGATAGTGCTAAGTTTCTTCATCATCATTACAGTCGTAAGACGTCCACTGCTGGACATAGGCTTCCCCCAAATGGCGCCACGTAGATCGTCCTGTGCCATTAAGCGGATTCCCGCAGCCTCAAGCAGGTCATTTACCCAGTGGAAGGCCTTCCAACTCCGGGTCTTAACCCACAGTTGGAAGGCCTTCCACTTCCCTCTGGGTCTTATAGAAAGTGGTCGCCGCTTCATAAATTTTAAGCCCCATCTACCATCCGTTCTGAGAGCAATGTGTCCTGCACACTGCCACTTAAGTTTGCTAAATCTTTGGGCCCTAGTTCTCCTGCAGATATCTTAATTTATGATTCGTTCACGCAAAGCAACTCTCAGCATAGGCGTTTCTTACATTACAAAATCTAAAAGTCCACTATTCAATTACCAAAACACAACCATCAATAAATAAGCCACTAAACTAAATTGATTTAACGCTAAACACTAAAACATAAATGGTTACATAAAATACAGGGAACGTTTTACGGCGCCCTTGAAGTAGCCCATTACGGGATTGGTTTTGAAACATAGGTAATTGCTTAATGGGTCTAGTGAGGTTTGAAAAGTTTCCTCAAAGAAAATGGCGGCCTTCTATCAGCGAGTAATTTGTGTTACTACGAGGATTTCATTAATAAAGTAACGACCACTGTATATTCGAATCGACCACAAGATATATTTGAATTAAGAATGTGAGATAATTATCAAATACTGGAATAACATACTCTATACCATACAAGACAAAGTCCAAAATCTATTGCAACCCCTACTTTTTCCAGGTTTTTTTTTGACTTTTTTGTACTGAATGGTCTTTTTCTTCTTTTCTCTCATTATGTTTCATGCGTATCTATGGCATTAAAGTCGTGGTTATATGAGACCATTTTATTGCTGTTTTCTGCTATCTAAATCAGGTCCATACAATGTTTCTTATCTTTTGTTTCCAACGAGCTTTAGCTGTAAACTAATTAAATTGTAAGTTATAATTAGACTTAGTAAAGACAGGAATTATTCCACTTTTAGCAACTCTCTTCTGATTTGTCTAATTTTTAGGGTTTCGCACCCGAAGGGTCCAAACGGAGCCCTATTGCTGTCACTCACGTGTCTGACATTGAAATGATGATTAATTTAAATATAGGTCGTGGTGGACAAGTGGGTAAGAATCAATCCAATCTGGTCAGTTTGAATGCTGCTAAAACCCAGGCGTGTCTTTTACCGATAAAAAGAGTCAATTTCGCCCGGCTCCAACTTGCCGAGATGTGACCGTGCCAATATCTGACCATCTTGAGCTTCTTGGCGTTACGTTGACATCAACTCTTAATTTTGGCCCATACATTGAGGCAAAGGCTTAGCTGGCTGCCAAAAAGCTGGGGATCCTTGCGAAGGTGAGAAGGTACTTCACGCCAGAACAGCTGCTTACCTTGTATCAAGCGCAAGTTCGATCATGCATGGAGTACTGTTCTCATCTCTGGGACGGATCTGCCAAATACCAGCTTGATGCACTAGAGTCGATCGAAAAGCGGGCCAAGAGGCTCATCAGCGATGAGGCACTGGTTAAGTCAAAGCTCCAGAGCCTTGAACATCGTCGCCGAGTTGCCAGCTTGTCGGTTTTTTATCGGTTACATTTCGGGGAGTGTGCGATGGAATTGCATTATTTAATTCCACCCAGCCCGTTCCATCATCGGACTACCAGACGTACGACGATGCGTCATCGGTACATGGTGGACATCCCACCCATACGAACTAAACGTTTTGAAAATACTTTCATTATGCGTACAGCTAAGGAGTGGAATTCCCTGCTGGAGTCTGTGTTTCCCGATAGCTACAACCTCGGGGTTTTTAAGTCAAGAGTGAATAGGTTTCTTCTAGGCAAGCGTGTTACACCGTCGACCATATCGTCGCTTACCATCAGGTGAGATGGTGGTCAAGCGCGAGCCTATCAATAGTAAAAAAAACGTATATTTTCCAAATTACCTGAAAGAACTTGACGTTCGTTCCGAAATTCAATCGCGTGAAAATCAGCATAAAGAAACGGAACAACGCCTGTCAACAACCCTAACGCCTGCGCTAGTCTTACGGAATTCCGAATTAGGAATTTCGATTTGGAAAACGAACGTGCTTGGCCAGCTTTAAACTAGATTCGGTCACAAGACGCTCACTTAGGTATGTAGATACCTAGCTGACAAGCCAGTATCTAAAAATAAAGTATTTATTCAACCTAAAGCAATCAAGACAATTCGATCCAATCAATGTTGAGACCTTTTTCAAATTGAAAAACCACCCAGTGTTATTAATGTACATTAAAAAGCTCTAAACAAATTTGTGAAACAAACCGCAAGAATTCGGTTAAGAAAAGTAATGGATATTTTTCCTTTGTTTTTTTTTTATATTCAGGGGGTCCGAGTGCTCATCGATTGTTTCGAGAAAGTAAACGGTTACTCAACTCTTCACGTGACCAAAGGGCTGGGATTTCTTCGATCAGCATTGCCTAAACGTGGCAATTAACGTGACTTTAATTCCGTTCAGCCGTTGACAGAAGTGTATATTTTATAACATTCATAATCATATTCATTATTATTATTCGCACAAATTCGCCATCGTCCAAAATAATACAGTGTGATCGTGAAAAATATAATGTAACATTTGGACCTTAGAGAAGGACATAGACCACTTTTCCCTTGAAAAATTTGCGAAATAGACGCGGGCGAAGCCGTTGGCAGAAGCTAGTGTTAAATAAAACATCAATGTAGATGTACCTAGAGCAATTTAATTCATCATCATTCATCATTATTTCAGCCGAAAGACGTCCACTGCTGGACATAGGCCTCCCCCAGGCGTCGCCACATTGACCGATCCCGTGCGTCTCGCATCCAGCGCCTTCCCGCAACCTTAACCAGGTCATCAGTCCACCTAGTGGGAGGCCTTCCAACGTATCGTCTTCCGGTTCGCGGTCGCCATTCCAGAACCTTTCGGCCCCATCGGCCATCCGTTCTGCGAGCAATGTGCCCTGCCCACTGCCACTTAAGTTTGGCAATTCTTCGGGCTATGTCGGTAACTTTGGTTCTCCTGCGGATATCATCATTCCTGACGTGATCACGCAAGGAAATTCCGAGCATAGCCCTCTCCATTGCCCTTTGGGTGACTTTGAGCTTTCTGATAAGGCCCATTGTGAGCGACCACGTCTCGGTCCCATAGGTGATCACTGGCAACACACACTGGTCATAGACTTTTGTCTTGAGACACTGCGGTAAATTGGACGAGAAGATACCACGCAACTTCCCGAACGCCGCCCAGCCGAGTCGGATTCGACGGTGGACCTCTTTCTCGAAATTGGACCTACCCAACTGGACCGTTTGTCCCAGGTAGACATAATCGTCTACAACTTCGAGAGTAGAGTCTCCGACCTTGATAGGAGTGGGTGTTACATGGGCATTCACCATGATCTTGGTTTTGTCCATGTTCATTTTAAGACCCACTCTTTCGGAAGCAATTTAATTAATTTGGTTCTAACCCAGGCACATGCAAATAACCTCTCTTGTACAGCGAAGGTAATTAAAAGCACATGCATATTCTAACATTGGTCAAAGGGACACAATTTTTTCGCATTTGTTAAAAGAGATTGGTTACGGGTCAGAGGCAGTTTTTTGTTTACTGTGTTGAAAACAGTACCGACTTTTAAATTAAGCATCGAACTTCCTTGAGGGCTGGTATGTGGTGGTGTGGAAAAAGAGACTAGAGGGTCTTAAGGGATGCCTTTGTCAAGAGTTGTGGGACAGCAAAAAAAATCTTCTCGTAGGGTACACCACCCTATCACTGGCACCCCACCTGTTATTGGCACTTCTGAGTTTATAGGCTAAAATTATGAAAACCATACAATACGCAATGTTGAATTTTCTATGCCAGTAATAGGATTTGAGATAGCTTTTTTATAATTTAGTGAAAATATACACAGGATGAAACAAATAGATATAGATTATAATATTACCTTAGATGTCATTATAATTGTTGTATGCTGGTGCATTTCACAATATGATTGCCTGGGTATATGATTACGGAGCTAGGTTCTCTTAAAGTGCCAATAACAAGTTTTATCTTCCCCTACATACAAACTGAAGAATTGCCAAGCTGAAGTGGCAGTGGGCAGGGCACATTGCTCGCAGAACGGATGGCCGATGGGGCAGAACGGTTCTGGAGTGGCGACTGCGAACCGGGACACGTTGCGTTGGAAGGCCTCCCACCAGGTCGACCGATGACCTGGTGAAGGTTGCCGGGATCCCCTGGTTGCGAGAATCACATTCAATGTGGCGACGCTTGGGGGAGGCCTATGTCCAGCGGTTGACGTCTTTCGGCTGATATGATGACCTACGAATTAGTTGTATTTACTTGCTTCTCTGCTTCCATAGACTAGTAGGTGTGCCTAAATAATTACAATGTATACCTACCCTGCTTGTTAAAATAACAAAAATAATAATTAAAAAACCCTGATGAATTTAGAACCTTATCCTTTTGTGAAATCAGGAAAAATTGGTGATGACTTAAATACCTATCATATAACTATCACCCGCGGTGACGCTTTATATTCGCAGATTACACTAAATACCTTCGTGTTAGCAAACTAATTAAATACACCACAAACCTGTGACAAACCCTCACACCAGAAAAACATTCAACACAATTACAAAGCGAGCGCCCCTATAAACACTAATTCCTTTCCTGATAACCTCACTAACCTCCATCCTAACCAGAACTGATTAGACAATAAAAACCGACCTTAACACCTCCACTTAAAGCTCAATATAATTTCGCGAGGTATCTTGTTAAAACAGTCTTTACTACGGAACTGTAATGAAGTCTTCCATTATTAGGTAATAGGTGCCAAGCAATTTTCCTCCTTTTGTCCGGTTGGTTAGGATCCAAATTGTCTTTGCTGCGCTTAGATAGATTAATTAGAACAAAACAGCTCCTACCGCGTCCTGTCCTCCTGGTAGTCGTGTCCAACTAATTGGAAAAAGAAAAACTCTTGATTAAAATTCAAATAAAAGGTTCCTTTTATTTTTAATCTATAATTGCATCAATGACGATTAATTTTCTTGTTGTTTTTGTTTTCATGAACAAAAGGATTAACACCGGGATCTTCGCGTAAAGAGTTATATATTTTTCTCAAACATGCTTGGAAATTTGAGCATTATTTTGACAACCTTCTTCGAGATAAATCGCAATTGCTGTACAGGCCAAATACATGCGCGCAGCGGCCGGCAAAAGTTGTATGAAAATCCATATCTGTCGTGTGTAGCGGCCAAATAAATTCCATAGTAAACTCATATCTGTCGTGTAATTTAAAAATGGAACGATCATTTTCTCCGAAACATGGCCACCAAGGAGGTAACTTATCAAAGGTTTCTTTTAAAATTCGAACTGGCTTGCAAATAGAACGCTGTTTATTGAAAAAAAAACAAATGATCACTAACGCGGGAACGATTATTGTTGTTCGTCATTGATTTTGAAAAAATGAGTTCTAGGTACTACTTAGTTTAAATTTCCGCGCATATTTGAGAAAAGCACTATACAAGCCTTGGCCACAACTAGGCATTGATGGACTTACGTATGTGTGCCTCGGCTTCGCCTCGGCCCACATTTACACGTTCGTCCATCAATGCCTCTTTTGCTGGCCGCTGCAGTAATGTACTATTGTAAGACACTATACAACCTCGACCTCCTTTTTGTATCAACCTCTGTCTGTCAATATAAAAATGATCAGTTACGACAGATATTTTATTTATTTATTTCTTAAACAAAAACAACTTCCTAAAGCTACTAAAAGCTGTAATCATCTGTATATGTTATTTTCTCAAACATGCTTGGAAATTTGATCATTATTTTGACAACCTTCTTCGAGATAAATTGAAATTGCAGTACAGGCCAAATACATGCGAGCAGCGGCCGGCAAAAGTTGTATGAAAATCCATATCTGTCGTTTGTAGCGGCCAAATAAATTACATAGTAATCTCATATCTGTCGTGTAATTTAAAAATGGAACGATCTTTTACGCCGAATCATGGCAACCAAGGAGGTAACTTATCATAGGTTTTATTTAAATTTCGGACTGGCTTGCAAATAGAAAGCTGTTTATTTAAAAAATAAACAATTGAACACTTTAAGGCTTGGCACGCGTATAAAAATCGCAGTGCGAGGCTTAGGCTTAGCACCTAACGCGGGTATAATTATTGTTGTTCGATGTTCGTCATTGATTTTGAAAAGTAATTGTATTTGACAAAATGAGTTCTAGGTACTACTTAGTTTTAATTTCCGCGCATTATTTGAGAAAAGCACTATACAAGCCTTGGCCACAACTAGGCATTGATGGACTTACGTATGTGTGCCTCGGCTTCGCCTCGGCCCACATTTACACGTTCGTCCATCAATGCCTCTTTTGGTGGCCGCTGCAGTAATGTACTATTCCTGCGATACGAATAAACTGTGCCGGGTCTGAAACAAAAGGTGGAATAACTATATTTGAAACATTATGGCAGGGAAGATTACGGCTTCCATACTCCATCAATCAAAGACAAAGACAAAGCTCCTTTTTCTGTATGCAGGGTCCAAATTAACCTAACATGAAGGAGATGACGGGAGCTAAGTTCGATCGCTTTGCTTGCTCACTTTAGCTCCCGTCATCCCCTTCGAACCTAACCTATCCGTGCCAGGGTGCCCTAAGTTCCCGAGCTCGCTTCGCTCGCTCTTGGAATAATTCTTTAAAATAACGAATACACCCGAACGCCCGCGGTGCACAGCAATGTCACCTCGTCGGTTTTTCTGCTATTTTCGGAAGAATAATATGCTAAAATAGAACCCCAAATACAATTAAAGTTTTTACAATATTATTACCGCAGCTCATAACAACCTCCTAAAAGGTATTACTCAAACCATACCCGATAGCTACAATCTAGGGGTCTTTAAGTCAAGAGTGAATAGGTTACTTCTAGGCAAGCGTGCTCCACCGTCAACCACATCATCGTTTACTATCAGGTGAGATAGTGGTCAAGCGAGAAAAAAAAAACCTCACCTCTAGTGATTGAGGTCGTGGGTTCAAATCCGGGCAAGTACCAGTGTGACTTTTTCAAATTCATAATGTACTTTCTAAGTTTATCTTGGACATCGCAGGCAACGGTGAAGGAAAAACATCGAAATAAACATCGAAGTCTGAAATAGCCAAGACAAGGGCCAATGCGGATCCCAGAGAAGGCTTAATTAACTCTGTCACCAGAGGTGGCCACATCCTCACACGAAAAATGAGAAGATTGAAATATAAATAACCTTATAACTCTTCTCTATAACTTTTCTCTCATTTTATATTTAAGTAAAACTCACGTAGTTAATTGTTTGTGTAACTTAATTCAGTTTCCACAATTTCAAACTGCTCTTTTTGTCTGCTCGCACTAGGTTAGCTGTGGAAACAGTCTCAGAGTTCAATTAGCTGATTTTGCGAGTTACCAGAACAAATTAACAAATATTGAAACACGTTGAAACAATAGTTTGCGAGTTTTGAACTTAACAGCGAAACTGTAAATAGGCGAGCGTAATGCTGAGCGGATTAAGTAGAATTAATATTGAATAAAATAAAATTGAACTGAATTGCAAAAATAATTCTTACTTTGTAAATATTAATATGGGTCTTTGAGTTTTAGCACTTTTGCGGTATAGATAGTTCAACACAACCTTTGTTATTTTTATACCAAATACTTTTTTGCGGGAGGATAATGTTTTCGAGCGTATGTATGTCGATTTCTATAGCAAGTCCTATAGCCCAAACGGCTTGACGGATTATGACATATGAGTTGTCCTTGGATTCGTATCTATTGTGGGAGTGACATAGGCTGATTTTCAAATATGGCGCCTCTCTCCAAATAAAGGAGTGAACATTTTTTTCTTCTTTATCATAACAATGGTATCAAATGAATACTACTAGGTAAATAGATCATTAAAAAATATGTATATCGTAAAACTTTTATGTTACTATGTTGGCACAAATTCAAGATAAGCGTAACATTGGTAATAATAAGTGAAACAGTCACATACATTTTTTATTCACTAAAACCATATTATTAAGTAATCATAACCTTTTACCACATAACTTATTTGGAGAACTCGTTCATTAATAAAACTAAAAAGTCTGAAATAAAACAAATTATGTATTATAAACAAAAAACCCGACTGCTAAAAAATTATTAACTGAAAAGATAAAAAAAGTACCTAGTATTAAAAGGGAAATTATTAACCGGGTAAAAAATATGCTGAATGGGCTATTATACTAAGTAAATAACTATAAATCTGGTTTGAGTAATACCTTTTAGGAGGTTGTTATGAGCTGCTGTAATAATATTGTAAAAACTTTAATTGTATTTGGGGTTCTATTTTAGCATATTATTCTTCCGAAAATAGCAGAATAACCGACGAGGTGACATTGCTGTGCACCGCGGGCGTTCGGGTGTATTCGTTTTTTTAACGAATTATTCCAAGAGCGAGCGAAGCGAGCTCGGGAACTTAGGGCACCCTGACACGGATAGGTTAGGTTCGAAGGGGATGACGGGAGCTAAAGTGAGCGAGCAAAGCGATCGAACTTAGCTCCCGTCATCTCCTTCATGTTAGGTTAATTTGGACCCTGCATACAGAAAAAGGAGCCCCGAGGCTCCGTCAACAAAGTTTTATATTCAAGTCGCTGTATTAAATATTTGTATTCGCCCACTGTTTGTCGCCCACTTAGTATTGCAGTAAGCCATATTCAGTATTTTTTACACCTTTTATTTAAATTTACTTTCGCTCATTTAAATACTACCCGTATTAAAATATACATTAAATATTATGAGGTGCTGGGACGCACAAAAAATTATAGAGAAGCCAAAACTTAGTTTTTCATTGCTGGCCTCATATTATTTAATGTCTATTTTAATAGTACCTACTTGTTTTTCTCTCTTCATAAATTTTTAGCAGCCAGGTTTTTTGATTTGATAATAATTTCTTTTATTTTAATCGATGAATGACGCGTACTTATGTAGGTAGATACTGTATAAGTAGGCAAAAGAATAAAATAAAAACCGGTTTAAACATCTGTTTATTTATCACTTCAAAACAAAACTTCTGTACTTAAAAAGTTTAAAACATCGCCATCAAACATTCTGGCGTTTTCTAAATGAGGGTTATAACTTGTCTATTCCTAGCCAACTTTCTGAAGCCCACAAAATCATCCAGTTAGAATGCTAACATTTGTAGCTAAGAATCTGCTGTCGACTTAGCTGAATTCTGATCGAAACACAACAATATTATAAAATAAGCATTGAATGTGGTATCGTCGACACGAAGAATAAGAAGGTTTTAGAACTGCTGATTGTTTAATAAATTATAAAATTATTGTCATTAAATTATTTGTATCGAAGTATTAATCATTTATTGTTATTATTTTATTTTAAATAAAAATTACTGTTAATGTTATTAGGAAATTGTAATATTTTTGTCGATTATTATTATGTTACTGTTTTGCCTCGTCCTAACTGAATCTGGCAGGAGGTTATTAAATGTAGGAACAGTATTTAATAATCTCCTCTCCCCTAGAGAGAGACATTTGCTTCTCACTGAGCGAAAACCTGGATCCGGTGCTCTGTGCCCTTGGCGAGGCTGGCTGTCAAACTATTCTGACTACCCGTAATGATTGACAAAAGATCTACAAATGACACCTTAACGTGATTTCCGAGGCACGAGTATTCTTGAGTCAAGAGCTCCTCGGTTCTCATAGATGTTTTAATATAATTGAGCAAAACTCTATAATGTAGAGAATAAGTTTCAAACCCGTTCCAAAACATACTGTGTATATAACTACATAGCTATCGAAGTCCCTACTCCCAAGCCCACCATTTCAAGTTCACCTTCGCAAAAACGAAAATGTTTCTAAATTCGACGGCAAAAGCACCTCTTCCATTACTTCATAAAACAACAACTTTTTCTATTTGATATACGAGAAGCTTCGAAAAACTGAAGGCAAGTTTAATCAGCGCAAAGTACTCCCTTTGGACCATTTCCAATCCACGCCGGGCGAAACTTAGCTAGAAACTCAACCCATTGCCAATGGAACTGGCAAAAAGGTCTGTTTAATAACATGTTTGCGGAATCCTTTTTTGGAGGGTTATTCGAAACGGAATTGGATGTTTGAGGGTCAGATTAAAACAGCGGTCGTTTTTGTGATTCGAAATTTGAATAGGAAGGTTTTATATTTATTTTAAGTTACGGACTGTAGTATAAAATTATCTGTGGTTTCGGTGAGTTATCTGTTTTGGTTTCAGAGTTCTTTTCCTTGAAGTAGGAATGAAAGAGGCTCGTGTATCTGCGGTTTTAAAATGGCTTCCTTTTCTTAGTTTACTGATTCTAGCTTTTGATTAGTTTGGTTCCGGATTTAGGGCAGGTAGATTAATTTCTCTAAACAAGGGACCGTCTTTATACCCTGGCAGAAATATTCTACAGCTTGCGAAATAATGAAAATCAGAGAAACAATGAGGTAAAAGTACCTTAATGTTTTAATTATTCGGTTTAATCTAAAACATTTGTGAATAAAAGCTAGACGAGGCACACTTCTCCAATTCTCTTTTCTAATTAATTTCGTTGTAATAACCTAGACTGTTCAATCATTTCTCTTAGAGAGTTTTTGTTTTGGCGTTTCTGATTAATTACTCCCCAACGTAGATCTTGGCTCACGTGTGTTTCATCGATAGAGGAGAAAATCAATGAACCTGCCCAGACTTTTTCCAACAGCAGCTACAGTTGAGTACCAGTACTTTACAAGGAGCGACTGCCTATTATATAGACCACCCATATTATATATATATAGACCTCTACAATCCAGTTACTGGGTAGCATGGTTCCCTTTGGCCAGACTAATGTCAGATGTCCTGGATTCTGACTATCCGTAGCGACTGCTAAAGATCCACAAATGACAGGCGGGACCTTCGATCAACAGGTATTGTTGATCGCAGGGCGGGACTAACGGCTTCATGTGCTTGCTGAGGCACGGCGGATGCTAGATATGTTAAAATAGTCACCCATCCATAGACTGAACTCAAAAAAATCGACCCGACGGCTGTTAAAGCAGCAGGTATGTGATAAACATGGAATAAATTGAATTTCCATTAGTTTAAACTAACTTCAAAAGAAAATACAAATGTCCGTGTTAACACGAAGGACATTCCCAAGAGCTTTAAGACTTTTGCTTAACGCATACAAATGTTACTCCAGTCCCTACCGCAGGATTTGTTTATACAACTTGAGCGCACTTTAATAACTTGGAAACTAAAGCTCAAAGCAATAGTTTGTTTGGGCCCGGACCTTTCCTCCGAGTAATGAGATTTTCCTTATTTTTTTACAGTAAAATCACTCGTTGGAAACAAAGGTGGCAGCTAGAAAAATATTATGAGAAACAAAGCTCGTTTGCTCAATTGTACACCAATATTATAAGAATAAATATTGTATATGTAGCTATTTCTTGTACTTATTTTTTTTTTATATTTGCGTTAACAATGTTTGTTGTACAAGGAGTATAGGAAGGATCGTTTCGCTGTAAATCTTCTGGCTCATACGGTACTGGGTTTGTTACCGGGCGTATTATAAAAGTTTTAGTTTTAGTCATTCTTATTATCAACTAGCAATATATATAATAATCAGCATTTAAACGTTCCCACTACTGGAACACAGGCCTGCTCTCTGTGAGAGAGAATGGGCTGTCCACCACGCGGGCTCAGTGCGGGACGGTAGATGTCAAATGTCTTCGAATTTATAGTTCTAGCGACGTCGGTTTTATGATGATTTCCATCACCGTTTTAAGAGTTCACCATTTATTTATTAACTAAGTAAGTACTTTTTGATCATGCAAAACCACCTATTGTCCAACGGCTGTCTGTCTCAACTTTTCTTCTTCTAAGCACCAAAAAATCCCAAATTCTGAAATGTGTATTCGGAGTTAAAACGAGTCATTTAATGTCGAACTTTGACAGGTTTTCAAGCTAAATTCGAGTTGGACGTTGGAAAATTACTCAACTTCAAATTCATTTAGGCAGGTTGGCCGTTTTATAATAATTAACATTCTGACTTTCCAAAAAAAAAAACAATTACAGTACAGAATGGAACAAATTATTTGATTAAAAACTGAAGTGTTTGTTGTTCATAAATAGACCTTCGATACAGGAAAAATACAAGCGAACGCGGAAGAAAATTAGAAAAACAGAAAACGATGTTGTTCAATATTGTGTCCATGTTTCAATTATCTTTTATTTTTATATAGAGCGAACGGTGGCACTTAACACAGTTGCAATATCTTCAATAAAAAAAACATACTCGTTGAAATTAGAACTCCGTTAAAAAGAAATCTGTTTAGCAACATGGAATAAATTTACATTTTCTTTTCTCTTTGAACATCAGAAAGATAGCGTAATCAAAGGCAAGATTAAAAAGCTGTTTAATAAGAATATTATGTATACGTTTTTACTAACAAAATGTAAATGTTGTATCTGTTAGCTAAGCTAATGTAAGATTATTCCCAGAGGTCAGGAATTCATTTACGCAGTAATAACAGAGCAAATAGGAGGAGAAACGAGAATTATAAAATACTGTGATTATGTGTAGGTACGTTTAGGGTTCCGTATGTAACTGTGAAATAACCTACACAAAATCTGTTCGCCTTTTACTTACCAAAATTCATGTTTCTCAAACAACACAAAAGTAATTCTTCTAACGCAGCGACATTTACCATTTTTGTCACGTATTCTTTTAACGAAGAAACCTATGATTGAATATATTATCCGCTCAATTGCGGTTACTTATAAATTAGATATTAGTGATAAAAGTTAAAACGATTTGGTCAAAAATAAATGGTTTCGAGTAGAAGGCCTACGGGTTCTCTTGTTCCTTAGATTCGGTACCTTTGGCACGAGAAATCATCTCGCACATAAATGTTTTTTTTAATGAGATTGTGGCTTGTTAAAATTTTAGGTTACTGTGTATTCTTTACTTAACGCGTAGTTGTTTTCTTGGATTAAAGAGAAAAATTATATCTCAGGGCAAAATGTCTACCTACTAAAACTCTTGTTTTTTTTTTACTGTCGATATGCTCGCGTTTGTCCACTATCTCGCCTTTTTTTTCGTTTTCTAGGGTTCATCAATAGGATGGACCCTAATCTTATTACAATCTAGCCTTATAAATAGACTAATAAGTAATTTAATTATAACTTAAACTACATTGTCTTTACTAAGAATGTGTCCAATACCACTTTTCTTATTGTCTCTATTAAGGCGAATACAATTCGTTCTTGTGTTTATTTGGTAGCACTTTCGTACGTTACACTATTCACTAACACTAAACACTAACGAGAACGGTTTTGTTCTTTTTAGTCTTCTAACTATGTTTGTGTGGTCGAGAAGCTGGATTGCCTCGACGTTCACATGCTGATGAAGTCTCTTTTCGTGAGCTTCTGCAAATTTCTGGATCACTTTATCGATGAACTCAACTTTTAGGTCCCGATGGAGGTCATCATTTCGTATGTACCAAGGTGCATTTACAATTGCTCTTAGCACTTTGTTCTGTAATCGTTGTATAATTAATATATTGCTCTGTTTGGTGCAGCCCCATAGCTGAATACCATAAGTCCAAACTGACATCAGGACTTGTTTAATGTGGTCTACGGTGAAGCACGCTTGCCTAGAAGTAACCTATTCACTCTTGACTTAAAGACTCGTAAGGGTGTAGTGTTTATTGTATGCGGACCCATAGCAATCTTTAGCCTTTCCTTCATACGAGTATAGATAGAGATAAGTACATGTTCGCCCTCATTTTCAAGTTACTCAGTTTCTTTTTCTCCGTCGGAAATTGTAGTAGATCACTAATGGTCTGCCCTACGCCTCCGCTATCGGCAGCAATCAACTGTAATAAATGAGATAAGGCTTGTTTTATAAGAGGCATAATGGGCATCTATTGTTAAAATTGGTTTGCAGTAATAGTTCATTTATCATCAAGAAATCAAGGATTTTAGTTTTTTTTTTATTTTATTCCGGTAACTATATATAAAAAAAAAACAATTCATATCAAGAAAGCATAGACATTGTGAGATTCATTCTCAAGGTGTTTAAAAAGTCTAAAATGACACGTGCTTTCGTTTTTTTTTTATTTTGTCTTTTCGGTTATCGTCACCGCCTTCATCTTGAGTATCTACTGAAATAGGTACAACAATTAAGAATAAACGAAGGAACTTTTCTAAGAAAATAATTACCGCAAGGTAGAATAGAATAAAATAGAATTTACCTACTTTATTGTACATCAAAAATATATGTCTGTGACGGGCTAAGAATATGTCTATCTGTCTCGCACAGTTCTCATAAAAACGTTACTACACCACGTGATTATAGACAACGACACAATCATTAACATTAGTCTATTGTCTCTGGTTATCAGACACTTGGTGGGTGGAATTACGACTTTTACAGTGTGATTAACGACTTTTTCAGGACTGATTAGGACTTTGATATTTTTACCCAAAACATTCAAGGCTTTTTTATTGTTAACACAAAACTCAAACACAAGGTCCTTTACTCAATTTAATCATTTACAGTAAAAAGAAATCGACCAGTAAGAGAGATGGAACCTATTGCACGTTCCAAAGCGTAGATCTCTATGGAGAAGAACGTGCAAGAAACTTCATGGAAACAGAAATATTGTTACAGAAGTTGCTGAATGCTGTTTCCTATGAAAGAGAACTGGAAAGTAACACCACGCTAGAGAATCCCATCGGAAAAATGCTAGTTTATTTGTAGCAAGACAGGTAAAGGTATCAAGTAAGACGAAGACAAGTTTCTAGTGACCCAGTGGACACATTATCCATTCAATGAGCTGCAGTACCATAATATTTGTAGGCACGGTGTATATCATACGTCTGCAACATACTCGTACTTCATAGTGTGCCGAGCCAGTTTACCGGCTGTCCAAAACATGCATACCCCTATTAGTCTACTGAGATTTTCTATAGTGGAGGTTGCCTGGTATAGTGTGCCGCCTTATATAACGTAATGTTGGTGAAGGTGGCCACTATAGAAAATCTCAGTAGACTAATAGGGGTATGTCCAAAACATGCTTTGTGACGACGCAATCGAAGCCGACCTATAGCAAGCCTACAGGGACGCACTAGAAAACTATGGTTTTGACTAGCACATATTTTCACAAAAACAATCTGGTGACAGCGGAAATTGGTGAGGATATCCGAAATGTCCCTATGCAATTTAGGACCAGAGTGCAAACACTGGTTCAACGAAACTCCATTTGACGTAGGGGCTGAGCCATCGAGTACCTTTTGTGCTAAATGACGATTTTTTGGCTGATATTTGCCCAAGCAGAAAAACTCGGCTAGGTTAAAAAGATAAAAAAAAACAAATGATGACTAATACTTGTGCTTTAAAAAAAAATATCATCACGATATTTTTTCGCTTCTTTTGCATACTCCTCCAAAACAACCTGAATGTTTAAAAATATTACAGCACTGAAAAATTAATGTTTAGAATTTCTTCTTAACCTACATAGGATATATGTAAATCAAAATGTTTTGCGAACAAAACTATCCGAACGGAGATTAGGAGATTCAATATTGATTTTCACCGAGCGGGCGCACGGCCAGTACCGCGTTAACATTGGGGAATATATACGCCTTAAATTTTTAGTCAACCAGACGATTGTTCTAACACCGTACCGAGCATATGCCAAATTCAAATTCATTTATTGCTCAACACAGTACATAAAAATACACTTCCAGATGGTCAGGTGAATGCGCAGTCAATCGTGTTCAACCAATTTAGGCTTTTAAATTATAGTTACAATAATAATTCAAATAATACAATGTTATAAATTAAACTAAAATTACAATTTGAACGTATATGTCATAAATAAAAATCTAAAACGTATTCGAAGTCTTAAATTTTTTTTTTTTATAAAATGTCATAAATTAAAAACTAAAACGTATTCAATGTCATTAATTTTTTTTTTTATAAAATGTCATAAGTTAAAAAAATTGTATAATATGTCATAAATTTAAAATTAAAACGCATCCAATGTCAAAAATTAAAATTATATCCAATATCATACATTAAAATTAAAATACTACACGATGTCATAAATGAAAGAAATCAGATGTATGATATGTCATAGATAAAATTTGAACGTATACAATGTCATAAATAAAAAAATTGAGAAGTAATGCCAAACTATACAATGTTTTAATAATTAACAAAATAATAAGTAAACAAATCGGACCCAAGTATCCACCCCAATCACACCTGAACAGATAATTTTCTGTCTAACAGGTACTCATGTATTGTGTAGTTTGTCTTGCTTAGCAGTAAATTGTTCAATTGTCTTTTAAATAAATTGATTTCATTAATATTTAGCAAATAATTTGGTAGTTTATTATAAATTAGTGGAGGCATTCCTGTGAAGTTTTTATGAAACACTGCTTTTTTGTGCTGTCTACCGCTTATTTTATTTTTGTGTCTTGCGCTGTGAAGTTTTTCAAACAAATGAAAATTTGTTTTAACAAAGACAGCTACTTCGTATATGTACAGACATGGTACTGCTAACATTCGAAAATACGCAAAGAACGGTTTACAGCTTTCCGTGCTTTGTATACCGCATATCGCCCTAACACATCTTTTTTGCGCTTTAAATACCGTCTCCATATTCGTGGAGTTACCCCAGTATATGATCCCGTAGCGTAACGTAGCTATGTAACATATGCATGGTACGCCGTGACCAAAACTTTTTGGTGTACCTCCTTTGCAAGATTGCGTAAGGCATATGCATGCTGGCTCAGGCTTTTACACACACTGTCACTGTGAGTTTTACACGACATATCTCTACCTAGCTCAAGTCCTAAAAATTTTGTAGTGTTAGTCTCTGAAATTATTTTGTTTTTATATTTTATGTCCGGTTTTTTGTGATTTGTCATTTGCTCAAAAGTCATTATTTTCGTTTTGTCAATATTTATTTTCAAATTATTCGCGCCCATCCATTCTACTAATACTTGGAGACAGTGGTTTATCTCTGTCTCAAGTGTCGTCGCATCATTGTTGCCACTAAAAACAACTGTGCTATCGTCAGCAAACAAAACCATAGGCTGTGTTTCTCTGGGCATGTCGTTAATGTATATAATAAATAATAAAGATTCCAAAATACAACCTTGGGGTACACCATAGTTATTGGGTCCCTGACTCGACATATATGTACGCTCGGTTTTTGAAGCAATACATACTTTCTATATCCTCGTAACTTGTGATCTGTCTGACAAGTACGATTCTAAAAGTTTCAGAGCATTGCCCCTAACTCCATATCTTTCCAACTTCTTTAACAGAATAGTTCGATCAACAAAATCAAATGCCTTGCTCATGTCCATGAATAAAGCAGCTACTGGACTTCTATTATCAATATTAGTAATAATTTCCACCTGCTAATTGCCATCGACTGGATTCTGAAAATTTCAGATAGAAAGCCCAATAACACTTTGTTCGTCTCGGGTATCGAACCAAAGACCATATGCTCAGCAGTAGCGCTTGCAACCACTAGACAAACGAACGAAGTAGTTATTTCAAACATCCAATATCAACTCCAAATTAGTGTTTAACAAATGTATTTATTTAATTTATTAAAATATTTAACTAAATTGAGACTGGTATTAGATTGCAAAAGTCCTTAAAACCACGGGAATCGCCCCTCTAATAAACATGACATTTTGGTACTTAACTAAGTAATACTCGTAATATTCTCACTTCAGTAAATACCATGGGTGGTAATTTCTTATGGTATATCTTCTTCTTTCGTGTCAATTCACTCAAGCAACAGTCTCATTAAACCATTCTGATATTGTCCGCCCAGTATGTACTTATGTAGCTACTTGGACAGCTCTGTCATTCGCCACGTTCAAATTCTGAAAAGAATGGAAAGCAGGTGATCAAATGAGGAGGAATATTCGGAAGAATCCTCTTTATTTCAACCCAAGTGTGTGAGTATGCGGCGCTACATAAACGCAGTGCGGGTCGGGAGACACTCTCTTCCTTCCACGGACTCCACAAGGACCACAGAATATTATTTCGGGACAGTCGACACCTCTCTATCGAAATCTTTAGGTATTGTTTGTCCGGGACAATTATATTTCGAATATAACAGCATTAAAACCTTAAATATACAGTCCACTTAATTCTCATCCATGAGCTTACAGTGTACCATTGACTCAGTCAATAATATTCTTGCTCATTTGATCACCTGCTTTCCTTCATTGCTAATACACCTCATTTCCTTTAAAATTAATATTTCCCTTTCACATAAAATCGCGTCTATACCAACGCAACATTTAAGAGTCCGTCCCTGTGCTATGCAAATACCTTGTTTCACTGGCAGTATGAAGCGACACCTTGTCAGAATTACAAATTTCGATCTCCTTTCAAATTTTAATATCAGCCCGCTTACTATGACGAACATGGTAGATATATTGTTGGAGATTATTAAACTGGTAGGGGAGAATGCTACTGGGCTTAAGATTTCCTGAAAGAAGGTGAAATTCACCTAATTTTCGAGGTTTACGGGGTTGGCTACACGCTCGAGCTTGCATGCAAAAACAGGCAATGCAAAAATTGGCGCAAAAACTGCATGGTGTCTACAAGATAGCGACTTGCATGCGCAAACGGTTTGTGCAAAAAATTGGAGCAAAAACTGCATGGTGTCAACACGATAGCGACCTGCATGCGCAAACGGTTTATGCAAAAATTGGAGCAAAAACTGCATGGTGTCTATAAGATAGCGACTTGGATGCCCAAACGGTTTGTGCATGAATTGGCGCAAAATATGTAAGACGTCCACACAATAGCGACTTGCATGCTTGTTGCTTGTTTGCCTGATGATGCAGATGGTGCATTTATAATGTCTTCACGTACATGCATTAAGTTTCTAAATGAATTTTGTACAAACTAGCGTTTTGTGCAAGCCATTTGTGCGGTATACCGTTTTACCGTCTTAACGCACTTTTTTGCTTGTACAAACAAGAATTTGTGCAAATAAAATTGTGCGTGTAGCCAAACCCTTAGTCTCTACCAAGATACATCATGCATGAAAAATATGTTACTTATATTGGAGTTCCTGAACAATCAATCTGCCTAGCCTATTTCTAAATATATTGGGGCAGGCTTCCAGTCTAACCGGATTCAGCTGAGCACCAGTATTTTACATGGAGCGACTGCGTATCTGACCTCCATAACTGTGTAATACGATACTCCTTTGGCAAGACTGGTGTCAGATTCTAACTATCCGTAATGACTTTGTGTAAAAATGTACAAACGAAAGTTGGAACCAACGTCTTAACGTGATTTCCGAAGCAATAAGAAATTTCGGTATAATAAGACTGTCACCCATCCACAGAACGACCTCGACATGCCTTTCTTAACCGTGAAGATCGACCCGTGCGTATGCTATTATTTACCCGCGAGCTCCTCATGGATCCCTGAATGTAATATAAATAAAATTCTACTATGAAAAGTCACTTAAGTATAGAAAACATTGTATTTATTTATTTATGTATTCTTTATTCTACACCAGAAAATTACAGTAACAAAAGAAACTTAAAACTAAAAATTCAAGCTGAAACTTCAAAGTTGACTATAAAATACAATAAACAGCAAACACCTCGCGTATATTTCAGAAAAAAGTTTTGTATTCGCTTCAGAAAAGGCGGCATATATTATATTCATATATCAAAGAACAAACCTGGTTTCATGTGAACTTAAGTAATTTTCCTAAATAAAACAAGATATTTTGATAAAAATGACAAAGAAATTGCTTTTGAACAGTTTGAATGACGAAACAGAAGTTTCCAAGGCAAGCAATAATTTAGATGTCTCTGAGTTTATTGATATTAGAATATTATGTCGAGTGTCTCATAGCGATTGTTAAAAGTTCCACCCTTTACTAAAGCAGTCTTCACTCAAATGCTAATTATAATAGGTATGTAATTTAATTAAGTAATTTGTGGTACCACACGATAATACAAAACAAATTAATACTAAGTATTCCATTATTTTAAAGACACAATCAAAGATGTTACATCAACAAATCTTTAGAATGGTGGACAGTCATTACCACCATGCAAAAGTAAACGACACACACATAATTTTGTCTTTAGCAACACAATGACATGACAATGTACAGCGCCATCTGTCAGGCAGACAGGGATGACTGTCAGACCATAGACAGATAAGTTGTGGTCGATACAGAGGTATTGTGTGGCGGTGACACTGACCTCTATCATACATTGTACACTGGACTTCATATTATCGATGACAAAATGAAGACATTTGATTATCGCCATTTTGGCGCTGATAGCAACGTGAATTAACGTGAGAGTCGCATGGAACTAATATTAGAGATGGGACACAGCTTTCGGTAAAATACTTTTATGGGTTTTATCGATCGTGAGAATAATTTAATACGTAAGAGAAAAAAAAAACAGTTATTTTTATTATGATTAATTTTTAAGTAATATAATAATTGCTGTAAAGGTTACTAAAAAATATTATAACAACTTATCCTAAAAACTATCACATTTGAGCAAGTATCTCCTCGCTCAAGTACACTAGTTGTACGCTCATCGGATTCGTGAAGGGAACATGATTTATATAATAATAATAATAAATGAGATGGATAATCATTTACAACGGACGTATTTCTCGCTCTCATCGCTGAGATCTTGTCTCTGTGTTAAGGTGCAAATAAGAGTGACATCGTATTCCAGCAAGGTTAAGCCTTATATTTATTTTTTTAAACTTCATGCACAAAGGTACAATGGCGGACTTAATGACTTAGGCATTCTCTACCAGTCAACCAAGGGTGGTGAAGAGATAACATGGCAGGTGCATTGTTTAAATCGTGGCAACAATTTAATAACAAAATATATTTTTAATTGCTTAACATGCACATATATACATATATTATATGATACATACCTAAATAAATATATATATTTAATAAAGTAATGAAAATAAGTTATCGAGATGACCCTACCCCCGCTGAAATCAGTTTTCAGCTCTGTTTCAGATGCAGGTAATAAATTGTTTGACTTCAAAACATTTGTTAATAAAATTATAATTATCATGATATTGTTCCAGAATTAATTCCAGGTTCAGGAACGTAGTGATTGGTACAAGAGAGAGGCCTGTGCTCAGCAGTGGGTGAAGTCGGGCCGTGGATGATCATGATGATGATTCCAGAATTTAGTATTACACATTGCTATTGAACATATTATAACTGATTATTAGGCATTCATATAATATTCATCACCAATACCAATATGAGATATTTAGTTCCAACATACTACGAGAAGTCAATACAGTAGATGAGTGATACGCCTTGCCATGTCTACTATTTTGATATTAGTGTAATTTAAAAATATCACTAATACTGATATATTAGTTACAATATTATAATATTTCCAGTCAAATATATTAGTATTACCTAATTTTTAGTAATATCGGTAGTATCCTATCTCTAAATGTGTCAATTTTAGTTCCTGATACGCTCGAGCGGGGCGCTTTGAATCAGCACAAAAATCAACTGTCATTTCATATAGTATGTTTAGTCCAGCGTACTTGTATAATAGAGGTCAGTGGGCGGTGACTACACGCCAGATAGTGGCCTGCCTAATGATGTGCTATTGTTGAGAAAATACGTGTCATTCGATGGAAAAGTCCTTCTTTTTGATACACAAAAGCAATACTCGGCTAAAAATAAAAGTGGTGGACGCAATTTTGGAATCACTTTTAACCCTGACTCTGAGTATACCTATATAATATTACCTATATATTTTTTTAATGTAAAATTTTGAATGGAAAATCTTTGTTAAGCAGTAGGGTAATATTGGCTAAATAATAAAAATGTTACGTTTAGTTAAGATAAATACGATCAAGTTATTTAGTGAATTAAAAATGTAAGTTCTGTCGCACTTATCTGGCTTACGGCGATAGAATCCATTGTAAGAAATCTAAACGAGCTCGCACTCAGCAATGCGTCATCAATGATGTTCAATCAATTCATTCATTTATTTTCTGTGACTGAAGAAAATTACAATGTCGCGTTGAGCTTATGATATTCTCAAACCTCTTTTAAATTTATCTAAAGGTTTAAAAAAGTTGTGAGCCCTCATTCTACAATTAATAGTTAATATTTAATGCAAACTTTGTTTCTCGTTAAGCGATTATTATGTTAATCTTTTGAGAAATCAATTATATATATAAACCGATATTCTCTCCCACTGCTTGGGCAAAGGCCTATTTTATCCAAACTTCTCTGTTTTGTGCGACATATGACCGTGTGTCGAGCTGCATGTCTGAGCTCAAATGGATGCCCATTCGCCAGAGAAGAAGTTTGCGCGCTCTAACTACGCTTTTCTCCCTATTCAACTCTCCCACCCCACCTTCATACCTTATATCTCACTTTCAATATGTAAGTTTTTGTTATGCTAGGCATCTGCGTTCTTCCAACAATTTTCTCCTACTCTATCCTTCTCATACTACTGATTTTTTGTTCATTCTTCCTTTCATATTCAGTCTATTCTTCTTTGAAACGCGCGTTCTCTCTAAATCAGGACGGCCACCAGTCGGTACCTATGCTTTCAAGCGGTACTTGCGGTTATATTATCAGCGGGGGGTTATTCAAAAACTTATTTTTATTACTTTATTAATTATTATGTATGTTTGTGTATTTTAAGCATTATATTATAATAATTTTTTGTCTACGTTTTATATAATGCACCTGCCATGTTGTCTCTTCACTACCCTTGATTTACTGGTAGAGAATGCCTAAGGCATTAAGTCCACCATTGTAGTATTGTGCATGAAGTTTAAATACATAAATAAATATACTAACTAAAAAGATTATTTGCAAGTATACTCATCCAGCTTATACCAATTTTCTCTAACACTAGAAAACACGTACAGACTCAATTTCTCTCCCTCGTCTCTCAGTAAATCGTTGGAAATCAAACAGTCCGCTTTTTTATTTAATTATTCATTTTGGTTTTTATTAAAAACGGAAGTTACATTGCCATTACTGTTACAATCCTGCTTTACCCTTGATCATATTATACAGGGGTCTCATTTTTTGTGTAAGTACAAACAAACAGGCATAAGTGTCCTATGATGTGCGATCCCCGCGTCAATCAAAGGAGGCCGTCAATCACTCACCGCCATCTTCTCAGCAGCAGTTGCCGGAAGATTGGAACTCGTCAATCATCCTATAGTGGGTTCCTAGATAAATAACAGAATCAGCGCAAGTTGCGGCTTTAGATACCGCCCGTCTGTTCATACCAAGTGGGTCATTTTATAGGTACGTACAAACAAACATACAAGTTTCCTATGATGTGAGATTCCTACGTCAATCAAAAGAGGCCGTCAATCACTCACCGCCATCATCTCAGCAGCAGCCTCTGGAAGATTGGAACTCGTCAATCATCCTATATTATAGTAGGTTCATAGGCAGAGCACGGAATATCCGCCAATTGCGACTTTCGGCTGCGACGCCAAAACTAATCCATCCATACTATAATACTGTCTGTCCTTTGTTACCATGTTACCTTTTCCTGTGTTACCTTCACACGCTTAAACCGCTGAACCGATTTAGATGATTTTTACGAAGGTTTAAAACCCAAGGAAGGACATGGGATTTAGTGTTTAGTGTTTTTCCCTACCGGGATGTTAACACACTTTTTACATGGGCAAGGCATAATCTAGTATTATATATGTCTGTCTGTTCACTTTTACGTTTTTCACGTCCAGCCCGCTGATTGAACATACATAGACATACATAAACTTACGCCTTTTTCCCATGGGGGTAGGCAGAAACTACAGGTCGCACCCTGCTACGAACCTTACAGACTCTTTCTGCTCCGTTTATGTTCACTCATCTGGTCATACACGCACGCCGGGTATGAATACTGCGCACCTGGCCTTTCTAAAGAACATCACCAATAAGATGCGTGTATGTAATAGAATATGACCTGGAATAGAACATAGGATGAATTTATCCCGGTATTAAATTTTTAAGTTTCACGCGGGAGAAGTCGCGGTCAGAAGCTACTTATAAAAAAAAATCGAGCAGGCACAATTTGCGCTAAGCACTAGTTTTGAATGTCGTAGCAGAGCTGAATTTATAACTACTAGCAATGACCGCCGAGTCGGTCTCGTTGCTCTATGGTCTCATAATACTTTACTATATCTAGGTCAGGATAGGCTTGTAGATACAATCTATGTCCCTGCCAATTAGTTAGGTATAAGGAGACACTATGCGTCATCACCATCACATTAGCAAAATGTTGTATAGTGACGAGCGAATTTTTTGACTATCGGGTATGAAACTAGGATTAGGAACTTGATTTTAAAAGAATGCCCTTGGAATTTGTTCCCCGATCTTCCACAGAAGTAAACTTCAACTTTCTGTCTAACTGCCCAGCTCCTTACCAATATAAAACAATAATATATAATGTTACAAAGAAAGTATGTCACAACTTGCGTGGTTTGCGATTCACCTCATAACAGCTTTAGAAATAAATTGTCTACGAGACTGCTACGGCGTAGCAGAGGTCAGGGCTACGACGCGATCGTAACCGTAGCACTGCTACGATTGTATCTTTTATAATAAACTAGCTTCGCCGGCGTTGTGGGTTGATAAAAGGTATCCTATGTCTTTCTCCAGCTCCTGACCACATCTACATACGTTAAACTTCATAATTGAGCCGCTTAGTAGTAGAACAGGTAACAAACTCACTGACAGATAGAATGATTTCCATATTTATAATAGTAGGAAATAGGATAGTCTACTTGATATTGCCGTTCATACAAATAATATATTATTTCAATGTCGACATCTTACCGAATTCTCTAACATAACATTATACCTATTATTTTAGACAGAAATAATAACCCTTGTTTTCGTTATGAATATACGATTTATAACATTATATTAGATTATTTTTACATGATATCATTATTATATTCTACTTTTATTATACATACCTACATATCTTTTACCCATACTTTGTGTATACCTACTCTACAGTTAAACAAACCAGTTGGTTACTAGGTAGGCAACAACTGGTGTATTTTCTCAGTAAGCAAATCATTGAATTAGTTACTTGTAGCAAAATGTGACAACTAGACTGTATATTTCACTGTCTATGTGTATTTAAAAAGCAAAAAGCTTGTAAAACGATAACCTATACAATAATATTTTACCTCTAGAATGCTAATGTAAATGAAAACTGAATCTCACGTTACCCAACCTAGGCATAAAACCCACACTCTACGCTCAGTAATAGCGCTTTGGAGCGCAAGACAAATAAATGCAATTTTTATGAAATTTGACACAACATAGGTAGAGGTACATACAATTTCCCCCGTGTCCATCTTTTTTCTCAAAATGGATATACACTGCTCTTTCAGTGGGTATAAAGTGATTGGACCGTCGACATCTCACTGAGATTCCTGGCCCATCAGCGGATTGCCGATTATCTATATGTAGTATAAGTGTATTGTTCCTACCATGACGGATAAAGGGAACATTTTGATATAGGATTTGTGTTAAAGAAAGATCTTGAGCAAATGCATGAGCATATTTTACTGTTAATCTAATTTATTTATTATATACTTTATTGTACACCACTTAAATAATTACCGAACAAAACATTTATAAAGATACAAGTACAATGGGCGGTCTTATCGCCTTATCGCACAGGGCAATCTCTTACAGACAACCTTTGGATGGACTGAATGAGAGGAGATAGACATAGGGCTGTCAGTGTACAAAAAATCTTAAAATAACTTAGATATTACATAAAATACATAAATACAAATAAAATAATATACTATTAAATATCAAATATAGAACAGAGAAGGGCGAAGAATAGTTACAGAGAAAGGAATTTTCTTCTCTCTAACGCTTTGGTCCCTTGGTCAGATCGCACAAAACTGCGGTATGCGGTGTGCGATGCCAGACACCTAATCCTCCTCACCGCTGACGCATACTGCGACGTAACAAATTACCATTGTAGCCGTGTTTTCATAGTTTTGTGTCCGGTACCGCATACGACGTTGCGCGTTCTGATCAAGAGAAAAAGCTTTAAGATGTTTAATTTTTCTACATGTTCATAAATCAATAACTACTGAATCGGCTCGTTCAATCTCATCCTTCTTCTGAGGACATCGAACACATTGTGTCAACTCCAGATGGAATGGTCAAAAGATCCAATATAAAAACAACAAATCTTTTTGCCAGTTGTTGTAATAAATATCCTTCACTCGACAAAAGAAAGCCTTTATTAAATATTAGACGTTTACGGTCCAACAGAACATACAAACTTATATTAAATTCGTTTGTAATTCCACCTTGTCCTGACAAGAATTCCGATTATCCTGACAATCTCAATATAAGCGGCGTTTGAGTGACGCCTTTGAGGGACCTGCTGAATAATTTATCATCGCTCGGCCTGACGTAACACTGACAGCTAAGGCTCCTCTTGTATAGGGTAGATATTGCCATAGATTATGAAGCAGGCGCGAGAATAGGTACGTTTTTGAAAGCTTCTATTCGTAATTTTTATCTAAATATTTCAGATAAAAAATACTAAAACATCACTCGAATAAGGTTTATATACCCAAATTAAACTTTTAAACAATAAAGGTACATAAAATATACCTAAATACAAATTTCAAATTTGAACGAGCAAATTCTTCTTGAAAGAGCAAAATCTTGGGCCCTGAGCCCCAAGCCAACAACGCCAATGCCGGTAAAATTTAATAAAAATTATCGCCATTACGATCCCCTTGAAATTCTCTTCGCATAATAAAAAAGCTGGTATTAAGTGGAAAAGAAAGGCCTCTTTGATGCCGACAAATAACTGAATTAGGGCAATTTTCCTCATGAAGTTATAAGAGAATGTCGCCGGCGCAGGTGTGAGCCGTGCTTAATTTAATAGGACCTCCTTGTTTGCCCTCGGCGTTCCTTTTATAAGAATTATTTGTCTTTAAGTATTTTTTCTGTTATCTCAATAACGCAGCCAGGCTTTAATGGTAACAAGAGAATAATGGACCTTTGTTTTTGAACACCACACGATTCTATAAGCTCCATTTTTGTTTGGAAAATTTGACAGCTCTTTTTCCCGCTCTTATTTTTCAATTTTAATTACAAGTTACCAAGTTTTCAGTTGCTGCAACAGATATGCTGCAAAAAAGTTAAATTGTGTAAAACATTTTAAAAATGGTTTCTTGATTTTCAATTTAATTGAAAGTCATGCCGCCATTAGCAAAATACACGATTCTATTGTTTCCAATTTATTATTCGTGATTAATTTGACTGGATGTCAAGCTGACATTGATTCAGTATTGTGTTGTGTATTCCTACTACAAATTCTAGGAACGAGACGTGCCAAGATAGATATAGATATTCCCCAAATCGACGAAGACGGCGACAAGGTCGAGTGATCGGTTGCTCTGTTTTGTCGCGGGTTCGATTCCCGCACGCAACAAATATTTATATAGCCTACCGTTAGCTTGACCGGGTCCGGCTGTTTGTGTATGTGAGTTTCAATGTTAAGAAACATTGAAACTCACATACACAAACACACGCTCCCATGATATAGAGAAAGTTCCTAGCGTTAGGCAACGTTTTAATAAAGATAGAGATATATACTAACACTCAGTTTGATGAACTATCACTCATTAGGTAGCTTTACGAGTAGATGTTGATGGATGTTGCAAAAGGAAAGCAACTTGCAAACTTGCTCGGCTCTCTGTTATCCACACGACCCATTGTTTTATAGAACTTTGTACATTGTAGCAAAATGTGTCTCATTTACCTCCTAATTTCTCATTTAAGAATTACAAGTTAAGCATTCGTCAAACTAACCATAGCATGAAAACTTGCCAAAGTTTAAGACAAAATCTTACATTAGTATAAGGGCGAACATACACATGCCTGTAACTTACATAAAAGTGTGCAAGTAGCTTGAAAACCTTTGTGACATTCAACAATAAGAAGTTAGCATGCAAGCTACTTTCACACTTTTATGGAAGTTACAGGAGTACTAATATTCTAAAACAATCAACACAACAATCACAGTGAGTTTCATTTCACGGTTGGTTTTTTTACGGAATCGACCGGCGAGCTTGTGTATTTTCGCCCTATTTATAAGAAAAACAAAACACAGTCACACATCATCTCTCTCACACACACACACACATAAATATATCGCGATCACATTAAGGCATAGCACGCACAGCGATTTTCAATCGCGCGAATTTTTTTCCGCGCGAATTTTTTAGTACTATTTGGACGCGATTTTTTTTCCGCAGTGCGTGCAGCTTCATACGTTTCCATAGGACACAGAAAGCGCGGAAAAAAATTCGCGCGAATAAAAATCGCAGTGCGTGCCATGCCTAATAGAATCAGCGCGGTTTAATCCAAACTAAGTAAGCCAACACGAGCGGTTGATGTTTGTGCCGCGTGTTTGCCCGCCTCCAGCCCCATCCGAAATTATATTTAGCTGGTATGTGCCCAAGGCTTCTGTCTGCAACCCTCGGATATTGTAAATATGGGGTTTTGATTTATGCAGGCATACTAGAAGGTCGGCGAAGTGGCATTTATGAAAGAAAATTTAAATTATATCTTCACTTTTGTATTTCTGTTTTTAACCCCCAACGGAAAAAGAGGGGTGTTGTAAGTTTGAAGTGTGCACCTGTGTGTTTGTGTATTTGTGTATCTGCTTGTGGCATCATAGATCTACGGTTGACCCGATTTTGATTCCGTTTTTTTTTGTTTGGAAGGTGCTTTTATCGAGAGTGTTCTAAAGTTATTTTATTTATTATATTTGATTTGGAACAACAAACAATTACATAATAAAGCATAAAAAGTTAATTCAAAAAATCAAAAACCCGACTGCTTAAAAAGCGAACTAAAAAGACGTAAACGAACTGTTGACCAAAACCAGATTTATCCTCCGACTGCACAGCATGATTTCCTGCTTGTTTACGTCTTTTTAGTTCGCTTTTTAAACAGTCGGGTTTTTAGATTTTTTGAATTAACTTTTTAGTTATTTTATTTTTCGAATTAGGTACATTTAAACATATAAGTGTTATGTATTTTTGAAATCTCCTCTTAAAATCCTTTATTTTGATATGCCACACGATGGGTATGGAAGAAGAAAAAATTTTACACCTACAATATGGCGCCCAAAAGCCGCCATTTTTCTATTTTCCAATTTCAATATAGCCAGTGACACTCGCAGGGTTAACTCAAATCGATTGACGTAAGAACCATCAAAATCGGCCAACGCGTTTGGTCTCTAGAACGCCATATAGGAACAAACATACATACATACATAGACTGATAAACACATTACCCTCCTTCGGCAGTCGGGTAAAAACTTAAAATTAACAATTATGTAATCCTGTGTTATTCACAGCATATAAGACAAATATTAATAACACGCTTCAAAGAAAATTTAAAGTAATGGGCGTTTAGTTATGGGCGTTTTACTGTATGAATCGGGGTGTTTTCGAATGATATCGTGTCGTAATTACGTGTTCAATAGATTATCGATCGGAGCGTGTAGCATGACTGAAAAATGTGTCGGGAGTTCTTTTTTAATTTCTAAATTGTACTTGTTTGTCCATAACAATGCACAACTACTTATAATATTAAATTTGTAATAAATCATCCTCATTGTTTTCTAGAACTCTGATCGTAATCGCTGATTAATCAAAAAACTTTTAAGTAGGACATAGTTATGTAGTTATATTTTTATCAGTCTTTTTTGCGTGGTTGTGACGCATATTTCCTGATTACTCAAGGAAGACTGAACCGATTTGGAACATTCTTATTTTATTTAAAAGGGTATTCTTCAGGGTCAGGGTCATAAGGTGAGGATCTGATGATAGGTTTCTAGAGAAATCGAAGGAAATTCTCAAATATTATAGGTATACACATAATGATTTTGGTATTTTCATCAACAATGCAATCATTTGCCCTCGGAAAGTATCATTTGGTGAAGTGGAACTGATGAAGAAGACCACAGATGGCTACCGGAACTCCCTAATGCTAAGTATGTCACGGGCATAAGATATCTCGAATAGTTAACCAACTATGATGAAGCAAATACTTATAAATAAATGGTACTGATGAAAATGGTATGATCGAACTGATCTGGTGATGAAACCGGCAGGCAGGCACTGGAACTCCGGAACAAAACAATGTATCCTAATCTGGTTTAGGCTAATTGAAATCGCCTTAGTTGTACTTTGGTTATAAATTATAAATAATATAATAATGTTCATGGTAATTTGTAATTTATCAAAACTTACAAGAGAAAATACCAAACTTTTTACCAAAAATTTAAACCGACTTCCAAAACACACCACTACAAAACTAAAAATAACTTTATTTTCCGAAGTCGATGTCTGTAGAAGACACCGACTTTGGCAAAAAAAAATATTATTTGTTTTAAAAGTAAACCGACTTTCAAAACAAAACACTACGTTTTGTTTTGGAAGTTGTTTTTTTTTTTTTTGTGAATATGTTTTTTTTATGGTATACGTAATAAAAATAAAATTAACTTTATTTCTATTAAGGGAATTCTACTAAGGGTTAGACTAGGAAAAATCTAGGCAGGCAATAGTCCAACACCTGGGCAAAATATGAAGGCTGTTGCCTAGAAGTGGGACTTAAAGGCTATATTCTACCATTAATTAAACGCCTATTATATTTGTCTATAAATGTTCGTCTAAATACTAATACAACACAACATAACAAACAATAATAAACAAATACTATACATAAATTATAATATCGGCGATATTATCAATGTTCAGCGAACTAGCTAACTTCATAAGCCTTTGTGGGCCCTCGCTAAACAATACCAACTGTGATCGAGTGCCGCTAAATACGAACAATACTTATTACAAGTACTTATGTCCTTTGTACGCGTAGATTGGATTTGAAGTTGGGATAGCTGTCAATATATTTATGTAAATTAATTCATAAGTTTTAAATTTAATTAATTTAAACTGAGTGAAAACGTACCTGAAATGTGTAACATTTTTGGTGTACACTAAATTATATGCTATTTGATTCTAATGGATTTTGTATAAGATTGATTTGAGTAACAAACCTTCTATTCTATTAAGATTTATACACTAAATCAGAGTTTCTATAACAACCGAAAGTAGTGCCGTCCTAATCCATTACTTAATATGTTTATAAATCCATCTACAGCTAAAAACATGCAATTAATACTGTTTTTGTAACCTTTTCTAATTGTTGAGAGTGAAGTAAATAAAAGGTGAAGTTGGAGGTAAAACTTTGTGTCTTTATTTCACGGTCACTTTACAGTACTTTTCTAGACTATATACGACTATCCACTACACACTACAGGAGAACACTGCGCTCCCTGGCGGCGTGGCAACCGTGCTGAAAACCTAAAGTGCTATGTCATCGATAGTGCAACAATGTGTCACCACAGTATTCCCCCCCTATCTTTATAATTTGTTAAAATTATACAAAAATATTTGGGTACATTCTCCTTTACAATTTGTTTTTACATTAGTTAGTAACATAACGTCATTGTTTTCAATGTATTACTCCTACATACCTTCGCGTTACATGTTTATGTTTCTCTTATCAGCAAAAGTTCGCGCCGTCCGTCCGGCGTTACAAATAACTAAGCTTCGACTTATGACGACATTGACAATTTATATTTTACACATCATATGGACTTTTTACGTTTTCCTTACATTTATTGTTAAACATGACAATTTTTACATGAGAAACATAATCACAAAAACACATTCTAGTTACAATGCTCCTATATACCGTTACAAAAATGGTGCTTATGTGCTACACAATTTACCTTAATTACTAACACTAATAAGTATCGTTTTCTCGAGTAGAAGTTGCCCGTGGTGCGTTAAAGCCTTTATTTACCGCAGCCAATCCAATAACTTCTGCTTCTTTGCGGAACCAGTTCCGCACATGTTTTCTGCATTGGTGTCTGATTAACCATAATAACACGATGCCGAAAATGATGGCAAATGCTATCATAAACATTTCCACCGTACCGACTCGTTGTCCCATGACCTCATTTGACACACTTTGGGACACTGCCACATTATTCTGCTGTGGTTTAGCCTGGCTGTTACACATTTTTTGTATTGTTTGTTTCGTATACTAACAACAACTGGCTTGCTCTTAATGTCTAAGTAAATTTACAAATATGATGTTATAAGGCATTCGGTTCGTTTAGTTGACCTACTGACGTATATGCTGACTTAACTAACTGGTTTTATATTACTGTTGCAACCTTACACTATACATTTTCTCAATAGTTGCAGTTTTGCTAAATGTTGTTACTACTAAATTACTTTTTTTTATTACTACATTTTATAAGGGTATATACGGATGGCTTAACTAAATTACCTATAACTATTCTATTTTTCCGACTCCCAATGGACAGGGTCGATATTAAGTGATACATATCTTTTACGTATTTCTAAGGGTAGTGGGCATGTTCAATATTCTGCCATAAAAATAACCATCCCATTAGGATCCACAATATTTTGCATGCCCACGCCATACAAATGATATATAAAATAACCTTTTTTTGTTTTGCTTATTCTAAGGCGCATTCCTCTTACATATGGTACCTACTATGTTGTATTTATGCCTAGTTATTCATCAAAAAATCTTACCCTTTTGCTAACGCGACCGCTGCGAGTGACGATTTGTTCTTTAGTTAAGGGTCCTGCTGCGTTTGTTTTTGTTGTTTGCGGTTTTGTTTTAGTTACCTTTCTCGGCATGTCGTGCACGGTACTTTCTTGCCCGTCTTCTTTTTCATTGTCTGTTATTAAAAATGCTGGTTTTAATCGATCAATTGAAATACAAGCTTGTCTATTATTTAATTCAATTATGTAATTTTTCTCCTTCCGACTTATGACGCGGTATGGGCCATCATAGGGCGGTTGCAGCGATTTACGCACTGTGTCATTGCGAACAAAAACATATTTACACGTTTCTAATTCTGGATGCACGAACGACGAGCGTCCCTTGTTTTCTCTTATATGCGGTATAAAATTCCCTATTGTTTTCTTAAGTTCCTCTACGTAGGAATTTATATCTTGGTTTTGTGTTAAATTGCTAGTAAAAAAATCTCCCGGTAGCCTTATTGTACGCCCGTATACTAACTCGGCGGCGCTGTATCCTGTATCGCTTCTAACGGCTACGCGCAGACCGAATAAAACGGTAGGTAACTCTCTTAACCACGATTCTGTTTTGATTCTGGCCATCAACGATGCTTTTAGTGACCTGTGCCATCTTTCCACCATGCCGTTGCTTTGGGGATGATAAGCTGTTGTCCTAATCTTTTCGATTCCTAATACTTTCATTAATTGATTGTATAAATTACTTTCAAACTGTCTTCCTTGGTCACTAGTGATTTTTACTGGACACCCATAGTGCGTGATCCAACAATCATATAGTGCCTTGGCTATATTTTCTGCTGTAATTTCTTTCAATGGTATGGCTTCCGGCCATCTAGTGAACCTATCAATTATAGTAAGACAATACCTATATCCCTCTGCTGTAACGGGCAACGGACCTATTATGTCTATGTGAATGTGTTCGAACTTGCCGCATTCCGAGTAAACGCCTAATTCTGATACTGTGTGTCTTTGTACTTTTGATTTTTGACATGCTATACATGATTTGGCCCATTTACCTATCTGTGAATTCATACCGGGCCAAAAATACTTTTGTGTGATTAACGTCCTTGTTGCCCTGACCCCGGGGTGACTTAAGTTATGAACGTTGTCAAAAACCATGCGTCTGAATTTTTCTGGTAAATATGGTCGGACGGTGTCTTTAGAAGTTTCACAATAAATCGGTTTATTGTCTGTGGGTCCGTGTATTTTCTTTAAGTTTACACTGCTCTTTTTGTTACTGTTATTTAATACTTGTGCTATATACTCGTCCGTTTCCTGTGCGGTCGCTAATTCTGCGAAACCTATGTACGTTGGGCAATACAACTCCGCAACACGAGATAACGAGTCAGCAACAACGTTGTGTAGTCCGTCTACATGGCGAATATCGTTTGTGAATTCACTAATGAATAATAAATATCGTGTTCTTCTTGGTGTTTCTGAGTTACTGCTATTTAGTTTTGTAAGGGCATATGTTATTGGTTTATGGTCCGTATATATGGTTAATTCTCGCCCTTCGAATAACTTCCTGAAATACTGAATGGCCATATATATTGCTAACAATTCTCTATCATAGGTACAATACTTAGTTTGGGCCTGTGTGAGTTTCTTTGAAAAATATCCCAACGGTTCCCAACGGTTTTTAACTTGTTGTTGTAACACCGCGCCTACACACGTATCCGATGCGTCACACATCAGAGCCATAGGTACCCCGCTGTGTGGGTGTGACAATGTAACCGCTTTTTGTAAGCTAAGTTTACATTCTTCGAAAGCCTGGTTGGCTTTATCGTCCCACTGTACCAATGTCTTATCGCGTTTCTTGGACTGATGTATGAACTTATTGAGGCTCATTTGTGACTCTACTGCTTTTGGTATGTGGGGTCTATAAAAATTGACCATTCCGAGAAACCTTCTTAATTCCTCCACTGTTTTTGGTTTAGGAAATTCCATTATTGCTTGTGTTCTGGATTTTAGCGGTGTGATACCTTTTTTGCACACCTCAAACCCCAGGAAATCTACTTTATCTTTTCCAAACTGACATTTTGATGTATTAATGGTTATTCCGAATTGACTGAATCTTTCAAAAACTATTTTTAAATGTTCCTTATGTTGCTCATGGTCATGACTAGCTATGATGACATCATCGATGTATGAGAATAAGAAATCTAATCCCTGTAAAACTGTTGTACTCATGAAACGTTGGAATGTTTGGGCAGCGTTTCTCAACCCGAAACTCATTCTGGGGAATTCAAACAAACCAAAGGGCGTGATAATAGCCGTTTTTTCTACATCTTCTGGGTTTACGGGTATGAAATGATAAGCCCTATTAATGTCTAAATGTGTAAATACCTGTTTGTTCGCCAGCACATACGTAAACTCGTGTAACCTTGGGACTGGATACCTATCTGGTTTGGTAATTGCGTTTAATTGTCTGTAGTCACCACAGGGTCTAATGTCTCCATTCGATTTCGGTACCACATGTAAAGGGCTCGCCCACGGGCTTTTACTGGGCCTACATATTCCCATCTCCTGCATTATTCTAAATTCTTCTTTAACTTTAACATACCGGTCCGGTGGTAATGGCCTTGCACGCGAATGTACCGGTGGGCCGGTCGTTTCTATGTAATGTACTACTGAATGCTTAGGAGGATCTTTAAATGATGTAGGCCTAGTAATATCCGGGTATTTAGAAATGATATCGTGGTAGGGATGGTCCATATTTAACATTTTCAATGATAGTTGAGAGCTACTTACTAGGGATGCCACTGTACTTAGCTCCGTTTCCTGGTCGACCAGTTTCCTTGAACTCACGTCCACTAGCAGGTTATGGTGTCCCAAAAAATCTGCACCGAGTATGGGTTGTTTCACGTCGGCTATTATAAAGTCCCATCTATAAACTCGTCGTAATTTCAGGTTCAACACTAATGTTTTTACACCGTATGTTTTGATTTCTGTTCCGTTCACTGCGTATAATTTATATTCACTTTCCGGATGTAATTGATTCTTTTTGTTTACTGGTATGACGGACACGTTTGCTCCTGTGTCTACTAGAAAGTTTAAACCCGTATTTATGTCTCTTACACTGAGGCGGTTCGCTGGACGTACGGAACAGATTTCCGCCTTTGGCTGTTCCGTTGTTAGTTTTCCGCTTTCTTCCACGCACATGGCTTTACACATTTCCGCGCTTTGCCTGCGTAACGGAAATGGTAGAAGCACAGCCAATCCGGATCCTCTTCTGAACGCCGTGCTCGTGAGCTGCTCCTGCTTCGCGTGCTAGGTGTCAGGTAACGATTTCTGCTGCGTGCCCTGTTTCCTCGGTTTTCCAGTTCATCAAAACGAGCACTTAACTTTGCTATTTCATTTAATATTGACCTCTCTGTTACGCTTGTCGTTGATGTTGAGGGCTGTTGCGATACCGTTGCCACTACACTTGCTTTAGTAACTTCATTCACGTCATCGGCGATATTTCCCAATTTCTCTAAGTCTTTTGTTTCCGTGACGGTGAGTACTGCGCGTACTGTTGGTGGCAGAAGATTTTGCCATAAAACTTTTAATGTTCCGTCTGTTACTTTGTCTCGTGCGAGGGCTTTCATTTTTGCTAAAAGTTGTGACGGTTTCTGGTCTCCCAATTCCATTTCATTGATTAATTTTTCTATCTGTTTTGTTTGAGAGTCCTCGTATATTTTTATTAGTTTCTGTTTCAGCGCCTCGTATCTGCCTGTTTCTGGTGGATTTACTAAAAAATCCGTTAACTGACTTATGGTGTCGCTGTTGAGCTTTGATACCACAAGGTCAAATTTTGAGTGGTCTCCTAGCTTCTGTGGGGCCAACGTCGCTTCCGTTCTTATAAACCACACTCGAGGCTGGTTCGTCCAGAAATCGGAGATCCTTGACGTTAGTGAGAGTGCCGCAGTTTCTGGTAAAATAGGTGGCGTCGTCATTTTGAGGCCGTATTATTTCCGTATCTTTAAAGTTCTATCACGTCGGTGTCACCACTTTTGTAACCTTTTCTAATTGTTGAGAGTGAAGTAAATAAAAGGTGAAGTTGGAGGTAAAACTTTGTGTCTTTATTTCACGGTCACTTTACAGTACTTTTCTAGACTATATACGACTATCCACTACACACTACAGGAGAACACTGCGCTCCCTGGCGGCGTGGCAACCGTGCTGAAAACCTAAAGTGCTATGTCATCGATAGTGCAACAATGTGTCACCACACTGTTATTTAACCATTTGGACAAAATGAAAGAGTTTGCGATCGTTTGCATGGATTTGCATGTTGTGCAATTGCCCCGCCTGACGGAATCCTACTATGTACATTTGTCAACTTATTGCACTCGTTCTATTGCAAATAAATATTATGATTATTTTTAAACTAAGTGTATGAGATGTATTCCATTTAATACTAAGGGTTAAGGGTAGTAGGTGCCCCGATTCAGATCTTTTACATGCGTCAGTCAGTTAACATTTGATGAGTTTAGGTACGCCTACCAAGCAAACAATGAAAATGCACATTTATCGCGGCTAGACAAAGGAAGCCGTATTCAAAGGCTTACATATTAAATTCGTCAAACATTTGAAGGGTATAATGTATGTACTACATAATATTGTGTAAGTATTAGTTAACTAAGATTAACACTGAATTTCTATAATAATTATTTTAAGTGTATTACTTTGTAACACGACCGTTAAATGATTTTCTGCCGGTTTCTGCACAGGTTAAAGGCGTAAATATAAAGTTTTATACACAAACTGGTGAAAAAGTAATGACAAAGTGATTTAGCTCAAATTTTATTGGAAATAAAAACAGTGGGCTCTGTTTAGGCTGAAAACTTATTTAAAGATGTTACATTGATAACATTAGGCCCTTTCTTCTGATCTCTATGGTGTGTTAACTAGTGTGTAATGGAATATGTTTTGCTCCAATGCTTATTGTAAAATAATTCTCTATCTATCTTCAACATAACTTTGTAATGACAATGACATATTATGAAGCCATTTGCAAGAATTTAGTTACGTTAATTTTGCCCCACCATGCAATTTTTATGTATGCACTTATGCAATTTTTCCAATTTCCAATTTTAAAATAATTAAAACTTACTGGAATGACACATTGCTACGGAGAGCTACGTCGTAGCTCGCATAGCACTCGTCGTAGCAACAGAGTCTGCCTGACGATGGCGTAGAGTAACAGTTCGGCTACACACTATTCTTCAAGCATAATGATGTAAATTAATTCAGATTTTTATATTAAGGGCCTTCACTACAGCGTATCATACCATGATCGTGTTAGGAACGTATCAGGCAAAAAATATTCTTTGTATTGAAAAGTATGACACTATTCCCACTAGACCGTCCCGTCACCGACCAACACCTTCGCATACCATGCACGGAGAGTCAGCAATAATTGTCGGCGAGAATATTTTATCAGTGCTAATACGCTCTGTGCATACTGCATATAGGGAAATAGGGAAATTATTAACCGGGTGAAAAATGTACTGAATGGGCAACTATTATACTAAGTAACTATTTATCCGGTTTGAGTAATACCTTTAAGAGGTTGTGAGCTGCGGTAATAATATTGATACATAATTTAATTGTACTTTGGGTGCTATTTATCTATTTTACCATATTATTCATTTGAAAATAGCAGAACAACCGCCGAGGCGATTTCGCTGTGCAGCGCTGGAGTTCGGGTGTATTCGTGTTCTCAACGAATTAACGGGAGCTTAGAGAACCCCGACACGGATAGGTTAGGTTAGACCCTTCATGTTAGGTTACTTTAGACCCTGCTGAAAGAAAAAGGAGCCCGCAGCGGGGCTCCGTCGACAAACTTTTATTTTCAAGTCGCTGTTTTAAACATTTGTATTCGCCCACTGTTTGTCGTCCACTTAGTATTTCAGTAAGCGATATTCAGTATTTTTACACCATTAATTTGAATTTATTTTCGCTCGATTAAATACTATCCCTACATGTACGGGTATAGAACGCCGTCGATCCGTTTCAGTGGGTATAGTAGAGCGTATCGAGCTGCTTTTCATGGCCGATACGTGCCTAGCACGGTTATGGTATGATACGCTGTAGCGGGCAGAGACCTTAAGCTAACTTGTTCTTGCATACAATTAACAGACAGAATTACTTTCGCACTACTTTTCGCATGCTTTCAGAAAAAAACCATAAACAACGCACAAAAACCATTAATAAACGAAAACCAATTCCCCGCACTCTAATGTATGGTTGGCCTTATTAACGCTCGTAAGTCTTAATTAGAAAGGTCACAGGATAATAAATGGGCCTAATTAATAACAGCTTCTGGTTCCACAGACAACAAATGTTCTGCCGGCTGTCGCCAACAGACCCCGACTAGTTAATTTATTTCGGAACAAAGAGAAATAATCATTAAGAAACACAATACCCAAACTTGAAACCACGAAAAGAGTTTTTAACTCGTAAATCTTTTGGAGTATTATAGGCTGAATGAGTTACGACCTTTGCGTAGTATCATCTTCGCTTTATGGCGCATAGTTTTTGAAAGTTGCGCCACGAGAAGATTGAGGTGCTTTTCTTTTATTGCTGTTATTTAATTGCTTAAGTACCTAGCCATCTTATCAGGAATTATATTATCAAGTTAACAGTAACGCTTTTCAGTAACGTAAATTTCCTCAGTAAAAAGTCATAATTCGAGGTTTCGCTCTCGTCTATTTCCTCCTCCAATAATGGACCATTTTAAAGGTATTGAAATAATTTTATGAAAAATGTTATTAGGTAGTTACCATATTGAATATCTTTTAAATTGGTCTAATATTAGAGAAGGAAATAGGCGAGAGCCAAAACCTCGAATTAAGACTTTTTACTTAGGAAATTTAGTCGGATGTCTGCGACCGTATTTCCTCTTAATAATTTGGAATAATATCTAATACTGTTATTAACAGAAAGAACCCAGAAAGTTTAAATTGAGGTGAGATGGCAGTTGCCCCACTCATAACTTGGGAAATCTTTAAAAAAAAATCCTTCTCTGAATATCTTACCGTAAAGAGGGTACTCAGCATAGTGACATCACTTTCTACAAGTCAAACATGAATAGTTAATGGTTCCACCACGCTGCCGTTCTATAACTATGGTGTCATTATCTGACATTTGGTCGTTTTTAACTCTTTATCACTCACCTCCGTAATCAGCAAAAAAAAACTATCGAACTCTGTAAGCAGTATTTTTCTACACCTAACGTCACAAATTGCCATGTTTAAAATGTATTTTATCTATGTCTATTTATTACATAATTGATTTAAACTAACAATGTGCCTATTCCAAAGTACGCAATAAGATCTATTTTTGACACTCGCGCATATGACTTGTAGTTGTTATACAGCATCGACTGTAATTATCTCGCGATTTTTTTTCGTCTATAACTCAAAATATGATTTTCTCAGATAGTGGCACTCTAGCTATAGGAGGCAAGCACAGCACCACCCATGCCTTCAGCGATATAATCTACACCTGTAAGACATACATAATAAGTAAATAGTGAAAGTCGCGCGGCGCTCGCGTAATACCTAGGTCTTAGAATATAACATTAATAGTGTACTCAGTTTTAGAAGCTTTAACTCTTCAAAGTAGGTATTTATTTATTTATTATTTATTGTATACTTTATTGTACACCACTTAAATAATTACAGAACAAAACATTTATAAAGATAAGTGTACAATGGGCGGTCTTATCGCACAGGGCAATCTCTTATAGACAACCTTTAGGTACTTCGTATTCCGTATTATTAATGCTTGTTCTTGGTGTTTTTTCTGGAAATAAAAAACAATGAACTTTGAGACATAGCTCCACACACTATACTGACTGTTAGCTGTTGTGGCTGTTTGTTGTGCGATTCGTAATTAACTAAGTACTAACAACACTTACGTAATATTTTTTGATTTTCTTAATCTAAGTGTCGTAAAATAAACTAACTTGTAACTTGTCTGAGTTTCTATAAACAGTACAATTATAAATTAATTTAATATCATAAGCCCTAGAATCGAGGCTCCCGCTCTGCCTACGTACATGAGCGGTCCAACCGCCTGAAGCGCTTGATCGAACTCAACCATAAATGGTTTTTTTTATGTTTGGGATTATCACTTAAATATTAGGTGGTGTGCAATGCCCTAAGGTCGAGGGTCCCGTTGTGCATCATACATCAAAGTTGGCTCGCGGCAAAGTAAACCGCCCATGAAACGCCAGTGCGTATGAACAAGATGGTGGCCAGCCAGGAAGCGGGCCGCAGCCCTGTATTCAACCGACGCGGTTGAAATTTTGTGGTGGATAAGTGCGTACGATCACAAGCGGTTGCATATTAAAATGGAAAATCACCCGCCTAGGCAGCCAACCGCTAGTGCGTAATAGCGCTTAACTGATTATTAGCTTCATACAACCAGGAGGCAAACGTATCTACGATGAATATAAAAAACTTGTTTTGATAAACTAACGTGTATGCAAAATTTCAGCTTACTCATTTATTTGGATAATAATTTTAACTTGCAAGCTTTGATTACACACGTGTGTATGTAATCAAAGCTTGTTCCAGAGTCTGTGTGATACGGGGAAAGGTGACACTAAATAAAAGCTTGTAGAAACAAACACACTAATAAGAACTGCCACAAAAATTATGTATTTAGGTACCTACTTTGTTTCATTACTGTCGGGATTAACGCTATACATAATAGCCCGCCGCCGAACAATTGACGTTAAAGTTAAATAGCAGAAGCAACAGTAAAGGACTCAAAGAAGCCACATTACCGCACGTCGGAAAAATAACATGTAATTACTGCTCCGTTGTCACCGTGTCACACAAAATGAACGGCGCCTGTTTCAGTTAACGTCACAGCGAGCGTGAAAATGTTATTAATTATGAGAAAATAGGAGCTGTCTGATACCTCTTTAGTGTTCATCTACTGGTTTAAACAGTAATGAAAGGAATACTAGGTGTTTACGAGACTTTATAGATGACTCCTAAAAATTCCTAAATTAGTCAGGGTCTGATCGGCAGATTTGGGCGATATAATAATTATGTCGCTGTCAATAGCTAGGTACTGTGCTGGTTACTGGCGGAGCGCGGAGATAAAGAACTTGAGGGGAGGTAGTAGTAGCGGTAGTGGTAGGGACTCCAGTTCTCCCACTTAGACTCTCATTTGGTCCGTTTTGCGTGGGGGTGGGTACTGGCTAACATAGCCAGCCTAGCTCCGTCCAAAAGCACAGATACTTCCTGGGGACTTCACTGGCTTTACGGAGCGATCTCATTGTTCCGAGGCTTTCTTCGCGTTGAGATGCCACGGCCTCGCATTCCAGGATGACGTGGTTGGCTAATTCCTCGGTGTTAAAACAGCCCCTGCAAAGTGGGCTGTCTGTGACGCCTATGTTTAAAACATGTTTGTTAAGGAGGTTGTGGCCCGTTATTATCCCTATATTTAATTTTAGGTTTTTTTTACTTAGGCTGAGAAGTTTTGAACTTTTCTAACTGGAGGGGAATGGCACTTTCTGTAAGACCGTGATGGTCCGGCAGATTAACCTCCAATCTCGATTCTTCGAAAGAGGTCTAATCCCGCTCGGTGAAGATGGTTCCGTGGAAGTAACCGTCTTGGCGCCTCACGCATCAAATATATCGATTTAATTTCGTTGCAGTAACTCCATTTTTTAGGGTTTTGTTCCTCAAAAGGAAAAACCACAAAAATCACTTCGTTATCTGTCTGTCTATCCGTGTATCAATACCTTTTTCTCTGGAACGCCTGGATGTATTCAGTTGAAATTAACATCATATACATTATATTTACATTACTTAACAGGCTGCAATATTTTAGAGCCGTGAAAAAAAACTTGGGAGCTGTGAAAAAAAGAACTTCTAAATCAACGCAATGAAAGTATATAACCTTTTATGTCGCATAATAGCAGTTGCCGGCGGCTTCGCCGCGTTAATATGGATTTTGTCAATCAATTCTGGTTGGCGATATACAAGATGAGAAAAATCCATTTTATCTACTCTCATATCGTAATATTCGAATTATAAAATTCAAAACGAGTTTATAATGGCAAACTTTATAAACATAATACCGAAATTTAAAAATAGAATCTTATTATAACACTATTTCTCTAACAAAATAATGCTATAATAGTAGTTTATGAAACTGTTGCATAATGAAGGGTATTAAAACATGAGTGTGTGTTTAAAAACCGAGCCGCAGGCGAGATTTTTAATAGATTTCACACGAATGTTTTAATACCTAGTTATGTGCAGTTTCATACACTACTTTATCTACACTCATAAATTGGGATTGAACTTACTAAATACCTCTTTTTGCATTTTCCATGCCATAAAATCGTGATAGCATTTGTCATATACTTTTCTCGATTTTACTGGTAATAAATTAAGAGTAATTTCCTTCGCCGCATCTAAAATATCAGGGGGAGTCAAATTTTCTTCACATTCACTGATATCAGACATTTTTAAACAAGAATTTTAATAACTCATGAAATGCAGTACAGCAAAACTTGCAAAACGTATGAATGGCGCCAAAACCCAGCACATCACCGCATTAACCGCGCATGTGCTAATGCTTAGCGCGCACTGCGATCTTTATTCGCGCGATTTTTGTCCGCCCATTCTGCGACCTATGGAATTGTATGAAGTTGTTCGCATTGCGGTAAAGAAATCGTGCGGAAATAATCCACCGCACCATGGCGCGAATTTTATTCGCCCGAATATTTTGAGCTCTATGAACAGGTAGAAGGACACAAAATTCGCGCGAATAAAAATCGTAGTGCGTGCTCTTATCTAATGCGGGCATTGTCATAGACAATTTAAAATTGGAATCAAATCTTTTTATAATAGGTACTATAAAATGGCATTACAAAAAAAAATTGATGGAAACTCCTTAGTGATTAACTTCTTGGATCTGTCCTGTATCGTAATAGAAAAAAATTGTTTTATAGCATTATTTTGTTAGATAAATAGTGTTATAATAAGATTCTATTTTTAAATTTCGGTATTGTGTTTATAAAGTATGCCAATATAAACTCGTTTTGAATTTTATAATTCGAAAATTACGATATGAGAGTAGATAAAACATTTTATCTACTTCGGTTTCGTTATATTCGAATTATAAAATTGACAGCGGTTTCATTACGATACCCATAACGACATCGGATTGCATTATGCAAATCGTCATAAATTCTAAAACACAAGCAAAGACATTCTGAACATACAGCCAGGTCCCTATAATATTACTTCGAAATCGAGACAATGTAAATGATGTTTTTAAAAATGGAACAAGTTTAGAACAAAAGTATCGTATACAATTTGGCTGTTGCTAATAAAGACTAAATAAAAAATAAAATAAAAAGTGGACGCGGGAAAAAAAATCCGAGTGAAATTTTATTCCAAATTTTATTAAAAATGTCTTCAACATCAAGTGATATTGCAAATACTCCACCAGATGTAACAAATAGAGCAGTTGCGGCTACAAATAATTTACTACCAGAAAAATCAAGACATGTATATGAGAAATGAAATACACACTTCCTGAAATACTATCTGTGTTTTATTCCTTCCTTCGTAGATAAAATCTTGTATGCAACTGTACGTTATTGGTCTTTTAATAACTCGTGCCCACCTATTTCGGTACGCGCTACGCTTGTACCGAAAAATGGCACTCGTATTAAAAGACCGTCCATAACGTAACAGTTGCATAAATAGCTATTATCTACTTCGGTTTCGTTATATTCGAATTATAAAATTGACAGCGGTTTCATTATGATACCCATAACGACATTGGGTTGCATTATGCGAATCGTCATAAATTCTAAAACACAAGCAAAGACATTCTGAACATACAGCCAGGTCCCTATAATATTACTTCGAAATCGAGACAATGTAAATGATGTTTTTAAAAATGGAACAATCTTAGAACAAAAGTATCGTATACTATTTGGGTGTTGCGGCTACAAGATCTTTGCCTTATACCTAATGAAGACTAAATAAAAAAATAAAATAAAAAGTGGACGCGGGAAAAAAAATCTGAGTGAAATTTTATTCCAAATTTTATTAAAAATGTCTTCAACATCAAGTGATATTGAAAATACACCACCAGATATAACAAATAGAGCAGTTGCGGCTACAAATATCTTACTACCAGAAAAATCAAGACATGTATATGAGAAATGAAATACTTAAACACACTTCCTAAAATACTTGTCTATATCTGTGTTTTATTCCTTCCTTCGTAGATAAAATCTTGTATGCAACTGTACGTTATTGGTCTTTTAATAACTCGTGCCCACCTGTTTCGGTACGCGCTACGCTTGTACCGAAAGATGGCACTCGTATTAAAAGACCGCCCATAACGCAACAGTTGCATAAATAGCTATTTTTTCTATTACGATACAGAACAAATCCAAGAAGTTAATCACTAAGGAGTTTCCATCAATATTTTTTTGTAATGCCATTTTATAGTACCTATTATAAAAAGATTTGATTCCAATTTTAAATTGTCTATGACAATGCCCGCTTTAGACTTAGCACGCACTGAGATTTTTATTCGCGCGAATTTTGTTTCCTTCTACCTGTTCATAGAGCTCAAAATATTCGAGCGAATAAAATTCGCGCCGTGGTGCGGTGGATTCTGTGGCAAAACACGGATTTCTTGCGGTATTATTTCCGCACGATTTCTTTACCGCAATGCGACCAACTTCATACAATTCCATAGGTCGCAGAATGGGCGGAAAAAAATCGTGCGTATAAAGATGGCAGTGCGTGCTAAGCCTTAGCGCATGCGCGGTTAATGCGGTGATGTGCTGGGTTTTGGCGCCATTCATACGTTTTGTAAGTTTTGCTGTACTGAATTTCATGAGTTATTTAAATTATTGTTTAAAAATGTCTGATATCAGTGAATGTGAAGAAAATTTGACTCCGCCCGATATTTTAGTTGCGGCGAAGGAAGTTACTCTTAATTTATTACCAGCAAAGTCGAGAAAAATATATGACAAATGCTATCACGATTTTATGGCATGGAAAATGCAAAAAGAGGTATTTAGTAAGTTCAATCCCAATTTATGAGTGTAGATAAAGTAGTGTATGAAACTGCACATAAACAAAACATTCGTGTGAAAACTATTAAAAACCTCGCCTACGGCTCATTTTTTTAAACACACTCTCACGTTTTAATACCCCTCATTATTTCTTAATTCTTAATTCTTTATTGTACACCAAAAACAATATTTAATACAATGTGATAATAAAGTACATGTACAAAGGCGAGCTTAACTCAATGTTGAGTTCTCTTACAGCAAACCCTATAGTGACAGAGAATGATGATAAAAGAGGGTAGGATCCAGTGTACAATTTATATATATTTAATTTATTATTTACATTATGCAACAGTTTCATAAACTACTATTAATGAAAACTAAAACTGCATGTTTTAGTTTTCATTAAAATCGGCCTCGTGACTCCTTTGAGTGTTTTCCGCCATTCTTCATAGTTTCTGGCTTGCCCATCCACACCCACTTGGAAACCTTAGCCCGTATAGGTACAGGGAACAATATTAACGTAAAAAAATCAAAAAACCCGACCGCTTAAAAAGCGAAATAAAAAGACGTAAACAAGAAGAAAATCATGCTGTGCAGTCGGAGGATACATATTCGCGAGCCGGCTGACCAAAACCAGATGTATCCTTATCCGATTATAAATCCGGCGGCATTTTTTCTTTTCCAATTTTTATGTAGCCAGTGACACTCGCAAGGTTAAGACCAATGATATTCAAATAAACAGATATGTTATGAGCGTGCGCATTGTGAAGACTCGAATAGGTCACAATTGTGAACTTTAGTCTTTAGTTTATATCACGCATGGCGAAGAGCGATACGCTTTATTGAAACAAAAACAAAATAAAAAAATGCCAGCGTGTGTATTTAGAAATTGTACCATTTGTGATACCAAAGTACATAAAACAGAAGGGATCTCATACCATATGTAAGTACGCAATACGCCTCAATTTACAAATTTATTTCATTTTTTTCCTAATATTCTGATATTTGGAGGTTAGAAAAAGATAACAACATTGGTGGTCAGAATAATGTTTGTTTACATTCACACGCAAGTGACAAACACTAGCTGTCTCTTTTTTTCTTGTTGGTTTTATCAAGCCATCCCGAAAGGGAAAACAATACAAGTCGAAAGACTTGTATTGAAATGTCAGATGAATGAAAAGTGTGAGTGCGGAACACATTTTTCAATTTTTTTGTGAGTGTATAACGAATCTGTTTATTTGAATATCATTGGTTAAGACGAATCGATTGACGTAAGAATCATCAAAATCGGCCAAGGCCTTTGGTCTCTAGAACGCCACATAGGAACAAACATACATACATTCATACATACATAGACTGATATACACATTACCCTCCTTCGGCAGTCGGGTAAAAATGAATATGCAATTTATTTCATTCAAGAATTTAATTTATTTGCGGTTGATATACCTACTGACTGTATACTATATCGTTGTATAGAGACAACAGTTTTCCAATGGCATAGTTAATTTTGACCCTCAAATTCAGTTCATCTTTTCTTGTTCGGTGCTTTCGTGGTTTATGAACTGCAGTATTATTACAATTTTTTTTTAATGTAGCTATTTTTACGGAACCCTCGGTGAGCGAGTCCGACTCGTACTTGGCCGGTTTTTATGGCATCGATTTGCGATTGTTGTCGATCTGTAGGTATTGAAGGAACGAGTTCAGATAATGCATGTTCACTCTTCTTTTGAAAATCCAAATGATAAAAAGTATCTAGCAGGTACCCAATGTCCGTAACGTGGAATTTAAGAAAAGAAGAGGAAAATCCAGTACAATTACCACAAACTCACAAACTTTGAGGTTTAATAACAAGACCGTAACGTAACTAAACAACCAAACTTGCGTCCAATCTTGCTAAAATTGCACTATAATAATTGGAATATAAATCAGACAGGGCCACATTTAGGGCAGGGCAACAGAAGCTTTAGCCATAGGGCCTCCACAAATTGCCTTGAGAACTAGATTTCATCGAAATAATTTACTAACGAAAGAAGCTCGAAAAGTTCCATTCCCCTACCAAATATATTTTTATTTAATTTTTCTTAATTATAAATAAATGACTACAAGCTGTGAAATAAAACTGTTGTCTATTAATACAAAAATGTTTCGGGGCCTCCACTTTTTGGTTACCGCAAGCAGGGCCTCCGCACCTTTAAATACGGCCCTGAGAATAGCTGTAGTACAACGAACAAGCAGCGTAAATTAGCTAATAAAATAAGTTATTAAGTTGTCGACGCTCGCAAGAACACACAGTAATGACGCCGGCAAGAAAAGCCTGAGCTGTCGTAATTATAGCGATGATACATGCTGCACACTTGTTTTGATTACACCTTCTTTATTTCACGTCATATTTCGGGCGATTTTGGTGGACGAAAAGTAGGTGCTTTATCTAAGACGAAAAGTATTATCGTGTTCTTTTGTTTTGGGAGATTTTTGTGGAGGAAAAATAATATCGTTTGAATTAGGAGTCCGCGATAGGTACTCACTAAGGTACTCGGTATTCCACTTCAAATACCTATTTTTAATTATAGTAATTGTTTGTTGTCCCTTGTCTAAAAATAACGTTGTTTACTTGGGAAATATTATCTCGTCGCCGTCTGGAGAAGAAGGAGATTTTTGACGTAAAACCCAAATGAGAGCTATTAAAATAAAAACGCTGTGATTATAATTAGGGCGATTTTACAGAAAAACGAAAACCCAAAGAAACAAATGAATAATTAATTCTTAATGTAAAATAACATGCCTTTTTAAATGTTAAGTTTATTTAAAATTAGAAATCTAAATCAAACCGAAGTTAGTAAAATGAGATAAGAAATTGAAGTCCCTTTTTCCGTGTTTACAGAGTCAAGACCACCGCGGAAGAATTACAACCAACTGTCATCAAACGAGAAGCTTGATAACAGGCAGACAGAATCGGATGATGTTCACATCGAGGAAGCGGAAGTGGAATCTGATGCTAGCAGCACCGATTTGGATGACCGTGATACCGGCGGAGTCTGCCCACCGTGTGCGCATGACCGATACAACAACAACGTCCGCCGACATGCACATGATGACTTCAGCGATGATACAGATTATGGTGAGTTTAAATAACTAATCAATTAATCTCGCCCGAATCGAGCGCCTTTTTTAAGAATAGTTAAGTTTAATTTTCCATTTAAATGGTATCGATACGAGGGAATCGATACCAAGTTAGAGCATGCGCGTCACTAGCGCAACCGGCACAGATTCTAAAAAAATATTGTCTGTGGTTTTGTTTCCCAAGTTGTGACAATGTTGTGTTGTCATATGATTTGACGTTTGTTGCTCATCAGGAAGTGGGCAGTGTTATTTATTTCGTGAATACTTTAGCGAAATTGGAATAAACTGAGAATTTACGTGCGAAAACCAACAAAACAGGACCAAAGTGACTTAACCAAAAATGGCGAACCTAAAGACCGATTTGGATCAATATTTACTGAAAAATGAAAGTCGTCGGAGCTATAATTTCAGTTTACCATCATTTTCTACCCCGAGTTTTATGACACGGAGTACTGAGGAAACCCCTACGAGTACTAGCAGTACTGCTACTTGGTTTGAGAATGTACAGAAGGAGTACTGCACCTTGGTAAGTAGCAAGATCAATTCGTTAATTGGCGCATGAATCATTGTTCAATGCAATACAATAGCGTTGCTATCAATTACATCACTACTCTATAACTGGTCTGTGCAGAACTATGTTCCATCCTTTAATTGGGGTCAGCACACTACCTGCTTGCCTATCAAACAAAAGATTTACACTGCAATGATTGTTTGTTTATATATTCTTAGGAAAGGACTGTAAAGGCATGTAACTAATTACAGGGTTATCATACGTGTCTTAGATACACAGATTGTTTATAATAGTTAGACTTAAATATAAATTGTAATATTATAGAAACAGTTTCTAAATTCTCAACAAATTTAAATTAAGGGGACCTTTTAGCGTTTCACTGACCCCTTAATGTTGGTGAAACAGAAACCACCTTCTAACAGCCCCCTTAACCAGTCTTAGGGAACCCCTTAAACTTAGTGGATGTCAGTGAAAATGGGCATTAATCTATTAAGTAATTTGATATGTTTTCTCTAAAGCAAAGAAATCTCTACAAGAAAGGTTGTTTTTAATTTAGATGTAAAGTACTGTATGAAAGCTTTGTCATGTAGTGTTCTTATTAAAATAGCTGCCCACTTATTTATTGTATACTTTACTTAATGTCTTAGGCATTTTCTACACATAGGTTTCCATTGTCTCATAATGGCTTCCATATAATTATAAACCTTACCTACTTTACCATTAAGTATGAGTATTAACATAAAATGTACTATATTTCAGAGCAGGACACAGCGATTCATGGGCTTCGGAATATGTTTGTTCTTCGGATTCCTCTGCTTCATCCTGTCATTCATCTACATACCATTGTTACTACTGCAAGCTAGGAAGTTCGCACTACTCTTTACTCTAGGGAGCATGTTCTTTATTATCAGGTAAGAAGAATATTCATTTGAGCTAAGGTATAGTTTTCAGAAAGAAGATAAACTTAACAAATTGTCAAACATACATTAGCTGCTGTGAACAATCAACAAATAATCATATGAATGGACAAGGAGCAGTGGTAGCCCCAGTCGGGACTTACAAGTTGTAGGTTGTGAGTTCGAACCCAGGCAGGCGCTTTACTGTGTAAATTATTTAGTATAATAATATATATTAGTTGAAGGAAAACATAGTGAGGATATATGACAAGACCAAGCACTATGGAGACACTGTGCACGCACAAAGGACCAAATACGAGTCTAAATGCATAAAACGGATCCTATCCTATCTATCTATCACTTGATTTGTGTTTAAAATGCAATTAGTGTGTTTAGTCTTTTCCCAACTATATTGGGGTCTTACTAGGAGGCCTTTGTCCCAGCAGTGCGAACATTAAAAGGCTGATGATGATGATGATGATTGGGGACGGCTTCCAGTCTAACTGGAAGCAGCTAAGTACCAGTATTTTACATGGAGCGACTGCCTATCTGACTTCCACAAACCAGTAACTGGGTAACACAATACCCTTGGCAAGACTGGTGCATTGATAATATCTTGCCAGAAACTGCGGTTCAGCTTAGCTTTCAAGATACTATTTCAATATTTTCTAAATATCAGGATGGAGGTGTTATACTGCAGATACACAGGCAAACATAAATAAAAATGATGGTGCATGATTATAAAAGAATAAATTTAAAACAACTAATTGCTTTCATATTTTCTGCATGTTTATTTTTGTAATATAACATCCACCATCCGGTTGATGCAGTAATAATGCTATTACACAGTTGAAGTACACACATTGCTAAAGAGTCGAGTACTCAGTATAGCAAAATAAACACAGATGAATACTATGTCTTGCTACTCAAGCTACTGTTTTTGCATAAAAATGTAATTATAAATGTTATTATTTTATAATGTAAATGTTTCTCTACCATCTATTGTATTAAGTGTTGACATGCTTTTACTGGTGGCATTGTAATAAAATGAATAATTTATAGTTATTTAGATGCATGACCATGACCACAGAATTTTTTTAATATTCTAAATGAAGGTTCTAACCATACCCAATATTCTAAAACAGTTTCAGTTTCCTGTACGGCCCGTGGAATCACCTGAAGTCAATGTTTAGCAAAGAGAGAGCTCTCACGACTTCCCTGTACATGCTGTCACTCATAGCAACGCTTTACTGTGCGCTACACTTACAAAGTACTCCGTGGACCATCGTGTGTGCCGTCCTCCAGGTGGTCGCCCTGCTCTGGATGATGATGGGCTCCATCCCCGGAGGCTCCTCAGGAATGAGGTTCTTTGGCAGCATGTTCAAGTCATCCGTATCTAATACATTACCGATATAACATTACGTATGTGTATGGACTGAAACAGTTTACTATTCTTATATAAAAACACTTTGATATGAGTAATTAAGATTGTTATTTTTATAATAGGAGATAAAGTGGTGAAGTTTGAATGTTTTATATTTGTATACTCCATTGCAGACTGGATCTGGATGTAATGCAATAACTGATTACATTGCTGTCAGCTTCAATATAATAAAACGAAAACTAGAACTGAACTTATGAATTTATGGAAATTATGAATTTCTAGTCTATCAGTTCATTAGGTCAATGTACTACATTGCCCTATTAACGAGGACGTATTAGCGTGAAATTAGCAGGACCATTAGCAGCTGTATGAGAATTCCCATGAGCTATTTCTCAACATAGTACTTCTTACAACTAGTTCGATTGCACCTATATTTTCTATATTTCGTTCCTAATATAGAATTAATCGATTTCGTAAGAATCCTCCATATTTAAGTTAATTTTTAATGTGATTTTTAGTTTAAACCTATTTTAAGGTGTTAGTTATCTTGCCGTAAGGATTGTTCTTCTTTTTACACTAATGTCTAACTTATTATTATTTGTATTGCATTTATATCTATAGCTAAAACATATCACACAGAGTATCTAAATAGAAAATTTAGAAAATTATTGATAATTACCTCTAGCTGAACAAGTTCTAAATTATGTCTACTATAATTCACAAAAAATCTTGTAAATATTGATCATTCAATGTTTAGTGTAGGTAGGATTATTATTAATTGAATCTTTTTCCAACTGCCTTGCGAACGAAAAGCTTTTTATCAATAAACTAATTATGCTCAAACTTATTGTAACTAATTACAACAAAATATTTTTTGTAAAATGATTTATTCAATTAAACTTGGGAATTTTAATTCGTCTATCATTTTATACCTACCTACGCTGAGTACCTGACTACAGTAACTGTTCCTACCTATAATAGAATTTTTAAGTACCTAATGTTAAACAAACTAAATGATCATCAGGATGTTTTTTTTTTAATAAAAACATAAGTGTAATGAATGCTAAATCAGCTTTTGCAAACGACTATCCTGTCTTAACTCATTATCTCTGATTGTTATCAGCTAAGAGGATAAAGGTCGTTTTGCAGTAGGGTCGTAGAAAGAATGATGAGCAATCGCAAAAACCCAAGTGAGTAGTGTTTCTACATCTCTGATGACTATCTAGGTAGGTACCTACCTACAAAGATAATGGTTACGACAGGACCATAGTGAGAGGTAACTAATCCAAACTTTGAAATGCTGGTTAGTCTAGTATAAAATAGCGTAGTTATGTACTGCTATTATAAAACAGCGTAGTTACGGACCACATCGTATGCGAGATACCACAAGAGAGGACCTAAAACCGACCCCTGCGGAACCCCACGTATTCTCCCTCCGATGTACTGTACGCTACCATACCGATCCAAGATAGAGATATCTAACTCCATTCCAATGTTTAACTTTAGAGATCAAATGTCAACATCGCATGTTAAATTGGAGATAGGCTATTAAAACAAGTAAAAACAGTCAGTCAGGATAAAAGTCGAGTAAAAACGATTGAATGTGCAACTTTTATTTTCTTTGAGTACAATTTTGAGCATCAACATTTAGGGGAGAGTGGGTAACAGTGAATCACTTTTTTTTTTAAAGTAATTCTACTCCGCAGTTTATGGCTAAATGATTCATCTCTGATATTTAATCATAAACTGAGTATCTAATATTTAAAGAAAAAGGCATTTAATGGCGTGTATTATATATAATCACAAGATATAGTCACTTTAAAATAAAATAGGAAATGATTCATTTTGACCCGGGCATGGGTCACTTTGGATCAATGCATGGGTGACAGTGAATCGACTGGGGCACACTGGATCTAATAATTAGAATCAGTATAAAACAGCAATTTGCATATTATTACTTTATATTTGTACTAATATACAGTCTTTTACATTAAAATAGTGTAAGAAAAAATTATAATCACGCTTTAATGAACATAAATACCTATAGGTTTTTATTAGACCTAAAAATTATCATATTATTAATAATTCTTCATTGGTACTATTTATTTTTACTATTACAATGCTGCCAGCGTTCGGGCACGTTTCCCACTGACATTGATATGGACAAATGTTTTGATGCACAATGAGGCCTTTTACCTGTCCCTTTTGTATTTGTATATAGAATTTCGTCTTTTAATCATACTCTTTATCTTCAATTATCGGTTCCTTCCGAACTTCAGCTTCACGGGTCACATTGGATCAGCAGTTCACTGTGACGCAATACGAAATGATTCAGTGTGACCCATTATGGTATTTGGCCGTTAGGGAAAAAGAAAATTAACAAAAAAAAAACTATCTATCTCAAGGACGAAACAACATAGTTTACAACAGATTTAGGATATACCTAACAAGCGTACGACAAAACAAAAACGTCCACATTTCTTATTCACTTAGAAATAAAACAAATTTTAAAACCTCATAAAGAAATAGTTTCGGTACCTACCTACTGAACGGAGTCGGAGTGTGCAATTGCATCTTCCCGATTCGATACCGTTCCGGTGACTAGTTCGTGGGAGAGGGGTATGGACGAGCGGCAAGAACACGTTTGTATGTGTACGTGAGTGTAACACATATTGAATTTTGTTATCCACTGTACCCCGCGATCCACTGTTACCCACTCTCCCTTAAGTATGTTTCATAAAACTTTAAAACACTCACAGTAGGTACCTAACTATGAAAACTTTATTAAAAACACAAAAAAGTTGAAGAATTTAGTGCAAAAGTTTACTTATATCGAAATTAGCAAGTACTTTACGTCAAATCTCAGACTCAATGGTCAATTGTCTATTCTTATAGAAAATTAAAGAACTTTTGCAACTTTCTACCCTGTGTAGGTATACCTATCTACGTATTATGTACGCGCTTCGTTTGTGACTATAGTGCGAATACTGGGTCCTTCTGACTTAGTGCAATAGGTCCAGATTAGGCAATAAAGAATTTCTAACTAACAGCCCGTCCAGTTTGGATGTGTCCGGTTAATGGCTTCTCGACCTCTGCCTCTGCCCAACCCTTGGAACGAATACCTATAGGTGTGATATACTTTTGTGTAATTTATAGGTACTTAATATACGATATCTTGTGTACTAAATAATAAAAGTACGTTGTATTTACATTTCAGACGAAGCTCTAACTTGCAACGTCTGCGACCGGTCATTCCCGACGCGTCGCCAGCTCGGCGATCACCAACAAAAGAAGCGACATTTTGGGTGAGTAGAACTAGGTGCCTAAGCGCCTTTTTTATTAAAAAATTTAAAGGGTCTGTTCAGGAGCAATTGATGTTAAGGTTGCTGCAAATCCAGCAGGCAATCAACTGCATACCCAGCAAATGATTATAACTTTAACTATAGATATAAGGTTCCTCGCGCACGAAGGGTTCCGTACCATTATCGCAAAATACGGCAAAAAAATCACGTTTGTTGTATGGGAGCCCCACTTAAATATTTAATTTACTATGTTTTTAGTATTTGTAGTTATAGCGGCAACAGAAATACATCATCTGTGAAAATTTCCACGGTCTAGGTATCACGGTTCATGAGATACAGCCTGGTGACAGACAGACGGACCGCGGAGTCTTAGTAATTGGGTCCCGTTTTTACCCTTTGGGTACGGAACCCTAAAAAAGAAAAAACTATTGCCTCGTTGGTCTAGTGGTCGCTGCTGCTGATCATAAGGTCCTGGGTTCGATTCCCAGTTCGGACAGTGTTATTGGGTGAACTATCTGGAATTTCTCAGTATCAGCCCGGAGTCTCGAGTTTTGTGCCCGGTTGATGGCAATAGGCTCGTCCCCTATTACATTGAGCTTAAACATAACTGCAGCGGGAGCAGGTACTATATTTGCACCTCTTACCTAACCCTTCGGGGGTGGTGTTACTTATTTACTTTTATAACCATATTATAATTATGATCACAGTTACTTTGTTAAGCACATCCAGCAGTAATCTAGTATTATGATGACAAAATGACCTCTCAATGAGAAGTACCTACTAAGTATAAACTTTGTATTTTCCTAATCGCCATATGTAAAAAAAAAACAAATTCCAAATAGAGGTTAATAGTATAAACTTACTTGCTTTGATAAGACACAATTTTTCAAAACCTCGATAGAAGATAACAGGTTTTGCCGAGATGAACAGATACTCGCACCAGGGCCCGATCCAGCAATTTCGTCGCTCCGGGCATAGACAATATTTACCGCCCATGGTGTTCTTTAAAATGACGCCTTAAATGGAGGTAAAGTTTCAGAATATTATCTATTTTATAAAACTGCGGTTTGTAACCGTCGGATCGGATAAAGCCGCTATTTTGACAACCTTGAGTGAAGAGAAAACGAAGTGAGCTCGAAAATTTCACCTAAAATTTTTCGCATTATTATGATGTTAAGTTGTTTAACGGTGGGGTTACAACAACATTCAACAGCGAAGCGAGCTTGAAAATTTGAATACCACACCAAGAATAAGTTAGATTTTCTGATGAAATGGGCTGTTAGTTCAATTTGGCTGCCCCTCATTTATGCCGCTTTGGGCATTTGCCCGGCTCGCCCCTCCCTGGCGCTAACTCGCACGATTTTTGTTGTGGCATCATATTGACGTCCTCACTAACTTACAACTTCTCATTCACAGATGCAGCGCGTGCGACAGCCTGTTCCCGTCGCTGATGGCACTGGAGCATCACAAGGAAGAGTTCCAGCACTGGAGCGACTCGTCCTACTGCTCACACTCCGATTCTGACGACAGCGAACTCGACACCTGCCACGAAGACAAGCATCGACTTCTCTAATGCCACCACCTCATTATTGCCGGGGAGAAACCCACTAAGCTGGGCACTTTTGTCTGAAAAGCTCTGTACAATTCTTCTGGAATAGGCAAGCGTGTAGCTAGTTATATTTTGTAAGGGCCTCTGAGAAAACCTATCTATCACAAACGGTCATCCGCAAATCCTACTATAAACCTAGTAAGTAATCGGAAACCTATCCCGCCAACATGGGCCATTTATATTCTACTGTATCTGGAGATGGGTTTACTCCCAGACACACTGGCCACGTATTTTAATCAAATAAATTATATGCCCAATGTGTCACCAATTCACCATAAATCCACCGACACCATGTACTGCTGTCTGTTTTGCGGACAATGTCCTAAAATAAATGTTCTCTATTTATAGCATCTATTTTGCCTAATCATACAATCTCATACTGGTTAGCTTAGAGTTGTTAGTAAATAATATACCCAGTATTACTCCAGTCCCTCAGTAGTATTATTATAAAAGTGTTGGCCCCCAATTTATTTGGGTAATGTTTAGTGATTTACTTTGCTAGCTACACGCTTGACTTGACTGTAACTATTCTGTTCGATGTCTAAACAATGGTCTAACGATTCTTATATAAATGTAAGTTCTGTGTCATTAGACATCGACTTCATCCGATAGATAGGCTGTATGTAAAGGTATTAAAACTCAAACAGATCAGTAAAAAACGCATATATTTTTATGCCATGAATCAAAATTATATCTGGGTCTTAAAGACTTCAGTGTTTACTTAAAAAGTATACAATGTTAATGAATTTACAAAAACAATGATTTTCTCATAATATTAGTCACCATTGTGACTTTTCAGAAATAATGTTTATAATAGGAAAGAATATTACAGTATTCCTAAGTATATAATACTATATATACTGAAGCCTAATTATTGTACAGTGTAGACACATATCATTTTGTACAAGCATACGTACCTACGACGTAAGGGAGAACGAACGATGTGAAGTGAATAGAAATATAAATATTAATTCATAATCTTGTGATTTCCATGAATTGTCTAAGAATAACTACAAACATACTTATTAAGTCTAAGTACTTAAAATCAAAGACAACCATTTCGTAGAAGACTTGGTTTTTAATTTAGTATTATTGCACATAATGCAAATTATGTTTATTTTTATCAAAAAGCAACTTTCTAATTATGGCTTTTCTACACTGTTATACATAGGTACATTATTATGTTTGGGTGAATAGAACTGGACAAGAACAATAACTTATATTCGTTCCAGTTCGCGTTCGTCAATTTCGTTTACAAACATTCGACTACGAATGTCTACGTAATCATTTAGTTATTAGAATAAATCCGTGTACTTTTTTTTGTCATTTTCTTAGTTTTTTTCCTTTGCATAAATCGATTGATAATAAAGATAGCATAGAGGATATAATATTACTAGCCCGAAAATCAAGTAAAAACATTTTTGGCGGGTAACGTAGCAGTGTAACGATGTTTTGGTTACGATTCGTAATAATTTGAATGTCACATAATTTGGAGCTGAATCTCAATAGAACATTTGCTTTTGATGTCTAGTATTCTTGGAAGTTCCGTGTTAGAGTTATATAGTCACAAGAGTAGGTAAGTTAAGATTTGATGTAATTTTTTAATGAAACTAGAAAGCTTGTTCACAAAACTAGTAAATTAACAATTGTAAAAGTAGTTAGTAAAAGTAATTTTTGCCCTCAAGTTTGAATAGTATGTGTCTCCTTTTTGTATAAATCCTCTACTTTTGTGAACACGCCATTTCTCTTCGCTTCACGTTAGTTAGTACTCCTGCCTCTTAGCTGACGTCATATCTTTGTAAATACTTCCTAGTGATATCCCGGCAATAATGCATATCACGGTACTGTTATATGACTGATATTTTAGTCTAGTTCTGTAAATATTTGTTAATTATAGGTCTGTGTCATCAGAATCACTTTTAGAATTTTAAATTCTTAGTGTCACCAAATTAAATGTATGTATCCCGCCCCCTTCCCTACCGAGGTACCTTTCGAGTTTATAGTATTACTAGTTTAAGTATCAATTGTAACATTCCAACTAGTCGTACTATTTTTATAAAGTATTAATTGTATTTCAACATCGTAATGTATGTATATTGTAAAATTTGTAAGGTTCTCACTCTGTAATTTAGACAGGGAGGAGACGATGAACGAACTATTCGTACAAATAAAAATACGATTGAAAATATGTACAGAAATGTTTATTTTATAGGAAATCACATAACCACAGAGTACAGGCTACGAACACGTATGTACTGCGCTATGTCCGATCTCCCATAAAGGTACCGAAAGGCCGCGATCGGCGCGTATCGTCCGGGGAGCGACGTACACATCTTTAATTTTCATATCGAGTAATCAGGAATACAAATCACGAATCTCTTACAAAAGCATAATACGAGTAAGTCTAGGGACGGCTCACCCCCGGCGGCGGCGGGCGGCGGGGGGCGCCATACATGTTACGTTACGTTAGGATAATTATATGCTGCACGCGCAGGCGCGCCGAGTCCTAGTCAGCCGGCGGCGGCCGGCGAGCGCTCAGGCCGTGCCGTTCAGCAGCGGCTCGGCCTTCGCCTTGGCCAGCGGCGAGCGGCGCTTGCTGGCGGCCGCCGGGGGGCCCGTGCCCGCTGTGCCCGCCGTGCCCGCCGTGCCCACCGTGCCCGCCGTACCCGCCGCGCGAGGCTCCCGCGCCTCCCTGGCGCCCTCGCCCGCCGCGCCCGCGCTGGCGGTGGCGCCCGCGCCCGCACCCGCGACAGCCTGAGCGCCAGTGCCGGTGCTCGGCCCGTTCTTCCACCCGCCTCCTGCAACACCCACAAGTCAAGCCGCATCCGCCGTATGCACCTACACAGAGACCTACGTCGACGACCGACACGACAAACTGCGATGCAGCATTACACTAAACATGAAGACCGACAAACTACAATCTAACTTGTAAAATAATTCTAGAATAATAGTTTTCACTCATCATTCCAAAGTAACATCTTGCAATTTTTCTACATAGCAGTATTACTTGTTTGATATTATGTAGCACTGCATCGCGCCGTCGTGTATGTCGTTCATGTAGGACGATGTGTAAGATACGACTACTGTCGAACATTTCGAGACTCTACGAGTCAGAAATCTGAAAATCTTACATCATGTTGGCGAACGGTCCTAAGTCATGCGACCGCTACGTCTATAGCGCGTCTACTACATTGAGAAATAATAACAAAGCCATAAACTAGAAGGAGACTAGAAACTTTTAGTGCGAAAACACAAATTAAAATCAAATCATGCAGGTTTACACAGTTATACTGTTGTGCATATGTGTAAGTACATTTGTGTCAAAAAATAGTTTTTTTTTTAAATATTATTATATGAAGTATTATGAATGCAATACATCAAAATGATTTTACTATTATTCACTGAACCAATCCGTGGTGCCACTTTATGGCCAATATAGCTCAAGGTGGTCAGTATTAAAAAGGAGGGTGTATGATATTTATAGACCAGCTCGTTGGTGCAACAGTAAGTGTGGGTGTAGTTAGTGAGCAGTGCATGGTGTCCGTGTGTGGGTGTGCGTGTGTGGGTGTGCGTGTGTGGGTGTGCGTGTGTACCTGCCCTCCTCCGGCGCCGGCGCCTGGCGCTGGCCGCCTCGCCCGCGCCGCGGCCCTCCTCGGACGTCGCCGACTCTGAACAACACATGCCAAGTGCCTACACATTGCCAGCCAGCGCCACTACCACGACTGCTCAGAGCCCAGAGTGCAGGGGACTAGTCGTTTGCTGCGCCCGCCGGGGGACGGAAGTCTACTCGGTAACATTAACGAAGCAATATTCATGGCACGTGCGCGGTAAATTAAACTTCTAACATCATTCCAAATGATAACCACATTACATAGATAACAGAACCATAACATAGCAACTACGTACATGATGGTACGAATCATAGGGCCGATATCTGAATTATATTTTTGGAGTTCAGAATTTGTCAAACAGTACTTTAGTGGCAATTTTTCAGGCCAAAGAACAGTTTGACAAATACTCAACTTCAAATGCTTAATGCAGAGATCGGTGGACAGACGCTGTATTCGAGCAGCCCACACCGAAGGATTAGTAACCGCAGCACAAAGCGAGAGAAGGAAACACATCGTCCATAGATAGCAAACAACTATTCACCCCGCGCATCTAACTGGTAGAAGAATGTAACTAAAACTTCCCATTCATCCTTCTACAGTTTATGTACTAATTAAAATGTAAAACGGGGTGCACAGAAAAAAATAAACATATAAACATTATAATGCATATAAATACACTTATGAGGTAAGATAAACACTACAACTACATTTTAACTAGCACATTCAGTAATATTTTCAGATTTGTCGTGATGGCATAGCTTTTCGATTGCATTAGCTAACTTGATTTTAAATAGAATAGGAACATATAACTAGGTATGTATTGTGGGCGGTCGACAAACTTTGGGGTTATTGCAGTCGAGACTTTTACGTTATTAAACGATTGACATGTTCTATGTACGATTTCTGATTTAATATTAAATTAATAGCCAATAATACGACTCTTATTTTTGTAGTTACCTTATAAAAGCATCTGGTATAGTAACACAAATTCAGTTTTTGTTGAATTTTATATTATGAATACTTGTTCAGCTCTTTTTGTCTTTGAAAAGCAGTTTTTTCACGCGGCCTAGAAATATATTTTCCTATTTAAGATATTTCTGTATTAACTGTTAGCTTTAGTAATTAAAATGACTTTTCTTCAAGCTCACAACTATGTGAGTTTAACTTTGTGTTTCATAAACAAATCAATTTATTCTCGTATCTACATGTAAAACTATTAAAAATTCAAACGCATATAGTCCGATAATATTTTATTTCAATATTAAGACTATCCAACTTATAGCTCATTTATTTCTAAGAACAACATACCCAAAAGCGTGGGCGTGCTTTCAAGACCTTGTTTCTGAATGAGACGAATATCTTTAGAATATACAAAGCAAAGATTCCCCTTGATAATAAAAAATGTATCACAACTCAGCGAACAGCCAGCAAATTAGGGCGAACTATCATGTTTCCATTGTGTGAGAGAGACGGAGCTATACAGGACGAAGAGCACTATTTCTTTATCCTAGCAGAATCAAGATGTCGTTGACACGTTATGGTACGGCCCCTGATCTATCACACACTATGATAAGTATGTACAGTATATCGCACGTATTTGGTAAAAATTTACATCGAGACCGCCTATGCAAAGTGTAACAGAAAAAAAGCATAATCTCAAAATGGGTGATTGTACTCATTATTATGAACATATTATGGGACCAACTCCAAAATTGCGAAAATACAACTTTTACAGACATTTAATAGTACATTACTGCAGCGGCCAGCAAAAGAGGCATTGATGGACGAACGTGTAAATGTGGGCCGAGGCGAAGCCGAGGCACACATACGTAAGTTCATCAATGCCTAGTTGTGGCCAAGGCTTGTTTGTATAGTGCTTTTCTCAAATAATGCGCGGAAATTAAAACTAAGTAGTACCTAGAACTCATTTTGTCAAATATAATTACTTTTCAAAATCAATGACGAACAACGAACAAAAATAATTATGCCCTCGTTAGGCTATGTATAATATTTAGTATCCAAAAATCTTGTTCATAAATTCAAATTCTATTTAGTCCGTCAGTGAGAATACCTAATAATATTGGACATGTATTTTTTGACTTATAAAATGAATGAAAATTTACGCAGATAAAGCGCATCAAAGTTTAAAAGTGGAGGTTTGTGACGGCACTTTTGAGTAAAAGGTGTACTAAAACTTGAAGCTTACTATAACGTTGTTATTTATAGTTTACGTGACAAAAGAAAAATACGTGACAAATATTTTTTATCAACAGGGGCATTATTTTTTATCACCTTCCCTATTGTAGCATCGGTGCCGCTTTTCGTTGATCAGTATTGCGCGATTGACTGTACGTACGATAGCACGGGCATGACGATCTAGACAAGTGAGATACTATCAACGAAAACGTCGCAATAATGAATGGGAAAATATAGGGGATTTCCAAGCGCTAGCGAAATATCCCGTGATCAATCCCTTACATTTTGGCATTTGACTAAAGATAGTTCAACTCGTCTGTGCGTGCGCTTTATACATTATGCATTTGTGTGGCAGTGACGCGTCAGTCGTCGCCGCGCGCAAAGAAGAGTTGAATTAACTACATCGTTATCTCCGACATTGAATGACACTGTCTAGAGCCTATGGTGGCCAATCCATCTTGAGCAAGCGTGGTGATCAATGATCGTGCCATATTTGTATGAGAAGAGCCTTTTGCCTTGCAGTGGTATAGTTACATATGGCTTGCTGGCTGTCCGCCTGGCCGCGAGTTTGTCGAGCGCCCACGTGCGCACATAGCGCATACATAATACTCTAGAGTACAAAGCGCGCCTATGTCGTACCTCTGTCCGCACTAGACACGTCCTGGCTGTCTAGCACACTGCTCTCGTCGTCAGTTTGCCTTCGTCTGTCTTCGCGTCGTCTGCCGCTCTGTAAGAGTACGAAGACATGTTTAGATATACATGCTTTTATCAATGGTTACATTTTGAAAATTTTAAGATGAATAAAATGGTTCCTATCAAAAAAATATTATAATTCTATTGGATGGCAAACAAATTGATGTTCTGCTGCCTCTGACTATCTATCTTCTGAGTCTGCTATGCTAAAGCATCAGATGAATTTTAACTTACGAGACTCAAATAAGTCTAGCTGCCACACCATTTAAACTTGACAATGCTATTTGGCTACTGATATAGATTTAGGAATAGGTATTTCCCTTACACAATTAAATAATCTGAATCAGATCATATGGGGTGTAAGGGGGTACATTCAAGATCTAAGTGCCCCAAGTCAACCTCACCTGCTCGCGGTACATCCTGCTAAATAACAAACGAGGCTCTGACGACAACCGATAAATGGCGGTATAACCATTTTAACAAATCTTCGCAGCTAAGTGGTACAGACTGGTGATGGGCAGCAGCGTCACCAGTGCGAAAAAGCTGCGATCTGCGATCGCCAACCCGCATGCCCAGCGTGGCGATTATGGGCAAACCCTCCAATATGACAAGTCGAAATCAACCACGGCCCCCAGTTCCCGGCCGCCCTGCTGTTATACCTGATTATGGCGGCGGTCACGGAGACGGCAGGGCATTCGGGGGTGCGAAGAATCACCGGGTTACGGACGGCCGCCGAACCCAACTGACCTTGGCGACGTATAATGGACGCACGTTACGGCTTGATGAACACCTCGTGCAGCTTGAGGAAGAACTCGAGAGTATAAGGTGGCACGTTCTAGGGCTGAGTGAAGTCCGAAGAGAGGGGGAGGATACAATAACACTCAAATCAGGCCACCTTATGTATTTCCGAGAGGGAGACCAACTATCCCAGGGTGGCGTCGGGTTCCTGGTAAACAAGTCCATTTGTGACAACGTTGTGGAGGTTTCCAGTGTCTCGAACCGGGTAGCGTACCTCATAATTAAGCTAACCGAGAGGTATAGCCTCAAAGTTGTACAGGTTTACGCACCGACCTCGGCACACTCGGACGACGAAGTGGAGGAAATGTTTGAGGACATTTCCAAGGCCTTGCATTCCACCACTAAGACCCACTACAGCGTTCTCATGGGGGATTTTAACGCCAAAGTGGGAGTACAGAATTGCAGTGATTCGGTAGTAGGATCCTACGGGTTTGGTAGCAGGAATCATAGGGGGCAAATGCTTGTCAACTTCCTAGAAAGAGAGGGTCTTTTCGTAATGAATTCCTTCTTTAAGAAACAGCCACAAAGGAAGTGGACATGGCGAAGCCCCGACAACGTGACTAAAAATGAGATAGACTTCATCATAACAGATAAAAAGCACATATTCAGGGATGTCTCAGTGATCAACAGGTTTAATACCGGCAGCGATCACAGACTTGTTCGAGGCTCCCTGAATATCAATTGCAAGCTTGAGAGAACTCGTTTGATGAAGTCTAGGCTCCGTCCCAATATGCTCCAAACAATGTTGGGATCTGAAGCGTTCCAGTCAGACCTGGAGAACCGTTTTGCTGCCGTGGAAACCACAAATAGCGTTGACCAGGCGCTCGACCAAATGGTGGAAATCCTCAGGGAGGAAGGTGCGAGATTTTGTAAGATGCGGCGTACGGGCAGGAAGTCCAAACTTTCGGAGGGAACTCTGAAGCTTATGATGGAGCGACGTGAAAATCCACCGGTCACTTGTCAGAACAGCGGGCACTCAATAAACATATAAGGAAAATGGTACGACGCGACCTCCGACGAGCCAACACGCTCTCTATAGAGAAAGCGATTGAGCAAAACCGGGGGTCGAAAGTGTTTGTCCAGTGACTTGGGAGGAGCCATCTGACGAAGTTGACTACATCTAATGGGAATATCGTCGTTTCGAAGCCGGAGATTCTTTCGGAAGTTGAAAACTTCTACGGCCAATTGTACGCAACGCATGCATCTCGGCCTGATCCCGAAAATGAGGATTCTAGAGCCACCTTAACACGCCATTTCACAGAAGACCTGCCTGAAATAAGCCAAGACGAAATCGAGGCGGCTCTCAAACAGCTTAAAAATGGAAAAGCCCCGGGTGAGGACGGGATAACTACCGAGCTACTGAAAGCGGGAGGACGACCGGTACTGAAGGAGCTTGGGGAGCTCTTCAATTCTGTCCTGTTCTCTGGGAGAACTCCAGAAGCGTGGCAAAGGAGCGTGGTCATTCTGTTCTTCAAAAAGGGTGACAAGACCCTTTTGAAGAATTATAGACCCATTTCGCTTCTTAGCCACGTATATAAGTTGTTCTCGAGAGTCGTCACGAATCGTCTAGCGCGAAGATTCGACGAGTTTCAACCACCGGAGCAGGCCGGGTTCCGAGGTGGATACAGCACCATAGACCACATCCACACAGTGCGGCAAATTATACAGAAGTCCGAAGAATATAATCGGCCCCTGTGTTTTGCTTTTGTGGACTATGAGAAGGCTTTTGACTCTATCGAAACCTGGTCTGTTTTGGAGTCTATGCAGCGGTGCCAAGTGGACTGGCGATACATCCAAGTGCTGAGATGTCTTTATGCAAACGCCACAATGACCGTCCAAAGTCAGGACCGGCAAACTAAGCATATCTCACTGCGTCGAGGGGTTAGACAAGGGGACGTTATTTCCCCGAAATTGTTTAGCAACGCGGTGGAGGATATGTTTAAGACGCTGGACTGGGAAGGACGCGGCATTAATATAAACGGCAAGTACATCTCACACCTGCGATTTGCGGATGACATCGTAGTAATAGCAGAGTCACTGCATGACTTGCAACTGATGCTGAACGGCTTAGCTGGTTCTTCTGCACGCATCGGGCTCCGGATGAACTTGGACAAAACCCAGGTTATGTTCAATTCACACGTCACTCCGGGACCCATTGTGGTCAATGGCGGTGCTCTCAAAGTTGTTCGAGAATACGTTTACCTCGGGCAAACTCTGCAGTTTGGTAAGAACAACTTTGATAAGGAGGCTAATAGAAGAATACAGCTGGGCTGGGCGGCGTTTGGGAAACTTCGTCGAGTCTTCTCGTCACGTATCCCACAGAGCCTGAAGACCAAAGTCTTCAACCAGTGCGTCCTACCTGTTATGACCTACGGCGCCGAGACGTGGACACTCACAATACGGCTGGTTCATCGGTTCAAAGTTGCTCAGCGAGCAATGGAAAGGGCTATGCTCGGAGTCTCTCTAAGGGATCGAATCCGAAACGAGGTGATCCGGCAGAGAACCAAAGTTGTCGACATAGCTCACAGAATAAGTAAGCTGAAGTGGCAATGGGCCGGCCATATAAGTCGTAGAACCGATGACCGTTGGGGTAGACGTGTTCTTGAGTGGAGACCGCGAATCGGTAAACGTAAGGTGGGACGCCCTCAGGCTAGGTGGAGTGACGATCTTCGCGGGGTCGCTGGTAGCAGCTGGCTAAGAGTAGCCGAAAATCGAAGCAAATGGCGTGCAATTGGAGAGGCCTATGTCCAGCAGTGGACTGCTATAGGCTGATGATGATGATGATGAGATCATATCATACCTTCCATAAAAGACAATTGTTGTTGTTTTATTAGTCTGCAAAGCTTTTTGCCTAAGTAGTTGGGGTCAGTTTCCAGTCTAACCTGATGCACCTGCGAACCAGTATTTTACATGGAGTGATTGTCTATCTGGTGTTTACAACTCATTAACTAGGTAACACTAAGAGCAGTGGTGGCCCAGTGGTAACGGCCGCGACTTACAAGTTGTAGGTCGTGGGTTCGAACCTAGGCAGGCACTTTACTTTGCGTGAACTATTTCATCAGTGCCGTTCTCAAAACGTTGAAGGAAAATATCGTAAGCAAACTAGCATGTTATAGAATCAAAAACCCGAAGACATGTTTGTGATATAATCAACCAGCATTGGGTCTGCGTAGTAATTACGACCTAAATTCTCTCACAGAGAGGAGGCCTGCATGCACAACAGATCAAATAGAAGTTGGAACGGAACGTTTCAACGGATCAAGTGAATAGGGGGTTTATCTATCCTATCCTGGGCAACATTCATTCATTGGGTAAGACTGGGGTCAGATATTCTGGCTTTTACCCTGGTTATCCTTAACAACTGTCAAAGATATAATGACAGCCAGGACTAACAGTTTAACGTGCTTTTCAGGGCACGGAGGCATCTTGGTACGCTAAGATCTCCTGTGTGGTTGTTATTTAGACAGTTGCTCTTCCCTGCCCTTGTGTGATCTATGATACGTAGAGTAGCGAGTTTACTTGTCGTATTTAGTGTCATTCGGTCCTTTGTACATGGGGTACCTAATATGTAATAGTAGCTGGCAGTACGTACCGGTGCGCGCGCGTCACTGGCGCGAGGCTGGCGCGGCGCGGCGGTGTGCGCGCGGCCGTTCTCCAGCGGCACACGCCTGTCTGCACGTTCTTCTAATATGTACTAATATGTAATAGTAGCTGGCAGTACGTACCGGTGCGCGCGCGTCACTGGCGCGAGGCTGGCGCGGCGCGGCGGTGTGCGCGCGGCCGTTCTCCAGCGGCACACGCCTGTCTGCACGTTCTTCTAATATGTACTAATATGTAATAGTAGCTGGCAGTACGTACCGGTGCGCGCGCGTCACTGGCGCGAGGCTGGCGCGGCGCGGCGGTGTGCGCGCGGCCGTTCTCCAGCGGCACACGCCTGTCTGCACGTTCTTCTAATATGTACTAATATGTAATAGTAGCTGGCAGTACGTACCGGTGCGCGCGCGTCACTGGCGCGAGGCTGGCGCGGCGCGGCGGTGTGCGCGCGGCCGTTCTCCAGCGGCACACGCCTGTCTGCACGTTCTTCTAATATGTACTAATATGTAATAGTAGCTGGCAGTACGTACCGGTGCGCGCGCGTCACTGGCGCGAGGCTGGCGCGGCGCGGCGGTGTGCGCGCGGCCGTTCTCCAGCGGCACACGCCTGTCTGCACGTTCTTCTCCGCCGCGCCGCTCGCCGCGCTCGCCACGCTCGCTGGATCTGTAGCATTAACACACATTAACTACCACTCTACAAACACTGCTATACGATAGTGCGTCCACATCTGCTTGTTTGCGAGAAGCTCGCAAACTACATACGTGCATTTACATAACGTGATCTATTCGCGCGCAAGGTACATGTCGCGCGAAATCTGCACAAGCGCTACCCGTACGGGTAGCGAATAAAGAAGTGATGTAAACTACATGCACACGACAACGTATTCGATGCTCATTCTCAAGACTTGAACACATGTTGAATGATGTTTTGTAACGATTGTATGAAAGGTAGAGGCAGCAAGCGGAATTAAGAATAACAATAATTTATTTACTACTTGTAAAAAAGAGCTACCTTTCACAAAGAGGAGGCCTATGTCCCAGCAGTGGGAACATTATAAAGCTGATGATGTTGATTTAAAAGTAAGAATGCTACCCTAGAAGAGAAGTACTCAAAATATGAATACTACTGAAAAACATTGAGATAAACGCTGCAATATAGACATTGATTGAGTACACAATAGCTAAATGTTTCAATAAGATGTGATCACGACCCACATTGCCTGACGCATTGCAGCACACAGTAGCAGTGCCGCAGTGAGAGAGCGTACCTGTTGGTGCGGGGCGCGCGGCCCCCGCGGCCGCGGTAGCCGGCGCTGTCGCTGCGCTCGTCGCCCAGCTCCGGCGTCATGCGCCGCCCGCCAGCTGCAATACAATATGTTCCACATTACTAACAAGTCAAATTTCAAAAACTCCCCAACATATTTATCTTGCGAAAATATCTTGATTCAAACAGTAAAACGCCCATAACTTTTGAACGGCTGAACCGATTCAAACATAGCTAAGAACACTCTCGACATAATCACCTTTCAAACAAAAAAACTAAATCGGTTCATCCGTTGAGGCGCTATGATGCCACAGACAGACACACAGATACACAGCAACACACGTCAAAATTATAACACCCCTCTTTTTCCGTTGGGGGTTAAAAATATCCTCAGGCGGACCACGACATAGTCCGAAGAATTGCCGATTAGTTACGACTGGTAGCAGGCAGGGCACATTGTTCCTCATTCTTATCAGTCCTTTAATGTGCCTAATGCTGGGATACAGCCTCCTCTCTGTGAGAGAGGGAAAAGGCCTTAAGCTCACACATCAGCTGCACACAATACCACCTTAAACGGAGATGACTGCTCGTTGACCACGCGCCGAAAGCTAGCAGGCAACCAGCGGTTCACGCGCCGACCGCTTTAGTTTTTCCTTTACCGACAAGCTAATAACGTGCTTCAAGCTCACAATCTGCGTGCGTAAAGCGCGTGGGCCACCCGCTTCAAGTGCGTGGGAAGTATGCGGTAAACGAGACGTCAACTGTCGAGCGGTACGATGGCGGTAAGCTCGCTTACAACTAACTGTCTGCTAATTTGTGTTGACAATATATGTATGTCTACTTAGGATGCTCTGAAGCTAAATTTTCAATTAATATTATTTTGCTGGGTCGGAGCAGTCTCGTATAAGTCGGCTTTTACTTTGATCACAGAACGGATAATCAATGAGGTACAAAGGTTCCGGAGAGGCGACCGCGTACCGAAAGACGCAGCATTGGAAGGCCTCTCAATGCACTGAATGGTGTGGCAACACTTGGGAGAGAGTCATGTTCACGTACCGGTGGGGTACCGGTGGTGCGGCGGGCGCGTGCGGCGCGCGCGCGAGGCGGGCTGTCCGCGCGGCGGCGGGTACGCCATGGTGCCGCCGCCCATCACCACGCGCAGCTGCTGGTCGATCTCCAGCTTCTCGGCGCGCAGCTGCTCGACTTCCTGCCAGGGAACCATAGCACACACGTCAAGTAGGGCGCCACACAATAGTAGTTTATGAAACTGTTGCATAATGAGGGGTATTAAAACATGAGTGTGTGTTTAAAAACCGAGCCGTAGGCGAGGTTTTTAATAGTTTTCACACGAATGTTTTAATATTCTTTGTGCATTAAAACTTGCATGCATATAGGCGTACCGTTGTCATTAGGACTGTACGCCAAGATGCATGCTAGTTGAGTCCGGCTGTCATTTCCGCCGGTTGCCAGTTACGATGCTGCGAAGCCAAAACTGATCACAGTCTAATTGCGACTTCGCCTAAAAAGACGTATAATAGATTTTATCTACTCTCATATCGTAATATTCGAATTATAAAATTCAAAACGAGTTTATATTGGCATACTTTATAAACACAATACCGAAATTTAAAAATAGAATCTTATTATAACACTATTTCTCTAACAAAATAATGCTATAAAACAATTGTTTTTCTATTACGATACAGGACAAATCCAAGAAGTTTATCACTAAGGAGTTTCCATCATTTTTTTTTGTAATGCCATTTTATAGTACTTATTATAAAAAGATTTGATTCCAATTTTAAATTGTCTATGACAATGCCCGCTTTAGACTTAGCACGCACTGCGATTTTTCTTCGCGCGAATTTTGTTTCCTTCTACTTGTTCATAGAGCTCAAAATATTCGGGCGAATTAAATTCGCGCCGTAATGCGGTGGATTCTGTGGCAAAACACGGATTTCTTGCGGTATTAACAACAATGCGAACAACTTCATACAATTCCATAGGTCACAGAATGGGCGGAAAAAATCGCGCGAATAAAGATCGCAGTGCGTGCTAAGCCTTAGCGCATGCGCGGTTAATGCGGTGATGTGCTGGGTTTTGGCGCCATTCATACGTTTTGCAAGTTTTGCTGTACTGAATTTCATGAGTTATTTTAATTATTGTTTAAAAATGTCTGATATCAGTGAATGTGAAGAAAATTTGACTCCACCCGATATTTTAGATGCGGCGAAGGAAATTACTCTTAATTTATTACCAGCAAAGTCGAGAAAAGTATATGACAAATGCTATCACGATTTTATGGCATGGAAAATGCAAAAAGAGGTATTTTGTAGGTTCAATCCCAATTTATGAGTGTAGATAAAATAGTGTATGAAACTGCACATAACTAGGTATTAATGAGATAATTAGCGACCATTGTACCGATAGTGATGTCACCCAATAGGTTCGACCAACACCGAGGAGGTTCTCGTTAGGCGATTAGTTACTGTTATGTTGACAACTTGTTACCTTGAGGTGCGCCACGTGGTACTCCACCAGCACCTTGGCGTTGGCGATGTTCTCGCGCGTGCCCACGAACACGAAGGGCACCATGCCCTCCTCGCGCGGCGCGCTGGGCTGCGGCTCGTTGTCGCCCTCCACCTTCACCTGCGCCGCAACCAACTGGGTACACTACACTTAACTACTGCGGCAACTACTAACTAAGCACAATATACATATACACAGTTACAGCCGGGATTTGAAAGCCTGTTCCAGTTTATAAAGCCGGAATAAAAAACGCGAGATAAGAGCCCCGAGGCCTCGCTTCCACCTGCAACCAGCTCACATGCAAGTTGCATAACATTGCGGGAGTTATAATCTAATCAATCGCTCGATCATGCCTCGCAATATTTTTGTTATTGGCGGTGACTTTATGCGTCCACATATTTTTATATATTTTCAGTGAGAATTGATTTGATGCATAGGAATTCGTCGCGATGCATATTTTTACTAGACTGACGTCAAAACTCATGTTGTCTTGACCAGGCTTACAGAAACCGAGAAATCCAAACACGCTCTGAACTTGGCACCAAGTCGTGTGTTTACGGCACATCAGCGAATTGCGAAGATTAGTACACACTTCAAGCAACACAACAAATTTATTGTACACAGCCAATCAAAGATATTCGAAATCATAATTCACATGGGTTATTAACAAACAGCATGCACACTATGAAACGAATATTTCGGAATACCAATGTTAAATTTAGAAAAAAAACAATACTTAAGCATATTGCTGATTTTTTAAATTGTAAACAAAAAATATAACTGCGGCTAGTGCTCAGAGCGGCCTAGAAGATTAAACAGAATCGGAAATTCAAAATCAGGTTAAACTTGGGCTTTCATGTACATAAATGAACCACGGGACGCGAAGAAGCTTTAGCTATTATCTCGCTCGCCCGGAAACGCGACGCGTATTAAATCGTAGACTTTTTAGAAACACGCGTCCCGTAGTTCTATTATGTCCATGGCTATAACAACAAAGCTGTAGTGAAAACAGCATTTACAGAGATAAAACTGCGTAATATTTACCTGGGGACTGGAACCGAGATCTAAAAGTATTACTGGCCTTGTGCTTTGACTAAGACTTGATTCAATCTGCGGAGCGAGCACGGCCTACTGTGACAGCCTTCAGTCACACATGTTTATCACAGTTTGGGAGCAAAATCCATGATAAAATGCGTGACTCAAGCCTATCACAGATGCCGTGCGCCCGTGCTCGCCCGGCTGTTTAGCTCTTGTACAACAATAACGGTAATAAATAATACCTAGCCATAGTACATGCTATGTAACGTTTATAGATCTGGGTCTGAATTTAATCTTAAAATTAGAAATAAAAAGGCTCAATATTCAGGGGCCGTACAGACAAGTGTAAAAGTCATAATTTTGATGTGAAGTATACGACATAACGTAAGCCTGAAAAGATTCTGTTCAATGGGGTGCCCATGACCTCTTATAGCAAGGTTATTTCCAGTGTGCTTAAGGGACAGAAGTATATAACTTGCATATACTTGTCCCTTTTTCTCAGTCGAACCATTATAATTTTGGTACAGGGGCAGGTCTACGTTATTATAAAGGCCATAACACAATAGCTTGACTGCGGCATGAATAGCCGCCTATAATGACTTGAACACTTTCGCGTACGGCCCCGGTGCTCTAAGCTGCCGGCCAGCCCGGGCAGCCCGGCCAGCCCGGCCAGCCCGGCCAGCAGGTTAGAGTGGCAGCTCAGCAGTTAACTCACGCGCACAACGCCGCTCTTGTCCACGATCTCCTGTATGACCTTCCCGTTCTTGCCGATGACCTTGCCGACCAGCGCGCGAGGCACCTTGATGGACTCCTCCGCGTATTCCAGCAGCGACCGCGCCGCGCGGACTGCGTCTACTGACTGGTGGATAATACAAATTACATTGTTTAGTTTTTGTGCTATTTGATTGTTGAAAGGATTGGTCAGATATTGCTATAGGCGGATACAAAGGAAATATGGAAGGAAGGGAAGCCCTAGTGGGATATAACAGACTTATTATTTTTACTTGATTAGCTGACAACATAAAAAAGTAATAATAATTTAGGACTTTTTATTAGGATTGTATGTGAGGGACTGACTCATTGGACCTTATTTATAAAAATCTGGTCACTGTTAGCAAATGATTAGCAGATGTTTTATTCATATTTTTAACAGACTTCAAAATGAGGAGGTTCTCAATTTGACTGTAGTTTTTTTATGTGTCATCTCAAAAGTTTTTACTAGGTGAACCGATTTTGAGGATTATTTTTTTATTTGAAAGCTGGTAACCACATAATGGTTTGACCCATTTAAATTTGGTGAAGATCTGATGAAGAACTTCGGAGATATACAACAGAACTCTTCAATAAACAATGGCAAATCTCTGTGCCTGATGTATGTTTATTGTTTACGCCATTTCATAACATAACACCACGCCGGTAAGCTCTAAAGGTGTACGCAGATGTGTACAGTTCACCCCAGTACTCTCATTTCACTGGTTATGTTCAAGTTTTATGTTATTCGGTTATCTATTCTGGCATAACTTTGTGCTTTATAGGTACCTTACTTAAAAACCTTCTCGTATTTGGTGTTAAAAACCAAAAAAACAAAAACAGGCACATCACCTGCCGAAATTTAAGTTATTTTTTCTGTTTGTAGTATTTTTTTGGAGGTCTGTTGTATTTTTACTTTACTAATCAGTTCTGAGATTTTTTATAAATCAGCTGATTGAATTTTGTTGTTGTTATATGAAATATGATATGTCTTAGTTAAAGTCAAATTATTTAGTAGCTAGAATAAAGGCAAATGTAATGTATAGCTCATACAAATATTATATACATGTAGTTTAAATCCTTTCATAGTATAAAACAAAGTCGGTTCCCGTTGTCTGTCCCTATGTATGCTTAGATCTTTAAAACTATGCAACGGATTGATAGAGACTACGCATTGATGCCGTTTTTTTTTTAATAGATAGTGATTCAAGAGGAAGGTTTATATGTATAACACACGCGGGCAAAGCCACTGGCAGAAGCTAGTTATATATAAATTACAGATTATTTCATGGAGTTAGCAGTGAATTTAGTGTAAATTTTTGTAGATTAAGGATATGAGTTAATGCTTTCTTTAATTAGTTTTCTATTTTGTTTGTGCAGTTGTTGTTCTGTTAATTACAATTGCTGAGCATAGCTATTCTGGGTTTGTTGCCAGGGTTATAAAGTTTGTATTTGGCATCCAGCATCATCCATTTTTATTTGGTGTGGTGTGTACAGAGTGGCAGATCAGGCGGAAGAGCCGAAGGCGGGCGTACTTCCCACCCGCGACCCCAAGCTTGTGGCACAAAGCGGACGTCATTTCTTCTTGTTTACGTTTTTTTAGTTCGCTTTTTAAGCAGTCGGGTTCTTTGTTTTTATTAATTCACTTTTTAACAAACACGACCTACGACACGTAAGTCCCGGCCGTTACCACTGGTTATCATTAAATTCGCCCTCGTGAGTCCTTTGACTGGTTTTCGCTACTCTTCATAGTTTCGAATTTGGTGATCCACGCCCACTTGGAAAACTCAACATGTATATGGATATGGGGGTTACTTTGCATACAATTTAAAATTTAAAACACAAAAAATACTTTTTTATACCGAATAGGCCCTCTAATAAACAGTTTATGGTTAAACCAAAAAAGAAAAAAAAAGAAGAAAAAAAGAAAATTATGATATAAAAAAAAAAAAGAAATATTAAAATTTTTAAAAATTCAGTCGAAATCTGCTATCAATAATTATTACCTAACACAGCTTAATTGACAAGAAGGTAAAACACTCACCTCTCCGCAGATCTTAAAAGTGCAGGACACCTCCTCCAGCTCAATGTTGGTGACGCCCGCTACCTTCCGTGCTTGTTGTATGTTCGCTCCGTGTGTGCCGATCGCTAGCCCCATCAGATCTTCACGTACCGAAAACTCGTCTGTATAGCTGGAACAATAATATTTTATTTTTATTTATTTATTTTATTTTTAAAAAAAACGTTGCCCCACACTAGGAATTTCTTCCTGTATCGTGGGTGCGTTTACAAACATATAAACTCACATACACAACACCCAGAGCCGGAACAACTATCTGTAGGTCATACAAATATTTGTTCCGTGCGGGAATCGAACCCGCGACACGCAGCGCAGCAGTCAATCGCTCAACCACTGCGCCAACCGTGCGCCCATTTTGTTTAATACAAGAGAGTATTTCGTTTCGTTTAGACTGCTTCGTTGGTCTAGTGATAGTGATGACACGTGACAATGACAGTGAGTCATGATGTCATGGGTTCGATTCCCGGGTCGGGCGGTTTCATTCGAGTTTTTCGACCTGAAATAGGGATGATGACAAAAAAAAAACTATTTAGACCATCAGTTAGTATACCTAAAATATTATGATGGACTAAATAGAATTATCATTTCTACATAATTAGTCCAATTACATCCCTATTTAGTTCATATATTGATAGTTTTATGGAATATATCATTGGATAAATTAGAGGCGAGACTAGTAAATTACTAATATCAACAAATATAAACAATTGTGTTGATATTAATTACTTTATTACGACTGCCGGTTGGTTGGTATAGCGGTAGCAATGTGCGAGTGCTAAACTTATGGTTCTGGATTCCTTATCCGTATCTGGAAATATATTTGAGTTTTTCTAAAACATATACATTGAACATTCTCAGTAGCCAGAGTCCAGAGTTTGGAATTTTTACCATTAATAGCATTATGCTTGCTATTATTCGTCCGCTACCTTATCTAATGGGACTTAAATCTGTGCGTGATGTTATGTTAATGACACAAACTTGGTCAGTTTATTATTAAAAAAATCACACCAAATAGCCCTTCTATCACCAGTACCTATACCCACTGTAATTATGATTAGGTATTAAACTGCATTCTATCCGAGGCGTGAAAAAATTCAATTCTAGATATATTCTTAACAGATAAAGTCAGCGCCGCAGAGTAATTTACTCCCCTAGATTAACTCGCAACTCGCGGACTGACAAGAGACTGACAATGTTTTTCTTCAACACTTTGATTGATCATTATAAAAGTAACCACAGCGATCGCAATCACACGAAGTAGGGTACGGCACCACGCAAGAATGCGTCCGCGAAGCTTTAACATGTTGCATGCGTGCGGCGTTCCACATAACCACGAGTCCACAAGTCGGTGCGGCATGCGGAAACCGTGTTGCCGAAAATAGCTTGAAAAAATGTGTGTTACACTAATTTTGTCGCTAAAGAACTGTGTAAGGAATTTTTGAGAGTTCGTGCGATAAAGATTCGCAGTGACTGAAGTTTTCGGAAATGATAAGTGGTGAGATAACGATACAGTCATCAAGTTTGGATGCTATTTATAACTTTGGGGAATACCCGAGACTTCTAATAGAAACAAGTAAATGAACAGTCGTTTCTATTATGCCCAAAGGAACAATGTATCGTGATAATATAATGATAACGTTATAAAAGTTGTTTATTTACTGGGAATACCCAGTACTCCTAACTAAGACATGAAGTCGTTTCTATTATGCCAAAGGAACCATGGTATTTCATTGGCGTTTTGAGCATCCATATTCACACTTAGGCTTAGCACGCATTGCGGTTTTTAGCCGTGCGGATTTTATTCGCACGAATTTTTATCCGCTTACTGAATCATACAAAACACTGCGGATAAAATACCGCGCGATTTTTGTCTCTTTCTACCTGCCCCTAGCGAAGTTACAAACGTTTCGTATCGAATCTCTTTCTACAATTGTTATGGTCTGACCACGTGACTTAACGTTCAGATGTGTTATTCCCATACATTGATTCGTTTTCTACTAGCGTTATCGATTGTAGACTGTCAACTTGGCTACAGGTGCAGTTCATAGAGCACAAAATATTCGCGCGAATTTAATCCGCGCCGCGGTGGATTCTGTGACAAAGCACGGATTTCTTAAGGTATTCTTGCCGCGCGATTTTTTTTTACCGCAATGCGTGCTTCATACAATTTCATGTGTCGCAGAATGTGCAAATCTGAAAATCCGCAGTGCGTGCTAAGCCTTATATTATCAATTCGAAAGTAACAGCTGTTTGTTTGTTACCTTTACAATTCTTGGTGAAACTTGGACCTAAGATTATTTTTATCGCCAGGATTATGTTCCCTTGGGACAATTTCCACGCAGGCAAAACCGCTAGTACAAGCTAGATACTTATAAAATCCCATCCGCACATCGCGAACAGAGAAAGCGTAGCGTCACACGATCACACGGCGCATCACAATCTATGAGTAACGAAAGCAACTGTGCCAATAAACCATATTTTCGCTTATAACACCGTTCGCACGCTAATCAGTTTGTAATTATTAATTACTTTTTCTTCCAACTATGCTTTAATTTCATCACAATCACACTAAAAACTCAGTACAAAGCGAGTCTTTAATGCTCTAGAGCAATAAAAATGTATGAAATTTCATTATTGCACAGTTTATTTTTTAATCGCACCAAAAGGTGCCAATCTCAATGGATTAGCTCTATTCAGCCAGCCGATATCAATACTTTTTTTTTTTACGTACGTATTATTCGTTTCTATCCTACTTGTTCCAAATTTAAAAAATGATTGCTGCTAACTCTGATTTAAAAATGAAAGAAATTTAAAAAAGTGATTTGGCGGGAACTTTGTTAATTTTGCTTGACAATATTTTTGGAAACGATAAAGTGTGATACTATTTGATTTTGAGTGCTTCGGCTTCGAATTAAAATGGAATCATCTAGCGACACATTAACTCCGGAAAACATTCTAAATGAAGCCAACAGTGTTATAGAGAATCTTTTAATTTGAATAATTAAACTTCTATTTTAACTGTTTGATATGAGTTTCTTTTATCTACTATTCCTATAGGTAATAGTTGAAAGAAAAGAAGATTATGCACCTCGCCTTAAGTAATTTATATTGCTTTGTGCTCGATGCAATAATCTACTATTACTTACAATTGCATTATAGAGTAATATTATGTGTAATCGTTTATTGGTTTAGTGCGTTGTAGAATGGTGAAGAATTTTGGCGGTTTAAGTGCGGAAGGCGTAGTTGTGGAGCGTCAGCTACTGATAAGGCTATCGGAAACATTCCTTTTATTGCTACTTATAGAAACGTGCTTCTGAGCGAAATAACACACAAGGTGTCAAAACAAAAAGAAATCTGTTGCGACAAAAACCTTCAAATAATTATGCAGATTGAAGTGAAGCTTTAAAATTTATTTACTCTCGCCGACTAATAGCGGTCAAAATGCAGACAGTTTATGATGTTGAACTTAAGTCACACCTGGGTTCAACTATTTAACCTCAGTTAATTTTATGTAATTAAGAGACATTAATTCGAAATGTTAAGGCAGAAGTGTAGTATTTAATTACTAATTGTTTGGGATTAATGAGTGCGCTGTTATTCATCTACAGTGAAGTAACTGACGGTTTTACGGCCACAGACAAGCCCATTTAACACCGTCCAATTTTTTTACCTAGGGTACCCATCTACACTTCCGCGCTACAACTCGCGACGCATTGTGGCTGTCTAGTCGCGGTTGCTAATAACTTAGCAAGTGCATACTCTGGATGAGGTTGTAATGTTTCAGTTATAATTAACTGGCTTATGCCAGCGGCTTCGCCCACGTGAATGTCGAAAATTATCCCAAGGAAACATATTCCCGGGATAAAAATGTGCTATTCCAGACTATAATCTATCTGTTGGCCAAATTTCATCCAGATCCGTGCAGCCGTTTGAGCGTGAAGAAGTAACAAACATACAAACACACACACTCAAACTTTCGCTTTTATAATATTAGTGTGATGCTGGCTGCTTCACAAATGCCTCCCCTAAAGAACTCCCTTGATGCATCGTTTCCACTGACACAATTATATCAATAAAATTGACTCTCGTATGAAAATACAGTGTGTATGTAACAAAAGGTTACACCGTTGACCACATCATCGCTTACCATCAGGTGAGAGAGTGGTCAAGTCTGACGATACATCCAGTGCGTCGACAGACTGAAGAATTCAGGATTTAGGCGATCTCTGGCTTGTAATAAACTACTAGAAATACGTAAATGTGTACTCACCCGCCCTGATTATGTATTTTGGTGGACTCCAACTGTCTGGCTGCCTCTTCAGTCTTTTTCATCAATAACAGCTTTTGCGTTAGATTCCTGGAAACAATGTGACTTTTATTTATTTATTGCAATTACTCTCTGCACTCACAGTTTCACCCAACACGTGACTTTGTTAAACATTTCACAGATATATATGATCATCAAAATGGCGCAATGGATGAAAACCAACAGCAATCAATCAGTTCCCAATGGTAAATCCCAATGTTAGCCCAACCTGGGAATCGAACCCAGGAGTTTGGAAGTAGGAGGAGTGACACCCCCGTGCCTCGGTGCGCATGCGCACTTTAAGCGGTTGGTCCCGAGCCTCATCTCTCTCCAGTCGTCTCAGATTGCCGGCCTGTCGGACTTTGCTATTGATGCAAGTGGGAGTCACACCGCCAACTTCCAAAACACATATCGTCAAACGGGGTGAACAGGAACGTAGGGATGAACAGAAACAAAACTGAGAGAATTTTCACTTTATTTAAAATTGTTTGCAGCATTTTAGTAGGTACTCCAATATATTCAATAATTATTTTAAAAAAACGATGCTTTATTTGAAACCAATAAAGTGGCATAGAGTTAAAATCCTACTCAAAGTTTTGTTCTCATTCACCCCGTGTAATGGTACACACTTAAGCACTATAATATCGCCAACACCGATGGCTAGTGTCCGTTGAGATTGGCTGCCGTGGGCGAAAAGTCACATCGACATGTTTCAAAAATTGTACAAGTTAATGAATGAATGTCTTAAGCCTAATACTACCAATTCGGCACAAACCTTAGTACCGTCGGCCCTGTGGCTTATTTGTTAATGTTAGCACAAATTTGTAGGGCTAGTGAGTCGACTGCCCGTACAAATAGGATCTCAAATTAAAACTTAATAAATGAGATCCTAGTAAGTGCTGTTGAAAACAGGAGTGAGGACCGGGGCAGGGCGGGTAGTTAATATTTATTCATAGTACAAGAAAATACAAATCTTCGTTTTACTGCCCTTATATCTTTTTTCATTCTCGCTTCTCAAGCATAACACGACGTTTCTCATTTTAGATGCTGCGATAACTTTGTAAAAAATTAATGTTTTTTTTTTATTAAAGTAAATGCCAGATACCAAAAAAATAAAAGTCGTCAACACCTGTCTACCAATGTATTCTAATATTTCAAAACGATACGAAAAAAATGTAAAGGCAGTGTAGCTAACACGATCAAAACAAGCGTATCGCGGTAAGGGGCGTCCTTGACCCTTTCACTTGGCATTCAGTAACGAGCTAATATCTCATAAGCCGGTGGACCGATTTACATGATAAAATGGTTCCACCCACGCCTATACATTTCATTTGAGACCAAAATTATAAAAATATGTAAATAAACAAAAAATCATGTTTTCAAGTTACGTAGGTGCATACTTTATGGTGCACTTTTGACCCTTAAATTTACAAGTCGAATCAACGTCAAAGAATTTTATTTTTTATTATTGTCGGAGACTTTTGGTATAGTAAATATAATATTACACTATAACAACTAGTATCCATTCGTAATCATCAAGTTTAATAAAATTAATATGAAATATTTTTATAGCTGTCAAATCAGACTTCTTAGATGGTCACGACTTAATTCATTCCCCTTTCTTAAAATTACATTCCTCACACGATTTCAATATTTCTAAAGATGTCGTCATCAATCTACATAAAAACTGAACATGCGGAAATGCACGTCATCTGTGCAGGTCGCAATTGAACCCACGATCTCTCACTCGCGAATTCTTGGCTTTTGCGATTCACCGCAAACATGCATTGATGTTTATATATTAAATATTGTAATGTGCAAGTTAAAACCTTTGGTTTAGTGTTTGCAAGTACGAATACTGGGTGCATGTTGGGCATCGATTCCCTGGTGCGACAAGTGTTATTAGATTAGGTTTATCACTAGGAAATAGTCAGTAGCAGATCATATCATGGAGTCTGTATTAACTGACAAAATTCTTGCCTCTACTACATTAGAAATAATCATAATTATGGTGCTCCCACACCGCTGTTATAAATGTTTACAAACATTAGTAAACATTTTCTTAACAAACATTTGATCAATGTTAAGAAAATGTGTCTATGATGGGTAAATTTAGCAAACACAAAATTGTTAGTTAACAAATTATAACTTGCATCCAGTAAAAGCAATTTAGAGCGTTTTTTTTTTTAACTTTTTCCATCAGTGTAGGAGCACTCAAAACATTTAACAATTCCTAACATTTGTTATTAAATGTAATAGTGTTATAAAATGTTAGAAACATTTTTAACAACGGTGTGGGAGCACCATTAAATGGCAACATCAAATCAACACAAATCTGGAGTACAACATCATAATAATCCAGCTAGGAGAAGTCCACTAATGGACATACGCCAAGCATCGTCACAAGGAGCAGCCTTTAGCTGCTCGCGTTCAGTGGCTCCCGCGACCTTCACGAGGTCGTTGCTCCAGCTTGTCGGGGGCATCGCACGCTGCGCCTTGCACTTTGGTACTGTAGTGAATATTTGCTGGGACTTTTTCGCGCGAAGTTCAGGTACTTTTAAATTATTCGCATATTTATTCCCAGTAGATATTGTGTAAAATTAGTGTAGCTAAGTGTCTCAAGTGATTATGCGAATGAGGAATAATTAAAAACAGGCGCTATCTCGGTAATGTGGAGCTGAGAATTTTAATGTAGGAGTGACGGGGTTAGGTTATATTTGCATTATAAAACCTCATAATTTGTTACATTAGAATTCAAATGCAAAACGTTTTAGTTTAGAAAAATAATAATGACGTGACTACTTAAATGCCTTAGACAACAGGGCTATCCAGGTAGTTATCTGGTCGGATAATATTTGAATCGAATCGACACGCAAAGAAAAAGGCCTTAGTAATAAAGTCGTAAAATTCTCCTAAAAGAAAACTGCTGCTGTAGTAATAAAAGTATAAGTTATGCGTTTACGTTAAGTGCATTCTTCGTAACTCCAGAAATGATCGGTGACTATGTGGCATGCTTGAGTACTGCAGTAGATAAGTGATGTCCTTACCTAAAGTGCATCTCCTGTAGCATCTGAGCCCGCTTCTGCGAGGTCTCGCAGCGCGACACGACGGCCAGCACGCCGCGCTCCGCCACGTACCACACGAGCGCTGCGCCTATCGCCTTCTGGTACTGCAGTACTGCAGTAGATAAGTTATGTCCTTACCTAAAGTGCATCTCCTGTAGCATCTGAGCCCGCTTCTGCGAGGTCTCGCAGCGCGACACGACGGCCAGCACGCCGCGCTCCGCCACGTACCACACGAGCGCTGCGCCTATCGCCTTCTGGTACTGCAGTACTGCAGTAGATAAGTTATGTCCTTACCTAAAGTGCATCTCCTGTAGCATCTGAGCCCGCTTCTGCGAGGTCTCGCAGCGCGACACGACGGCCAGCACGCCGCGCTCCGCCACGTACCACACGAGCGCTGCGCCTATCGCCTTCTGGTACTGCAGTACTGCAGTAGATAAGTTATGTCCTTACCTAAAGTGCATCTCCTGTAGCATCTGAGCCCGCTTCTGCGAGGTCTCGCAGCGCGACACGACGGCCAGCACGCCGCGCTCCGCCACGTACCACACGAGCGCTGCGCCTATCGCCTTCTGGTACTGCAGTACTGCAGTAGATAAGTTATGTCCTTACCTAAAGTGCATCTCCTGTAGCATCTGAGCCCGCTTCTGCGAGGTCTCGCAGCGCGACACGACGGCCAGCACGCCGCGCTCCGCCACGTACCACACGAGCGCTGCGCCTATCGCCTTCTGGTACTGCAGTACTGCAGTAGATAAGTTATGTCCTTACCTAAAGTGCATCTCCTGTAGCATCTGAGCCCGCTTCTGCGAGGTCTCGCAGCGCGACACGACGGCCAGCACGCCGCGCTCCGCCACGTACCACACGAGCGCTGCGCCTATCGCCTTCTGGTACTGCAGTACTGCAGTAGATAAGTTATGTCCTTACCTAAAGTGCATCTCCTGTAGCATCTGAGCCCGCTTCTGCGAGGTCTCGCAGCGCGACACGACGGCCAGCACGCCGCGCTCCGCCACGTACCACACGAGCGCTGCGCCTATCGCCTTCTGGTACTGCAGTACTGCAGTAGATAAGTGATGTCCTTACCTAAAGTGCATCTCCTGTAGCATCTGAGCCCGCTTCTGCGAGGTCTCGCAGCGCGACACGACGGCCAGCACGCCGCGCTCCGCCACGTACCACACGAGCGCTGCGCCTATCGCCTTCTGGAACTCCTTGTGAGCATTCTCCACCTTCGCGCTGTGGGACACAACTACATGTTAGCGTAGCTCTTAGAAAGACTTGGTGCACCGTGTATGACTACATGTGTGAACGTAAATGAAGCAAAAAATCTTATTCACACAAAAAATAAACCAACTTCAAAAGCAAAACACTGAAAACTGCAAAATTACTTTCGTTTCAGCAGTCGGTGTCTTTGGTACCACTTGTTTTTATCATTTTTCAACACCAACTTCCACTACGAACGTTATTTTGCAGTTTTTAGTGTTTTGCTTTTGAAGTTGGTTTATTTTTTGTGTTAAAAGCCCAAAACCAAAAAAATACCAAAATTTATCTTCATTTTCAACATTTTGTGTGTTTTGGAATTTTTCCTTTATTTGTGCTGCAAGACGTTACTTTTACAACGAGAACTACCATATAGGTTTTCCACCCAAAACCTATATGGTAGTACACAGTACAGCACAAGTAATGGGAAAATCCCGAAAAACAAAAAAGTTGAAAATAAAGGTAAATTTTGGTACTAACAAGTTTTCGCGAAAATCTAAATATCTTAGGTATATCTTTTTTATCGAGTTGACTCAGTACCTTGATTTTTACACACCTAATAGGGAATATAGACCTCAGTATCTGGTAGTAAATTTCAACTTGCTAGGTCCATCCGTTCCTGAGAAAATCGGTGGTGACACACGGACAAGAAAGTGATCTTATAATTATAACGGTTCCTTTTTTACCTTTTGAGGTACGGAACCCTAAAAATGAGCAAGCTCTTTAGTAAGTTACATCATAATAACGCAATTTAAACATTCGTGCTTTTTGTCGTAAGGAGTTCGATGGAATGTTCCTTATCTTGAAATTGAAAACTGCTGGACCGTATGGGTCTTAATTCACCACACGGGCCCAGCCCAATAAAGGTTGGTGGATGTCACATGTCTCCGAATTTCTGGTTCGAGGAAATGCCGGCTTCCTTATTGTTTTCCTTCACCGTTCTTAGAGCAGTGGTGATGAAATAATTTACACACATTGTCTGCTTGGGTTAGACTTAGAACCCATGACTTACCAAACGTAAGTCGGCATTGTTACCATTGTTTATTATTTTAGTGATTTATGACTAGATGTAAGGACGTAAAAGAATATGTTAGGATCATAGCAGGTGGAATGTCGTAGTTTCTGCCAACGCTCATGGGGAAAAAGAGGTGAGTTTATGTATTTATTGTTGTTATTTTGGTGTGCAATAAGGTATAAATGTTGCCTCACACTAGAAATTTCGCCTGTATCATGGGTACGTTTACAAACATTTAAACTCATAGACGCAAACACCCAGATCCGGCACAACTATCTGTAGGCCAAAAAAATATATGTACCGTGCGGACATCGAACCCGCGACACGCAGACGATCGCTCAACCACTGCGCCAACCGTGTCGTCAAACTTTTTTGACTTCAGAATGCTGCTTTTTATAAAAAACACTTGTGATGCGACTCACATTTACTCTTGAGTACCATGGGCGAGTGCTCTCGGAGGCGTGATCTACCGAAGATGGTCCCAGACACCTCGTAAGGGGTTGCCTGGTATAGTGTGCCGCCTTATATAACGTAATGTTGGTGAAGGAGGCCACTATAGGAAATCTCAGTAGACTAATAGGGGTATGCTCCTTCACAAAATATTCGCCGTGTACAGCATCACACAAATTTAACTCACAATAGCCTAGTAATTTTATGCAGGAAATCACTTGACCACAAAAGTGTACCAGTTAACAGTCTTTTATTTTCGCCATCGTATTTTCTTTTTAGTATGCACATTAAGATAAGCAGCTAGACTGACAAAAAATATGCAACTGACTGTAGTGAAAACTAAGGATTACGGAGTTACAAAGAAAACCGCAATTTTCGATAAATCAAGCAAGACCAATAAACCCAAATAGTTTTTTTTAGGTTTTTTTATTTAAACACTTTTGAGTCGTAAAACTCACCACAACTTTCATGTCTCATCCTACGCAGTAAACGGTCGTAAGTGCGTCTTTCTATAAAACTACATGTAAAAAGTGTTTCGCATTTAATTCAGTATGGCCTTGTGCTCGCGGCTGAAGCTGATTTCTTAGTATCCTAGATAATAAAAGTTGATTTTGGTAACATAAATAGAGTAAACATAAACCGATAGTAGCATTAGAAGAAAGATTACATCTCTTTATGAAGATAATATTAGTTTAAGTCCTGACTGCGCCGTTTGCTGCGCCCTCCCCCCCCCCCCCTCCACCCCACTAACCTAGCATCCTGCCTATTTCTCCAGCAGCCTAATTGCGCAAGTGAATTTGGAAAAGGATTTGACCGCCATCAATCGACCAATCACATAGACGGACATTCACAACGCGACTTTCATCTCGCATGTGATTGGTCAATTGATGGCGGTGAAACCCTTTGCCTTGTCGAATTCACTTGCGGAATTAGGCTGCTGTTTTGCTGCAGAATTCCTAAGCGTGGTTCAGCATTGGTTCCTGGTGGCGCGAAGCAATTTAAATTGCATTGATAGACGATATCGCGCACGTATTTTATAAGAAAATATCAAATGCAAATCGGTCGAATTGCATCGCACAGGGTCCATGTGAACGTACTTGCAACTTCGTTTAATAAAAATCGCTTATCGGTGTGATGGCTGGACGCGAATCGATTCGATAATAAATCGCGTCGAGTCAAACCATGTGGAAGTCACTAAAAGGAACATTTCAATCCAGTGGCTAAAACCTCGCCTCCCGTGCTTGAGGTGCTCGGTTTGAATCTGGGCAAGTAACAATGTGACTTTCTCAATTCATATGTACTTTCTATGTTTATCTTGCACATCGCTGACAACGGTGAAGAAAAACATCGTGAAGAAACCTGGACTTATAGTGAGTTTATTATAAGATTGTACTCCATTGGTGTTGTTGCTGCATTCCAGTGCGAGGATCAACTAATAAATAATAAATAAATGTGCAGAATTATAAAAACCGGCCAAGTGCGTGTCTGACTTCGCACATTTAGGTTTCCGTACCAAAGAAATAAATCTGTTTCTTTTATTTGAATTTGTTAGTAATATGTACGTAATAATAAACATTATCACCAGTTCATATGTCAAAGGGAAGTTAAAAATTCTTCGGAACTAAATTGCGTGACAGACGACGGACAGACAGACAAACACGTGAGTGATAGCAATAGGGCTCCGTTTAGACCTTTCGGGTAAGGAACCCTAAAAAGTAAGAAGAGTAAGATGACGAAAATAAAAGACTGGTAATTTGGCACACTATTGTGGTCCCTTATTTTCTGCATAAAATTACTAGGCCATTGTGAGTTGAATTTATCATAGATGCTGTACACGGCGACTGAATATTCTTCGTTGCGTAATTTCAATTAGTAAAAATCTTACGAGTGCAGTGGTGGCTTAGTGATATCGGCCGCGACTTGTAAGTAGTAGGTCGTAGGTTCAAACCCAGGCAGGCGCTTTACTTTAGGTGTAAAATAATTCACCACCACTGCTCTCAAAACGGAGAAGGAAAACATCGGCAACCGGCATGTCCTAGAATCAAAAATTCGAAGACATGTGACATCCACCAACCCGCATTGGGCCCGCGTTGTAGATTACGGCCCATTCTCTCTCACATAGATGAGGCCTGTGTCCCAGCAGTGAGAACATTAAAAGGCTGCTGATGATGATAAATCGAATGACTTCGAGCCACCAGGTAGGATGTTTAGGTGTTGAATAAAACTTACTAGTCCTTGAGATCATCAGGTACGGGGATTTCGAACTTGTGAAAGGTGGTCTTGTCAATGGGTGTTTTAGGCGTCTTCACCCGGAGACGGTCCTTTGGCACTATTTCTGTGTAGCAGTTGTCCCACTCCAGGTATTCTATCACCAGAAAGTCGCCCCTCATCATCTGGAAATAATGACAATGTTCAAGTAATAGATTGACGTGATAAACTGATTACATTTTAATGACTTTTGGGATGACATTTTAATGACTAAATATATTTACAATTAGCTTGTGTTGTACTTGTAACACACGTTTATATTCAAAATGTTTATTTTACGCCTTGTTTTTTAAATTGGTATGGTTGCTCAGCAACAGCTTGCTTTAAAAAAAAACAACAAGAATATTTGGACCACATCATAATAACTAAATCCTAAAAATACTTTGGAATGGAGACTGAATCAAATGACTAGATAATTTAGGCAGTAGGGTAGAACATTAGTAAGTATACCAGACACATTTATTTGAAACTTTTCAGTTTTGTTACTGACAAAATAAAATCACAACTTGTGTTGACATAAAAACAAAAAATGATTAGCAGTTGACTGCTAAAAGGCTGTGTCAAAAACTCTTACATAAAATTCATTTTTTTTGTAATCTCTTGACCTTATGGAATACAATAAATGATTTGACTTTGATCCACAAAACTTAAAATCCATACTAATATTATAAATGCGAAAGTAACTGTCTGTCTGTCTATTAACTTTTCACAAACGCTGAACCGATTTAGATGAAATGACCTTTGGTATAGAGATAGTTTGAGACCCTGGGAAGGACATGGGATAGTTTTTATCCCGGCAATCATCCTTAAGGGGGTGGAAGGGGGTTGGAAGTTTGTATGGTGGACTAATAATTACTCAAGTAGGGCGGCCTACACCTACAATAATTATTACGCGATATAAAAAAAATGCCTATTTGGTACTAATGCTACGCAGACGAAGTCGCGGGCAACAGCTAATATCCTATAATAGCATAAGTAGCACAATTTTTTTTTAATGATGATGATGAATGTTATCCCACTGCTGGGCAAAGTTCTGCCCTAATCTTTCATGCTAACTTTATCTCCTCTTTAATTACTTTTGTTATCATAGAGTAATTTAACTTTTAGTACTTCTAACAGCTAAAGCAAGAAAAAGAGCGGTAATACCCGGAAGTGTATTGACGGCATTGAAGCATTATAATATTATTATGCACTATTGATCTTATTTTCTATCCGTAAGAAATATGCAATGCGCCATAACATAATACGATATTATTTAGAATTTTTTAATGTAATAGAAACACTCCACACTAGCTGCCGCCCGTGGCTTCGCCCGCTTGAAAAGTGTATAATCATCCCAGGGGAAAATTATATTGAGATAAATGTGCTATTCCATGCTACAATCTATCTCTGTGCCAAATTTCATTCAGATCCGTTTAGCCGTTCTGGCATGATTGAGTAAGGAAATCATCCATCCATCCAAACTTACGCATTTAAAATAATTAGTGAGAAGTAAGATATGGAGATAATGATTGATTTATTTAAGATGTTGGGAAGCTCCAGTAAAGGAGGAAGAGGTGTTCTTGTTTGACTAAGATGGTGACTATTTAATAATAAATTAATAATGCTATGCAATAATTAATTAATTGTAGTGTAATCTTTTAAGCAGTAAGAACAGAAAAGGTTCTTGTGACAAACATAACTAAATGAACTACATAATATAAACTTTATAAATTATTTTAGCTGCAAAACAAAATCTACATGTGTTTTGGCTTACATTTATCAAATAGATTTGAAAATAGTTTTGGGAAATAAGGAAAGTTTTCAAATATCAACAATACAGAAAGAACTTCAGTGCAAATTAATTTTGAGATTATAAGAATAAAACATACTCAAGTAATGTTTTTGAAAATAAGCTGATTAATTAGGTAGTTAATAATTTTAAACGCCACAATGCAGCAGTGATTGCCAAACAGTACCAAGTCAATCTGATTTTCAATATAAAAAAATATTGTCAAAAGTCCCTGTACAAATTCAGTTATATTAATTTTTAACACAGCTCAATAATTGCTAAAAGCCTCAGCATGCATGTAATGCTTGAGTGAAAGTGCACCAAAGTAGGGTACAGTGCTAAAAATTGCATGTCATCGCAACCCAATGATGATTAATTCTTTGTTCATTTACATAATTATGGTATTGCATTAATTTCTTTATCCCTCCAGTCACCTTTAAGAACCTATGTTTAAATATTAAATGATAAAAACAAAAAGTTACAAGAAAAGAGTAAAAGTAAATCTAATTAATAATCCAACATTATCATAAGACCAAATTTGCTGGGCACTATTGTTGGGGCCTTTGGGCCAGCAGTGGGAGTATGCAGACTGTCAAAGTTGCTATATTTTAACCCTAATTGAGAGCCCACATACCTAATTACTCAGTTAATAAATTAAACACCCAAAAATAGAAGCCTGAATAACCATTATCACAGATGGCTGAAATAATAAAAAAATTACAGCTATACAGTATTAAGATCTTCACACCACAAGGGGATGTAATATAATACTAGATAGAACCCTCACACCCCAAGCTTGGCACAGAATTTGATGTTTAATCAATAATACAGACAGTCAATTTTGTTATCTTATTAAACAGAAGTTGTCAAATAAACATTGTAGATTGATATTTCTGATAAAAATATTGAATTGTAGCTGTTTCAAACAACAAAAGATTATAAATAGCTGTGTAGTAAACATCCAGACTAAGATACAATTATGGTCCCAGGGTTCAGGTTGACAGTGTATTATTTATAAATTAATTATGAGGGTATATCTTTATTCAAGAACAGGTTCAATTGCAGTAATAAAATATTTAATCTAAATGGTTTATGGTTATGATACACCTACTAAATTACTTGCAAGTGAAAGTTACAATACACTATTTTGCAGCAATTAATTATATTGTGATTTTTGCACAATGTTATGCATATATAATACACCTATTGACATAACTCTGTTATTAAAACACTTGAGGTTAAGGGGAAAATAATATTCTGAAAAATAATTGAACTAGTAAGGGTGCACATAAGATGTGGTATATATGTAATTCAATACCTTGATGTTTGCTGTCCACCACCCACATGCTTCCTTCTCATTGGACCTCGCGTATACCTCCACCTCTTGGTTTTCCACGAACTCAGTGTGTTTGCCGGTGTCTTTCGGTGGTAAGAACACTTGGGAGAACGGGAATTTTGACTCTGGCTGCCAGCTACAAAGCAAAATATTAATGTAAATAAAAATACCCGCACTTTTTTATTCCAAAATTACTTACATCAACAGTCTTTCATACTTACTCATTTTCAAAGGCTACGAGAACCTCGTTGTCGAGCACGTCGGTGACAATGGCCTAAAAATAAAGAGATTTTTAGAACATTCCGACTATTCACCAACTTCGTGATGCGCTAGAAATAAGATATCTAGGTCATTTATGTGTATATGCGCAAATATAAAAATGCGTCGTGAGTCGTTCGCATTTCATAACACCTAAATCGCCGCTTAAATTACAGAATGCAGCACAATTATTACAACACATGGAAAAATCACGCCCTGACAGGCGGACATGGCGTCCATTCCAGCCGTGATGATCTTCCCGGAAAAATATTTTTGTAAGTATAAGAATTACCTAGGTAATGATCATTAGAAATTATTGAATAAACATTACACTTATCGAAATAATACTTGTTGTGTGGAATTTTAACGTACTTCACAATTTACAAACCTTATAATAAGCACCATTATCACCGTACACCTCGACCGACAAATCCTCCATTTTGGTTTGAAAGCGTATTTGGCGTTTTCGGAGCGGAGCGAGAACGAATGTTCGTAGAGAATCGACTGGCCAATCGTTACACAGTATTTCCGCATAGACAAGATCACTTTTGTTTTTAAAAAGTGCTGCTATGCTATAAATTGCTTTTGTGAGTCATCGACATTTTTGAATTTGGAATCCCCTTGAATCCTCTTTTTATATAAGTTTTATATAAGTAATCGTAAAGGATCTCGTAGCTAAATATCAGCCGCCGTTTTGATTTTCGAGGTTAATTATTGCTTGCCGAGGTCATTCCGTGGGTGGGTGACCATCTACATAATATAAATATATTAATATACCCATAAGTGGGATACCTCATATCGTTACCAACTGTACTATTATTTATTCTGTGATATCCACAGATTACTGACATGTAGGTGATTTTTTTTTTTTTCTTCTTTGGCAACTGAGCCGATGCCGACTATTCTGCCAGTGTCATGTAGAGACGACAGCACAATGACGCGAGCCGTCGAATTGAGCTATTCTTTCGGTGTCATGTGGAGTCGACAGCACGGTGAATCGAGCCCAGCGTTGCCAGAACGTAACTTTTGTTACATTTTACGTAACTTTTGACCGTCTCACGTAACCTTCATGTAACACGACACAAAATGTAACTTTTAGGTCTTACTAAAAATATTAAAATAAAAATGCATCTAAAAAGCTTTTGTTCGTCATGTTGTCGCACCTAACTCACTCACTCACTTGTATTTCTAAATCATCCATCCCGCTTACTCCGGCGAGCGAGTGAGCATCGTGTTTTGTTTGCTAAAGTTTTAATATTTCTAAAGAAGAGTAAATAAATACGAAAGTTAATATCTGTGGATGTAATTTTATTTATTAAATTTATTTCGTCAATAATGTAATGATTGGTTTGTTTTCGACTTGTTTGTGCTAACAATACTTGGTTAGTAAATTTTATATTTATTGTAGTTTTAATTTAATAAATAATTATTTAGGGAATCAGTAAATCAACAACAAAGTCGTATTTGCTACTGAAGTAAGTTTATTTTTGTATCAATCGTCAACTAAATATCAAGATTATCAAGTCAAATAGCATAATATATGTGCCATGCACTGCACATAGCTTCAAGAAGTTCGTGTAGCTATTTATTACTCATTGTTAAGTAACTTTGGTTTCGTTTACAAGAACTACAGTGGGCTGAGTACCTACTGGCCGGCGTAACCTGGATTTGATTTTGTTTATTGATCTTTTCGCTAATGCAACCAAGTAGGTAGTAACCTACCCATATAGTTGTTTCTCATTGTAATTTGAATTTTCTAAACTACAAGTAAATGCAATAGATTTACCCGTGGTAGTCGCGGGGAGGACCCGAACCCGCGAAAATTCGAATAGTGGGCGCGTTCCGCTACCTACAGAGCAGAAACAAATTGCAAGCAGAAACAAAAAAAAGTACAAATTGTAGTTTTTTATTATTTTAGTGTCGTTTTCCATATAAAATAAGGTAATGTAACTTTTCTCATGCAAATGTAACTTTTTGGGATGTCTCATGTAACATTTGACTGTCTGCCACTGGCAACACTGGTCGAGCCGTCGAACTTTGTTTATTCTTCCAGTGTCATGTAGAGGCGACAGCGCGGTGAGATGAGCCGACAAACTTTGTGGTAGATAACAAAGATAGACATTGATAAAAAAAAAACAAAAAAATGTAACTACATTTTGATGTCATTGTCAATTATAAATTTTGAAAGGAGTTTGATAACTTTAGGAGAGAAATTTGCTAAAAGGGAATGGAAGTTGATAGGGAGGGGGATTTTAATGTTGGGAAGCATATGATACAAGTCAAAGAGGTGGGAATACGAAGGACATGAAAAAAAGATATGGTCTAATGTACCATCATCAAGGCCGCACTCACACAAGGAAGAGTCACGAACACGGATCTTATTTAGGAATACTGGACTACAGCAGCGACCGAGTCTCAGCCTACACAAGGATGAAACAGCTCTTCCAGACATTTTAGGGCATTTGAAAAACCAAAGTTTCCGCTGGATGTCAGGTTGAATGTTGGCATAATATGCCCCTTTGAGTTTCGAGCTTGCTTGCCACTCCGCTGACCACGAGCTGAATAATTTAAGTTTGGTGTCTGAGCGCAAGTCGTAACTATGAAGCAGATAGTGTTTTCTATCCACAGGTTTGGATGTAGCAAATTTTGCCAGAGAGTCAGCACACTCGTTGCCACATATACCCGAATTGCTGGGAACCCAAACTATTTCAATGTTTAAACCTTTGTTGTGACAAGAGAAGAGTAAATTACGTATATCTACAATAATCTTGCTGTGAATTTTAGATTTTAATTGATTCTGTCCTAGAGCCTGGATGCTACTATGCGAATCTGAAAAAATAACCGAATTTTGGATATTGTGCGATAATATAAAATTGATGGCTTCTAGGATACCGATGCATTCCCCTGTAAAAACTAAAGATTCTGGCGGACATTGGAATAAAAGAGCTATTTTAGAGTTCTGGAAGTATGTTGAAACACCTGTACACCCCATTGATGATAATTTAGATGCATCCGTATAGAACAAATACCAACCCTTCCAGTATCTCTGAATAGCCCGAGCAAACTCTGCTTTTACGTCCTGGGAGTTTTTAGTGATACCAAGGCCCAAGACGATCTTTGGCTTGAAATGGACCACCTCATATGCGGAAGCAAATACTGGAAGAGAAGGGTATTGACAAACAGGCGAAGAGAGTTGTTTAAGCTCCCTGTACCTATTCATCAATGGAATACATTTATTATTCCAGTAAGAAGAGACATTAAAAGAAAGGTTGATTTGCTCCAAAATGGGAAGTAAGGGATGGGATGAGAGGGAGAAAACTTTTGACAAGAAACGATCTGCTAAGTATTGTCTACGAAGGGTAAGGGGAGGATCTGCACATTCAACCTGGAGAGCGTTAATGGGGGAAGATTTCATGGCGCCAATAACTATTCTAAGGCATTTGGCCTGGACTGCATCGAATTTACGTAGGGCTTTTTTATTACATGGCTCAATTAAGTAGCTACAGTAATCCAACACACTTCTAACCAGAGCATTGTAAACCAGTTTTAAGGTGTATGGGTGAGCCCCCTACCAGACACCTGCCAGAGCCTTAAGAATCGAAACTAAGCGCTCACATTTTTTAACTGTATTATTAATGTGGTCCACACCTGACAATTTAGAATCCAGGATAACTCCCAGAAACCTAGCCTGTTCCTTGACTGGTATAACTTGGCCATCTATATTAATGTCAAGTTGAGGGATAATACGTCTGCGAGTAAACACAACTGATGTACTTTTTGGAGCACTTAAAGATAACCCATGATCTAACAGCCATTGGTTTAATGAGGACAAAGAAACATTCATAGATTGAGCAGCATCCACGATGGAATTGCCACAGACCAATAACGCAATATCATCAGCATACTGAAGGATTTTACAATTAAATTTTAAACAGGAAGGTAGATTGCAGGTATAAATATTGTATAAAGGGGGACTAAGAACGGATCCCTGAGGAAGGCCCCGCCAAGCTAATCTTGGTGCAGACGCCTCCCCAGGAATTCTTAATTTAAGACTACGGTCTAAAAAGATATTTGATATGGTCTGACGAATTTTAGGCGGGATTCCCAGCTCTTTCATTTTCTGCCCAAGAACAGGGATGAGGACAGAATCATATGCAGCTGAAATGTCTAAGAAAACGGCTACCACAGACTCATTCCTACTAAGGGCCAACCGGATCTCTGATGTGAGGGTACCCATACTATCAGCTGTACCCAGACTTTTCCTAAAGCCAAATTGAGATGTTGGTAGCAATTGCCTGCTCTCTACAAACCATTCCAGACGGTTTTTAATAAGGTGTTCCAAGAGTTTAATGAGTATGGACGATAGAGCAATTGGTCTGTAGGAACAATGATCACTAGGATCTTTACCAGGTTTTAATATTGGAAAAATAATTTGAACCTTCAAATCAGGAGAAATATATCCAGAGGAAAAGCAGTAATTGGCCAAGTCCAGGTAATACTGGTGGGTCTTATCTCCAGCTTTGGTTATGAAGGAATATGGGAATCCATCCACCCCGGGGGCAGAGTCTCTTACATGGGCAAGGACAGATTTAAGTTCCTCCAATGTAAATGGTCTGTCCAAAGGATCATCTGATGCTGTTTGGTGGTTCATTGAGACACATTCATATTTACCAGGAACATAAGCTGGGGCTAATTTAGAAAAAAACTGGTGACTAAGCTCATCAGACATTATGCTCCCAGAGGGAGGCCTCAAATTATTCCTAAAGGATTTCAACCTACGCCATACTACTGAAACTGGAGTGGATGGACTCAGTGAATCACAATACCTACGCCAACTATCTCTTTTTTTTTCTTAAGTAATTTTTTGGACTTAGCCAATATATGCTGAAAAGCTATGATGTTCTCCAGGTTCATATTTAAGTTAAAATTCATTTCGGCCTCATTCCTAGCTTTGATCACAGCATAAAATTCCCTATCCCATCATGGTGGAGATGGGATTTTGCCCTTTGGCAGTTTTTTGGAAGGGAAGGAATCATCCGCTGTAGCAGATATTATGTTGGAGAATGACAAAAAGCATTCCTGAGCATTTTCATCATTAATGGAAGGAAGAGAGGAGACGCGCAAATCTATAATTTTTGAGTAAAGGTCCCAATCAACTGAGTTCAGTTGATATTTTAAAAGAGGAGCAGAGATTCTATCAGGGATAATTTTGGAAGGTATTTCCACCATGATGGGATAGTGATCACTCCCATAGGTTATATTCAAGCGACTCCAATTAAAAAGGCTGGCTATATTAGATGAACAAAATGTCAAATCAACACAACTGTTATTTTGCCCAGGCACAGCCCGACGTGTGGCAGACCCATCATTTATCACACATAAATTAAGTTCATCTAATATATCCACTAAGCCTATACCAAAATTGTCACAGGTTTCTGACCCCCATCTATAGTGGTGACCATTAAAATCACCCATGACAAGTAATGGACCTTGTACATTACTTAACAAACTTTTAATGATATCAAGATCATCAATTTATGGGTATGCAATATAAAAACTAAAAACAATTATATCCTCAGCCTCAACAGCAACAACATTGATGTTGTCACCTACAAAGGGTAGAGGAATTGGGGTGAATGATACTTTGTTATTGATGAACAAAGCACATCCCCCACATCCATCTGATCTATCATGTCGAACACCATTGAAACATGGGATTCTGAAATTACTTTCAGAACGAAGCCATGTCTCAGCAATGCTGCAGATTGATGGTTTGAATTTATTAATGAGGAAAAGTAAATCATGTTTCCTAGGAGTAATACTCCTGACGATCCACTGAAGAAGGTGAAGGGGGAGCATTGTGAATATAATTCATTATAGATGTCAATTTGTTGGCAACGTGGTCAGGTAGTGAATGAGCAGGGTTTGCTAATATAGCCATTAGCATACTGGATATAATATTTAAAATACTTTCTGAAGAAATAGGACTGTTAGTACTTGCCCGAGGGTAAGCACCACCATTTTGGACAGGAGTGAATAATTAATCTTGAATAAGGGCTTGGTGAGCTTGCTTATCATAACTAGGTGACAGGGGGGCATGGGATTTTGGTTTGAATAATACGGTTTTGCGGTGTGATTTTGGAGTTTGGGGAGTTCTGATCTGGGGAACAGAAGAGGACTGGCTATAGGTTTGGTTTTTGGAGATGATCTAAATACTTACTTCATACGATCTTGAAACTTGTGGGAATACCTGACTTGCTTCTGCATAAGAGATTGATTTCTCAGCCATCAGTGCTTTTATTCCTTTTTGCCGACCCAACTCCGGGCAAGACTTGTCGGTGGCATAGTGACTTCCAGAGCAGGAAACACAAAAGCCAAATTCAGTTGGGACTCGGCAGCCATCACCTAGGTGGTCTTCACCGCATTTAAAACAGCGTGATTGTGAGCGACATAGTGCGTGTGTGACCAAAACGACAAAAGTTGAAACATTGAATAGTTGGGTACATATACTTTTCAACTGGGAGAGTAGAGTAGAAGCAATATACACGATTTGGCAAAACTTGGCCATCAAAGGTAAGAAAAACGGTTTGAGTGGGCTTCCACTCAGTAACGCCCGGAGAACTCACCTTTCGGTTCATTCTCCTGGCCTTAATTACTGGACCGCATCCAGTGGGAACCCTGATATTTTCAATGACCTCTTCCTCTGTCCACTCGATAGGTACGTCTCTGACGAGACCCATGCGCGTAACGTTATATATAGGGATAGAAGTAATGTATCCATGGGATGTCAGTATTGGGCTTATTAGAAAACTGTTCCCATCCAGGTGAGTCTTAAAACTTACTGCGAGTCTATTTCGCCCCAAATGTTTCAAGCTTCCGAGAATAACATTAGCAAAGTTATTATGTGTGAGGAACATACCAAACTTAACAGGATGTAAAACAGTGCCAGAGGTCTGTCCATCTTTTAGGGACACGTGAACTACATATGGTGCGTTATCTCTCTAGTTGTATGTGTGTCTGCCTATCGTATGCTTGGATTGTTTCGGAGGATTGATGGGAGTAGCGGGGGGCGAGCATGCGGGTCTTTTTCTTTGCGCAGATTCGGAGTCCATAACGTTATCAATTTTGTCATCGGGGAGAGTAATGGTTAGAATCGGACTGTAATCAAAGGGATCGGGAGGGTCAGGGGGTTTCTTGTTATCCATGACGGATACCGGTTAAAAAAATTAAATCTATTAAAGGAATAGGTTCATACAAACCCTGGATGTTAGAACACAAACACCAAGAAAAATCTTGTTTGAAATTCACACTAATAAAAACACTTAACTCAAGAAAACTCGTAATACCAATAAAACTAACTGCTAACCCAACAACACTACCAAAGAAAGACTAAAATGATCAACTCTATAGTGAAAACTCTTAAAATCAAAATAAGACTAAAAAAAATTTGCACTCGGGGACTGCCGCGGTAAAGCTATTGCATAGCATTTATTCTAGATCCAGTCCTGGAAAATGCGTCAAAAAAATTAAAAACGTTAAAAACTCGAAAACGTAGCGAGCCACACCCGCATTTATTTACGATAATTAAAACTCAAAAAACAAAAATACCCTTATTCACATTGAAAAATGGTCCTTTTCTTTGACAAGCAAAAGTGACCCTTATTCTCATTAGCATAAGGTCCACATTGATCACCATTGTCACAGAAACAGCTCAGAGAGACCGATAAAAGGCAAAAAAATTACGACCAACAAAAATTTTCTCTAATCTCAGAAACGGTTGGAGTTGGCGCATTTCTGACAAAAAATTTGCCCCCCTGCCCGCCGCTACTTCATCCAGGAGAACAAGATAGGATTTACCCCCCCCCCCCTTAACCGTTTACCTCCCCCCGCAAAAAAATGTTTCATTCTAAAAATACCTACACGGAAATCGAAAACACGTGCAACAAACCTCCCTCCCCCCGCCCCCCTGCCCCTCACCACTCAGATTCCACAGAATTTAAATACCTTATTAAAAGTCAAAGTATCACCGCCGTGCCCGTCGGAGTGGGGAGCGTGAGGTTTTTTCGTTACGGAATTTCTGGATTCGGTCCCCGCGCTCAAGGCCCGCGATAGAAGCTATGCAATACAATAAAAAAAAAAATACATATGTAGGTGATACCGCGACTCCTTTTTGTGTGCAGGAAGCAAGGCTGTCAAATGTCAAAATGTAATTTTGAGAACCATAGATTACTATTATATACTGGCACCTTTAAGCCTTTGACGCTGCTTTGATGGTTGACCGAAGCTGGACCGAAGGCAGAAAATCTAACACCAATCTTCTAAGGAGAACCGTATTGCCATGTTTCTGGATTGTAGACGGTGGAAGTCAGATATATGCAGTCGCTTCATGTAAATACTGGTATACTTACAGCTTGGCAAAAACGTCTAGAAACGGAACTAATTTTTTGTCTGTTGGCAACATTCCCAAAATAATGACATTTCATAATAAACAAAGTTCGCGATTTCGTAGAATTTTTATTTCGACCACCAAACGTTGATTAATGAACGTAAAAAGTGAAAAATAATGAATAAAACCATTCGAAGTGCTGGCAGGGAGGTTATTTATAAGGTGTACAGGCGTAAGGGTTGCCACACAAACAACACAGTGGCGCCTCCATAATTTTCTACTCTTTTTTGCCAAGCTGTAGCTGCATCCGGTTAGACTGGAAGACGACCCCAAATTAACACCTTGTATTCGAGACACTATGAAAAACCCATTGTGTCTCGCGTAGATCTGCGTTCAAGAGGTTAGTTGGGAAAACGTTATGCTAATAATTGTATTATAATACTTATGTGAGGACGATGCACCCAGAATAGCATTACATAGCAATATACTACCTGGGGTGGTCACGGCGTGCAATGTGTTATTGTGCGCCGGTGGTAAGGGGTACACCCCAGAGGAGGCTCCGGTGGCATACAGTCGCGGCGGATTCGCGGTGATTGCTAACGCGTGTCCGTGTTCCCGCCATAAGTGGCACAGAAAGACACCGTGGAGTTTTAATGGGTTAGAGTCCCACATAACTGCGCTCCCTGTACTGTAGCACAGTATGCATGAGAATTCCCACAAGCTAAAAAAAAGTCACGCCACTCAATCTCTCAACATGTCTACACTGCTTTAATTAAAACGTTGTACATTCATAATATGATTAATTCAACTTTAACATAGGCGATAGTAGTGCCGGATTAAACCAGCGTGAGCATTTTATCATATTTTGCTATATCTGCCTAGTCGTGGCTAATCATTCCCTGCGCTGTACGTATATTCAAACATGAACAGAAAATTTAAGTATTTAATTCCATGTACGAGATATTTTTGGAAAACAAAAGGTAAGACCCACAAGATTAACCATGACCATAGATAGATTAAGTGTCCTGACTTCTGCCCTCAGCCTTGCATACGCCCGTTAGGGTATTTTTTTTTTTTTTAATAATTAATGTACACACACAATATAATACATAAAGACAACCCATCAAGACAATAGAGTACAAGGGCATTTATGTTCTGTGTGCTTAGTTATGTCAGTGCATTGAGCTAGGAAAAACATGGAGGCGCCCTATTATTCTATACATACATCAATATACAAATATGAGTGAAATACGATACAGAATGTGAAACATAATTTTGTCTCATTTCTTCTAATGTAGTAATCGTATTTAACAAAAGAGACAACAATATTTCAGTTGTTGCTCATTATGGCAACATTTTGTTATGACGTAGTGACAGCTGTCAGTACGTGCCATATTCGCCATATTATTTGCCGAAATTTGTGGTTGTGTTCGTGGTAGTCCTGCTGTCAAATGGTTGTTTACTTTTTGTATTATTAATGTGTGTGTGTTTCGTGATTAACACAACCATAACATCGGCAGACATTTTAAGTGCCATTTTAAGGTTTAGGTAGGCACGTTTTTTTGTAGGTATTTCGGGTCCATAGTATTTATTAGGTCTATGTGTCAGTGCGTCAGTTGACATTGGAGGCGCCCTATTATTCTATACATACATTAGCTTATACAAATATGAGTGAAATACGATACAGAATGTGAAACATCATTTTGTCTTATTTCTTCTAATGTAGTAATCGTATTTGACAAAAGAGACAACAATATTTCAGTTGTTGCTCATTATGGCAACATTTTGTTATGACGTAGTGACAGCTGTCAGTACGTGCCATATTCGCCATATTATTTGCCGAAATTTTTGGTTGTGTTCGTGGTAGTCCTGCTGTCAAATGGTTGTTTACTTTTTGTATTATTAATGCGTGTGTGTTCCGTCTAAGGTTCCGTGATTTACACAACCATAGCATCGGCAGCCATTTTAAGGGCTAGGCACGTTTTTTTTGTAGGTATTTCGAGTCCATACTATTTAGGCTTAGCACGCACTACGATTTAGATTCGCGCGAATTATTTTCCGCGCGAATTTTTGAGTACTATTTGAGCGCGATTTTTTTGCCGCAGTGCGTGCAGCTTCATACAACTCCATGGGCCACAGAACGCGCGGAAAAAATTCGCGCGAGTAAAAATCGCAGTGCGTGCTAAGCCTTATTAGGTTTATGGTTGACAGCTGTTGACGTTGACGTAAGAGAGTAAAGAGAGTAACTTTTTGCGTGAAAGCGCGGGAAACGTTCGAAGTGATAGGCGCGAATTTTTTACCTTTTGCAAAAATAAATTGTTTTATATTGTAAATAGTGGTCAGGAGGGTGCAGTTTGTATATAATTATCTTATTTTTTGTATTTAGTTTAGTATTTCACCTTTTCATTGGTAAGTCCTTGATTTTTCTTTTTTATTATGGAGGAGCCCCCTGATCCAGGGGGCTCAGTTCCCCAAGCATCATGCTTTATTACGTTACCATCAAACGAATCAGACATGGAAACAGATACATCAATTTGTTCCAATAACACAGTTTCTGTTAATCCTGCACGCAAATTAAAACGTCCCCGCACTCACAAAACCTGTCGCCATTGCAACAAACGCCGACGAAAACGTAACTCAACCGCGGAATGTAAAGAAACTGATTGTACTTGTGACTCTATTGATACGATTAATGAAAAGAACCAGATTCCTATTTCTCAACTCTCTTATCCGCCGCAAAATATTTTACCAGACCAACAACAAAATGCTATTTCAAAACCAATCCCCCTGCAATCTACGCCAGTAGGACGGCTAACTTACGAGCATAGTGATCTAGCTCCCTACATCGTACACATTCAAAGAGAACACAATAACACTAACGATTCTGTATCCTTGCACCCGGTAACCTTTGGAAAATTCCTCAGGAAAGAAAATTTCCAAGGTATTGTTAATGGCAGCTTAAAAAAAATAGGAAGGAATCGAATGTCTCTTACTTTTACAGACTTTGACAAAGCAAACATTTTTTTGAAACATGATAGCCATAAAAAGAATGGGTTCAAAACATTCATACCTTCATTTAACATCACTCGCATGGGCCTCGTTAGGGGCGTTCCGTCAGAATGGTCTCCGGAAGAGGTGTGTGACAGTATTTCAGTGCCTATTGGTTGCGGAAAAATCCTGAAGATTAGGCGATTGAATTACAGGACTGTTGTAGATGGCTCTCCTGTTTGGAAGCCATCACAAACAGTAGTCCTGACATTTGATGGCCAGGTGTTGCCTAAGAGAATATTTATGTGCTACAATGCTCTCGCGGTTGAACTTTATACATACCCTACAATACAATGTTACAATTGTGCCAGGTTTGGGCATACCAAAGTACAATGCAGATCTTTGCCCCGCTGCTATAAATGTGGTCAAGCACACACAGGCGAAACTTGCCATATCAGTGAAGATAAGGCTACCTGCTGTCACTGCTCAGGGTCTCATTTTGCGACAAGCAAAAGTTGCCCAGAGCTTGACAGACAAAAGCGCATAAAACGATCTATGGCTGAGTCCTGCATTTCATATGCTGAAGCTAATAAAATACATCCACCTGTAATAAGATCATATGCTGACATTACATCAAATCATGCTTTTAGTGTAGGGCGGTCTACTAACAACTTTCCTAACTCATCCCCCACACTGTTATCTCCAGTAAAGACCACTTCATATAAAAAGACAGTTACTAGACAGCCCAGTCTACGTCAACATCATCCATCCAATAACCTGTCCTCACATAAAGAACTCACCAAAGACTTTCAAATCCCCTGTCCAGCCAATGGCTGTGCATATAAAGATCAATTAAACCAAGAAAATCCTCCATCTATAATTGATGTTATAATAACATTAATTAGCTCCCTTTCACACTCAACAATTATTAAACCTGACCACGTTGCATCCATTGTTGAAACTTTGAACAAACTCGCACACACTCATAATGACTGCAACAAACAATGTTCCAATTAACTTTAACAACGCTAGCTCTGTATTGTCTTCATTGCATTACCCCCATGTGGTGATGCAATGGAACTGCCGCAGTGTCAATGACAAAAAATCAGAACTTTCACACCTTTTGAATAAACACAGTCCCACAATAATAGCCTTATCAGAAACCTGGCTCAGGCCAGGCTCTGTCTTCAAAATAAAAAGTTACTCCTGTCTTAGAGAAGACAGGAGTGACCGATATGCTGGAGTAGCTTTACTAGTTAAAAACAATATCCTATATAAACCTATTCCTCTGCCTTCTCATGATGATTTTACAGCAGTTGCTGCACTTATTACTAATATATGTTTCGTTTCTATATATATTACTAAGCCTTCTGCTTCTAGTTTCCAACAGCTCAGCAACATTCTTCAGACTCTTCCTAGGCCTCTCATTCTATTAGGCGATTTTAACTCTCATCACATATCTTTTGGCAGTACAAAATCAGATAACAATGGACAGGAACTTCTCAACTTACTTCACGAACACAATCTTTGCCTCCTTAATACAGGTTCTCCAACACGCCGTACAAATCCTTCCCAACATCTTAGCTCCGTTGATCTATCCATCTCATCACCTTCCTTGGCTTCTTCTCTTACTTGGCACACCCTCTCTTCTACCTATTACAGTGATCACTTTCCTATAATTATATCATTCCCTGGCAAGAAAGTCAAAGCTACTCCAACTAAACCCAGACTAAAATATAAACTTGTAGATGACAATTGGCCTAAGTTTAAAAACTACATGGACACTAACATTTCAGATTTACCCAAAAATAGTGACACAGAAATATGCTCTAAAGAATTTACAAAACTAATGATACAAGCAGCTGATACAAACTTTCCTATAAAAAATGCTTCTAAGGGCCAAATACCTTCACCCCCTTGGTGGGATAATGAATGTACATTGGCTATTAAAAAAAGGAAAGAGGCGGAGGATATATACAAATTAAACATGACCAATGAAAACTTTAATAATTTAATGGATATAATGTCTCATACAAAGAATCTCCTTAAGAAAAAGAAATTTACGAGTTGGCGAAGTTTCTGTGCTTCAATCTCTCCTAGAACACCTCCTTCAGTTATATGGACAAATATAAAACGTTTCCGTACTGGAACATCTCCAAACACATTTAATATTATTCCTTCATCTTTAACCGAGGAATTCTTAACGAACTTAGCTCCTCCTTTTGTTCCACAACAAGAATTAGTTTCTGCTCCTCCTCAAATTTCTTCAAATGTAAGTACTTCATTCCTTGATGGACCCTTAAGTCTGGTAGAACTTAAAGGTGTCCTATCTTATGTCCGGGATTCTGCTCCTGGACAAGATGGAATTCCTTATTCATTTTTTTCAAATCTTGGTGATGATAGTTTACTTTATTATTTAGAGGTTATAAACTCCGTAATTCTGACAGGTGACGTTCCGGAATCATGGAAGTTACAAACAGTGTTGCCCATTCTAAAACCTAATAAGAATCCATCAGAAAGTACATCTTATCGCCCCATAGCTCTATCTCCTGTGATAGCGAAATTAGCTGAACACCTTATAAAAAATAGATTAGAATGGTTTTTAGAAAACAATAATTTACTACCAAATTCACAGTTTGGCTTCAGAAAGGGAAAGAGCACCATGGACAATGTTGGTTTACTCATTACAGATATACGTCTCGCATTTTCAGGAGATGAGTCTGTCGTAGCCGCTTTCTTGGATATAAAATCAGCTTATGATAATGTTTGCCTTATAATATTAAAGAAAAAGTTACAAAAATTACAAGTTCCACTAAACCTAATCCGTTTTATCATCAATATTTTGTCTGGTCGTAAAATAACAATTAATGGTTTGACCAGAATGCTATGGAAAGGGCTCCCACAGGGATCCGTGCTCAGCCCTATTCTCTATGCCATATATACATATGACCTTGAAAGCTCCCTGGCTGCAACATGCAAAATTCTGCAGTACGCCGATGATGTGGTTGTTTACAGTACTGACAAATCTATTAATATCGCTTGTGCCTCTTTGACCAAAGCTTTAGATCTTCTTAAGATCTATTTGGACAAAGATGGACTGGAACTCTCTGTATCTAAGTGCTGTGCGGTGCTCTTTTCTAGAAAACGTAAGCCTCCTCCAATTATTTTAAAATACAATGGAGAGCTTATTCCGGTTAAATCTAATGTAAAATTTCTAGGCCTAGTTTTAGACTCTAAACTCACTGGTAATCCACATTGTGAGTATATTGCTGAAAAATGTGAACGTGCTCTGAACATTCTCAGATGTCTGTCAGGTGTCTGGTGGGGTGCACATCCCTTTTCACTTAAATTAGTTTACAATGCACTGATAAGGAGTGTATTGGATTATGGCACTTTTTTACTGGAACCATGTAGCGCTGCTGGTATGAAGAAACTGGATGACGTCCAGGCCAAGTCCCTTCGAATCATAACTGGTGCGATGAAATCTAGTCCCATAAACGCTTTACAGGTCGAATGCGCTGATCCTCCCCTCAAGTTACGTCGACAGTTCCTGGCTGACAGATTTTTCTACCGCATCTTTCAGTTTTCTAAACACCCTTTAGTCATCAAAACTCATCAACTTTCAGATTTCATCAATTCATCCCCATACTGGGCACATAAACCATTACCGCATCTAGTTATTAGTTTCAGAACACACACAATTATAACTACACCCACACACCACTCTTCAATTTTTCCTATTTTTGAATCTGATTTTAAAGCGTTAATAATTTCACCTGAAATACATTTGAATAATGGTATCATAAAAGGTGATGCTAATGCCAACTTCTCTTTTAAAGCTGTAGTAGACGAGCTTTGGCCTGGTTGGCACCATGTTTACAGTGATGCCTCAAAACACGCAGGCAATCAAAATGTTGGTGTCGGCATATTCCATTCTCAATATAAAATAGTTCAAAAAATTAAACTCCCTACAGAAACTTCAATTTTCACTGCCGAATGCTTTGGTATTTTTAAGGCTCTGGAATACGTCCTTATAATGAAACTCTCCAAAACAGTAATTTTCGCAGATTCCATGAGTGCATTAACGGCTTTAGCAAAATTTCCCTTTAAATCAAACAATCTTTCCCCGGTAACTCTAATGTCAAGAGATTTACTACTAAAATGTGAAAGTAAGGGATATTCGGTGTCCTTCGCTTGGATTCCTAGTCATAGTGGAATCATTGGAAACGAAAAAGCGGATCAGTTAGCTAATGAGGCCATTGCGTGTGGCGATACCTTTTATTTTAAAATCTACCCTCAAGACTTGACTGCTCTTCCCAGGGTCCGCCTCAAGGAATCTTGGGGGGAGGCTTGGAAGAGCAGCAGTCAAGTGAAAGGCAAGTATTACTTTTCTATTCAACCTGAAGTCCCTATTAAGCCTTGGTTCTTCAAAACAAAGTTCGGTAAAAGAGTTACTTCAGTATTGATACGCATGCGTTTGGGTCACGTGTGCAGCCCTGCACATCTCGCTCGGTTTCGCATTATCGACAATGATACTTGTGAGTGCGGGGAAGAGGATGCTGACACGAATCATATTATTCTTAGATGTTCACTGTATGATCATACTCTTCTATATACAAGACTATCGATTTTAGAAGTCCCATTTCCAACTAGCATACCGTGTTTACTGTTTAATAACTCCATTCCGATTTATAAAGTCTTAGCTTCATTTATCGAAGCTAATGACATAAAACTGTAACATATGTAAATATTTACTAGTTCAATTTGTATTTAAATATTACTAGATAATTAATTTGTTTATTTTAATTTCATTTCTTCTTCAATCCCTTTCCATTGTTCCTTCCTTGATCATTTTCTCTGAATGTTATGCCCGCCCGTCCGCGATCTTTATCCTACCCATACGTTTCCCCGTTTTATAATTAAAAAAAAAAAAAATACTCTCCAAATCTCTTCCCTTCATTTTCTCGTTTTTCCTACCTACTCATACAAGAGATAATGTAACACTCACAAGCCCGAGAGATCAAGACCATCACATGAAGAAAATATTAAAAATATAGAAGAACTGATAATGAGAGACAAACAGAATTAACTTGACTCTGGCAAATGCACAAGATGTGCGAAGCCAAACTCCTCTGACGAGGGAAAAAAAAAAAAAAAAAAAAAAAAAAACTTTTTGCGTTGACGTCGTAGACAGAGTAGGGATGTCGAAAGTGAAAAAATATATCGATATATCGATGTATCGATATTTATTAAAATATCAATATCGACCCCGATATATCGAAGAAAAAATATCGATACATCGATATATCGGTCCGATTTTCAGAGATTTTTGTTTTTTTTTTTTAGTTGAAATTTTAATACAAAATGTACAATATTTTAATGTACGAGAAATTTAATAAAAACGAAGGTATTTTAATCGTTATTCCTTTTTAATAGACAAAAATTGAAAATAACAAAAACTAAATAGCAATCTCCTAAAAATATTAAAATATGACACGCACACACACACACATACACACAGCGCAAAAGAACTCACATTTGAAAGCGAGTAACGAGTGACTGATGATGACTGCCTCCGCGGCCGCCACATACACACACACACAAGACTAACAAAACGTTATAGTCATAGACAATACAGTTATTTTCCGTTCGTTCCTATCTTTTACGGCTTTGAATTCTGTTAAATATACTGCTAATAATCTAAATTTGAAAAAAATATCGTTTTTGATACGTTTTTCGATATTGAATATTTTGTATCGATATATCGATGTATCGGATGAAAATATATCGCCTAAAAATATATCGAATCAAAAATATCGATATATCGATGTATCGATATTTTTTCGACAAGCCTAAGACAGAGAAACCAAGGTTTCTCTGTCTACGGTTGACGTGTATTCAAAAAATATTTTGAAAGTTGTGCGACATAAATCAGTAACAATAAATTTTCTTGTAAAGTAAGCATGTTTGATAACTTTTTGCAACTTCGATTAGATAAAGAAATTACTTTTACTCAAATACATGTGAAAAATTATTAAGTTTCTGTTTACAAATCATTTCAGATGAGTGACGAAAAATTTGTGATATTGGTTACTGGAGGTTCAGGCCTTGTTGGCCAGGCGATTAAAACGATAATCGATGAAGAAAAGTCGCAGAAAGATGGTAGTTCTAAAGATGAAACGTGGATATTCTGTGGCTCCAAAGATGGAGATCTCAGGTACATATTTATATCGTTTTGCGAGGATCAGGAACTCTAATTGAGCTGGTGCATATGTAATGTAACGCTTGTCGCCGGCTGCTACCGATAGCATATTATGTACAGGCATTCGATTAATAATGCCTTAAATAACTGATATTGAAGAACTATTCAATATTTTGTATTCAGATTATACTATCACTGATATCTGTGAAAAATACAGTGGCGGAATTGTAATGAAACCTGGACTCATAATTTATTGAGTGTCATAACCAACCTGCCTTTATCATAAAATACTTATGGCAACCAATACTCATGCAGAAGGCAAAATTAATAAACAGAGGTATTTAAGAAAACTGTCACTATCTTTGCCCAGCACTGGCACAATAATAAGTTAGTTTTATAATATTATCAACAATCTAATGTTTGTCGGAAAAATTAAAATAATTATTCATACATTTAATATTTAAATTAGGGAATGTTTTCATCATCATTCTTTTAATGTTCTCTTAGCTATGTGCCTTGTTCGAGAGCAGATATGTGAAAAAATTTCTTAACTAGGTATCTTCGTTTAAAATTAATTACTACTCATACAACTTTAAGCACTACGGCAAGACAAAGTTCACATAATTTCGTGTTGCACTTTTGGCCTACTCTCCGTGTGTCATTGCAGCGAGCCAACGCCGTGTGCCCTCCTTCATGTTGATGTTAATTAAACTTGTTGCGGAGATAGCCGACCTTAAACTACAGAACTCCTAGATACAGGTAGTCAATGGAACTAATAAATACCAATTTTGAAGAGATGTGCCAACAGCTTGATATCTTAAAAAGGAAAAAATGCCTTTAAAAACTGTATAAACAATCTTGAAAACAAAATCCACGATTCAGGATTCATCCAGGAGTCCACACACTCTCCATATGTAGTATTCAGGAATATACCTTCCAAAGAGAATGAAACTATTTTTGATCTGACGACCAAAAAGGGTACAACCAGACCTATCATTACCGAATTCATAACTGCATACAAAAAACCAGCTGATTACCAATGTTCACATAAAAACAGCCTAGGGGTGAAACACTGAAAACACAGCATCGGTTATACTGGAGACCAGCAGACCGTATATGTTGCGGAACATCTAACTTCAAGCCCAGAGAATTTGCAAAGAATCAAAAATTTATGTTTTGCTGGACAAAATATGGCAACATTTTTATTTGTAAAGATATAGGAGCCCAACATATTATCATTTATCATCATTACATTGGCACATTGTCTGACAAACTTGCTGATGAACCAGTCAACTCAGTGACTTAGAGATTGTGTCAGTTATATGGTTTTTGTTACCTTTTCTGTATTTATTAATACCTAAACCATTGCGCTATATAGTTATACGAATTGTACCCAGTAATAAACCCCTAAGTAATTTAATTATATAACTTAAATAATACATTATACACTTATAACACGTATTATAATTACATATACATTATTATTAAATTAAACACTTATTGGTCTTATAACACGTAGTCATAATGAAATTAGCAATTTGTTCTGTGACTTATGTCAACATGCTTGGGGAAACGTCGTCAAAGAACCCATCATCTCCGAAGGAGACTGCGGACTACGTGGAGACCTTACTTGCCGTGGCGTTTGGGATGCTCAGAGGGAGGCGTTCTTATATTTCACGCCCTGTCGCCTCTGTACTTAAATCCGCCGAAGATAAAAATAAGAAAATATTCAAACGCTTGTGAATTGCTACATGCAACATTCACCCCTCTTGTTACATCCGTTGATGGAGTATTCGCTTCACAAATGTCTACCTTCGTAAAACATCTTAGAGCTGCAATCGCTGACCGCTGGAATAGGCCCTTTAGTGCAGTGATGGGTTGGTTAAGATCAAGAATCATCATTTCAATATTCCGTGCAACTAGCATGTGCATTCGCGGCACACGTCATAAATTCAAACCAATAGCCAAGTTATTCGGCTTCGACGATGGAGCGGCCCTACCTAGACATTGATGTGGATGTGGCCGACGACCCAAGAAGATGTCGATTGCAATATTTCGCGATGGATAAATGAGCTTGTATGTTTGTATATTATTTTGTATTGTAATTTCTTAGTATTTATATATAAAAATAATGATTAGATTTAAATACATTATATACTCCACCCATTACAGACTGACTTTGTTGTGCCCTTTCATCGCAAGTTCAACAATACACTATACACAAAACTATATATATAACACATCACAATTTACATTTAAATAGGTACATATCTACTTACAAGTTAACTCAACAGCTGCTCGTTAAATAACCCACATACCTAGTTAGTTGTGTTTCAATGTTTTGTTTAGTTTCAATGTGTTTGTTCACTACGTTTATTCTACTTCGCCTATTGTTTCGCTATTCATACTTGTAATTAATGTATAATATTATTAAGAATGTTATTGGTGACTTGGATAACCTTGCAAATATAAATTGCAAAAATATATAAGTAAGTGTCCACCGGATAAGTGTACAGACTTCATTAACTTAACCATTTCTGGTTTAAAAATTATTAATTTGAATATTCGTAGCATTAATAAGCATTTTAGTTAACTTTTAGTGTTGTTGACTCTTATTAAATTTAACTGTGACATCATAGTCCTGACAGAATATTGGTTGAGTAAGGTGAGGAATGTTCCATTATTGGACGGATATAATTCACATTATACATCAAATATACAAAATTAATATGACGGGATTGTGATTTTTACAAAACAAAACCTGGCTTTTTCTGTTCAGAAACCAGACGGCACAAATGCGAAATGTCTCTTATACAAAATTAATAATAAAAGAAAAATAACAAAAAAAAAAATGTTTCGATTTTGCACACCAGAGAATGGGCAGCAGCGTTCTCTGTGCACTTTAAGGACGCTATTACATTTTTCTACAAATAACAGTGCTTTTCAGGTACAATTTTAAGGTATATGCAATCACAGATGTGAAGATATCATGGTCTTAATTTAAAGATAATATATTCAGCTCCAGATTGGCATCAGAAAAATTGCATGACATCATACAAAATTTTCGCACAAATACGTTTTGCCCATCACGATAATCGCAAAAATATTAAAAAAGTAGGGTCCGAATAGGTCCCAGTTTAGTTAATTTTACAGCATTTTTTATCTTCAAAATTATAAAAAAATTGCGGTATATATAGTCCTTTACAGGTTCAGATAATTATTTTTTACCCAAATCAATATATATTTTAATTATTAGCTACAATAAAAACACTTGCCGACTTCTTCATACATTTTTCACTCGAAGCGTATCATTCCGCGCTCAGAAGCGCTCGTGGAAGGACGAGCGTATCGCTTTTTTGCAAAAAATAAATACGATAAAAGTAATAGAAAATATTGTAGTGTGCATGCGTGAGTCGTATGTCGTGATCGAAAGGAGTTGATATTTTACCGGACCGAAATAAAAGTATGTTTGAGTTTCCTTTTATTATTAGAATATGATTTAGAAATTATGTTGGGTATTATCGGGATTTGGATAGGTATTGTTAAGCAGTTGTTGATAAGGTTGAGAAATGGATGGGTGGGTTTAAGCAGCTCTTAGTAAGGTTAGGATTTGGATGGGTAAGGTTAAGCTGGCGGCGGTGAAGGTTAGAAGTGGATGGGTGGGAGGAGATTTATGATTTGAACCGGTTTGTATGTATGACGAATACGGGGTCAAACCAAAATACAATATGGCGGCGACGAAAATTTTACCGCTTTTCGATATGGGTGTCATTTTCATGGTTTTTGGCGTCGCTTATATCGAATATGGGGTCAAAACCAAAATACAAGATGGCGCCGACGAAAATTTGACCGCTTTTCGATATGGGTGTCATTTTCATGGTTTTTGGCGTCGCTTATATCTAATATGGGGTCAAAACCAAAATACAAGATGGCGCCGACGAAAATTTGACATCTTTGCGTCATGGGAGTCATTGTCATGGATTTTGGGGTCGCTCATATCGAATACGGGGTCAAAACCAAAATACAAGATGGCGCCGACGAAAATTTGACATCTTTTCGTCATGGGTGACATTTTCATGGTTTTTGGGGAGTATGACATTAGCTAATGCTCATTAAGTAATACTCCAAAAAAAATTGATGGTAATATTTTATATAATATGTATATAATATGTAATGCAAAATGTTCAAGTCATTTTTAGGGTTTCCCATATTAATAAGACTCCGCGGTCCGTCTGTCTGTCTGTCTGTCACCAGGCTGTATCTCATGAACCGTGATAGCTAGGCAGTTGAAATTTTCACAGATTATGTATTTCTGTTGCCGCTATAACAACAAATACTAAAACAGAATAAAATAAATATTGGGGCTCCCATACAAAAAACGTGTTTTTTTGCCGTTGTTTGCAATAATGGTACGGAACCCGTCGTGCGCGAGTCCGACTCACACTTGGCCGGTTTTTTAATCCTTGTTATTATTTTTCTCTTTTTAATTTTTGTTGGTACCCCATATTGGGTAGGTATACTAAATAAATCTGTTAACCCCCTAAAAACGTACAAGCGTGATTTTATATTATGGTATGGTGAAAACAAAACATAACTATACGATCACACTAATCGCAGGTCATTTTCTATTTGTTATTGAAGAGTTCCATTGTCTATCTCCGAAGATCTTTATCATATCCTAATATATTATACAATAAAACCTTCCCTGAAAACACATACATTAATCGACGTAAACCCGATAGTATCGGATAAGTAGTTTTAAAGAAAATCGCGGATACATACGGGTCGAATAGATAGAGCACCTCCTTTTTTTGAAGTCGGTTGAAAATAGAACCTACTTTTTACGACGACGGTTTGTAATAGTTACCAAATGCATTTCCAAAGTGCCAACTAACCTTCCTGAATCAACTTCAATAAAATTAAAAAATAATAACAAGGACCAATATTATTTGAGTGATGTATAAAATCGAGCGCTCAGTAGTTTCAATGAGTGCGTGCGCGTAATGTTGTTGTGTGCTACTAGATACCTAAATTTGAGTTCGTCGAAAATGTAACAGCGTCCTTAACAACAAACTGCGATCGCCATCCCGCCTGCCAAGCACACAGGAAAAAGTGCCCGGAAGCCCGTCTACCCTTGATTACGGTAGCGGTCGAGGCGATGGCGTGGCAAGGGGTGCGAAGAATCGTCTGAGTGGACCCGGCTACACCAATAAACACCGACGCCTGGACCTGGCAACATATAACACGCGAACACTCCGGACCGGCGAGAAGATAGCCGAACTCGAGAAAGAATTGAGCAGGTTACGATGGAGTATTATAGGACTATCCGAAGTCTGAAGAGCGGGGGAGGACTCGATAATCCTCAAATCCGATAACCTGCTCTATTTCCGAGAGGGTGACCGGCAGTCCCAGGGTGGTGTCGGGTTTATCGTCCACAGGTCCCTTGTGAACAACGTGGTGATTATCGAGTGTGTCGACCTGGGTGGCGTACCTTATACTCTGAATATCCTCGAGATATTCGGTGAAGGTAATACAGGTACACATGCCCCGACCTCGACGCACCCCGACGACGAGGTAGAGACCATAATGAGAATATCTCTAGAGCCATCGAGCCATGCTATCGTGGGGGATGTTAACGTGGACATTAAACCCTCTACCTAATAATAACGACCGTACAAATGACTACTTAACATTAAGCGCCTAAGTCGCATGGCCTTTTACCGGCTCATCAAATACCCACGAGAGGAACAAATTGTCTCGATCATATTATTCTCAGATGTAAAACACCAAGATTTTTTTCTGATCCCGAGATTCCGATATTGGATCACTCAGTATCCGAATTGAAATTTATCGGTAATTTCAATCCGAGATTCCGATATTCATGTCCTAAACCGACCGCGATTGATGGATTAAAAATAATCGGTTTAATCAGATAAAAACGCTAGTTACGTCGGCACGGTTTCTTTGTATGGGATGAGGCATCTGTATGCTAGTATTATTAGTATATTCCTATACTTATAATGGCATTTGACACAGTTTCTGTTCCTACTCTCCTATCGAAGTTGGAGGACATCGGCATACTAACCGATAACATAACTCATGATTTTTTTGCAAGCTAACTCACTAACCGTAGCGTAGACTGTGTGTTAGAGTTGGTGACCATTTTAGTAAAGAGGAAACCACCACTTATGCGAAGACACTGCCTCCTACGATACAGGATCTTCCTAGTTAGAAGTCAGGGTTCAAAATTTGGTATTGACTGTACTTTCCTATCTTTCGCACACTATTTTTATTGTTAATTTCTCTGTACCCTAGTTGACAATGTGTACTTTAATACGTGACAAATTTGTATTTTCTGCTAATACATATTATTAACACTAAAAAAGAAATGTTTCCTCTGCTGCGACGACACCTTTCTCTCTGTGAGATTAATGGGAAAGCTTATTAAATGATGTTAACATTTGTAGTACAATATAATGTTGTGGTTCCTTTCAGAGATAAGGCTCAAACGGATGCTTTATTTGAGCGACATCGGCCCACACACGTGATACATTTAGCAGCTATGGTCGGAGGGCTCTTCCATAACATGGCAAACAACTTAAACTTCTTTGTAAGTATTGTATATCAGGCTGAACGCAAACTCAAACTCATATATTTTTAATACCATATAAGTTGTGGTGGCTCAATGGCTAAGACATCTCCTCTCGTGTTTGAGGTCGTGGGTTCAAATCCGGGCAAGTAACAACGTGACTTTTTCAAATTCTTACCTACTTTCTAAGTTTACCTTGGATATCACAGACAATGGTGAAGGAAAACATTGTGAGGAAACCTTACTGACTTGACTTATACGTATAGTTAATATAAGTCTGAAATCGCCAACCCGCATTGAGCAAGCGTGGTGATCAATGCTCGTGGCTTCTCTGTATGAGAAGAGGTATTTGCACTGCAGTGGGACAGTTACAGGCTGGTATTATTATTATATTATTGACATTGATATTTGACAGCTATAAAATACTTATCAATAATTAAACTTGATGCTTACAAATGATACTCGTACATAACATAGTAAATAATTAGGATAATGAATTCGATTTTTCAATTTCTTACGTTCAATGTTATTGTGGCAAGTAAAATGAGAAACGTCATCGGACTTCTTAAATTGTCACAAATGTTCTTTACCGCTTTCTAAAAAAAAATCTGTTGATACCTAACGAAATAAATTAAAAGACGCTAATTATGCAAAAATAAGGGCCACAAAAAAGATTTTTTTTCTATAAAGGAGATTGCCCATACACAGGTCCCTTATGAAGTATCGTGTCTGCGATTTCAATATTATCCAAAAATAGGATTTATATTGTGTGTTTTTTTCCATTCGTGCCCTTTACTTTATATGTACAGACAACAACAGATCAGGTTCCTTCACTTGGACATTTGTATGCACCTTATTGCTTTGTAATAAGGGTTCATTTAAAGAACAGAAACATCGTTATATCTCGTGAACCCCGAAAAATATATAAAATATGTTTTCTAGTTATGAATATAACGTGTTTTTTCTAAAATGTACAACCAAATTCATCAAGATACAACCATTTTTTCATAGGGGCCCAAGTTTCCTTACAAACTATACATTCTCCTTTTTGTTCACAAAACATGACAAAATGCAGGGAACAACTGATTTTCGTGTTCTTTCCGTAGAGTATATTTTTGCATAAATCTTTAATTTATACCTGAATTAATTTTGGATAATGTTATAAAAATCATGTAGTATATGCAACATTTGTGTTTTGCAATAGTATCAGTTTCAGTGTCAATAGGCAGTATTCCTTGTAAGTACATACTTAATCAATTTCCTGTTCAGACAATCAAACAAAATTAACATAAGTGGTTAAGGTTTTGATAAGATATTAAGTGTTTTTGTTGAGTTACAAACAATTTCCATTAGTTAGTCTTATCTAGAGTTAATGTTTGTTGATTAGTTTTAACAAAGTTTGTACATTGAAATACAGGTTTTATAAAACCTGGACATCTTGATTGATATAAGTTTGAAACCCCCTAACCATACCAACATCTTGAGCATGCTTGAACCGGTTGTGTGCCCTAATTACCGAAACAATGAGAAAGCCATTGTGTCTCGCGTGGATCCACGTTTTAGGCACTCAAGGGGTTCATTCAGCACAGTTCCACCTTCACCACCTTAGTTTTAGGAGAAGAGGCATTTGCCCTGTTACAAGCAAGTATTAATTGTCCATTTGGCTATGCCAAACTTTGCTATGTTTTAGTCGACTTCACTATCCGCACTTAGGGCGTGTTTAGATGAGACGAATATGTTTGCGCCAACACAACGCGTTCGCTGGAGTACGCGTGGCTGCCGCGCGGTCGACCTGATGTTTCATAAGTGCCTATGTAGTTATTTTGAAAATAAATGTTAATCAGAACATCCTCAAAATCTAAGTTGACAAAGAGTGAATTTTTTTATAAACCAGGTCCAATTTATTTGTTGCAGAGAGAAAATATGGCAATTAATGACAATGTGCTGAGTGCCAGCCAAAAGATTAACGTGAAGAAGGTAGTGTCCTGTCTGTCTACATGTATATTTCCAGACAAGACCACATACCCAATCGATGAGGCTATGGTAAGTTCAAATAGCAACAAAATATGTCTACTAACTGTATTTCAACAAGGGATAGCCAGTGATGTATCATATTTGCATATATTTGGTAGGGGGCTGATGGAAGCTTTGTGCCATTAAGAGGGCACAAATCTAGATTCCATGTTGAGTCTACCTCAAATTACTCCAACCATCTCAAAAGGCATGATATAATGAAGCTGTTCAAAAGATGGTAGCTATGTTTTACTGATGAGTAGCTGTCCTCGCTGGAGGAAGCACTCTATAAGATATTAACGCGAGAATACATCTAATTATAATCTAAGAAGACTGACGGCAGATATGACAAGAAAAAAGTTGACTCTGTTATAGTAAATTTTAGAATGGAAAATCCCTAAATTACACATGGCTTAATCTGGTATTTCACTGCACTAGTACAGTAGTCACAGCAAATATTTGTGTCTCTGAAGTAGGCTCTGCGAACCAGTTTGTCATACTGTAAGCGAGATAGGACGGTACCACAAACGTAAGCGAGTGAAAGAGGCAGTTATACAATGCTATTTTCAACTTCAATATTGACACAACTGCGAAGGGTCTTACAGCCAACTTCAGAGACACTAAGATCCACTGTGACTACTGTAGCTGCGTTTTATGTATTTTAAAAATATTGCAATAGTCAATTTTGTTAATGATAAACTGCTCTCATTCCGTCCAAAGTCCATTGTCAAATTAAATTGGCTGTCGAAACACCACAATATTTTTTTCTAATCTCATAATTTCAAGTACCACAATTTCAACCATACTTCCAGAAGTCGAGTCGTCGACTTGTTAATCAGCTATTATTATTTATATTGTTATACTTATGCTAAATAAAATTATTTGATTCTGTATACTAAAAATGAGAGTAGTGGTGGCCCAGTGGTAATGGCCCCGACTTGCGTATCGTAGGTCATGGGTTCGAACCCAGGCCCGGCATGTCCTAGTACCAAAAAATCGAAGACATGTGGCATCCACCAACCCGCACTGGGCCCGCGTGGTGGATTCCCAGCCTAACAGCGAGGAGGCCTGTGTCTTGTACTATTATTTATTCTGTGCCTGTGTCCTAGCAGAAGGAACATTAAAAGGCTGATGATGATGACTAAAGATCTGCCAACCCGTCTTGAGCAAGCGTGGTGCTTAATGCTCGTACCTTCTGTGTATGAGAAGGGGCCTTTGTCCTACAGTCGGACATTGTCAGGCTGGTATTAGGTACTGTTAAAACCGTTTATAGCGTCTTCGTTTATAACGACGTACTGGGTATCACGACGGCATGTAAAGGTCTTGTTACAAGGACCTTAGAGCTAATATTTGCTGACTCACTATTGTTGTATACGGTTTTGACTGTATTATTATGATACTCGTACTAAATTATTTATTTCAGGTCCACAATGGCCCTCCGCACACATCTAACTATGGCTACAGCTATGCTAAAAGGATGATTGATGTAATAAACAGGTAATGTACTCTTATCAATAAAAAGTATCTTCTTGTTTACATTTACCAGTTACATATAGCGAATATATAGTTTAATAATGACTTACATTCTAAGAAATCGCATTTTTTGGATTTGAGGATACATTCTGGTTCAAAAAAGTTGATGCAACAACACCATTTTGTATTATCTATTAAATTTCTTAGCTTATATATGTTATATGTTCATGCATTTTACATTTTCTATATGTCTCTCCCATGGTCTATCCCCATAGGCGGATCAGAATACAAATGATCAGAAAGAAATTTAGAAAAATATTTTATTTGTGAAGTTACAACCATAGACGAACAATACTGATTATCAGTTTTTAACTGTCCATATAATATCTATCAGCTTAAGAACATTAGTTTCGGTTGAGCCGAATATTCGGCCACTTTCTGGCAGAAACCGAAACCAGTTTTTTTGCCTGAACCTGACCTTCGGTCGGTCTCTTTACAAAACATAGTATTAGAATAATTTGTCTTTTTCTCAGAGGCTACCACGAGAAACACGGCTGCATGTTCACGTCAGTAATACCGTGCAATGTGTTCGGTCCCCATGACAACTTCAACCTGGAGTCCAGCCATGTCATTCCGGCACTTATCAGGAGAATGGACGACGCTATGCAGAAAGGTAACCGCTTTTACTCATAATGTATGTGTTGTGTCAGACTAACCCTTGATTACTCTGCTTTAGCCTATTGGCATTCAAGCAGGGTTTGACGCGTTCCTAACTCCAAATACTCAATAGGGAATATGCGTGTAATTTTTATTTGGTAAATGAAAAAGTTAATTAAAAAAAACAAAATATCCGACTGCTTAAGAAGCGAAATAAAAAGACGTTAACAAGAAGAAAATCATGCTGTGCAGTCGGAGGATACATGTTCGCGAGTTGGCTGACCAAAACCATAAAGTTTTTGTATTTATAACTGTTTAGTTTTTTTTTTAGAATTAGCTACATTTAAACATATAAGTTATTTTTAAAATCACCTCTCAAAACCCTTTATTTTGATACCCCACACGATGGGTTTGGAAGAAAAATAAATTTGGTACCCCACAGTATGGCGCCCAAAATCCGCCATTTTTTAATTTCCAATTTTACTGTTTATTTACGTAAGAATCATCAAAATCGGCCAACGCGTTTGGTCCCTAGAACGCCACATAGGAACAAACATACATACATACATAGACTGATAAAAACATTACCCTCCTTCGGCACTCGGGTAAAAAGTTATCAACTATGGTAAACAAATGTGTTTCTTTTTGTATTATCTTGACCAGAGACGAAGTTCGACGACACCTATACAACTACCATAGAAAATTTTCGGCGTTTTCGTATCTCGTTCGTTTTTCAATTAATTTTGATTCTGTTTTTAACCGATTTCCCAAAAAGGAGGAGGTTCTATGTTCGACATTATGTTTGTTTTTTTTTTATATGTTCACCGATATCTCCGTCAATTGTGGACCGATTTCAAAAATTCTTTTTTTGTTTGAATAAGTATGTTTCGAAATTGGTCCCATTTTAATTTGGTGAAGATCTGATGAAGAACTTCGGAGATATACAACAGAACTCTTCAATAAATAACGGCAAATGTCTAGGGATTGCTGCAATCGCATGTCTGTTTATTGTTTATACCATTTCATAACATAACATCACGCCAGTATGCTCTTAAGGCGTACGCAGATCTCTCATTTCACCGGTTATGTTCAAGTTTCATGAAATCTATTCTGGCGTTATAGTTACCTTACTAACTTGCCTATTAAGTAGGTACAACTAAAAAGTGAAAAATAAAAAAAACTTTTTTTTTAAAAATACTACCGACTTCCAAATACAAAACTACAAAGTGAAAAATAACTTTATTTTTTAAAAAGTTTTTCACTATTAGTGTACACACCCTGACTTACAGCTTAGTACGGCCGTTATTCCAAATGCGTACAGTGTGGCTATGTTTGCACCAATTGAGCCAGGTACCTATAAGAAACCCAAGCCTCCACTGACTACAAACCTAGCCCTATAATAATTACCTAGCACCCTAGTTATCCTACTGCCCTACCCTATCATACAAACCACACCAAACGTTGGTTACGTTGGTTTTACGTGCGAGAAGTCAGTTACAAGGAGACCTACGGTAACAGACGGAATTTGGGTAGGAATAGGGGGTTGTGTACGTCGTGCAATGTATACAGGAAATGGTTTTCTCACTGCCGATCGAACAGACTCATAGGATTGTTTAAGGCTAAGGGTGTCTCGGCCACAGTAAGAGGAGTAACGGAGAGATGAATAAAACTCGACTCCAGTTTGATGACTAATTTATTACAGTAATTAACTTAATTATATACAAATTTTGTGGTCAATACACATTGATACCTACTTACATGTGTGTTGTATGTGTATTGAGCCGATCAAGCGAAGATCTTAGTAGGTCACTTCTTAGCGCTGACGGTGTCACGGTGTGGTCGGCGCGAGGACCGAAAGTATGTCGCTGACGCTGTAATGCTGTTCTTGGCGCGTGTAGCTATGGCCTGCCTGTTCAGGGTTGCACAATTAGTATTTTGTTACTAATAGTATTTTTACTGATAAACTGGTTAAACAACAAATGTTTTTTTCATGCATATTCCTTATTCAGACGGTGTACTCCGGTTCTGAAGAATATTTTTAAGCATGTATGTTGCCTTATAAGGACCAGCTTGTACCGAGAACCGACGCAACGAAAGTGAACCTTTTTGTGTAGTAGATAATTCTGTTTTCTCAGTGGGAGAACTCGGGCTTAAAATAAAACTTTCTTAAAAAGCGCGTGCATCGTCGCGTTTCGGTGTGAGCTGACCCTTAAATATTTCCGTGTATTGTTTTAAAAACCTACCAGTATAAATAAAAACACTTTCAAGCCTTGTTATAGAAATAATTTGTAAGTCAACTATCCTATTACAGGTGAACAAACATTCACGGTGATGGGTAGCGGCAAGCCGTTGCGTCAGTTCATATACTCGCTGGACCTGGCGCGCCTGTTCATATGGGTGCTGCGGCGCTACGAGAGCGTGGAGCCCATCATACTGTCAGGTGAGTCACTCACGGTGATGCGTTGCGTCAGTTCATATACTCGCTGGACCTGGCGCGCCTGTTCATATGGGTGCTGCGGCGCTACGAGAGCGTGGAGCCCATCATACTGTCAGGTGAGTCCCTCACGGTGATGCGTTGCGTCAGTTCATATACTCGCTGGACCTGGCGCGCCTATTCACATGGGTGCTGCGGCGCTACGAGAGCGTGGCGCCCATCATACTGTCAGGTGAGTCACTCACGGTGATGCGTTGCGTCAGTTCATATACTCGCTGGACCTGGCGCGCCTGTTCACATGGGTGCTGCGGTGCTACGAGAGCGTGGAGCCCATCATACTGTCAGGTGAGTCACTCACGGTTATGCGTTGCGTCAGTTCATATACTCGCTGGAGCTGGCGCGCCTGTTCACATGGGTGCTGCGGCGCTGCGAGAGCGTGGAGCCCATCATACTGTCAGGTGAGTCACTCACGGTGATGCGTTGCGTCAGTTCATATACTCGCTGGACCTGGCGCGCCTGTTCATATGGGTGCTGCGGCGCTACGAGAGCGTGGAGCCCATCATACTGTCAGGTGAGTCACTCACGGTGATGCGTTGCGTCAGTTCATATACTCGCTGGACCTGGCGCGCCTGTTCATATGGGTGCTGCGGCGCTACGAGAGCGTGGAGCCCATCATACTGTTAGGTGAGTCACTCACGGTGATGCGTTGCGTCAGTTCATTATACTCGCTAGACCTGGCGCGCCTGTTCATATGGGTGCTGCGGCGCTACGAGAGCGTGGAGCCCATCATACTGTCAGGTGAGTCCCTAACGGTGATGCGTTGCGTCAGTTCATATACTCGCTGGACCTGGCGCGCCTGTTCATATGGGTGCTGCGGCGCTACGAGAGCGTGGAGCCCATCATACTGTCAGGTGAGTCACTCACGGTGATGCGTTGCGTCAGTTCATATACTCGCTGGACCTGGCGCGCCTGTTCACATGGGTGCTGCGGCGCTACGAGAGCGTGGAGCCCATCATACTGTCAGGTGAGTCACTCACGGTGATGTGATGCGTCAGTTCATATACTCGCTGGACCTGGCGCGCCTGTTCACATGGATGCTGCGGCGCTACGAGAGCGTGGCGCCCATCATACTGTCAGGTGAGTCACTCACGGTGATGCGTTGCGTCAGTTCATATACTCGCTGGACCTGGCGCGCCTGTTCATATGGGTGCTGCGGCGCTACGAGAGCGTGGAGCCCATCATACTGTCAGGTGAGTCACTCACGGTGATGCGTTGCGTCAGTTCATATACTCGCTGGACCTGGCGCGCCTGTTCATATAGGTTGTAGAGGGACGAGGTTTATATTGAATTAAAAGGCGTCTGTTCTGTACGACGTATATTTTGAGACTGCTCACTTAAACTGAACATGTGTAACAACTTAGTCTAGGTACTTAATGTACACTACATCACCCTCCTTAAAAGAGAAAAAAAATAAAAAATAATCAAATACATTTTTTTTTTTTTTTTTTTACCTTATTCCTTAAATGGTTTTGTACGGTTTTTATGTACCGTTTCTACATTACTATTTTTAATTATCTTAACATTAGGTCCTGCTTCTTCAATTACAACATACGGTCCATTATACAATCTGTCCATTTTATTAGTATCTTCATTCCTTACTAAAATTAAATCATCTTTCTTATAACTAATAGGGTTTTTATTTCTATCATAAATTTCCTTTCTTTTCATCTTACTATCTATTAACCTTTTTCTAGCATCCTTATGTGCTAACTGTAGTCTATATTTTAATTCTAACGCATAATTTTCTGCATTATACAATGGCTCTAAATCATCTCTTAACCTAGTTGGAATATTACATGGCTTACCGAATACGAGTTCATACGGTGTGTAGTTAGTTGAAGTGTGTATTGTAGTATTAAAACAAAAACACCAAAAGGGAAGCCAATGGCTCCAAGTGTCTGAATTTTCGTCACATTGGATACGTAAAAAGTTACGTAAATTTTTATGTGTATTTTCTAATGCACCTATGCTTTGGTGGTGGTAAGCAGTGGAGTTTATTTTATCTATTTCTAATAACTTACAAACTTCCGTCATGGTAGAAGACATGAACTCCGTACCACGATCAGTTGCGATTACTCTCGGTACGCCATACCTTAAAATAAAATTACTTACTAAAGACCTCGCTACGACAGCTGATTCCTTTGTTGGTATGGGGTAAGCTTCCACATATTTTGAAAGCTCGCACTGAAGGGTTAATATGTATTGGTTACCTTCATCATCTCTGTCTAGAGGTCCCACAAGATCTAGAAAGATCTTTTCAAATGCTGAATTCGCCGTGGTTGTTATCACCATAGGCTCCTTGTAACGGGGTGAATGTTTCATCACCTGACACTTAGTACACTTACTTACGTAATTTCTGACGTCACTTTCTATTCCTGGCCAGTAGTACTTACTTTTAATGTTGTTCACCATTCGTCGAACGCCGGCGTGTCCGCTCGAAGGCAATAAATGATAATCATTTAGTATGACTGTTATTTCGTCTCTATCGAGAATTCTCCTTACATTTCGTAAAATATGAATACGAGGTGGTCCGGACCACTCATTTCTACTATCTATTTCTTCACATAATTCTTTAATAAACATATCGTTATTCTTTTCTTTAATTATACAAACTTCTTTTACATTTATTTTCTTACAAAACTCACTTAATATATTCACAAATACGTCTCGCGTGAATTGTGACATATAATTAAGATTAATGTAAATAATTAATTGCTTTTCTATGTAAGCTAAACATTTCTCTTCTTTACTTATTAGTTTTTTCTCTCGAAGTCTATCTAACTCTTTACCTTCTATAAATTTTATTTCCACTGAGTCAATTGGCTTTTTTAATAGCTCCACGATTTTTGGTTGATCAGGCCTCAAATCGATGGGTTTACTAGAAAAATCCAGTGAACTTCCTTCCTCTTTTAATTCTTTTAATCTACTTTCCTCTTGTATTTTCTTACTCTGTGCTCGTGTTGTCACTAATATATTTTCATTAATTCGCTTCAAATCGTCCGAAGTTAAAGTTATTCTACTCAGTGCGTCTGCTATTACGTTATCTTTTCCTTTTATATAAACAATCTTATAGTCATATTCTTCTAGCTGTAACCTGAACTTCACTAATCTACTTGAGGGGTCTTTTATACTAAATAAATATATCAATGGCTTGTGGTCTGTCATGATTGTAAATTTTCTTCCAAATAAATATGGTCTAAAATACTTCACGCTCCATACTACTGATAATAACTCTTTTTGGATTGTTGGATAGTTTAGTTCTGCTTTGTTTAATGGTCTGCTCGTATATGCGATTGGTCTTAAGTCTTTATTGCATAAAACTGATCCTATAGATATACCTGATGCATCTGTTTGAAGTATAAATTCGTTTTCTGTTGAAAAATCTGGGTACTGTAAAATAGGTGGAGTCGTAAGTGCTCCTTTCAAGATATCAAAAGAAGTTTCACAATTTTCTGTCCATTCAAATTTAATGTTTTTCCTACAAAGTTTATTTAATGGAATAGTAATATCTGCAAAATGTGGGATAAACTTACGATAATAATTACACATAGCAACGAATCGTCGTACATCGTCTGAATTTTGTGGTTTTGTATAATTTTGTATTGCCTTTACCTTCTCTGGATCTGGCAAAACACCTTTAGCAGTTACAATATGACCTAGGTATAATAGTTCCTTTTTACAAAAATTACATTTGTTTGGATTTATTTTTAGATTGACTTTCCTTAATCTTTCGAGTACTTTTATCAAATTTTGATTATGTATTTCTAGGTTTCTACCAATGATTATTAAATCATCCATATATGTTATGCATTTTTCAAAATTTAGTCCCGACATAGCAATTGACATGATACGCGAGAATGCACCTGGGCTTATTTTCAATCCCATCGGTAAGCGCGTCATCTGATACTGCCCAGAGCTTGTAGTGAAAGCTGTTACGTTCCTGCTATTTAATTCAAGGTCAACTTGATAATAACTTTGTGATAAATCTAAATGGCTGAAATAAGTGCAACCGGAAAGAGAGTCTAGTATTTCTGTAATGTTTGGAAGTGGGAACTTATCATCTTGAATTTTCTCATTTATTTTTCTATAATCGACAACTAATCTCCATTTCTTATTATTATTGTCGCTTTTCTTTGGAACGAGTAGTATAGGACTGTTCCATTCACTATTAGTTGGTTCTATTATTTCATCATCCAACATCTGCTTAATTTGTTTATCAATTTCCGATTTCGTAGACTGTGGTAGTCTGTATGGTTTCGTATAGATGGGCGTAGCACCTAGCTTTAAGTTAATTGATTGGTTCATTATACTAGTAGTACTCAGCTTATCACCTTCTAATTGGAAAACGTCTGCGTACTTGGCACAAATCTGTTCAATTGGTTTTTGTTCGTCTGGATGTAAATAATTCAGATTTAAAGTAGATAAAAGTCTTTATCTACTCTCATATCGTAATATTCGAATTATAAAATTCAAAACGAGTTTATATTGGCATACTTTATCAACACAATACCGAAATTTAAAAATAGAATCTTATTATAACACTATTTCTCTAACAAAATAATGCTATAAAACAATTTTTTTTCTATTACGATACAGGACGAATCCAAGAAGTTAATCACTAAGGAGTTTCCATCTTTTTTTTTTTGTAATGCCATTTTATAGTATCTATTATAAAAAGATTTGATTCCAATTTTAAATTGTCTATGACAATGCCCGCTTTAAACTTAGCACGCACTGCGATTTTTCTTCGCGCGAATTTTGTTTCCTTCTACCTGTTCATAGAGCTCAAAATATGCGGGCGAATAAAATTCGCGCCGTAGTGCGGTGGATTCTGTGGCAAAACACGGATTTCTTGCGGTATTTTTTCCGCACGATTTCTTTACCGCAATGCGAACAACTTCATACAATTCCATAGGTCGCAGAATGGGCGCAAAAAATCGCGCGAATAAAGATCGCAGTGCGTGCTAAGCCGCTAAGGCATGCGCGGTTAATGCGGTGATGTGCTGGGTTTTGGCGCCATTCATACGTTTTGCAAGTTTTGCTGTACTGAATTTCATAAGTTATTTAAATTATTGTTTAAAAATGTCTGATATCAGTGAATGTGAAGAAAATTTGACTCCACCCGATATTTTACATGCGGCGATGGAAATTACTCTTAATTTATTACCAGCAAAGTCGAGAAAAGTATATGACAAATGCTATCACGATTTTATGGCATGGAAAATGCAAAAAGAGGTATTTTGTAGGTTCAATCCCAATTTATGAGTGTAGATAAAGTAGTGTATGAAACTGCACATAACTAGGTATTAAAACATTCGTGTGAAAACTATTAAAAACCTCGCCTACGGCTCGGTTTTTAAACACACACTCATGTTTTAATACCCCTTATTATGCAACAGTTTCATAAACTACTATTTTGCGCGCTTTGCATCCATTTCTGTGCTGCTATATTGACAAATAATGTAATCTGTCAATTTTTCTAATTCGGGTTTAAAATATGGTAAACTAATATCTTCTTCAGATGTGTTTAAAATTTTAATTACCCATTACTTGGTTGTACTATACTTCCTGCCAAAAATATGTTTTCCGATAATTGTTTTGGAATAACTACGTAATCATTTTGTGAATTTGACTGAACTGTTACAAAGTGAATTGATTCACTTCTACGTGGTAAATACAGATTTCTATAAGATCTACTATTCTGATACATTTGTATTAAAAACTCTTTGTCATTACTTTGTAATTTTAAAACATTGTTTAATAAATCAATGTTTGCATTATACATTCTAAGAAAGTCTAGACCAATAATTCCATCCGCCTGACATGGCATGTTATTTAATACATGGAACTTAAATGTAAACATCGCCGATTCTCGGTAAGTTGAATATGACTGTGTTTGTGAGCTGAACAATTGCAATGTCAAGTTAGCGATTTCAGTGGAACTAATATTACCACCAATGCCTTTGATTATTGTATCATTACTTTGTAATGTTATATAATGTGGTATTTTATTTTTAGCTATGACTGATAATGTTGCCCCTGTATCTACCAAAAATGAACATAACTTATTACCTATTTTAAATTTAACGCAGTCTAGTCCCTGGCATGTTAAAATTTTATGCTCGAAAAAACGTATTTTGGCTACCCGACTCACGGTTTTCTGTCGCAATTTCTTGCTGCTGTTGGTTTGCTCGTTGGTCAGCAACATATGCAGCTTGTTGTTGGTTGTCTCGACCATAAAATTGTCGATTTTGACCTCTAAAATCTCGTCCACGTCCGTAACTTGCCTGTGATTGAAATCTTGGGGTATTATTTCCTCGTCCTCGATTGTAGTAATTATTACTTCGTCCTCTGTAGTTTGAAGTATTGGCACGTCCACGATAGGAATAATTATTGTTACCTTGATTGTAGTTACTTCGATTGTAGAACCCACGGGCACGATTATTTTGCCATCTTCCTCTGCCCCTTGGCTTACCTCTTAAATGCATTACCGCTTGCTGGGCCGACTGGTCTGGCTCCTCATCCTGTGCTGCACGAATGGCGTCCTTCAGCTGTTGGTTATCGCGAGCCGCGATGATTGTACTGAGTCTTCTATTGCGAAGGCCATCTGAAAACCGTTTTATTGCATATTTTTCATTTATCGGTTGTAAAACGTCACTCGTTGCTTCGTTATCGTTAGATTGAGAAATAGTTAAATTAATAAAAAGCTCTTCTAACTTATTACCAAACTCTGCTATACTCAAGTCATTCTGTGATAATTTATTCATTTGCATGAGTATAGAATTTGCTGACTTTTTTGTTAAAAGAAATGATTTTATATCTGTTATTAAATTATTCATACTAGAATAATCTGTCTTTAATTTTAATTTCGCTAGTTTTGTTAGTCGAGTTTTAAGCACAAAAGTAATTAGTAGTTTCTTATCTACCGCTGAAGTTAAACAAGAATCATACATTTCCATACCTTGTATAATTTTTTCCGTGGTCTCCTCGTTACCATCCATCACAGGGATAAGTGAATTTGCCGTTTTTAAATCGAAACTTGCCATGTTGTCTGATGATTTAGACTCACTGTAACTTAATATTTTTATATAAGTTTCTTCTATAGATTTACACAGATTATCAATCAATAACCCTGAATATTCAGTAGTTAAGTGTTTTAGTTCTAATTCCTTAACACATATTTTATAAGAGTTATATATTTCTTTTGCTTTTCTTATTTTGCTTAGACCTAATTCTCGCAATCTTTTCTCTGGACCTAATTTCCTTAGGCTTACTCTGATATAATCTAACTTTGAGTATATATTGTTAAACTGTATTTCCATAAATCACTATCTTATTACTAAAATCATTTAAAATTAATCACTTAAAGTTCTTAAAATGTTCACATTTTCGTAGACAAAACGCAGTTATTTTAGGGTTATCTTAGCTCTTCTTTTTTTTTTTTTCACACTAAATGCACTTTATTATTTATGCATTTTTCACTTTTGCACTTTTGCTTATTCACTCGCTTTGGCATTGGCACTCTTTCACTCCGTTGAATAATCTTTCTAAACTTCCTCCTCAGCTGGGCGGCCTCGTCCTCGGACCGACATCCGTTCTTGCATTCGCTTGATAAAATCCGCCTGCATGCCGTTTTGTATCCCTGTACGTACCCACTCACTGTGGCATCTCCTGTATTGGGCGTATAGCACGTACAAGACAGCTCCAGCACAAACAGCAACCATCACCCCCAGTAGGATATTACTCGTTCTAAAGTGTGAAGAGACATCAGCACCTCCATTATTTTCACTGCCGTGTTGTGTAATGATGGTTTCCTTGTTTTCACATAAACACTTACTGCACTCTTTTCCCATTATTTTTAATTTAAAATGTCTGAACAAGCCGAGTATTTTTAACTCAACTGTTGTGTATTTTTCTTATAATGCAATCCAATGCACGGTGGCCGGTGGCCGACGCGACGCGGTCACACGGTTAAAAACGCTGACACCGTCACATTGTTTCGTCGCGACGTAATCCAACACCGTGCCTCTGGCAGGGTCGCCATGTAGAGGGACGAGGTTTATATTGAATTAAAAGGCGTCTGTTCTGTACGACGTATATTTTGAGACTGCTCACTTAAACTGAACATGTGTAACAACTTAGTCTAGGTACTTAATGTTACACACTACAAGGTGCTGCGGCGCTACGAGAGCGTGGAGCCCATCATACTGTCAGGTGAGTCACTCACGGTGATGCGTTGCGTCAGTTCATATACTCGCTGGACCTGGCGCGCCTGTTCATATGGGTGCTGCGGCGCTACGAGAGCGTGGAGCCCATCATACTGTCAGATGAGTCACTCACGGTGATGCGTTGCGTCAGTTGATATACTCGCTGGACCTGGCGCGCCTGTTCATATGGGTGCTGCGGCGCTACGAGAGCGTGGAGCCCATCATACTGTCAGGTGAGTCACTCACGGTGATGTGATGCGTCAGTTCATATACTCGCTGGACCTGGCGCGCCTGTTCACATGGGTGCTGCGGCGCTACGAGAGCGTGGAGCCCATCATACTGTCAGGTGAGTCACTCACGGTGATGCGTTGCGTCAGTTCATATACTCGCTGGACCTGGCGTGCCTGTTCATATGGGTGCTGCGGCGCTACGAGAGCGTGGAGCCCATCATACTGTCAGGTGAGTCACTCACGGTGATGCGTTGCGTCAGTTCATATACTCGCTGGACCTGGCGCGCCTGTTCATATGGGTGCTGCGGCGCTACGAGAGCGTGGAGCCCATCATACTGTCAGATGAGTCACTCACGGTGATGCGTTGCGTCAGTTCATATACTCGCTGGACCTGGCGCGCCTGTTCATATGGGTGCTGCGGCGCTACGAGAGCGTGGAGCCCATCATACTGTCAGATGAGTCCCTCACGGTGATGCGTTGCGTCAGTTCATATACTCGCTGGACCTGGCGCGCCTGTTCATATAGGTGCTGCGGCGCTACGAGAGCGTGGAGCCCATCATACTGTCAGGTGAGTCACTCACGGTGATGCGTTGCGTCAGTTCATATACTCGCTGGACCTGGCGCGCCTGTTCATATGGGTGCTGCGGCGCTACGAGAGCGTGGAGCCCATCATACTGTCAGATGAGTCACTCACGGTGATGCGTTGCGTCAGTTCATATACTCGCTGGACCTGGCGCGCCTGTTCATATGGGTGCTGCGGCGCTACGAGAGCGTGGAGCCCATCATACTGTCAGATGAGTCACTCACGGTGATGCGTTGCGTCAGTTCATATACTCGCTGGACCTGGCGCGCCTGTTCATATGGGTGCTGCGGCGCTACGAGAGCGTGGAGCCCATCATACTGTCAGGTGAGTCACTCACGGTGATGCGTTGCGTCAGTTCATATACTCGCTGGACCTGGCGCGCCTGTTCATATGGGTGCTGCGGCGCTACGAGAGCGTGGAGCCCATCATACTGTCAGGTGAGTCACTCACGGTGATGCGTTGCGTCAGTTCATATACTCGCTGGACCTGGCGCGCCTGTTCATATGGGTGCTGCGGCGCTACGAGAGCGTGGAGCCCATCATACTGTCAGATGAGTCACTCACGGTGATGCGTTGCGTCAGTTGATATACTCGCTGGACCTGGCGCGCCTGTTCATATGGGTGCTGCGGCGCTACGAGAGCGTGGAGCCCATCATACTGTCAGATGAGTCACTCACGGTGATGCGTTGCGTCAGTTGATATACTCGCTGGACCTGGCGCGCCTGTTCATATGGGTGCTGCGGCGCTACGAGAGCGTGGAGCCCATCATACTGTCAGGTGAGTCACTCACGGTGATGCGTTGCGTCAGTTCATATACTCGCTGGACCTGGCGTGCCTGTTCATATGGGTGCTGCGGCGCTACGAGAGCGTGGAGCCCATCATACTGTCAGATGAGTCACTCACGGTGATGCGTTGCGTCAGTTCATATACTCGCTGGACCTGGCGCGCCTGTTCATATGGGTGCTGCGGCGCTACGAGAGCGTGGAGCCCATCATACTGTCAGATGAGTCACTCACGGTGATGCGTTGCGTCAGTTCATATACTCGCTGGACCTGGCGCGCCTGTTCATATGGGTGCTGCGGCGCTACGAGAGCGTGGAGCCCATCATACTGTCAGATGAGTCCCTCACGGTGATGCGTTGCGTCAGTTCATATACTCGCTGGACCTGGCGCGCCTGTTCATATAGGTGCTGCGGCGCTACGAGAGCGTGGAGCCCATCATACTGTCAGGTGAGTCACTCACGGTGATGCGTTGCGTCAGTTCATATACTCGCTGGACCTGGCGCGCCTGTTCATATGGGTGCTGCGGCGCTACGAGAGCGTGGAGCCCATCATACTGTCAGATGAGTCACTCACGGTGATGCGTTGCGTCAGTTCATATACTCGCTGGACCTGGCGCGCCTGTTCATATGGGTGCTGCGGCGCTACGAGAGCGTGGAGCCCATCATACTGTCAGATGAGTCACTCACGGTGATGCGTTGCGTCAGTTCATATACTCGCTGGACCTGGCGCGCCTGTTCATATGGGTGCTGCGGCGCTACGAGAGCGTGGAGCCCATCATACTGTCAGGTGAGTCACTCACGGTGATGCGTTGCGTCAGTTCATATACTCGCTGGACCTGGCGCGCCTGTTCATATGGGTGCTGCGGCGCTACGAGAGCGTGGAGCCCATCATACTGTCAGGTGAGTCACTCACGGTGATGCGTTGCGTCAGTTCATATACTCGCTGGACCTGGCGCGCCTGTTCATATGGGTGCTGCGGCGCTACGAGAGCGTGGAGCCCATCATACTGTCAGGTGAGTCACTCACGGTGATGCGTTGCGTCAGTTCATATACTCGCTGGACCTGGCGCGCCTGTTCATATGGGTGCTGCGGCGCTACGAGAGCGTGGAGCCCATCATACTGTCAGGTGAGTCACTCACGGTGATGCGTTGCGTCAGTTCATATACTCGCTGGACCTGGCGCGCCTGTTCATATGGGTGCTGCGGCGCTACGAGAGCGTGGAGCCCATCATACTGTCAGGTGAGTCACTCACGGTGATGCGTTGCGTCAGTTCATATACTCGCTGGACCTGGCGCGCCTGTTCATATGGGTGCTGCGGCGCTACGAGAGCGTGGAGCCCATCATACTGTCAGGTGAGTCACTCACGGTGATGCGTTGCGTCAGTTCATATACTCGCTGGACCTGGCGCGCCTGTTCATATGGGTGCTGCGGCGCTACGAGAGCGTGGAGCCCATCATACTGTCAGGTGAGTCACTCACGGTGATGCGTTGCGTCAGTTCATATACTCGCTGGACCTGGCGCGCCTGTTCATATGGGTGCTGCGGCGCTACGAGAGCGTGGAGCCCATCATACTGTCAGGTGAGTCACTCACGGTGATGCGTTGCGTCAGTTCATATACTCGCTGGACCTGGCGCGCCTGTTCATATGGGTGCTGCGGCGCTACGAGAGCGTGGAGCCCATCATACTGTCAGGTGAGGCTTTATGTGTCTTTACAGATACGTCAGTACATGCGCGTTTATTTGTTACATACGTGCCAGCGCACGAAGAATAAGCTGGGTCCAACGGACACAGAGGGGTCTCTGTTTGTAAAGGATGGTCACCCATTCACAGACTGGCCCCGGCAAGCGTAACTTTACCCTGAAAACCCGTGCGGTATCAACCGCACTTAACCATGAGGCATGAGTTCCTCTTTTTCTCCTATCGAAGCTCTACGAGATCCATTCACTCTTTTTAGCCAAACATACCTCTATATACCCGAAGGATACTCTATTCTATAACCGATCGAAGAAGAGCTAGTGGCTAAACAATAACAGGCGCGGTCGATCTTCAAGGTTAAGCAACGCTTACCAAGGTCAAGGATGGGTGACCATCTTTGCATAGCGAGTTTCTTCCGTGCCTCGGAAAGCACGTTAAGCCGTTGGTCCCGGCTGTCATTTGAAGATCTTTGTCAGTAGTTTCGGATAGTCAGAAGGCTGATATCTGACAGTCTAGCCAAGGGGTATCGTGTTACCCAGTTACAGGGTTGTGGAGGTCAGATAGGCAGTCGCTCCGAAATTATGATGATTATGATGACCTCTAATATTGCCCTTCTTTTATCATTACAGTTGACGAAGAAGACGAAGTAACCATAAGTACAGTGGCCGAGATGATAAAGAAGGCACACAGCTTCCCTGGAGAGATAGTGTATGACACCACGAAGGCAGACGGCCAGCACAAGAAGACTGCTTCTAACGCTAAACTTAGGTCGCTGTACAAAGATTTCAAGTTCACGCCGTTCGAGACTGCCATACACGATACTGTGGCGTGGTTCAAGCAGAACCGGGAACATGCTAGGACCTGAACATGTTAACGTGGGATATTCTGTAAAAAAATTCATTTCACCATGATTACGTCATGGTGAAATGATTTTGTATTACTAAACATAGAATAAGCAAATATATAATATCAAATAATTCTATTACTATTCTTTTATTCTTTTTGTTTATTCTATTTCTATTATTATTCCATTTATTTATTATATATACATACGTTTACATTTTTAAATATAATTCTATAAAAAAACTAAAATAAAAAAAAGAAACCTTTAAAAATACAACAATAGTAGCCACCGGTATCGGGAATAGGGTCCAAGCTACCGGTGGTCAGGGCTCCAGAGAGGAACCTCCTAACGATACGTGCCGTGTCCAGGAGTACCGCTTTCTGGATTAAGCTCTTGTTCCAGCTGTCCAACGAGAGTCTCCTCATATGTTCGTCGAGGCTCTTGGCTATTATGGCATTGGCCGTCACGACTATCGGCACAATGACTGCTGTATTCACATCCCACAATTCGACAGCCTCGCGAGCCAGATCAAGACACTTTGTTTTCTTATCTCTCTCAGCCTTCACGAGGTTCTCGTCATGGGGGACCGCTATATCAACAATCATTGCGCGACGCTCAAGTCGGTCTATCACCACTATGTCAGGCTTATTGGCAACAATAGTCCTGTCAGTGATGATAGACCGATCCCAATACAACGTGACATTGCCATTTTCGAGAACTGGGTCGGGCACATACTTATAGTAAGGCACTTCCGATTCCACAAGATTGTATTTAAGAGCAAGGTGCTGATGAATAATCCTGGCTACAAGGTTGTGTCTATGCAAATAGTCTCCGTTAGCTAGACTAGAACAACGACGAGATAATGGGTGCCCTATCAATTCGCATAAAAACTTTGGACATAATATAACATGGCATACCTACTTTTGTTTATCCTAATTATATTTACGCATAACATTATTTTCGCTTAACAGCATACGCATATTGTTTCAGCTTAATTACTCTAATCATAATAATGTTTAAGCATAACATTCTAAATCATAAATTTGTTTACGCATAATGTTATTAAAACATAATATACGCGCTTAGTCGTGGAGTTGCGGAAAACAGCCCGATCTAACCTTAACCTAACCTAAGTAAATACATTTTTTTAAGCATATAATACGCATTATAATTAACTCCTAAAATGTTAGACACTAATAAACATTTTTGTACAATATTGCTCTAATGGAATTGGTAGGCACTTTACACTGTAGGTAGAACAAATATTTTTTTCATTTCTCTAAGTGGACGTTGCTATCATAAAACCATTGTGTCACTAGGTGTATTATTGCAAAGTTGTAATTTAATCCGTTCAATACAGTGAATTGAATTTAAAAATGGAAAATACAGTGCGTACTTTTATAACCAAAAGAGGCGGAATTAAGAAAAACCAACAAAATTAAAAATAAATATTATTGGGTGTGTGAATTGCGACGGAATAACCATATCTACTGAAGCAGGTAATAGGTACATAGGTAACATATTTATAGGTAACATAGGCCTTTTTTCCTATAAGAAGCATGCAAACAAGCATACACCATGTGTCTATGCATGGCATGCCTGCGATTGGTTGGAGGCGCGCGGAGTGTGAGAGGGCGCGCGGGTGGCGCTGGCACGTCTCCCGCTCCGGGCTCCGCGTCACTCAAAATCTTACCACGACGGAGACACTACATTTTATTTAAATATTGTATTCATGTAATTACACCAGATTGTTATAGTCCACGCATTTTATTTATTCGCTCCTTTAATTGAACAGTCGACGTAGCATCGTCAACACCATGCATGCAAACATGTAAACAAGCATACACCATGGATGGAGCAAGTATGCAGCATGCAAACATGTAAACAGGCATACACCATGCATGCAAACAGTAAACAAGCATACACCATGCATGGAGCAATTATGCAGCATGCAAACATGTAAACAAGCATGCACCATGCATGCAGCATGCAAGCATGTAAGCAAGCATGCAGCATGTAAGCAAGCATGCAAGCAAGCATGCAGCAGGTAATCAACATGCAGCAGCAACATGGTTTCTGTCACGGCTCCGGCGCTGTGGGGATCCGGAGATCCCACGCGAGTTGCTTGTCTCAGATGTGTTTAACGCTCACCACCGCAGCTTCGGCTTGCAGCTTGTAGCGCCGCAGCTAAGCCTGCCAGCCTCTGCCACGGCGACGAGCGTTAAAATCACCTGCTCCACAGCTCGCGGGCCGCCTCGCCCCTCCGCGCCTACGTTGACAGAAGTGTTATTTAAAACTCACTCTACGTGAAAATTGAGCAATCACATAGACGGAAAGCCACATCGCATCATCCATCTCGATGTGATTGGTTGATATTTCATACTCTTTGCCCTTTGCTCTTTCCGAATTCATTACGCAATAAGGCTGCCGGTAGAAGCGTCCGTGAAGCTTCTTGCTCTGCCATACCTCTCTGCCTTAGATAAAGCACCTACCTAAAGCTCTCTGCGGTCATTAGTATCTAATATAATCCCCGGCACGTAAGTTGGCAAGAGTCGTTAGATGCGCAGATGTAGATTTTTAGGTAACTTAGCGGGGCGCGGGGAACGTCTAGCACCGTTCCGAACGCCTGTTGGTTGGTCAGTTGACACAAGGATTGACTGACCAATCGTATCGAGTCATAGAGCAACACGGAGTAGCCAGAGCGTTTTTTTTTCCGATACAAAACTGTCTGTCATTTTTTGCGAGGGGAAATCTCAAATTCTCACACAAAAATAATCGTCTGTTACTACGAAACTCACACATAAAATTAAAAAATACACTAACAATTTCACACACACATAACTAGATACAATCTGTGTCATAACCGTAGAAAGAAATTACGCAACTACACTGACAATTTCCTTACAGTCGTGGTTGTAACTACTGTCGATACGCATTATCGATAAATTTAAGAACTCGGTTAGGGATATAAGGTTTAAAAAGTGATACAAAGGTAGATTGACTTTATTTATTATGTACTACAATAATTATCATCTAAAAAATAAACTTAATATTTAGATCATTTTAAAAACCAGTGATAGTTGTATCTATCTGTTGTTGTTATTATTACAAAATTTCTTCCATGTATCCCTGCATTAAATTTGGACCTGAAGGAAACCTCAAGCATTCAATAAATTAAAACACATTATGGTTTAAGTTTACACTAAGTAATTTTAAGGCGCCGATTCCCTTAAGTAGCTGATTTTAAAATGGGAATCACGTCTAAACGGCTAGTTGTATTTTTTTGGAAAAAATATATGTTACATAAGACCATTTTCTTAATAATTTGATCTAAGAAAATTTTGAGTTTTATTCGTATAACATAGTGTAATTAATTTGTAAAGTTATGTCTACAACGGACATAAAGACGACAATCGCACCAAAACCGCTGGGCGTATTTTAATGAAATCGACAACATCTCAAAGACAATTTAATTATCTACATTTTTATCTGAAGCTTTTTTTTAAAGCCTTAGAATAGAAAGGAAAGTACAAAAAACTACTAAATTTAGGGTCACGCGGGTTTGAAACGAGGGCTGATTTGTTCCCTCAAGGTCGTTGGCGTTAGTCGTTGTCTTAATAAAATGTGTTAATACTCGTAAGTATTGTATTATTTTTAATTTAACGCTATTTTATTATACAACTATGTATAGGTACTAAAATAAAGCTTACAATAAATAAATCAGAAATCTTAATCTCAAAAATGTCTCTGTATGGATATAGACTCCTTTGCCTTTGTCATATCTATACCAATATTATAAAGAGGAAAGAGGCTCCAAAACTACTGGACCGATTTCAAAAATTCTTTCACCGTTGGGAAGCTACTCTATCCCCGGGTGACATAGGCTACTTTTTAACCCTGTATTCCCACGGGAACGGGAACTACGCGGGTGAAACCGCGTGGCGTCCTCTAGTTAACTATATACAAACAAACCGGGAACAACACTATCGCTCGGCTCGGAAACAGGACTCGGATCCTTAGATGACTCGGTTCAGTTGCGCGACCGATCCGCATATTGTATGAGGGCGAGCGGCCTGTGTTGGTAAACAAATCCGAAAAGTCACCGACCGATAATATTGTAATTTTTTAGTTTCATAGGAGTAAATAGTAATAATGTGATTAAAAATTACTTACATATGAAAGTTAACTCCTTCTTTTTGTAAATTTGACGTGGCAGATCTCTTTTTCCAGCAAAAAACAGAACAATTCGGTTTTTTTTTAGGACGTCGATTTAGTCTACTGAGTAGTGCGGCTGCAACTAGTTTTATTGTACGCATAGGACCGCGTGGACTTGTACTTTGACAGAGGGGAACGCCTGCGTATGGCTACTCCCCTCCGGTCCGCCGGTGGTCCGTGTTGCTCTATGTTTCGAGTTCACGTTCCGTTCGCTTTATATGGTGGTTGGCCAGTTCGCGGAATATGCGCGAACTTACCCCCACTACTTGCCAAAACCTTGCCAAATTACGTGCCGGGCACTATACTATAGTTTTGAGACAGTTCTCGTCAGCCAAGGAGAGCGGGGTAAGGTCCTTGTCCACCGCTACCACACATCTCGATACATACCCACGTCAGTGGCCCGGAAGTATTCCAAGTATTTTATTACTTTATTTTTTTTGGAAAGAACTTTTCAAAGAAAAATTATTCAAATGGAAGAAACTTTAATAAAGAAAGAAAGAAGAATCCTATTTTACTTTCGCTGCGTTCTATATTTTTTTTCATATGTGCCGTGGGAAGCTACTAAGTATTGATTCGGAAATCAATGTAAATATGCTAATGTAATTAGGTCATTCCACATTTTATACGAATTATATCCTAAACTATGTAATAATATATTTTTCAACACGCTCATAAAGTGGCTCTAATTTCACCGCAATTAGGCACATAATGACATCTGTTATCAAACTGTGACTTTTTCATTGCTATTATTCACTAGTGAGTTATAGAGTTTTTTTTTTTAATTTACAGGTTGAGTTGCTTTGTTCTTAAAAAAAGTTTCGATACAAAAAAGATCGTGTTCAATAGTACAAATGCAACACATTTCATGCAAATTTGTAATTAAATAGATAATTTCAACTTGTACGTGTTTAATAAATAAAACTTTCACTCAAATATAACTTTCGTTTTTGTCTGTAATAAAGAAAACTTGAAATTTCCCATTTTGTACATGTATAAAACGCTATCCGCGAAAAGCCAAAAAAAAAGAAAACTAATTCTTTTTAGTCTATGGCCGATCGCCTAAGTAGTCTGTGGTTAGATGCGCGCGCATAGGAAAACTGATTAATTTTGCCCGCTATTCCGAAAAAAATTAACAACTCATTTTCACAGTTGGAAATGATTTTTTTGTATTATTTTCTTCACAAGTGTGTTGAAAAACGTCGTATGATACATGTGTGTATTGATGATTAACGTCCTCGGCTCTCTTAAGACCCTCACCTAACGGCTCGGGTCTCAATGGCGCCTTAGCGGTAATCACCAACATTACACACTTGTACCATAATGTACTATTATCTATGAGGTTGATCCTAGTCAATAAAGCCGAAAATATTGGGCTCTCAGTTCAGACGTTTAAGTAAAATTCCACAAACTACTTATAGATACTGTAAAATTCGATTCTCATTTACTTTTTGACAATTCACTTTTGTGTTGTTATTTCTTTTTAACTAATTCACAGAGGTAGCGTTTTGCTTCTTTATTCTGTATATCATTAACAAGATCATTTGTAGCAAGTGCAATTTCCGTATTCAAGTAATTATAATGTATTTTTACAAATTCATCGATTCGATACTTCTTTAATTTTGTTTTGAAGAGCAATTGTTTTAATGTTTTGAAGTAGCTCTCAATTCCTGACGATGATGGAGCAGTATTATCAATTTCAAAAAATGGGCATAGCAGATTTGACCATAATGGAAGTTTCCCAAGAATTCTTCTGAATTCGGATATAAATTGTGGATAAAAGTATACATTTTTATTATTTACTTTAATTTCCATCGATTGTTTTTGCAACTGAGCTATTTTATCATCTAACCAAACAAAAAAATCAATATCGGCAGGGTAATTTTCTTCATTCTTGTCTGTAAATTTGTCGTCGTCCATAGAGCTGAATTCCGCCGAGAGATCAATATTTTTCAATCGGACCACAAGTCTGCTTAAGGCGGCTTGACAAGTTGATCTTGCAGCAGACAAATCATCATCGTGTTGACAAAGGCAAACATTAATTATATCTAGGATGTTTTGCGGTTTTAAAATCGTCACACTCTTTTATAAACATAATGCAGCGAACATAAAAATATTTTATCCGTGGCTCTACATCATTAAAACATTTTAGGTTGTGCAAAGTTTTTGTAAAATGACCCAGTCTGATAAAAGTATAGGGGACGTCTGAAGTCTGCCCTTCTAAAATTGAAAACAATTTGTTTATATAGTCCTTTGCACTCCTGAACCCCGTAAAAGCTTCAGTACTGGCTGCAATCAGGGCAGAAGAATCATCACAAATAATTTCGTGAGGTGATCTTTGAATTGTACTTTTCCATTGATTTAGCCAGTTGATTATCGATTGCTTGCCGTATGCATCGGTGACCATTTGTAATACAGGCACAGATTTTAATTTACGATTTGCTGTTATTAGACCTGCATACATAAATAATCTTTTGGTGATCTTTGTTCCATCGGGGAGGCACATAGCTCAAAAAATGAGCCGGTAGCATCTATCGTAAGAGTAATAAAAATATAATTTTTTTTAAAAAATACAGTGATATCCATAACATAAATACTAGGAATAAACACAAATTTGTAGTACCTAACAACAAGGCTCAAGAAAATAGGTGGCTCGTTTAGATGTCAATGTGTACGCTTTTATAATAAGCTTCCAAGCCACGTACAACATCTAAGTCTTATTAAATTCAAATCTTTTATTAAACGTAAGTTGTGCCAGAAAGCGTTTTATACAACTAAAGATTACCTTGAAGACAAAAAGGCTTGGGATTGAGCTGCTCCAATTAATTTTGTTTTTTTTTATTATATTTTGCACCGTGAATTTTGTTGTTGTTTTTTTGGTTTTCTTGCAATGACAAGAATATTTACTTTTTAAAGTATTATATTATTTTATATTAATTATTGTGAGTGTGAAGACTATGTGGATCATTCTTTTTTATTTTAATTTAAATTTATCTTAGTTTCTAATCATGGTCTGGCAGTTTGAGTAGTTTATGCGGCCTACCCGAATGTCCTTTCTTTGGTATTGTTCGTCGAATCGTTGAGCTCCTTAAAGTCTGAGTTGAGCTCCTCGGTTATTGACAAATGCGTGCACTGACTGGACAGGTCCACTCAATCTGACTGGTTCTTTCCTCAAAAGACCATTCCAGACATCAGTCTACATGGTCTTCACATGATCTAACCAATATTTTGTCTGGACTTTAAAAGAGACTGTGACCTCTGAGTTTGTTTCGGCCTTTTTTCTCAGAGTAGTCAGATAGGAAACGCCGACCTCATCTAGTTTTAAAAAATATGTTCGACATGTAAAAGTGTTTGTATAAACCAACTTACAGAAATAAAATCATTTATCATTAACTCTTCCAAATTTCCTTAGATACTTATTATAATAATCAATTTGTTCTTCGCTCCAATAATAAACAAAGAAATGAGGGTGTACACTAAGAGATTGGATTATATTTTTATGTGTACTTTTCGCCATAGCCACTAAAGATATAATTGGATTAGGATCTAGCCACTGTCCTCTCCGGACCTCAGATTTTACTTGACGTAAACTCAGATCAAATAAAAAGTCAAGATGGAACGTTGCAAACAACAAAGTGAAGCCGGTTCAAAGTAAGCCTTGCCGTACAAATACACAATTACACGCAGTCACTAACAACGAAATTACGCCTTAGCTTGTCCTTCGAGCTTACAGATGAAATAATAAAGCTCAACTGACAAGCTAAGGGGTAGTTTCGTTATACGTGTGCGCATATAATTGTGTATTTATACGGCAAGGCTTACTTTGAACCGGCTTCACTTTGTTGTTTGCAACGTTCCATCTTGACTTTTTATTTGATCTGAGGACGTAAAGCGGACAGAGAAGGTAATGCTGGTGTACTTGTAACCTCATTTTCATCTTTTGTATCAGCTATGATCTTTGACGCTAACTCATTATGAACGATTATTGCAGGTTTGTACTTTAACATTTTTGCTAATTGTTGTCTTTTATAGGGCGTCAATCTAAATTTCTTTTTTGGGTTGTGTATGATATTTCTATCTATATTGATAATTTTGCAGAAAATTGTGTGAATTCTGTCTGTAGTTTCATAACTTTTTATCAAAATGCATGCCGTACATTGGGAACAATTGCCTTTCACAATGATTTTATTTGTAACAACTTTTTCGCGCTTTAAGGTCCAAGTGCAAGGTAGCTTTGTATATTTATAAATGTTTTCCTTCAACAAATTACTCCATTTGAATTTTGGCATTGTTCTGTATTTCTTATAGGTGTTAGTGCCTGTTCTTTTCTGATATGCATATAGGGGCTGATTTTTTTTCCAGTCATACAAGTCCATTTCATACGAAAATGTTTTTGTTTCTTTTTGTTTACTTTTCTCTTAATCAAAATCGTGACCTTCAGATGATGTGTTTGTTAGACAACTGCTACTACAATTGCTACTACTAAGATTTTTAAAAGTATGGCTTACACCAGTTGTTTGTTTCTCAAGAAGCAAATCGTCATTTTGAAAAAAAATATGATGGTTGCGTTTCAATGATATAAACAAGGCTTGCGCCGAAGACGCGAGTGATACAAAATTGTCTTAAAATGTTATCTAAACAGGAATTTCTTTGCAATCTCGCTACATGTTACTTAAATACTCAACTAATGTTCTTAATAATCGAATTTAATAGTTATAGTATTTTACACTCCGTCATTGCTTATATTGCTTTACGTAAGTATTTGCTCTTAAAGTTTCTGAACGAAACACTGTATAATCTCTGGTGTGGGCAAAAATTCGCCAACCGCTTAAAAAAAAGTTCACTTATTTCGTAATAACAGCTGTGCTGACTTGTGTATTAAAGCTATAATCCATAATTATTACTAGCAAATGTGATGAAAAACATTGTATGTATCACGGGCGGTACGGGAATTACGAACCTCGACTCAGAAAGCCCTCAGTCTTCGACTTCGGGCTTCTACTAGAGCCTCGATCGTAATTCCTTACTTACCGCCCTTAATACACAATGTACTATTTCAATACAGTTGTTAAACATGGACTGTACTTTCAGAGGCTATAATTATGATTCGAAAATTAAATCTTTTGCATAGGCATCTTTCTGTTACGCGGTCACGACTTTTGTTTACGAGCTCGATCATTAGTTTTGCAGTTGACTTTGAAATTTATAAGTCATTTTAAAAAAGTTTACTGGCAAGGAGTTTTCCTACATATAATAAAATTGGATGGATTTTATACAAGGAAATAAATTTTTTGCAAAAATATACTACCGACTTTCAAATACTAAACTACAAAGTGAAAAATAACTTAATTTTTTGAAGTCGGTGTCTTTCGTAGGTACCATTTTATTGCGTTATGGACACCGACTTCAAAAAATTAAGTTATTTTTCACTTTGTAGTTTAGTATTTGGAAGTCGGTAGTATTTTTTTGCAAAAAGTTTTTTTTATTTTTCACTTTTCGCCAGAATAGATTTCATGAAACTTGAACAAAACCGGTAAAATGAGAGATCTGCCTACCCCTTAAGAGCGAACTGGCGTGATGTTATGTTATAAAATGTTATAAACAACAAACAGACATGCGATTGCAGCAATCCCGAGCAATTTTCCGTTATTCATTGAAGAGTTCTGTTGTATTTATTTATTAAAACTTTATGCATAAGTACAAAGGCCGACTTAATGCCTTAGGCATTTTCTACCAGTCGACCTTAGGGTGGTGCAGAGACAAAACAAGGCAGGTGCAACTAAATTATAGGATGAATAGAGAAAAGAGTATATAATTATAAAAGAAAAAAAAAGAAAAAAAAGAAAGAATAAATATATACTTAGATACATACATACATATAAACAATGTTATAGAGAATCCGAAACGAACAAATCAATTTTGTGATGATTCTGCAAACTTCTTGCGAATGTGCTCACGTGCCTTCAATTTGAAAGAAAGCCGACTGGTTGCCAACCTGATGTTTTGAGGGAGCGCATTCCAAAGGGAGATTGCCTGGACAAAGAAGGACGAGTGGATAAACCCAGAGCGGTGAGAGGGACATTGTAGAAGACGATTATTGCTTGAGCGAAGATTCTTACTGTGAGCAGAGCAAAGGAATTGAACGTGAGAAGACAGATAAGAAGGAGAAGTAGGATTATCAATAAAAGAAAACAGGGTAGTCAAGGCCCTCAGCGCTCTACGCTGACGAATGGGTAACCATTTTATTTTGTATATCTCCGAAGTTCTTCATCAGATCTTCACCAAATTAAAATGGGACCAATTTCGGAACATACTTTTCCAAACAAAAAAATAATTTTCAAAATCGGTCCACAATTGACGGAGTAATCAGTGAACACACACAAAAAAAAAAGTCGTGTGGCACTCGGGGACTGCCGCGGTAAAGCTTATTGCATAGCATTTATTCTAGATCCAGTCCTGGAAAATGCGTCAAAAAAATTAAAAACGTTAAAAACTCGAAAACGTAGCGAGCCAAACCCGCATTTATTTACGATTAATAAAACTCACAATTCAAAACAAAACTTCACATTGAAATAAGGTCGCTTTTCTTTGACAAGCAAAAGTGACCCTTATTCTCATTAGCATAAGGTCCACATTGATCACCATTGGCACAGAAACAGCTCAGAGAGACCGATAAAAGGCAAAAAAATTACGACCAACAAAAATTTTAAAACCCTCATATCTCAGAAACGGTTGGAGTTAGCGCATTTCTGACAAAAAATTGCCCCCCTGCCCTCGTGCTACTTCATCCAGGAGAACAAGATAGGATTTACCCCCCCCCCCCCTTAACCGTTTACCTACCCCCGCAAAAAATTTTTTCATTCTAAAAATACCAACACGGAAATCGAAAACACGTGCAACAAACCTCAATTCATTCTTTAACTTATGTAGAAATTGATTTAAATACCTAAAACATATGAAGAATATCTGTACACCTTACCTATATTTCTATATTGTCGATTTGTTAAAAATAAATTTAAAAAAAAACTTGTTATCCTGGTTTCATTCATATAACATGGTCACCCTTAATAGCGAATTCTTAAGGAATATTGAAAAGTAATCTGTTTTTCAGATACCGAATATATACAATGTTGATCTCTACTTAAGTATTTAGTAGACATTCATACTAAATGTTAGTGTCTCTGGTTTATGATTCCGTTGTAATCTCAGGTAGGTACAGAAACGTTGTGATCTCAGGTAGATACACTAACGTCAGGATTGAGGAGCCAGTTAAAATGTGCCATATCTCCCAATGCACTCATTTTTAATTACTGATTCTTGTCCTACAAATCTAAGAAAGCGGCTATGGACGTCTGATGCCATGTACGTCATTTTCCAGCTAGGACATTTTCCAACTAGGTCAGATTTTGAGTTGGTAATGCACAATACAGTCAGTATCATAATTTTCTGACAAGAAATTAAGCCATGTAAATAAGAAATATTTTTATTCGTATTAATTTGTTTTCATATTACTATATTTAGAAACCAAAAAAAAAACCGCTCTTACAGTAGCATTTATATTCAGCGATGGAGCTCAGATTCCAAGTACCTAGGTCAGATTAGGACAGTAGCATTTCTTCTAAGCTTGAAATTTTGTGCTCCGAATCTGAGCTTAAAGATACTACTTAGGCTTGCAATTGAAGATTTATTAATAATTTATTAATATGTATGATTATGAGAGTATTTATTAATTAGTTATATTTTTTTTTCTATTTTATAGTAAATTGTTTGATGTTTTTCTTTTTATTGCACACACGGTATCTACATATCTTATTTTCAACTCTCCTCTCGCAGGTATGCTGGAAGAGATTTCTTTGAAATAAGCGTACCTTTGTGCCTATTTTCTGTTCCTTCTTCTTCTTGTCTCTTTATTGTGTGTGTACATTAATGGTTAAATAAATGAGATAAAGTTTAATCACTTTCTGATTCGCCAACAGCAGCCGAATTGCGCAAGTGAAATCGACCAATCACATGTGAGATGAATGACGCGATGTGGATTTCCGTCTGCGTGATTGGTCGATTCATAGCGGTCAAAAGCTTTGCGTTGCCGTATTCACTTACGCAATATGGCTGCAGAACTGACTCCCGTATCCTGTTCTGTATTTTCTTCTGTAACTTAATTGGGATGCTGTTATGTGCCCGTTTTTGCACTCTTCGTTTAAAATTTACAATGAGTCATCAAGTTTTCGGTCAACACTTCTAGATTTTTTTCATCACACTTGCACGTAAAAAGTATCTAAACATACAGGTTAACTTGGCCGTAATGCCCCATATAAAACCCTCGGGCTTTCTTTTTGTCATGAAACCCTAGGGCGGTAAGTAATATTTTTTTAATTTATGGCGCAGCACACAGGTCATGAAAGTTCAAGCAAGGAGTTTACACGCAATTGAAAAATTGTCTTAAAATGTTATCAAAACAGGAATTTCTTTGCAATCTCGCTACATGTTACTTAAATATTCAACTAATGTTCTTAATAATCGATTTTAATAGTTATAGTATGAAAACGTCGAAATTATTTAATTCTTTTTACACTCCGTCATGGCTGTATACCTACGTAAGTATTTGCCCTTAAAGTATCTGAACGAAACACTGTATAATCTGTGGTGTGGGCAAAAATTCGCCAACCGCTTAAAAAAAGTTCACGTATATCGTAATAACAGCTGTGCTGACTTGTGTATTAAAGCTATAATTCATAGTTATTACTCGCAAATGTGATGAAAAACATTGTATGTATCACGGGCGGTACCCTCGACTCATAAAGCCCTCAGTCCGATCGTAATTCCTTACCTACCGTCCTTAATACACAATGTACTATTACAGGCTTATGTACCCCTGCATATTTTATTTTCAAATCATTATTTGGAGTTTACATACATTTAGTGTCATCATTTCTAGACTATAGAGTCCATGCCGCCAAAGAATTCTCGCAGACATTTGGCGATGAATATAATGTAAGTGTACCAGAAACCATTATTATCTCAAAATCTGACCTAATTGGAAAATTTCCTAGCTGGAAAATGACGTACATGGAATCTGACCTACTTAGAATCTGACGTCCATTACCGCTTTAAAATCTAATATACTTACTACTAAATGACGCAGAAATTTCGCATTAATTGAACTACTGCTTTCTTTGAATAATGACGAGTCTTATGTATGGTCTGAGGAGCCACTTACAATATGTGGTAACTTTTTTAATTTTAATGCAACCGAGCTCAGATTTTGTCTACTAAATACTCTCAAATACTACAAAATCATTCTTAATTATGATAAATATTTATCCATGATGTTCCTAGTTCTGACATGGCTCCTCAATCCAAACATTTAGATTGAGGAGCAACCTTTATGTTCATATAACTTTTGAAGTATTATACTACAAAATCGAGGATTGAACCTACAAAATTTTTAAACTTACTACTAAATAAGTATATTAATTTCATTAAAGTACGAGAAGTGGCTCCTCAATCCTGACGGACATTGTCTGATGACCTCGAATTGAACAAAGCTAGTGGCCCCGACGGGATTGCAGCAATTGTTCTTGAACCTGTGTGCGCCTGATCGCCCCGATCCTGACAATCCTGTTTCGCCTTTCGTATGAGACTGAAAAAGTGCCGAATGCTTGGAAGAAGGCTAATGTTCTGCCTGTGCGAATAGAATGGCAGTCGGACTTACCCGACCAACTACAGGCCCATTTCGATAACTTCTATCCTCTGCAAGAGTGTGGAACGGGTACTCAACTCTAAGCTGCTGGCATACCTAGAAGCTTCATTCTCAGTGACCGCCAATATGGCTGGCGCCAAAATCGATCAACTGGGGATCTTCTAGTATATGCCATTCACATCTGGCGTGAGGCACGGGGAAGCTTGCCGTCTCCCTGGACATCTCGATGGCTTTTGACAGGGTCTGGCATGAAAGCCTATGGTAAGCTTCCTTCATTCGGTCTGCCCTGGTCTGTGCGATCGGATTGCAGACTTCCTGAGGAACCGGTCCATCCGAGTGGTTATTGATGGCCGCTCGCCTGACTAACTGGATATTAATTCCGGGGTTCCTCTAGGGTCGGTACTCTCAGAAACATTGTTCTTGCTTCACATAAACGATCTGCTAAAACCGGCACCTTTGTGTATGCGGACGACAGCACTGTTCCTGAGAGATACGTGTCCGACGCGCATGCTACTGGGCCTCAGATCCGGTCTCTCCGAGAGGCCATGGTTGGGCGCTTGAATCTGTCCTTGAAGGCAGTCTCCAAATTGGGCGATGGCAATCTGGTCAGGTTCAATGCTGCTAAGACTCAGGCGTGTCTTTTTTAAAAGGAGCCAGTTCCACCCAGCTCCTTCTTTCAGAGGTGTGACCTTGCCGATAACGGACCGACTTGAGCTTCTTGGCTTTACGCTGACATCGACCCTCAATTTTTGTCCATTTTATTGATGCAAAAGCTCAGCTGACTGCCAAAAAGTTGGGGATCCTTGCGAAGGTGAGACGGTGCTTCACCCCAGAACAGTTGCTCAATTTGTATAAAACGAAAGTTAGATCATGCATGGAGTACTGCACTCATCTCTGGGACGGAACTGCCAAATACCGAAAAACGGGCCAAGAGGCTCATCGGCAATGAGATACTGGTCGAGTCTAGGCTCCAGAGCCTTGAACATCGGCGCCGAGTTGCCAGCCTGTCGGTTTTTTATCGATTACCTTTCGGGATTGTGTGCGTTGGAATTGCATGAATTAATTCCTCCTCCATTATCGGACTACAAGACGTTACGGCGATCCCACCCATACGCACCAAACGTTTTGGGAATACTTCTATTATGCGCACAAGGAGTGGAATTCCCTGCCGGAGTCTGTGTATTTCCTGATAGCTACAAGCCTACAACCTGGGAGACCACACCACATCGCTTTCCAACAGTTGAGATAGTGGTCAAGCGCAAGCCTATCAATAGAAAAAAAAAATTGAATGGCCAAGCCGCGGGGAGTGACTCCAGATCGGCCACCTATAAACCCTTCTAACTTTTGAACCAGTGACCGACTAAATCTGATATTTGGCGACTAATTAGCGATTACTAAATATTAGTGTTAACAAAATTAAAATCCCTGATGGTGGCCAAGCCAGAGTCAGCCACACGCCACAATCAATGTCTATTTTATCATTACCTAAAGCACGTACAGCGATAACGGTTATATGTACATTAAGTACGTTTGGCGTACATCATTTTAAGATATAATTGACAGTTTTCTAAAATAGTGGCTTATTCCGTTTATCCACCCTAATACAGCCACCCTAAGGTGGATATTCGGAAACGCGTGTTCATCTATCCGAGTGCTGACTCGTAGTCACACCAGGTTATCACACCAGTGTGACAAACAGGTTTTTTTTTCTCGTTTGTCACACCACTGATTTTTCCACACCATTTATTCCTAACTAGTGTTGTCCTAGTTATACTAAAGGGTTTTGAGTGCTGACTCGTAGTCACACCAGATTATCACGCAGTATGACAAACAGGATCATTTTCTCTCGTTTTTTTTCAATAAGGGCGGTTAGATGTTGAAATGAAATAAAAGAAGCTGTGGTATTAACAAAATTCTTTTTTTATTTGGAAAGCACACTTGTGCCATTAAGTGTGGAATACGAGTATGATATGACATCGTTCAAATGCCCGCCTCGGCTGTTTACAATGGCACGGATCCGAGTGGTCCAATTATCAATGACTCTTCTGCATAGGTCCGGCTGAATATGGGCAATGGCCTGTGTGTGTTCACCTTTAGGGCATCGGTCGATTGTGGTTTATTTGCATAGACCTGCGACTTCAAAAAACCCTACAAGAAAAGGTTTAGCGGTGTCAAATCGCATGACCTTTGTGGCCAATTCACATCACCCCTGCGAGAGAAACCCAAACGCTCGAATCTCTCATTCAGATTTTTTATCATTTGCTGTTCAATCGTGTAACTTGCCATGGTGATTCGGCATAAGTAAATGAATAATAAATTTTTAACAGTATTATTCAATCAAAAGAAAATTGACATCGAAAAAAAAATAAGGGTTGAGCACTTCCTTGAAACATTGCGGTAAAAACGGAATAAAAAACTAAAATCATCATCACCAGCAGATCGACTTTATTAGAATATACAGGTACTGCACTAGCAATCATTGTATACATGGTGTGGAAAAATCAGTGGTGTGACAAACGAGAAAAAAAATCCTGTTTGTCACACTGGTGTGATAACCTGGTGTGACTACGAGTCAGCAACGATCTATCCACCCTGAACGGGGTGGATAATCGGAATTCACATAATTTCTTACTTCTCATTTTCTCTCCCTGCTTGTTTACAGTCAACAGCGCGGGCTTGTTTAAGACATTTACTATGCTGAATATAATAGTGTACCACATCGAGAGTGCGGTAGTAGACTAGACTACTTACGGGCGCACGGTTGGCGCAGTGGTTAAGCGATTGACTGCTGCGCTGCGTGTCGCGGGTTCGATTCCCGCACGGAACAAATATTTGTATGACCTACAGATAGTTGTTCCGGCTCTGGGTGGTTGTGTATGTGAGTTTTATGTTTGTAAACGCACCCACGATAGAGGAAGCAATTCCTAGTGTGTTGTGTGCAACACAAAAAAAAAACTTGTGTACTCTTTTCACGGGTGTATTTTTTTTAAAATTATTTTAAGTTGGAATAAGTAAGAATTGTTTTGTTTAAAATGTTTTTTTTTTTATACAGGATGCAAATTTTTACTTTTAATAGATGTTTATTCCACTGTCGACTGTACTTGGGTGTATAAAGTCGGAAGAACAATCAGAAGTGAATTCCGAATATCCACCCATTTCAGGGTGGATAGATGGACACGCGTTTCCGAATATCCACCTTAGGGTGGCTGTTTTAGGGTGGATAAACGGAATAAGCCAAAATAGTGGCTCTGCGGCAGAGCATGACAATGTAATTAGGGCATTCCACATTTAATACGATTTATCCTAAACTATGTAATAATATATTTAAATTATATATTTCTTAAATAAAATACAATTTAAAGTTAGTAAATGTTTTATTCAACAAAATAAAAACTAGCAAATATAATAGGGGTAGGTTTGATAATTTATTATCAAACCTTTTATTTCAGTTTTTGTTAATACTGTGTTCCTAAGTCACACTAACCCATAGTTATACCTAGTACAACATTTTACAGTTATTTAAGATAGCTATTAGTCTGGGCGGTAGCGTTGCAAAGTCAAGTCATAGACTTTTGTAGCGGTGAGCCGTGAGCCGGCTGATATTGACAACGATAGTTGATCTTATTTAATTAATAAGTGAACCAACCGCCAGCTGCTCAAGTAGCGGTTGGCTATAGGTATGGAGAGGTTGCGGAACTGCATTATTGGATTTTTGAAAATCATTATTCATAGCCAGGAATCTCACCAATTATATTGACAAAAAAAACACGCTGTACACCACTCGATAGTGCCGCTAATATGGATCAAATTTTCGGAAATGTGCGGCATATTTAAATTTTTATTTTTTCAATATTCTCAAATTTTCAAGTTCATTATTTATGTGAAAGAAGTTTCAGCCGGCATAGTATTAAATTTTATATTATTATTCTTTACCACTTTTGTAACCTCCCACACAGTGTGAGTGCGTCAGCTGACGCTTGGTTCATTTAATGGTCATTCGAGATCTATTGAGTAATATGGCATTCGATCGCCATTAAAACACTAACTAAAAAGCAACACTGCCGCCAAGACCATTATTGTCTTGTTACGAGCACGAACAAAGACAGAACAAATTCGCCCGCGTACAATTGGACACCTCCGAGTCGTGAAATAGTGTTGGACAAACACATTTCAACATGCAATGGAAGATGTAGTTTTCCTCGTAATAAAAAAAACGTAGTTTGTGCTAAAAGCCTCTTGTTTGTAATACATCTTAGAATAGAAGGATTTAAAATGGATTGACTTGGCGGGGATACTGCCGTGTCTCTAGATCAGAGCCCTCCCACAAATAATTCAATAAGTTGTATAATTTTGTCCTATAAATTATTAGCATAACTTAATTATATTAGAAAAGCATTGAAATTAGAGGTAGCTTTCGATTTTCTATCGTTTCAATTTTATAAAGTTATGTCTTATATGCTAGCACTCTCGAAAGTCACGTTGCATTGGTCTTAATGTAAAATCAAATTACTTCGCGAACTTGGCCGACATATCGGCACGTGTCTAGATCTAATATTGGCATTTTGGTTTAAACCCTATTTTTTTTTTTCAATTAGTAAAATATTTTTAATCAAGCTTTATAGCTTACCGCGTATTGGGATCCAAACCAAACGTGTATGCCAAACTTCATCTTAATCGGTTTAGAAAAACTGCTTTAAAAATCAGGTGAAAGGTTTGACCTGAACATACATTCTTACATATAATGCAAGTTAATATAAATCTTGTGAAAAAGGGAAGTTTGCATGCCCATTTTTAGCGAAATGTAATATTGATTTGAACTAGTAGGAAAACACTTATACGCGTAGTTTTTTTAAAACAGCAAATCTATAAAGGCTAGTCGTTTTAAAACTACAAACCTTATTTTCTACAGATAAGGCATTTTCCACTTATATTCATACACTGTTTAATTGCTTCACTATAGTTTGAAATGCTGTTATGTGAGGCTTATTTAACAGCATTTCTAGTATTTATGTGTGTGCAACTAATATTGTGCAAATATGAATGCCTTTAGGGGCCTGATCCCTAATATTATGACAATATGGCAATAGGACGTAATAATATATGAGCCTGTTTACAAATATATGTTTACATGGAATTCAGGCACATATCTATTGCCAGGTTTCGTTTACGTCCTGAACACCGTATTATGTAATACGGTGTTCAGGACGTAAACGTCAATTCTGCAGAAAGTAAAGTCTGTTCGACCGTTTGCCCCTTTTTTTTTTGCGTGGAAGCGTATTTTGGCTCAGTGGTAGTATCATATTATCTGTGGCTCGGTGTACCTACTGTAATGGAGGTAGGTATTTACAGTCAAGGGTCAAAAGTGTAGACATTTTGGGTAATTAGGCCTACACTTTTTTGGGACTGTAAATATGTCTGACCAATGTGAAATTATAAGAATTCAACGGCTTATAAAAATTATTATTAATATTATTTATTGAAATTGGCACCAAGTGCAACCCCATGTCGTGTCCAGGCTATCTCTATCCATTCAAGGTTGCCTGGAAGAGATCGCAGAGCGCGATAAGGCCGCCTATTGTATGTTTGTTTTAATTTTAATGTTTCTTTTGTATTGTCTTATCTTGGTGTACAATAAAGTATATATAAATATAAATGAATAAATAAAATAAATATAATTACGATACTTCTAATGCTATAGATATTGGTGAGCGTGCAAAAATATGGGTAATCTTTCTACCAATTTTGACGAATGCATAAATTTTATTTGCCGTCGTCACCTCGCGTGGGTAGACGAATGCACACGTCTTTCAGTTTTTCAAAATTTGTCGAAATTCAATTTAATGTAGCGCAAAAACGTTTTTTTTTACATAAAATATGTTTCATGTGTGTTAGCTGCTAGCATGTTCGGTGTACGCACGCACTTAGGTAACAGGACTAAACTTCACTTTTGCCCCATATCTCACTATTTTTTATGCTAATTTAAAATAAAGCTAATCTTAGCGGTCAACGATGACATCAATTTTACCCGAAGTATGATCTCAGCCGTTGCTAGAACGCTAGGCCGTGTTCGTCGTACGTGACGAATATCTTCTCGATGGACGTGACGTAGGCGGCTGTTCGCAAGTTGATGCCAAGGTTGTGGGTCTTAGCCGCTGCCGCAACGTTCTGGAACACAAAACCTTCTGTTAAGGGCAGGTACACTGACTAATCATAAACCATCATCTCTTTGATCTAATGATAAACATACAAATAGTGTTTGATAACACGCAACAAAAAAATATGTATTTTATGAAATGAACTCTTCATTTCTGAGATTCAAAACATGCTATCAAAGGGTTCGCTCGATCAAAAAAAATATCTGATAAGCCTAAAACGACATTTTTTATCATTTTCATATTTTAGAATTAAATTCCTATACAAATGACCGTCCTTTCAGGTGTATAGAGGTTGAATAGTTGATGGCCAGACAAGATGTAGTAAAGTTGGAGTACTTACCGAACAGACGTTAGTCATGGAGTACTCGAGCCCAGTGCTGACGATATGCTTCTCACTTGCGCCTGACATCATAGATGCGAACTCTTTTGTGGGGCTCACCTTCGCATCCACGTTAGCGGCCTTCAGCGATTTCTCTACCGAATCTAATACACAAAAAAAAAACAAGATACAACATGTCAACATAATTATGGATCACTCCGAAATATTTGAGTTCCCGTGGAGGGTCCGGTACCTTCGGTACCTACATGAAACAGTATCAATCGATTTGTAAAGATAAAATTAAAAATAATTTAAAAAAATCACAAGAATAAACTGACTTCCAAAGCAAAACACAAAAAAGTGCAAAAATAACTTTCGTTTTGGATGGCGGTGTTGTGTTCGGTGTCCTGACTTCTAAAGCAAAACACAAAAAAGTGCAAAAATAACTTTCGTTTTGGATGTCGGTGTTCGGTGTCCTGACTTCTAAAGGAAAGGAAATACAACTTTGTATGGGTTCGGAATGGTCGCATATTTGTGAGAAAAGATGTAACAACCAGATTTCAGCTCGTAAAAAAATTTGAATGTCTGGAATCTTTGTAGCTTTTAAACTAAATTGTTAGCATATTTAGCACGCTTTTTTGTGTAACTATAATTCAAATTCAGTTTTGAAGTATATTACCAAAATGTAAGAGGCTTACGAACCAAGACATGATTTCTATACAGCATCTTTGAATTTTAATTATGATATAATAATCGGCACTGAAAGCTGGCTTAAGGATACGGTGTTTGACCATGAAATTTTAGATAGCAGATACAGAGTGTTTAGGCGCGATAGGTCATCTACGTTGTCCTCGTCTACAAAAAGGGATGGCGGGGGGGTCTTTATTGCAATTCTGGACACGGAGGTTTCACGGAGATTAAGCTGGGAGTCCCGTTGCGAGGAATTGTGGATCACAATCAAATGCGAAAGTGGTTTAAATATTAATGTTTGTGCAGTTTATATCCCACCTCCAACCAAACAAGAGATTATATCGATGAACTATTTAGAAACTTTACAGAAGTAATAAACAAAAGGAGTAAAATGAATTCTACCAACCTACTAATCGGTGATTTTAATATGGGTAGTATCTCTTGGGAATATAATGCGGATTCTGGTATTTTGGTCCCCAAAGGGTCAAGCGGTAGTCAGGAAAACATGTTAATAGATATGGTCAATGCTTCAAATCGAGTTTTAGATCTGGTCCTTAGTAGTAGTAATAACACTGTACTGGTAACTCAGGCCTTAACTCCACTTATACAGACTGATCCTCATCATCCAGCGCTAGAGATATCGTTTACAACCAAGCATAGCAAACCTCTAACCTTCGATGAAGAATACACTAGATTCCAGGTAAGCGCTTCAAAAACGGGCCGAAAAATATGGCCACAAATACGGTTGTGGCACTATTTCAAATTAGTATGGTCCAACAGGTTCAATCATAGCCAACATTAATACCTTAAAAATTGCCGCAATGTGCGTTCAAAAACTGTGCAAATAACCACCGTAACACCTTGGTTTTGTAAGGAATATCTTTTTTTCGGTAAGTTTATATCATTGTGTTTTTCATAAAGTAAAAAAAGTATTAAATAGTAAATATGAATCAATTACCAAATATTATGATTGTTTGACCAACGTTTGCGTCGAAAAAGCGAACGCGCCAACTATTGTAACAAACATCGACTGTTCTGGAACAGGGAATGCATGGAGTAGTTTGTAAAGCTTTTTTTTTTTGGTTTCCTAATGATCCATAGAAAACGAAATAAAGTAACCCCGAATTTTCCTACATAGTGTTTTTAACTTTATTGCTGAAATTTTAAGTTTCATTTTACAATAAATATGTTTGTACCTACATAATTATAAACATTTTATTTTTTTGTAATTATTGGTCTCGCGTTTCACCACTATCTCGGCTGATGTTAAGCGATGATTTGGTCTAGTCTGACTTTTAATTTTCAAGTTTTCAAGCAAACTCTACCCTTCCTACCTTCCTACCCTACCTTCCTACCCTACCTACCTACCCTAGCTACCCGCCCACGTATATATATATATTTCAAACTTTTTCTTTATTCGAACGAACCAAACAAAAAAATAAGTATTCAAATCGATCCAGCCGTTTTTGAGTTTTATGGAGACCAACGAACAGCAATTGATTTTTATAATATAGAAAGATAGGTAGATAAGTGTGTGGCCTTTTGAGCGACTTATTTTCGTTCCAGATTCTTAATCTAGTATTTTTATAGATCAATGATATAAAAAAAAAATAAGTTAACGAACGTTTCGACTCTACTCATTCCTTGTCCAAGCAGCGAGCTCCAACATAATTTTTTAAAATTCGAATTTCGAAGTGCTTGTTTTGGCACATTGTAATTTAGACTTTAATACTTGCGTGTAAGACTAAATTTGTATTGAGCTCATAATTTTTTTATTGTGTTGTACATAGTTTTGTGAACGCAACTTTAAACATTGCATTTAAGGTTGAATTTGCATTAAAGTATATTTATTTTAAGTAGAATTCTTAGAATTACCTAAACACAATTGGCGTCAGTTTTAAAGATAAGTTTTGTATAGGATCCTATATCTAGTATTTTCTTCATCGAAGCCTTTAACGCAAAAAAAGGTTCCGTACTTGAACTTTTACTTTTGCAATTACGAAGTGGTCAACGCTGAGCTTGCGAAGATTTCTTGGTCTGATGAATGGAATGCTATAAACAGTATTAACGAGATGCTGCAGAAATTCTATGACATACTCATGCCAATTATAAAACAGAATATATCAATTATAAAACAGCATACTCCAATTACAAAACCACGAGATGAACGCTATCCTATTTGGTATACCCGAGCTTTAATAAAAGTCATTCAGGAGAAAGCTGAATATTATAAGTTATATTAAAAAATACGGAAACCCTAGAGATAAAAATCACGTTTGAATGCCTAAGAACGCGTTGTAGTAAGTTAACACATGACTGTTATGCAAGCTTTAAGAGGAATATAGCCGAACATCTGCGCACTAATCCTGAGCATGTCTGGAAGTACTTAAAAAATAAACGGTTATGTGATAGTTATATTCCTAACAAAATGACTTTAAACAACACTAGGGTTGCCAGAGGCGGTCAGGAAATTAGCAATTTGTTTGCCGAAAACTTTCAGTCCATATAAGGAGTAAGCAGTATTACTCACTCATTAGCGCCAATTGAACCCACTCCCGGAAACAACAACATTCTCAGCTACTGCGAACTTCAAGTTAAAGAAGTTTTTGATTACTTGGCTATTTTGGAATGTGATAAAGCTCCAGGGCCTGATTCAATCCCTCCTCTCTTCCTTAGAAAGTGTGCAGCGAACCTGGCTGAGCTGATCCTCTGACTACAATTTTTAACTATTCTTTGTCCCAGGGCATTTTTCCTGATCAATGGAAAATAGCGCACATCACGCCAATTTTAAATCTGGTAGTATTGATGATGTTGCAAATTACAGACCGGTTTCAATTCTTTCCACATGTGGTAAAATTATTGAATCACTTGTTCAGAGAAAGATGTTCTCATTTTAAGCATGTTCTAGATGATAACCAGCACCGCTTTCGCCCCAAAAAATCAACACACTAATTTAGTCGAGTATGTTTCATATATAGCATCTGCATTAGACGATGGTAGTGTAGTTCATGCAATATACACCGACTTTAAAAAAGCCTTTGACCTAGTAGACCACGTCTTACTTATTGCTAAATTGGAAAGTATGGGTGTTCATGGGTCATTGCTGCGTTGGTGCAAATCGTGCCTAAGGAATCGATCGCAACTGGTGTATCTTAAGGGTTTTAAATCCAAACAGTGCTACATACCATCAGGCGTGCCTCAAGGTTCACACTTGGGGCCTTTATTTTTCTTAGTTTTCATAAATGATCTGGGCCGCAAAATTAATTCGGAATATAAACTTTTTGCTGATGACTTGAAGCTATATCGTACCATACACAACGAGTCCGACATTGCTCAGCTTCAACAAGATTTAGATAGCGTTCACAGCTGGTGCTTGCAAAATAAAATGTATTTAAATGAAAGCAAGTGTTATTACATGAAATTTAGCAGGAAAAAGAAAACATGTCAAACTTATTATACCGTTAATAATAGCCCCCTCGAAGAAGTCGATACTATCAGGGATCTTGGAGTTCTAGTAGATAGCAGTTTAAGTTTTAGAGGTCATTACAACCAAATAATTAGTCGAGCATCTAAGCTATCAGGTTTCATCGTCAGAGAGATGAAAATATTTAGGGAACCAATTCTGACTATAACCATCTACAACAGCGTTATTCGTAGTATTCTGGAATACTTAGTGCCGTATGGAACCCATATTATCAGGTACACTCAGATAGGATAGAGCGCGTTCAAAAACGATTTCTTTATCACCTATGTTATGCAGATAATAGAAGTCGTAGTCTGAATTCCTATAGCACGAGGTTGAGTCATTACAAAATGCAATCTCTAGGTGCTCGTAGGAAATCAAGACTTTTTGTTCCTTTTTAAATTGATTAATGGTCAGATAGATTCCCCCGAGCTCTTGGAGAAAGTAAATATTAGTATTCCACGTAGTGGTAGCCCCGCTTAATCAACCGAAGAACTTTCGACCTACCTCATAGTCGTACTAATACAGGTAGTTTTTCACCCTTATGCCGCATGCTATCTCTTGCCAATGGTATTCGTACCGAAATAGATGTCTTTGCTGGTTCCGTGGCCTCAGTGAGAAGCAAACTCAGGGATTTATTTGTTTGATTATTTAATTTTAGTTTGATTTATTTTGATCTAATTTTGATTTGTTTTTATTTAATTTTGATTTGATTTTGTTTTAGTTATTAGATAATATTATTATAATTTGGTTTATTTTTTATTTAAATTTTAGAATTGGTTGTGATTTGATTTTGATTTATAATTTATTTCAGTTTGATTTAATTTTGATTTATTTTGACTTAATTTTCAATGTAATTTGATTAATTCAACTACCATTTAATTTGAATCTTATTTAATTATAATTTAATTTTAATTTGATTTATTTTTTCATTTATTTAATACTTTGCTGTGATTGGAATCAGTTGTGATTTGATTTTAATTTTATTTTATTTAATACTTTGCTGTGATTGGCATCAATTGTAATTTGATTTTAATTTTATTTTTGATTTAATTTTGTTTTAATTTTTGATCTTATGTTATTTTTCTATCATCTGTTAGCGGTTAAAAATGATTTTTTTATTTTCTTGAATTCTCTATATCTTTTTTCAAATAATAAGTGTTTTTATAATGTGTATGTAAGATTCAGATCTAGTAGGTGTCAATCTGATTTTTTTTGATGTACAATATTTTTTAGCATACTTGATTGTACATCAGTTTTGTGAATATAACTTTCGTTTTGGATATCGGTGTTCGGTGTCCTGACTTCTAAAGCAAAACACAAAAATGTGCAAAAATAACTTTCGTTTTGGATGGCGGTGTTCGGTGTCCTGAATCATAAAGCAAAAAACAAAAAAGTGCAAAAAAAATAACTTTCGTTTTGGATGTCGGTGTTCGGTGTCCTGACTTCCAAAGCAAGCATGCAACATGCAGCAGGCATGGTTTCTGTCACGGCTCCGGCGCTCCCACGCGAGTTTATCGTCGCAGATGGGTTTAACGCTCACCACCGCAGCTTCGACTTACTGGCCGGCAAGGCCATCAACCATCACCTGCTCCTCAAATCGCGGGCCGCCTCGCCCCGTGCTTACGCGATTTTAAATTACACTCTAGTGGTAGAGCAGACAAGACTGCGTGGAGTCGGATTTACAGCGATTCGTTTGACACTAAAACCTAATTTTTAGCAAATGTTTTGAGACTAAAAAAAATATTATAAATAATCATTCGGAATAATACACATTATTTAACACAATACTTAGGACATATGACTTTAGGTCATGTAAAATTAGGAGATTCAATTATTATAGTACTCGATATTATAACAATAGTTTTCATTGGACGTCTATCGTTTGAAAAGACGTTGATGAACCTAGTAAATAATAGTACTAACCCAAGAGCGCAGTGTTCGAATCTCTCCAGAATTTAATGCTGAGTTTCCCGAAGCTGACGTGGTTGAGGTTCTTGAGGTACTCAAAGTAGGAGACGGTGACGCCACCGGCGTTGCATATCAGGTCGGGGATGATGAGCACCTTCTTCTTGACGAGTAAGGCGTGAGCAGACGGAACCGTGGGACCGTTGGCGCCTTCTGCTATGATCTGCAGAAACAAGCAAAGACCTTATACTTCTTACTACTAAACTGTGCACTATGGCGCAAAAACCGGTCCGAGCGAGAGGGCTCCCTTTGGTAGTGTGTCTCTTTCTAATGAGGTGACCATGACCAAACAGAACACGGGACAAACTGATTGTAAAAACGATAGTTTAAGTATTCCGATATCTTGATGCTACCTAACTGCGCTACCTAAACCTACATAATTTATAGATAATAAAAAAAGTGTTTATATTTTTTGGTATCTACATCACTAACCGTATGGTGTCGGGCGTAAAGAATTTTACCATCCCATGTTTGCCCGTGGGTGTCGTAAGAGGCGACTAAGGGAAAAACCAGAGAATGGGCAGCAGCGTTCTCTGTGCATTTGTAACAACCATACTGCAATCGCCAATCCGCCTGCAAAGCACTCCCCATGAATAGCACAAATAATATTGCCCGGCAGCCTGTACCCTCGACTACGGTAGCGGTCGAGGTTACGGTATGGCAAGGGGTGCTAAGAATCCCGGACAAGATCCGGCTACCCTAACAAATACCGACGACTGGACCTGGCAACGTACAACACGCGCACACTCCGGACCGACGAAAATATCACCGAACTCGAAGAGGAATTGAGCAGTTTACAATGGAGTACTATAAGGTTAACTGAAGTTCGAAGAGAGTCCTCCCCGACTCAATAATCCTCAAATCCCAAGTCTCTTCAAGTTTCATTCTTCAAGACCATCATATAGATTGGAACAAAAAGCTCTCTGAGAGGACCTTGTTAGATGACCCTGCTGTCTTCTGACGGTGCTTTAATCTCAAAGGATCTCTATGATTTCACATATATTCCAGTTGCGTAGACAGTTGAGAAATAAAACTACACCAATTGTATTCCACTAGGAATTAATTTGCAAATAATATTAACAGCCGCTGAATTTCACTCGAATAAAGTCCGCCAAAAAATTCGCAAACCACCACCCTACGTTTAGTATTACCAGGCCCAAACATTTAAAAGTACTACTCTTACTCAGTATTAATGATAATTTTTAAAAATACAACGAATTGATTAAATATAGGAACTGTAGAAATATTTATATACTTTTCTAGAAATATTTAAATAAGTGTCAAAGTCTATGAAATATTCGTTTTGGTATAACATAAAAAGAAACATAAAATTTTCTACCATTTCTACCAAACCCAATGATTAGTTGCGCTAGCAATAGGTCAGACAAGGACACACTACCAGCGGAAACCCTCTCGCCAGGACCGCTTTTGGTTAGCTACCGCTTATAAGGAAATAGCTAACCTACGTGTAAGATGATAGATTTCATTTTAGCTAAACAAAAAATTTTGGTACACAGTCTAGTAGTAAGAAATACGTATAAGGTCTTTGGAAACAAGTCATGGCTGATGCTTTAAACAAACTATTAATATTCCATCCAGCGATGTATTTTACATTTGACATAAGCACGCCTATGATTCTCGGGGTAGCCTCACTCCCTATAAAACGCGTCCCCAGGTGGCGGATAGGGGAAATCGGTTAAGCAAACTTTTAGAGTGCGGTAAACCAATGGGTGGGAGAAGAGGTAGGAGTCTACAAATTGCCTAAGCAACAGACCAAATATAGACAAAATAGTCCGAATAATTGGAAAGAGCTCTCAGGTCCAAAGGGCAAGAGTCTTCTCGAAGAATTGCGGGGCTATCTAACAAAGGATATGGAAAACACATGACAGTTCCAAAACAATGTGGTCTAACTTTGAGAAAACATGCAAGGACAGTGCTGACAAGATCTTGGGCATTTCTAAGGGAGGGCTGAGAAACGGAAAAGACCCTTCCTGGTGGGATGAACTCAAAGCTAAAGTCCAGAACAAAAAGAAACTGTTTAAAACTTGGCAATCTTCAGGACTCTAGGAAGATCACATTAAATATAAGTAAGCAAAGTCTACCGTAAAGAAATGCGTTGCCCAAACTAGTGCCAAAGCAAGAGAGGAGTTTTACAGTAGACAGGAAAACGCAAAATCAGAGTAAGACAATTTTTTAAGTTGCAACATATCTAATAAACGCAAGTAAATATATTAAAGATAGAGACCGAAAGTTACTTACAAATAATGAAGATATAAATAAAAGATGGTACGAATATTACAGAGAACTAAAGAACGAAGAATTGCCCTGTCAAGAGCTGGAACTCCTGGCACCAGTAGAAGGACCGGCAAGCCATAAGCCGAGATGAGGTACAGAGTGCAGTGGGCAGAATGAAAAACGGAAAAGCTGTCGGCCCAGATGAAACTGCAGCTGAAATGTGGAAATCACTGCGGCAACTGGGAGTGGACTGGCTTACAGCACTATTTAATCTTATCCTCTATAGTAATAAGAGGCCGAACTCTTGGCGATTAAGTCACCTGATTCCTAAAGGTGATGTAACAGAATGCGGTAACTACATCACACACACTAAAACTCCGGGAAAGAGTAATGAATAACCCCGCATACACAATCTAACTTGCATGAGCACAAATCAATTCGGTTTTACCCCCTCGAAATCTACAACAGATGTTATACATGCTGCAGGCTCAATAAAAATGATCAGCACCTCATCTTTATAGATTTGGAATAGGCGTTCGATAGGGTAACACGCTGACTAGTTTGGCAAGCATTGAGAGCACAACATCTGCCGAATAATTAAACTAGTCATGACATGTACATTGCCGTCCGTCCGTACCAGAGTCAAAAGTCCCCACAGGGCTGACAGAGGAGTACGAGGTTGGGGTGGGAGTTCATTAGGGCTCTGCCCTTAGCCCGTTGCTTTTCAACTTTTTTTAAAAAACGTTGCCCGACACTAGGAATTTCTTCCTGTATCATGGGTGCGTTTACAAACATATAAACTCACAAACAACACCCAGAGCCGGAACAACTATCTGTTAGTCATACAAATATTTGTTCCGTGCGGGAACCGAACCCGCGACACGCAGCGCATCAGTCAATCGCTCAACCACTGCGCCAACCGTGCGCCCACACACATTGTGATGGATTATGTTACTAAACATATCCAAGCGCCGCTGCCCTGAAACCTCCTGTACGCAGACGACATCGTCCTAATGGCCAGATCAGCAACCGAGTTACAAACCAACTTGACCACTTGGATGAATGCTCTAGAGTCTGCAGGTCTTGAAAGTCAGTAGAGCAAAGACTGAACATTTACAGTGCCAGTTTTACAACAGCAGTAAGCACAATCTATTACCCAGATAGTACTCCTGTGCCGAAAATAAGTTCAAATACCTAGGCTCAGTAATCACATCGGGCGACGTCGACGCTGATGTAATACACAGGATAAACGTGGCATGGCTGAAGTGGCGATCACTAACTAATCACTAACTAACGAGTCTTATGCGATGCTCGTATGCCAGTAAGAACCAAAGATCTACAGAACGGTGGTGAGGCCGGCAATGATGTACGGAGCAGAATGTTGGCCAGTGTAAAAGACGCACGTACAAATGCTTCAGATTGCCGAGATGAAGATGCTGAGGTGATCTGGGGGTGTGACGAGAATGGATAAAGTAAGAAACGAGCATATCCGCGGTAGTTGCAAAGTCGCTCCTATATCGGAGAAACTAACAGAGAGCCGTCTCAGATGGTATGGTCACGTGATGCGAAGAGACGAGGAACACTTAGTGAAAGAAAGCATTGCAATTCCGGCTAGGTGGTGGACTAGCATGACGAAACACCTATCAGAGGAAAAATTGCCCGACCCGACAACCCAGGGACAACCCAGGACTTGACATAAGAAATGTTGGTCATCTAGCGGCAAGATGTGAAGTGAGTGTGTGTGTAGACGACATTGCTGCCATCGCGGGAAAAACCTGGATGAGGTTTGCGCAAGAGCGTGAGGATTAGCACAAGAAAAGAGAGGCCTATGCTCAGCAGTGGGAAAGTCGGACTGTGAATGATGAACAAAAATAGCAGTGTAAATTTAATTATTTTCATTATATCATCATATAATGACAAGATAAATTTAAAAAAAAACCTCCGAGGCTTATTATTAACCCATGATTTTAAAACACACCCGACGATTGTCTATCGTGAGAAAATACCCCGATTCAAAGAGTAAAATGCGCATTAATTTTGAACGGCTACACCGATTTTCAACAAACATAGCTAAGAACACTGTCGACAAATTAATCTTTCAAATAAAAAATCTATGGAAAAATATATGGACTGTCATCTGAAATAAAGATAATTAAATAAAAAATCAGCTTATCTGTTATGGAGCTATAATGCCACAAAGTGCACGTCACTGTGTACGTCACAAAGGGCAAGGCAGCACGCACCTTTTTTCCGTCCAGTGCTCTCGTCTCGCCTCCCGCTACGTGTCAAGACGTTATGTACAAAATGTGGCTTGGCTCACCTCAATGGCGAGACCAACAAGAAATTCCTCCACACGCAGTAAAACCAGACGACGTGATCGTGAACCCTCGCTTCGTGAGGAATGTCATCGTGCGGGACCTCAAGATTGAGAGCCTGGACGACTTCTGCGTCCGCCTCGCGTCCACTATGTTCGCGTGACGTATTAATTTTATGATACGTTTTGCTTTTAATATTTTTGTAAATTGTAATTCCAAGGATTAAAAGGTTGTTTATTTTTTATAACGTGTTTTGCTCTGAGGCCTTAGTGCGAGTTTTTACTCACGCTCACGCGTCATAACATAAACGATTTCATAAGTCAAAATGTATACAATAAAGTGGTTTCTCCTTACCGTCACCAGACGATGCTTATCCAGTTTCAATACAAATTGAAGTTTACGTTAACGCGAATGAGCGTGAGCAAAAACTCACACTAAACCCACTGGTCACCCAGGTACTTAAACCTAAAGTTAATATAGCCTACTTACTTTAGCTTGGATTTTATCGGCATTATCGGCCGTGATGACTTTCTCCTTGGCTCCTGCAACGAGAATGTCGCATTTCTTGTAGAAAAGCTCGGGCCCAGCTTCCGATGTTCCTGGAAATCCTTTGATGCTATTCTTGTTCTTCGCCTTGTATTTAATTAATTCCTGGTTGGCAAAAGAGGAAGTTTAATAACACCTTTGTATTAATATTGTACCTATTAAAAAATTGTCTCTTGCTCTCTTTATAGTATTTTCCTCAAAAAGGCTAGCCAACCAAATGATGTCTGTCGCAGGGAAATGAGGATACCAGAGATTTCACGAAATCTCGTAAGGGAACCACGAAATGACCACGATAGATGTCAAATATTCATGTCCGCAAGAATTGAGGGACCACTTTTCGTATCTAATGAAATAAATATACTTATTTAGCAGTAAGTTTAAAAAAATTGTAGGTCCGATCCTCGATTTTATAGTATACCTAGTAGGTACTTCAAAAGTTACATGAACATAAAGGTGGCTCCTCAGCCTTAATGTTTGGATTGAGGAGCCACGTCAGAACTAGAAACATCATGGATTAATATTTATCATAATTTGGTATGATTTTGTAGCATTTGAGAGTATTTTATTTAGTAGACAAAATCCCAAATCTAATACCCTTTTAAACAGGAATATGAACCCAGGGATAATTCTGACGCGGGGCAATACCCTTTCAAATGCTACTAACATAGTAGCTTGTACAGTTTTACACGTTTTAGAAAAGTATCCTAGTATACATTAAATGGAGCCATACTTACTTGAGTCGAAACAAGTATAAATTATAATTACTACACTATTCCATTACGAGTAATTTGTTTTATTTTGTGATGTTCTTAGATTTATTAATAAGTTAACAACGTATATTCGACTCACCGTAGGATTTATACCATCGGGATTGTATATGTTGCAATCAAATTCAAGCACTCCTAGGATCTTGACTCCATGCCTGTGTAGGTAGAGGGAGGTCCAAGTGCCCACGTTTCCGTAGCCCTGCAGTATTGCCGTCTTACCCTGAGGAGTGAGGAATGGCTGTAGATAGGTCATTCAAGGAACTGGGAAAATAACCTTGTTCTAAGACAGGGGTTCCCAAAGTGTTTTTCACGCCTCCCTAGTTACTACGAAAAAAAAACAAACAAGCTCCTCCCTTTAATATTTGTGTATGTATTTATGTAACAAACAGTCATATACAAAAATTCTTTTGTAATGAAGAAGAAGAAAAATATTAAGACTGGAAGGGTAGAGGTTGTTTTGGTGGAAGTTTACATTATGCAGCAGTATGTTTGCCGTTAAGGTGTGGGTGTGCGTTATCAGAAGGTTTGCCAATTGAAAGAGCGTGTTCTCTGTTGAAGGTTTACTGAACGACTGAAGTTGTATACAGAGACAGAAGTTGAGAGCGCTTAGAATTAACTTAAGAGCTTCTATCTATATATATATATATATATATATATATAGAAAGCGCTCTCAACTTCTGTGTCTCTGTATACAACTTCAGTCGTTGGAAGCGCTTGGTGCGAATTGGTGGAATGGCAACAAGGTTAGGATGGTAACTTGCAGTGCGTCTAGATGTCCGATGGTAGAAGGGGGCTGGTGGGATGAGGTCGTGGAGTTCTTGAGCAGACTCACCGAAGTACAGTCTGTAGAAGACCGACAAGCAGGCAACCTTGCGGCAATGAGCCAAGCTGTGAAGCTTGGCATCCACCAGTTCAACGTCGCCGATGAGCCTCTTGGCTCTGCCTTCCACCGAGTCAAGCGCGGCAAGCTGATACTTAGCTGAGCCATCCCTGGTAGCTGCAATACTCCATGCAGGATCGGACTTGCGCTTTGTATAGGGTTAAAAGCTGTCAGGGCGTAAAGTATCGCTTTACTATTTAGGATGCCCAGTTTTTTGGCCGCAATTTGTGCATTGTACTCAATGGAGGCGCCGTAGTTGAGACTGGACGTCAACTCCATGCCTAGGAGCTTGAGCCGATCAGTCACAGGAACAGACGCACCCCGATAAGTAGGCGTTTGATCTAAAAGACTCTTTTTAGCGGTAAAAAGACACGCCTGTGTTATGGTGGCGTTAAAGGAGACCAGATTGTCATCACCCACCCCACTGGGAGACAAGGCTTACACGATCACCCACCCCACTGGGAGACAAGGCTTACACGATCATACATGATAGAAACAAAGCACACACAAAAATGAACGTGGCGTTATAAGCTGGTGCCGGTATTGCCACTAGATGGCGTTGTCGATTTTTCTGAAATTCATCCAATAATTCTAATATATAAAACAAAAATGTTTCTACCTATGTCCGTTATAGACTTTGAAACAATCCTAACGATATGACCCAAACCGGTTTCATTAGAAAGGCAATGCGAAGATGCTCCAAACAAAATATTAGTAGGTAGGTAGGTATGTAGGGTAGGTAGGTGCCATTTTGCTCAAGATAGTTCTCACGTACAGTTAATTAAATGATCTCTTATTTAGAAAGGCAATGCGAAGATGGTTTAAGACCAAACAAAATATTAGTAGGTAGGTAGGGAAGGTAGGTATGTAGGGTAGGGTAGGGTAGGTTGGTGCCGATTTGCTCAAGATAGTTCTCACGTACAGTTAATTAAATGATCTATTATTTAGTAAGGCAATGCGAAGATGGTTTAAGACCAAACAAAATATTAGTAGGTAGGTAGGTATGTAGGGTAGGGTAGGGTAGGTAGGTACCATTTTGCTCAAGATAGTTCTCACGTACAGTTAATTAAATGATCTCTTATTTAGAAAGGCAATGCGAAGATGGTTTAAGACCAAACAAAATATTAGTAGGTAGGTAGGGAAGGTAGGTATGTAGGGTAGGGTAGGGTAGGTTGGTGCCGATTTGCTCAAGATAGTTCTCACGTACAGTTAATTAAATTATCTATTATTTAGTAAGGCAATGCGAAGATGGTTTAAGACCAAACAAAATATTAGTAAGTAGGTAGGGCAGGTGGGTATGTAGGGTAGGGTAGGGTATTTAGGTGCCATTTTGCTCAAGATATTTCTCATGTACAGTTAATTAAATGATCTCATAAACAAGTAAAATTTCAAAATTTAAAAAACCCCAGACATTTATCTTGCGAAAACACCCCGATTCAAACAGTAAAATATTAAAGTCTAAACTGATTTTATTCAAACGTAGCTAAGAACACTCGATTAAGTCACCGTTTTTAAAAAAAAACTAAATCAAAATCGGTTCACTCGTTTGGACGCTATGATGCCACAGACAGACACACAGATATACAACAACATGTCAAACTTATAACACCCCTCTTTTTGTGTCGGGGGTTAATGAATAGTATTCAACACGTGTCACGAGCTCCTGCCAACAACAACCATTGTGTTACCTGTATAAACCATTCCATTATCAAACGACTATTAAAACTACTATGGGAATCTGAAATAATTTATATGGCGAAACAACGTTTGCCGGCTAGTATATATATAAGAGCGAAAGGTCACTCATTCGACTATCACGAAATATCTAAAACCGCGCGCTACTGGACCTCAGATCCAGTCTGTCCGGGAGGCCATGGTTGGGCGCTTGAATCTGTCCTTGAAGGCAGTCTCCGAATGGGGCGATGCCAATCTGGTCAGTCTCAATCCTGCAAAGACCCAGGCGTGTATTTTTTCCGCTAAAAGGAGCCAATTCCACCCGGCTCCTTTCCGAGTTGTGACCGTGCCAATAACTGACTATCTTGAGGTTCTTGGCATTACGTTGACATCGACGCTCAATTTCGGTCCGTTCATTGAGGCCGGCAAAAGCTCAGCTGGCTGCATAAAAATTGGGGATCCTCGTGAAGGTGAGACGTTACTTCAAGCCAGAACAGTTACTCAATTTGTATCAAGCGCAAGTTCGATCATGCATGTAGTAGGTACTGCTCTCATCTCTGGGATGGATCTGCCAAGTACCAGCTGGATGCACTTTGAGTGTGCGTTGGCATTGCATGAACTAATTCCTCCTAGCCCGTTCCATCATCGGACTACAAGACGTACGGCGATGCGTCATCGGTTTATGGTGGACATCCCACCCATATGCACCATACGTTTTGGGACACTTTTATTATGCGTACAGCTAAGGAGTGGAATTCCCTGCCGGAGTCTATTTCCTGATAGCTACTACCTGGGAGTTTTGCAAGTCAAGAGTGAATAGGTTTCTTCTAGGCAATCGTGCTTCATCGTCGACCACATCATCGCTTACCATCAGGTGAGATAGTGGTCAAGCGCAAGTCTATCAACAATTTAAAAAAAACAGCTTGGCGGCCATGCCGGTCGACCTTTGGGTGATGCAGAGACAAATAGTCGCACGTGCAATATTGTGAGTAAATCACGATTGGGTTATATTTATTCAAATACAAAGATATACATACAAACTATAAATAAATACACTATATACACAAAAAATTAAATACAATAAATCTATAACAATCTCACCGTGATAACTGAGGTGAAGTAACCTTGGAGCGAGCGATTCTGTAAACGTCTCACCCGCTGTCAACCCACAAAGCTTTTTCACGGTGAGTTTTTAACAGAACAGACTGATTGTCAATCCCTAGCATCAATTCGAATGATAAGTTCACTTCACCTTAGTTTTCATGGTGAATTTATTAACAGAACCGAGCACGAATAGCCTCCGCATTCCAGAAGCTATTCGTGAGTTTTTAGAAGTAAGAAAAAAAAACCTATGCCATAAAAACCAAGGACTACCTTAAAGCCAGGGCTCAAATCAATCAGTTTCATGAAGTAGGGGTCGTTTATGAAGTAGTTGATGGTCATGAAGACTCCCAGGCCGGTGGCCTCCACGCGGCCGTTGATACCGCCGCCATTGATCGGCTTGCCGGTCACACACGCGGCTGCGCACAAGTCTTGGTAACCTGTCAAGTATTAATCCGTGACTTATCATTACAAGTAAATTTAAAAAAAAAAACAGGCAAATGCGTGGCGGGCCACGCGCATTAATAGGGTTCCTCCGTAGTTGCATATTAATGCGGACTAAGAAGATGGAATTTGAATACTGCAGTATCATGTATTACGGAGGAGTCTTCGTTAAAATCTCCAAATATTAAGTATGCAAGGGCTGTAAATTACGTACGAAACCTACTGCGACACTGTTAGGGCATTTGTATGATCTGTACAAGGCTACTATCTTCACATTGTTTACTTCGACAGATACTGCTTTACAATGTTCATCTCCAGCAGTGTCACTGTAAGATTGTGGTTTGAGTCGCGTAAAATGCGTCGCGGAATTTACAGAATTAAAATAAATTTAAAGAATCTGCCCAAACTAGAATCTGTTCTAAACCGAATAATCCGTTCTCACCTAAAGTTTTGATGTAGGTGTCCACGATCCAAGACATTTCCCTGCCTGATGTGTTGATGTCAGGAGCTGGTACATCGATACCGGCACCTAAAACAAAGATTACATTTATAATACAATCGGTAATTATAGAGCTTTAAAGATCATTCGTTACAGTTACAGTCGATAGGAGTTATTGTATCGCACTGTGTCTATGTGAACGTACTTGCAATTTTGCTTATCAAAAATTACTTATCAATTTCATTAGAAACAATGTATGAAGCGTTTTCTACGTACTTCCACTGTACATTTCTAGATACTAGCCCAAGTCATGGAATTTTTCCATCTACTTCTCTTTCTACTGAATCTTCCAGCCTATCTGATATATGTAGCATTGTAGTGAACGTTGAGGAAGTTTTTAACTTGCTTCGCAAGTTGGATAGTTGAATACTTCTAAGCGGCTGGCCCGGATGTTTCAACCAAATTTCTTGTACGATGTTCGACTTAGATCGCCTAACCTATCTCGATTCTCTTTAATCCTTACTCTTGTTGTACTATATAACTTTGGAAATCGGCTTTCATAACGCCTATTCACAAAAAAAGGAGTCAAAAACGAATTTATAAACTACAGCCCGATATCCAAGCTATGTATTGTGGCAAAAATCTTCAAAAGGATCATCTATAACCATGTGTATATTACTCTTATTACTCTTAGAAATTCGTTTCACTTTACTGACGCCATGGGTACTGTAAGCAGGTTGATGTCGTTTATACTGCTTACAGTTAAGCTTTTGATCGAATTGACCATGAGTCTTACTATCCAAACTACATGGTATGGGAATACGAGGCGATTTACTCAGATGGTTTTCTTCTTATCTGGAGAACAAGTCCCAAGCAGTAGTATTAAGCAATTAAATGTCTGATTAAATATTAAATTTGGATAGAATATCGAAGTTATTAATAGAATTATTGAAAAATAACCAATCAATACATATCTACTATCTTACTATAGCACGTGTTCACTTTTTACCCGACTGCCGAAGGAGACTAATGTGTTTATCAGTCTATGTACGTATGTATGTTTGTTCCTATGTGGCTTTCTAGAGACCAAACGCGTTGGCCGATTTTGATGATTCTTACGTCAATCGATTCGTCTTAACCCTGCGAGTGTCACTGGCTACATAAAAATTGGAAAAGAAAAAATGGCGGATCTTGGGCGCCATTTCGTGGGGTTTTTTTTTCCATTCCCATCGTGTGGGGGTATCAAAATAAAGGGTTTTAAGAGGTGATTTCAAAAATATATAACTCTTATACGTTTAAATATCCCTAAATAAAAAAAATAAAAATAATGGAAATAAAAAAATTAATTAAAAAAATCAAAAATCCCGACTGCTTAGAAAGCGAACAGACTTAAACAAGAAGAAAATCATGTTGTGCAGTTGGAGAATACATCTGAAATTTGACCCATTTCCCGTTGTTCGTTTGAGCTGAAATCTTGGACACACGTTTCTTTGTTGTTTTAAAATTGCTTACCAATATAGTGCTTCTTAGCAAGTTCCAACGTGTAACGTCTAGTGATTCGTTGGAGTTCCGCCACCGTAAACTTCTTGGGGTTGATGGCGACGCCTGGAAATCGCGAGAAAGTTTACAACAATTGAAAAATTATATTCCGAAAGACCGAACGATGTCAAAGTAAATAAACAAACAAGTAGGTACAGTATGCACTACAAACCTCCTTTGGAGCCTCCAAAAGGAATGTTGGAGCAAGCGCACTTGAATGTCATCAAGGAAGCCAAAGCTTTTACCTCGTCCAAGTTCACCGCATCCGAAAATCTTATACCTGTTCAAATGAAAAAGATAATTTACATAAATACTACTAAGTCCGTTCTATTATCGGACTACAAGGTGACCCTTCGGTACATGGTAGACCCTAAGGCATAAATGTTTAGTGCGTATGGGTGGGATACCCATACACACTAAACACTTAGGCATTAAGGAATACTTTTATTGTACCTACAGCTAAGGAGTGGAAGAATGGAGGAATTCCCTGCCGGGAGTCTGTTTCCTGATAGCTACAACCTGAGGGTCTTTAAGTAAAGAGTGAATAGGTTACTTCTAGGGAAGCGTGCTTCATCCTCAACCACATCATTACTTAACATCAAGTGCGAGTTGGCACACACTTGGTCACTATGACCACTAACATTGTCTATTGAACCCGGTAGTCATCTGTTCCCGAAAAAAATAAATAACTTCAATACATCAGTGTGTGTTAGCGAAGCTCGGCAGTGATCTTTTATGGCGTATCTCTACAAATTTTATTTAAAACTATAAAAGCGAAATAAAGCTCACAGACTTACTAATTAATAATTAAATATCAAGAAAGATTTATATTAGAAAAGAAGATTTGCATGAAAAGCCGTCATCTATGTTACAGGATTTGGTTGCCGCAATAAGTCCTTCTGGTGGACCGACGACGTGGGCCATGTTGTGCGTGGGCCATGGCGGCCGACCAGCCCACCTCCTCCCCCCAGAAGTTAATTAGAGCTCCTGGTTTTCTCAGAAAGTCTGTGTAAGATCTGGGTGACCCGAGGGTTTGTGTTGTTATCTGTGTGACATCTGCGTTCGAAGAGTACGTGCGCAACGTTTTCCTCAGCCTCCATGCACGCCCTGCACTGAGGACTGTCCGTTATGCGATGCCGATATTATGTGGAAGTGTTTGTTCGTGTTAAGTGAGCAGTGTCCCGTGATGGTCCCGTCATCAGGCGCAGGCCATTCCTGTCCAGGCGTAAAACACACCTGGTTAGCTTTCTATCCAAGCATGGCAAAGCTTCTTTCGACTGCCTGTAGCCCTGTGTCGAGATCCACCAGTTCTCAGCCCAGCATCAGCATTTCTGTAGCCACCTGCGTATTTAGTTGAAGGGGATGGGTACGATAGATTCGAGTCCATAGACCGCCGTACTGGATCCTCGTCTCGCAAGCTCGTCAGCCGCATCGTTGCCCAGCGATCCACTGTCCCTTTATCCATTGCAGTGTCACCGTGTTACGACTAGACACAGTTATTTGTCCTAGTGTAATATATTTTTTCCGTAAGGATTGGAGGATTGAGGCGCTATCAGAGAGTATACGTATTCATCATAACCATCATCATAACAGACTAAAGACGTACACTGCTGGACAAAAGCCTCCCCAAGCGTCGCAACATTGATCGGTCCCATGCATCCCGCATCCAGAGGATCCCCGCTACCTTCACCAGGTCATCGGTCCACTTGGTGGAAGGCCTTCCAACGCAACGTCTGCAGGTTCGCGGTCGCCACTCCAGAATTTTCTGGCCCATCGGCCATCCCCGTTCTGCGATCAATGTGCCCTGCCGACTGCCACTTAAGTTTCGTAACGTCGATCACTCAAGGAAGTATCCGAGCATGGCAATGGAGGCAAAAAAGGGCACTGGAGAGCCATTGCCCTTTGGGTGACTAAGCTTTCTGATGAGGCCCATTGTGAGCGACCACGTCTCAGAGCTATAGGTCATAGACTTTCGTCTTGAGCCAATGGGGTAAGTTGGACGTGAAGATACCACGCAACTTCCCTAACGCTGCCCAGCCGAGTCGGATTCGACGGTCGACCTTTTTCTCGAGGCCACCTTCGAGAAAGAGGTCAACCGTCGAATCCGACCCAACTGGATCGTTCGTCTCAGGTAGACATAGTCATCCACAACTTCGAGTGTAGAGTCTCCTATCTTGATAGTAGTGTGGGTGTAACATGGGCGCATTCAATCGCTAGGGATTAAAGCGGTGGATATCGCTTTTCAAGGACTTTGAGATCAGTCTATTTAGCTGCCGGTATTTTAACGCATAGTCTGAAGGCTGCAGGATCATTTCACGTCTCTCCTTCATGAACTTGAGAGAAGGATCAGAGAGCTTTTTGTTTATCTGTACGGCGGGTCTTGAAAAATTTGGACCCGACCGTATGGACAGCTTCCACGAATCCATCGCTGTATTCGTCCACGGACCTTTCAAGCTTGATATTAATATTCAATGTGACCATGCGGTGATCGCTCCCGGTTTTCACCGAATTGATCACAGAGACATCATAGAACATTTCCTTCCTGGTTGACATGATGAAGTCGATTTCGTTTTTAGTTGCACCATCGAGGCTTTGCCAGGTCCACTTCCTATGCTCACGCTCTCTGAAGAAGGAGTTCATCATATTATAGAAGCCCTCCTTCTCCGTAAAACTGGCCAGTAAGTGACCCCGGTGCTTCCGACGTCCATCTCTAAATTGCCCCACTTGCAGCTCATCTTCGTCTCGTTTCCCACTTTCGCAATGAAATCCCCCATGACAACAGTGAAGGAGTTATGAAACCATGCATGACTAGAAATATCCTCATACATGGTCTCTACCTCATCGTCGGGATGTGCCTGTATGATCTTCAGCGAATACCTTGAGGATATTCTGGCCATCCTGGTCGACACTCTCGATCTTCACCATGTTATTCACAAGGGACTTGTGGACTATAAATCCTAGACTGCCGGTCATCCTCTCTTCGGACTTCAGATAACCCTATAATACTCCATCGTGACCTGCTCAATTCTGCCTCGATTTCGGCTATCTTCTCGTCGGTCCGGAGTGTTCGCGTGTTATGTTGCCAGGTCCAGTAGTCGATGTTTATTGGGGTAGCCGGGTCCACCCCGGGGATTCTTCCCACCCCTTGCCACGCCATCTCCTCGACCGTTACCGTAGTCGAGGTTAGACGGGCTTCCGGTCAATCGGGGCCGTCTCTAAATTTTGTTTTGGGGGAGTTTGCCGTAATCGCCACGCTTGGCAAGCGGGTTGGTGACCGCAGTTTTTTGTTAAAGTGCATAGAGAACGCTGCTGCCCATTCTCTGGTGTGTCCCTTAGTCGCCTCTTACGACACCCACGGGAAGATATGTGATCGTGAAATTCTTTACGTCCGACACCATAGGGATTGTATATGTGGGCGTCCGTAACCCTCCTGGCTTCTAGGGCGTGGACCGCTTGTGAGATCGTGTGAGAAGATTCCGACTCCGGTACCGGAGTCAGTCTTCGATCCGTAGGTGTATACTGTCATCTTTTTTGGGCCTGAGTAGTCACACTGTTCTTCTGTAAGTATTATGTTGTAGTGCCTATGAAAGAGGTGTGTTTTTGGGGCTTTGTCGCAGGCTGATGCTATCATTGGTCTTCGCTTGATCGCATCCTGCTTTATGCGTGTGTGCTTAATTCTGGAGTCTATTTAGGGTGCCTGATAGACTGAGCCTAAAAGCGGCCAGGACTGCCTCCTCCCGCACGATAATGTGTAGAGGGGACAGTCCCAGCATTGCCTGTAGGGCGGCAGGGGGTGTGGTTCTCATACTGCTAGTGATTGCAACACAAGCAAACCGCTGCAGTTTTTCGAGATCTCTTTGGGCTGTGCTAAGCACGTCCTGGGCCACCAGACCAACGAGCCGTATAATTGGTTGGATGATTGTGGAGTATAGCCAGAGTATAACCTTGGGGCTAATCCCCCAATTCCTGCCTAGCAGTAACTTGCACTGCCAAAGGGATATGCTGGCTTTTCTAGTGATATAATTCATGTGTTCTGCCCAAAACAGTTGTTTGTTCAAATACATGCCCAGGTACTTAGTTGGAAGGCTTAGGGTTGTTCAAAATAGATCCCAATGGGTCGAAGTGTCCGTGTCGTTTCTCGGCCCCTCCACAAGATAGGGTTGTTCCAAAGAATCGCGGTAATTGCAGTGAAGTCGGTTTTCTCTTTTTTGTAAAGAGAATAGTTCAGTTTTTGTGGGGTTCACTGAGAGTTGGTGCTCGCTGCACCTCTACTATTTTCAGGGAATGGCGCATGAGATTGCATAGGGTGTTTTCATGGGCCCCGTTTATTATTATGGTTATGTCATTCACGTAGCCAACGGTGAAATAACCTTTGTCGTTGCGTGTTTTGATGCGGCTGTCTGCTACCATGTTCCATAGAAGCGGAGAAAGGACGCCTCTTGCGTACAGCCCCGACGATGGCCCTTGTGTCGTTAAACATGACTAACCGCTCTCAGTTTGAGCATGTTGGTGATCCAGCCCCCTAGGGTCGGGTCTATGCTGTTTCTGTCGAGGGCCGTGTTCATGCTGTTGAACATGGTCTTTTCAAAGGCGCCCTCGATGTCAATGAAGGCAGCCAGTACTGAGCATTTGTGGTCCACTGCGCATTCGATTTTAGAAATCCCACTATGCAACGCGGATTCTGTTCGTGGAGGCCCATTTCGGATGTGCCTATCACAGAGTCTTTCGAGAGCGTTCAATAAAAAGGACGTGAGGCTTATAGGTCTTTACGCCTTGGGTTGTTTAAATATATTTTTTCCAGGTTTGGGTATGAAGATGACTTTCACCTCGCACCATGCGAGAGGTATGTATCCAAGTGCTATGCAGGCCCGATAATCTACCCTCCACTGCAGCAGGGCTGCGCAGATGTCATCCAGCCCCGCCGACTTGTAAGACTGAAAGGTGTTGATAGACCAATTTATCCGGTCTACTGTTATTATATTGTGGGCTCTTGACCAGTCTTGTTCCCTTGGAGTCCATTCGGGTTCAGCCTCTCACATCCGGTCCGCCAGGATTTTGCAGTCCGGGAAGTGAGTTTCGAGGAGGACCTTAGTGTTTTCATAGTCAGTTCAGTGAAAAGCAGTCATTTGCAAAGAGGGTTTTGAGACCACTCCTCTCAAGACCGTCGCGCGCTAGCGGCAGTGAACGAGGAATGTGGGAAAGTGGCATGCCCGCCGGCGGACGTGACGTAATGTTTGAAAGGATATACTTCCTAGGTGGTCCCATAGTCATCAGATCAGGATCTGATGATAGGGTCTTTGAGAAATCGAGGGAACTCCTCAAATATTATATAGTTTGAAAAAAAATGGGAATACTATAATATAATAAATAAGCAAACAAACAATATTAAAAATAAAACCCCGTGCGAGACCAAAAAGGCTCCTATCTCAGCATGCGCAGCGATATCCAAAAAGGAAATAACGCTGCGCTGATATTCTGGCCGTTGAATGTTGATGCCAAGGACACTTACGGCAACATCAACAATGCAATCATTTGCACTCAGAAAGTATAAAGTGCAACTGATGAACAAAACCACAGGTGGTCACTGGAACTCCTTAATGCTAAGTATTTATATATCGAATAGTTAACAGACTGATGAAGCAAATACTTATAATTAAATGGTACTGATGAAAATGGTACTATCGAATTGATGATGAAGCCGGAAGGTAGGCACGAACTCTAAAATAAAACAATATATACTAGTCTTGTTTGGGCCTATTGGAATCATCATGAGATTTACTTTTGCTATAAATGATTTTCATGGTAGATAGAGGTACTACCTACCAAAACAAAGAGATAAATAAAAAACTTTAACAAAAAAATCAAACCGACTTCTAAAACAAAACACTACAAAGCTAAAAATAACTTTCTCGAAGACAATCGGAAAACAACAGGTACCAAAGACACCGACTTCGGCAAAAAGAAAGTTATTTTCGCTTTGTAGTGTTTTGTATTGGAAGTCAGTTTGATCTTTTTGTTAAAAGTTTATTTGTTCATTATACAAATCTTGTTATACAGTCCACTCTAATTTAATTTGCTCCACGACCTATCATCGTCACGATCAAAATTTCGAGGCACTAAGAGCTACAGAGAAAATCCTCACGGAAGCACCAATAATTTGCTCGTCCTGGGAGTCCAACTTACCTAAATAATAATTTTGCCTTCTCCTTTCACTTCGTCCGTAACGAGCCCAAATCTTGACGTTTCTCGACAGTGCCTAACTACTGCCTTAAACCTGAAGCCTGCCTTCCCTGAACATAACACGCGGTTTATTTGAAACAAATAGTTTGTACCTCCTTTACACGGCAGACGATGGACGCTGTGCATCACGCGATAAGCCTGGATGATGTCGTAGTCACCGTTCTTGCGCTGCAGGGGGAACTCCATCTGTAGGCAGCTGTTGCACGAACCCATCACCTGAAATTACACCTCAAGACACTTCAAATATTGTTGAAAGCCGACTTTTCGCTATCATCATTTTAGTTAAAAGACGTCTACAGCTGATAGGACTACCTCAAGTATTGACCAGTCTTATGCATCTGTGTAAGTGTGAACAAATAAAACTAAGTGAAGTGAGCTATCAATCCATAAAATCAAGGTGAATTCACAGTTCACTTCAAGCTCACTCCACCTTAGGCACAGATAATATACCTATACGGAGACGCGAGGGAGCCACGCGTCGCGTGCAGCTTGGGGTCTCGCGGTGCGCTGCTTCTACGCAAACTCCATCGCTTTTCCGTAAACGCTCTCATACAACTCCATACGTTTGAATTTAGTAGTCCACACCGCGCAACTCCTCGCGTCTCGCAAGTTTCCACGGTGAGATATTTACAGAAAAGACCCGTAACTCCGCGGCGCGGGTTCATGCTAATTCGGAAGCACGAATTCTACTGAAGAGCTTACCGGTTTAACGGTATGGTGCAGCTTTGTTTAAATATATTGAAAATAAATCTAAATCGGTCTCTAAAGAAATTATCTCTAGTTATCATCGATAATAATTGAAGAAAAGCCCAAAATTAATGCCCAGCAGTGGGCGAAGCTAGGCTGTGGATAATCATGGTGATAATCATTAACCTTGTGGGTGACACGGATAAAATATCAATTATGGACCGATGATTTGAAAGTTATTTTTTTTAAGGTTTTAGTACTATAAATAGAAAGCTTTTTACAAATCTTCAAGATTCAGAATATCACGCTTTACGAGATATATATTTTTTAAAAGTTTTCATACAAATTGGAAAATAGCACACGCCTATGCAAATTTTTAGGTTGAATAAATTGTCATGGTAGACGTCAAAGTTGACATTTCACGTTTTGTTGTTACTTAAATATAATTAGAGAGGTTAAAAAATGTGAATTAGTCCAAGAGCGAGCGAAGCGACCTCGGGAGCTTAGGGCACCCCGACACGGATACTCGTAGGTTAGGTTCGAAGGAGATGAAAGGAGCTAAAGTGAGCGAACTCAGTTCCCGTCATCTCTTTCATGCTAGGTTACTTTAGACCCTGCAGACAGAAATAGGAGCCCCTTGCAGCGGGGCTCCGTCGTCTTTGTTACTTAGATAGTAATCTTAATAACTTTAACCATGGATATCTCCATAACCATGGGGTTCCGTGGGGTGGGGATGGTACAGTGGAGTAGCCACCCTACATGCCCTTTCCCTCCCCCTCCCCGCCCCTTAAATCGATGGATATTTATGGATTTTTTTATTCTAACCTGAAAACTAACCATGGATATCTCCATAACCATGGGGTTTTGAGGGGCCCCCATTAAATCAACGGCACATAGTGGCAATTTTAACCCGTGACAATCGCGCATTTAATTATCATATGTCATAATGACAATAATCAAAGATTGAAAATTACTCAAAAAATTCTCCAGCAAAATTAATTTCCTATTAATGTGGGATCACAAAGCGGATCCTCGAACAAATAAAAAAGAAGACTCACCTTCAGTATTCCAGACACCCTCTGGAGCCTCTTTTTTTCAGACAAGTGCGTATGTTTCATCAGGTACTCTTTGAGGGAAGGCTCGACCACTTTGACAGCATTGTGGTAGAAATACTCCACCATTCTGAAGAAACTGGGGTTGGGTTCTTCAGGTATTTTCGTCAAGTGCGCGGGGATTTCGTAATGTCTTACGGAAATGCGAACCGGAGTAACCGTTTTTACAGCAGACTTACATAGTCTGAACATCTTACTGAACGTAGGAATCATTTTATTAATCGTGTAAAACAAATATAACACAAATAAAATAATCTAAACCGCAATGTAAATCGACGTTGGACCGTATGGTAAAACAAAACACAAGCGTACTGCTACTGAATTTTATTTGTTTTTTTTTGTTTTCTTTTCGATAGCTATGTAAAAAGGTTGAATTATATAGTTTAAAGAGTAATTACGTACTCTTTGGACTGTTATTTTTTTTTATACGGTTACAGGTGAGTTTAGACTGGAGCTTACTTGGTAGTGGTACTAAAAATCGATACCTAAATCCTATAATGTGAGTGCTATAAACCCTTATGTTCCTATTTACTCGACTGCCGAAGGAGGGTAATGTGTTTATTAGTCTATGTATGTATGTATGTTTGTTCCTATGTGGCGTTCCAGAGACCAAATGGGTTGGCCGATTTTGATGATTCTTACGTCAATCGATTCGTCTTAACCCTGCGAGTGTCACTGGCTATTTTTTTCTTGCAATCAGATCGTGTGGGGTATCAAAGTAAAGGGTTCTAAGAGGCGATTTAGAAAATATATATAACACTTATATGTTTAAATGTACATAATTAAAAAAAAAAACTAAAAAGTTAGCCGGGTTTTTTGATTTTTTAACTAACTTTTTTTTATAAGTGCCACACGGTCAAGCCGCTGGCACTTGGCAGAAGCTAGTATTATATGTAAATACAAACAAATGTAGATATACGAGTATAGACTGGTAAGTGTTAACAAAATAACTCTTTTGGCATTAATGCAATTACATGAGTACTTCATTCCCCTCTCTGACGTAGCAATGTCCAGGCTCGACCGGCCATGGTTTGGTGCCGAATATAATCGCGCCGAAGCGCTTAAACACGAGGCATAACTGGCATGGGTCGACTGCGCAATGCGTATGACGTCGCTAGCCTTCAACAGGGCTGCCAAGTCCTGCAAGAAGAATTCGAAGGGCTCGGTTTGACCATTAGCCGGACAGGAAACAAACTTGCTTCATACCCAGCAAGTGGTTAAGCGTTTTGGTCCCTGGCTTAGTCGGTTGGATCGAACTTCTGCCGCACTTCACTACCACCACTGCTGAAACCCGACGGTCGCTGGTACGCTCCGCCGAGGAGAAAGCAAACCTGTTTGCCTATCTTTTTGCGGAATCATTACGTTTAAATTCTGGTGACGTGCCCCCTGCCTATCCTGATGGATATGAAGCAATCATGTCGGAAATAAGTATTCACCAAAAGGATGTTCGTAGGGTGCTGCTGCGTAACCTTGACGTGAACAAGGCCAGGGCCACCGGCCTTATTCACGTCAAGGTTACGGGACGGGATATCAGCAATTGTACTTAGAACTTGTGCGCCTGAACTGTTTCCGATCTTGACACGCCTATATTGCCTTTCGTTAGAGGCTGGAAAAGTATGGATCCTCTGTAAGAGTAAGAAATGTATGCTCAATTGTAAGCTCTTGGCATACCTAGAAGCTAACGACATCCTCAGTGATCATCATATGGATTCCGCCAAAATCAATCAACTGGTGATCTTCGAGCGTATGCCATTCACATCTGGGGTGAGGCCATCGAGAGGCATGGGTAAGCGTTTGCCGTCTCCCTCAACATCTCGAAGGCTTTTGACAGGGTCTGGCACGAAATCCTCAATGGTAAGCTTCCTTCATTCGGTCTGCCCAGTGGTCTGTGTGTTTGGATTGCGGACTTCCTGAGGGATCGGTCTATCCGAGTGGTCACAGATGGCAACTCGTCTGACCAACTGGATATTAATGCTGAGGTTCCTCAGGGGTCGTTACTCTCAGCAGCATTGTTCTTGCTCCACATAAACGATCTGCTAAAACCGGCACCTTTGGGTATTATCGACAGCACTGTTGTTGAGAGATCGTGTCTGACGCACGGGCTACTGGGCCTCAGAATCGATCTCACCGGGAGGCTATGGTTGAGCGCTTGAACCTGTCCTTGAAGGCCAGTGTCCGAATGGGCGATGCCAAAAAGTTTGGGATCCTTGCGAACGTGAGACGGTACTTCACGCCAGAACAGCTGCTTAACGTGTATCAAGCGCAAGTTCAATCATGCATCGCAATACTTCTGTCATCTCTGGGACGAATCTGCCAAATACCAGCTGGATGCACTTGAGGCGTTAGAAAAACGGGCCAAAAGTGTCAAAAGTCTCATCGACAATCAGACACTGGTCTTCGCCGAGTTGCCAGCCTCTCGGTTTTTAACCCCCGACGGAAAAAGTGGTCTGTTATAAGATTTTACGTGTGTACCTATTTGTTTGTGTATCTGTCTGTGGCATCATAGCTCCTAAACGGATGAACCGATTTTGATTTTTGTTTGAAAGGTGACATAATCGGGCGTGTTCATAGCTGTGTTTGATGAAAATCGGTTTAGCCATTCAAAACTTACGTGCGTTTTAGTCTTTGAATCGGGGTATTTTCGCAAGATATACTTAGTGTCTGAATAATTACGTGTTCGATAGATTGTTGTTGTTGATCGAAGCATGTCTACCACTAGGTAAATAAGGTAGTTTAAAAATAACAAAATAAAAGTAAATTGTCGGCGTTTTTGGCATATTTTGTTACTAGTTTTTCGATTACATTTCGGGGAGGCCGCGCGATTTATTTATAAATAATTGCTTGCTGTAGCTTGCACCAAAGCGTATAGCATGCCAGCAATATAACACTTAGGTATGTACTAATAGCACATTACTGCAGCGGCCAGCAAAAGAGGCATTGATGGACGAACGTGTAAATGTGGGCCGAGGCACACTTAGGTACGTAAGTACATCAATGCCTAGTTGTGGCCAAGGCTTGTATAGTACCTACTTTCCTGAAATAATGCGCGGAAATTAAAACTAAGTAGTAGGTACGCACTAACTAGAACCACAAAGTAGGTATGTAAGCGGCGGCGCGACTAGAATTCATTTTGTCAAGTACAATTACTTTTCAAAATCAATTACGAACAACGAACAACAAAATTTTGCCCGCGTTAAATTGATCATTTGTTTTTGTTCTTTCTATAATAGACAGCTTTATATTTGCAAGCCAGTTCGAAATTTAAAGAAAACCTTTGATAAGTTACCTCCTTGGTCGCCATGTTTCGAAGTAAAAGATCTTTCCATTTTTAAATTTCACGACAATGTAATTTATTTGCCCGCTAAACCATGACTGGTATGGATTTTCATACAACTTTTGCCGGTCGCTGCTCACATGTATTAGCTCAAATTTTCAAGCATGTTTGAGAAATAGTACTTTACTGCAGCGGCCAGCAAAAGAGGCATTGATGGACGAACGTGTAATTGTGGGCCGAGGCGAAGCCGAGGCACACATACGTAAGTCCATCACACCTCACCTCGGGTTGGGGGGGAGTGAGGTGTTTGACTTCTCCGCAACGTCTAAGAGGGCGCGCGTGGAACACTACACGCCACCACCTCGGGTCCAGTTGTTTAGGGGGCGGAGGACTCGGGGACGTCTGGACCCATTTACGGGGGCCGGAAGAGGGCGTTACCCGCCCTCCGCCGACGCCCGGCGCGTCTGCTGCGGATCGGGTTAACGGATGAAATCTCCCTCTCCCTCTCCGCAGTCTCCTTCGACCACTGTTTCGCAGACGCGAGTACCTTCGCCTCCAGGTCCCAGGGCGGGGATCCGGCCAGTGCACAAGCCGCCTCGTAGGAAATCGTGCGATACCCCCTGATGACTCTGACGGCCATCGCTCTCTGCGGCTTTCGCAGAACAGCGATGCTGCCAGCCGTCAGGTCAGTCGTCCAGATCGGGCCCCCATAAAGGGCCATCGATCGCACGATCCCCACGTAGAGCCGCCTACAGGCAGCGCTCGGGCCCCTCAGATTGGGAAGCAGCGATGACAGCGCCGCAGCCGCGCCCAACAACTTGGGCGCCAGCCGCCGGAAGTGGGGGCTGAAATCCCACCGGCTGTCGAGCACCAATCCCAGGTACTTCATGGTTGACTCGACCTCGACAGCCGGGGGCCATGAAAGACCATCGCCTCCGACTTTTTGAGGGCAACCTACAGGCCAAGGCGCCGTATGCGGCTCACCACCTGAGACCGCAGCCATCGCCAGCAACGCTGCCTCCCTGTACGAACTCCCCCGGGCAGTGACCAGCGTATCGTCCGCGTAACACGCCAGGTCTACGCCCGGTTGGAGTTCGCCCCTAAGCACCCAGTCGTACCCGATGATCCTCAGGGGCGGGCCCAATACCGAGCCCTATGGAACACCGCACTACATGCGATGCTGGTTTTAGACGCCATCACGTCCCACGTAGGAGACACACCTCTCCGCCAAATAAACCCCGACGATGCGGCGGAGGTAGGGAGGCACTCGATGATACCGCAGTGCCTCCCGAATACAACTCCAGGGCAGGGTGTTGAAAGCGTTGGCAATGTCCAAGGACACCGCCAACATCACCCCACCCCGGTACACCGCTTCCTCCGCCAGGACTCTCACCTGCGATATCGCGTGGATGGTGGAGCGCCCATGCCAAAAGCCGAACTGGCTTTCTTCCAGGTCGGGTCCCTCTCTGTACAAGTGGCTGACGAGGAGGGCAGCGATTTTCCGCTCAAAAAGCTTACCCACCTCGTCCAGCAGCACTATGGGCCGGTACGCGGACGGCGAGTCCGCAGGGCGCCCCGCCTTCCTGAGCAGGACCAGACGACCAGATTTCCACAGAGTGCTCCTTCAGAGCGAGGGCTACCACGTGGCCGTGGATTCCATCGGGCCCCGGAGCCACGTTCTTGGCCCGGAGCCGCATCACGGCCACCCCCATCTCTGCCTGTGTCACCTCTGGGACGCTGATGGCGTCCTCCTCTGTAGACTCTGCGGCCGTGGGCAAAGCCATTGGCGGCGGGATGTGCTCCGCTCTCGACGGGAAGAGGGCTGCGACTACCTCCTCCAGCAGCTCGAGTTGGAGACTCTCCGTAAGCGGAGGCGCGGCGGCTCGAGGTTTCCCTCGAACCGCTCGATAAGGGCGCCCCCACCGATCCCCGTCTAGAGTCTCCGACATCTCCTCCCTGGCTCGCTTCTTCGCCTCGCCGATGGCCAGCCGCAGAGTCTCCGTCGCCGCGCGGAACCCCTCGTCCCCATTATCCCGCCTCATCTCCCACTCGCGTAATGTTGGTACTCGTCGACCCCAAAGGTAAATTTCGTTCGTCAAACCTCGCCCGCTCTCGGTAATCTTCGGTTCGCTGGGGCGGCGCACGAGAGTGATCATATTTTGCCATACATTTTCTATTGAAGTATCTCTGTCTCACGCGCCAGGCCTTTTTCGCTCGTATCTCTTAGAAGTTGTATGAGCACTCGCCGTGCGCTCGCCGCTACCGCACGGGGAATGTTGTTTATAGCAATATACGTCTTATTACTTTAGCAAAGAGCTTAAATTGGTTCGTCATAATTTCGTTAATATTGGATGGATCGTTAATCAGATATTATTAAACATTTACATTTTTTTCTAAACCTGTTAAAATCTGGCAGTTCAGCGCACGAGTGAACTTAAAGTACAGCCACCCCTGGCCGCTACGCACGAATTAAGTGATTGGCACTTGAGTAGTTTAAAAATAAACTTTATTTAGACGAACAGCGTTACAGTAATTAAGATAGTAATGTCTATTCTAATAAGGAGACATATATTTATATTTAATTATTGCTAAGTTAACAATATTCTTATACACTACTTATTTGCTACTTTGAGGTGAAGGGGGATTTGCTGATAAAGCGAATAGCGTTAGGGTCGTCACACTTAACTCCTCCCTCCCTAAGAGAGAAATTATCTAAAGGCAACTCTGTCGTCTTTAGAGAATTTCGTCTAAGTTTCTTAGTCAATAACTCTCTTCTTTGAAACAAAAATCCAATGACGAATACAATTATAATGGCGTAAATACTTATGGTCCATACACTGATTTAGTCACTGACTATAATGGTTTCACCATCACTGACACTATCACTGTATTTGGCTTGGTTCAGCAGTTCCTTGACGTCGCCTAGATCTACTCCTCTAAGATCCATCTGCTTGGCTGACGGGGTGACATCTCTGCGTAGTTCGGGCATCTGTACTGCTGGCAGTCTGAAGGAGACTAAACTGGTGTTTATGGGTGTTGTGATTGAGATATCAGCAATCAGTAAGGTACAATGTTGACTTGGCACTAGTATGTATGTGCCTCGTAGATTGTGTCTGCCGGTCTCCTCTTCGCAGTGCTCCGTTGCAATAGTTTCCTTTTCCGTGTATATCAACCAGTGAATGCTGGATATAGGCTGCACCTTGGTTTCTTCTATCTGCACCTGGTGTTGCTTGCAGTTACTGAAGTTATGTTGTAATAACATGAGCTGTTGGATATATGTTTCCTCTGCGTACTGTACCATCGCCACTAAACTCTGGAATAATTGTTGCCATTGTTGGCGGAACCTGCACGATTTGATCCATTTTGAAAGAACAGAAACACAGAAAGAAGGTGAAAACTAAATACTAAATACCTAACTAGGTTAATCTTATTACGCAAGTTATATCGTAATAAAATAAAATAATGTTATTACGGTATTACTCAACCCCTAAAAAAAATGATAAAGGAAAACAGAGAGGATAGTGAAAAAGTTTTACTCACAGTCCTGTAGTTACTCCCATCTCCTCCTTGTGACTACTATCAGATACTGCGCCAGCCGTTGTGCCTGGTACTTAATAGATTTGTTTGTTCGGGGATCCCTGTTGAACTGTAGAAACAGACGTCCAGCTGCGCTTGTAGAGTTATATACGTCGGAAACTGACTACAGAGATCCTACCGGCTGTGCGTGATTGACACTTGAGTAGTTTAAAAATAAACTTTATTTAGACGAACAGCGTTACAGTAATTAAGATAGTAATGTCTATTCTAATAAGGAGACATGTATTTATATTTAATTATTGCTAAGTTAACAATATTCTTATACACTACTTATTTGCTACTTTGAGGTGGAGGGGGATTTGCTGATAAAGCGAATAGCGTTAGGGTCGTCACACTTAACTCACGCAACACGCAACTGTGCGATCTCGGCGGACCACCAGTACACCTGGCGCCTCGCTGACTGTGCGTGGACCCGGGGCATGGGTGCGTCGCTGATTTGCGTCATCGCCCTGCGGAACCGCAGCGCCTCCTGTTCGACGTCGACGGATCCGGTAGTCCGTTTTAACCTAACCTAAGTTACCTCCTTGGTTGCCATGTTTCGGAGTAAAAGATCATTCCATCTTTAAATTACACGACAGATATGAGTTTTCTATACTTTTATTGCACCTAATGTACATTCTTGTAAACGTTGTTACTTTTTAATAAATTATTCTATTCTATGTAATTTATTTGGCCGCTTATCACGACAGATATGAAATTTCATACAACTTTTTCCGGCCGTTGCTCGCATGTATTTGGCCAAACTTCACTTCACTTTTTCGTAGTCATTTGAATTTGTTCGGATAACCAGCCATTGTTTACATGTTTAGTTTTTTGTTTAAATCTACATAATACGAAACATTCCAAGCTGAATATTTTTACTTAACGCACATACTTGTGGTTTACACCTACCTATCTTGGGTTAAGTCGGTTTCTTGTATTTTGCCGTCAAAGTTATGACACCCTCGTTTTGACTTTTAGCAATATTATTCGATATCGCAGGCATATATGCTTTTGAAACTTTTTATGGTTATTACAAGCGTCAGGGTGGACTGAATACAGTTTTCTCATTTAGGCGCTGCAAATTTTTTTCGGGTTTTCAAAAAAGTGCCATTACTTGAAACTTATAAATATTTTCTTAAATCTAATTCCGGCACAAATCTAGAGCTACTCGGGTATGTTTATTCTACAGGCGCACGTACAATGGTTTTAGCAATACACGATTCTGCAAAACGTTACCCCAGCAGGAAATGCAATATTTCGAAAACCTGATGACGCACCAATCATATTTTCAGCGCACATTTTTGCACAACTATAAGCTCTCTACCCATGCACAATATTTTTCATTCCGATCATTCGTTTAGAATTTTCCTGATGGAACAACATTACCCCAGCAGGAATCGTTTTATCCGTTTTTTTAAAAAACAACGACACGCTCTTATTTTTTATGTGGCGCACATTCACAGCAGATTACGCTCTAATTATACGTTCCACTCATATCACTCTAGGAGTCACTTTCCTGTTGGGGTAACGTACACTATGGACTAGAGGCAAGAACAAGTATGTATGTTTACGTGAGTGGAAGCCAGAAGCGCACTAAAACTCCGTAATAAAATAATTCATCCAAGTCGTGTTTGATCAATGATTTTAATGAAAATTTGAGTTACCGATTCCAAAAAGAGAAAAATAAAAACTCAGGTAGTCCGATGATGGAATGGGCTGGGCGGAATCAAATCAATAAATGTGAAATGTTTGTATATAGTACATTACTGCAGCGACCAGCAAAAGAGGCATTGATGGACAAACTTTTAAATGCCTAGTTGTGGCCAAGGCTTGTATAGGGAGAGTGGGTCACAGGGTGTACCCTGCGATTCACTGTGACCCACTGTAGTGTGAATTATCCACTGTAGTGGATAATTGACTATAACTCAGTATGTGTTACACAGTACTTGCTTCATCATAGTCGGTTAACTTCAAGGTATTATATTAGTTATAGTACATTACTGCAGCGGCCAGCAAAAGAGGCATTGATGGACGAACGTGTAAATGTGGGCCGAGGCGAAGCCGAGGCACACATACGTAAGTCCATCAATGCCTAGTTGCGGCCAAGGCTTGTATAGTGCTTTTCTCAAATAATGCGCGGAAATTAAAACTAAGTAGTACCTAGAACTTGTTTGGTCAAATACAATTACTTTTCAAAATCAATGACGACCAACGAACAACAATAAATTCCCGCATTAGGCTTAGCACGCTCTGTGATTTTTATTCGCACGTTTTTTTTCCGCCCATTCTGTGGCCTATGGAATTGTATGAAGCTGCACGCATTGCGGTAAAAAAAATACGCGGGAATAAAACTACAAAAATCCGCGCAAATAAAAATCGCAGTGCGAAGTGTTCATTTGTTTTTTTTTCAATAAACAGTTTTCTATCTGCAAGCCAGTTCGAAATTTAAATAAAACCTTAGATAAGTTACCTCCTTGATTGCTATGTTTCGGAGTGAAAGATCGTTCCATTTTTAAATTACACGACAGATATGAGTTTACTATGTAATTTATTTGGCCGCACTGACCTCTATCATACATTGTACACTGGACTTCATACTATCGATGACAAAATGAAGACATTTGATTATCGCCATTTTGGCGCTGATAGCAACGTGAATTAACGTGAGAGTCGCATGGAACTAATATTAGAGATGGGACACAGCTATCGGTAAAATACTTTTATGGGTTTTATCGATCGTGAGAATAATTTAATACGTAAGAGAAAAAAAAACCAGTTATTTTTATTATGATTAATTTTTAAGTAATAGAATAATTGCTGTAAAGGTTAACTGAAAAATATTTTCAGTCAGATTGCAAGCTATAAACTAGTGGATAGCGTGCTAGTAAAGTTATAGCACATTACTGGCAGATCAGTGAGATTTAAATACCGGGGATAGGCTAACAACTTATCCTTAAAACAAGTATATTTGAGCAAGTATCTCCTCGCACACTAGTTAGTTAATACTTACAATCGTTCGGATTCACTCGGTTGACGCCCATCGGTTTCGTGAAGGGAACACTATTTATACAATAATAATAATAAATGAGATGGATAATCATTTACAACGGACGTATTTCTCGCTATCATCGCTGAGATCCTGTCTCTGTAGTGTTAAGGTGCAAATAAGAGTGGTATCGCATTCCAGCAAGGTGAAGACTTTAACTCTGTTTCTGATGCAGATAATAAATTATTTGACTTCAAAACATTTGTTAATATATTTATAACTATCATGATATTATTCCAGAATTAATTCCAGGTTCAGGAACGTGGTGATTGGTACAAGATAGAGGCCTGTGCTCAGCAGTGAGCGAAGTCGGGCTGTGGATGATCATGATGATGATTCCAGAATTTAGTATTACACATCGCTTTTGAACATATTATTACTGATTATTAGGCATTCATATACCTAACATTCATCACCAATACCAATATGAGATATTTAGTTCAAACATACTACGAGAAGTCAATACAGTAAATGAGTGATACGCCTTGCCAAGACTACTATTTTGATATTAGTGTAATTTAAAAATATCACTAATACTGATATATTAGTTACAATATTACAATTTTTCCAGTCAAATATATTAGTATTACCTAATTTTTTGAAATATCGGTAGTATCCTATCTCTAAATGTGTCAATTTTAGTTCCTGATACGCTCGAGCGGGGCGCTTTGAATCAGCACAAAAATCAACTGTCATTTCATATAGTATGTTTAGTCCAGCGTACTTGTATAATAGAGGTCAGTGTTTGGCCGCTACACACGACAGATATGGATTTTCATACAACTTTTGCCGGCCGCTGCGCGCATGTATTTGGCCAGTACAGCAATTGCGATTTATCTCGAAGAAGGTTGTCAAAATAATGCTCAAATTTCCAAGCATGTTTGAGAAAAATATATTATTTTATACCCATTCTTTTTCTTCAGTTCCACTTCACCAAATCTCAATCTTCAATCTTTCTGAGTGCAATTGATTGCATTGTTGACGAAAATAGGTACCAAAACGCTATATGCATGCCTATAATATTTGAGGAGTTCCCTCGATTTCTATGGGATCCCATCATCAGATTCTGACTTGGTGAAAATGAAACTACCTCGGGAGTAAGCCCTTTTAAACACATAAAAAAAATGACCTGATGATGTGAGAAAATGGTGACCATACATTAAACAAATAAATTTCAAAATTTTAGAAACCCCCTGACACATTTAACTTGCGAAAACATCCCGATTCAAACAGTAAAACGCCCATTACCTTTGAACGGCTGAACCGATTGTATTCAAACATAGCTAAGAACACTCTCGACACAATCACCTTTCAAACAAAAAAAAACTAAATCAAAATCGGTTCATCCGTTGGGGCGCTATGGTGCCACAGACAGACACACAGATACACAGCAACACACGTCAACCTTATAATACCCCTCTTTTTCCGTCGGGGGTTAAAAATACATACAGTCGAACATTGATCCTCCTCGTTTTTGGGCAGTCGGTAAAAAACTATTCTGTAAATCGATTAGGTACATAGTCGGTCGAGAAATGATGTTTGAAGATAATAGGCCTCCGCGCTGCCGATGATTCAAGTTTCTACCTAGTTATCCGAGATTTTGATGCATCGGGGTAGTGAACTGTCGCGCTCATAATTTATCGATTTCAAGTTTGTACTATCGAGTAAAAGTTTTCGAGCAAGTGTTATTCGATATCACGTCATTCGATTTCAAATAAGGAACCCATCACGGGGAACACCCAAATACTCCGAAATATTTTATTTCGAATTTCGATGTTCCGATTTTCAAAAGGCCGAATTTCATAACTAAGAATTATAATGTACTAGCTGACCCGGCAAACTTTGTTTTGCCATAAAAATACCAAACATTCATCTACCCTACCTACCTACACTACCCTACCCTACCGTACCCTACCCTACCAACCCTGCCCTACCTACCCTACCCACTCTACCCTACCTACATAACCTATGTAGGTAAGATACCATTTTTTTTTTCATTAGTTCCTTCTCCTATCAATAGCAAACACAACAAAAAAAAGAATTAGTGAAATCAGTAAAGCCGTTCACGCGTGAAGCCGTGACCAAGGCAAATAGGCAATCATTTTTAACCGATTTCCCAAAAAGGAGGAGGTTCTATGTTCGACATTATGTTTATTTTTTTTTTGTGTATGTTCACCGATATCTCCGTCAATTGTGGACCGATCTTGAAAATTCTTTTTTTGTTTGAAAAAGTATGTTCCAAAATTGGTCCCATTTTAAATTGGTGAAGATCTGATGAAGAACTTCGGAGATATACAACAGAACTCTTCAATAAATAACGGCAAATCTCTCGGGATTGCTGCAATCGCATGTCTGTTTATTGTTTATACCATTTCATAACATAACATCACGCCAGTACGCTCTTAAGGGGTACGCAGATCTCTCATTTCACCGGTTATGTTCAAGTTTCATGAAATCTATTCTGGCGTTATAGTTACCTTACTAATTTGCCTATTAGGTAGGTACAACTAAAAAGTGAAAAATAAAAAAAAACTTTTTGCAAAAATATACAACCGACTTCCAAATACAAAACTTCAAAGTTAAAAATAACTTTATTTTTTGAAGTCGGTGTCTTTCGTAGGTTCCCGTTTTTTTTGCGTTATTTGGAAGTCGGTTGTATTTTTTGCAAAAAGTTTTTATATATATAAAATTCTCGTGTCACAATGTTATTTACCATACTCCTCCGAAACGGCTTGACCGATTTTTATGAAATTTTATATGCATCTATTTTTAGTTAGGGTAGGTAGGGTAGGGTAGGGTAGGTCCGGAGGCTCTACGCGGGGGTCGTGCGGTCCATGGCCCTTTACGGGGCACCAGTGTGGGCGCGTTCTCTGAGGCGGCGACCAGCCCGCCGGTTGAACGCGTCCCAAAGGGTCATGGCAATTCGGCTGGTCCGAGGATACCGCACGATCTCCGGTGAGGTAGCGAACCTCCTTGCCGGATTGCCGCCATGGGATCTGGAGGCAAAAGTCCTCGCGCACATATGGGAGTGGTGCGAGGAGGCGAAACGCCGGGGCGAAACACCGTTGCCGCGACAAATTACGGCTCGGCGGTCAGAGCTCCGGCAGGTTCTCATGGCGACATGGAGAGAGCGATTGTCGCAACCCAGCGCTGGGCACGCCACAATTGAGGCGATAAGGCCCCTCTTTGAGGAGTGGCTTGAAAGGCGTCATGGCGTCCTCACCTTCCGCCTGACGCAGGTCCTCACCGGACATGGATGTTTCGGGAGGTTCCTGTTCAGGATAAGGCGGGAGGAAACGCCCGGGTGTCACCATTGTGTGGATCGCCCGGAGGACACGGTGGAGCATACGGTGGAGGTCTGCTCCGCTTGGGCGGAGCACCGCCGTGTCCTCGTGGAGGCGATCGGCGGTGGTGACCTCTCGCGTCCGGCCCTGGTTCAAGCCATGGTACGGAGCGAGAGGGCATGGGAAGCTGTCACCTCCTTCTGCGAAGCAGTAATGCTCGCGAAGGAGGAGGCGGAACGCGTGAGGGAGACGCAACGGAGACGCCCTCACGCCCCCAGCCGCCGCAGGAGACGTCCCGGGCGTCGGGCGTCGCAAGACGATTTCCGGCCACCGTAGGCGCGGGCTTGCGGACGGCGAGCAGCGGGTAGCTCGCCGTCCGATAAGGACCAGGCCCGAGTCGACGGCGCGTAGTGTTCCACGCGCGCCTCAAAGAGATGTTAGCAAAACTGACGGGGTCCGCTAGGGCCGATGCCTGTCTGGGTCGCGGATAAATTTGAAAAAGAGTTACCGCGGCCCTGGCTCAAGCAACTGAAGGAACACGGGTGGGTTTTAGTCAGTAAAAGTCTGACACGCCCTCCCGCTTCACCCAGAGCGGGAGAAGTCACTGGATGAATTCCCACCCAAAAAAAAAAAAAAAAAAAAAAAAAAAAAAAAAAAAAAAAAAAAAAAAAAAAAAAAAAAAAAAAGGGTAGGGTAGGATAGGTAGGGTAGATAAATGTTTGGTGTTTTTATGGCAAAAAAAAAGTTTGCCGGGTCAGCTAGTATTTTATATAAATTATTATTTACCTACCTATCTACCAACGTACGAAGCTTTGTTTTTTTCGTTTGTTTATTCATGTCTTGAATGAGACAATGCCGGCGTAAGTAATTATCTCAAGGACACCGCTAAGACTTACCTACACTGCATCTTTACTTAACTACTGTGACGTTAGTTCGGCTCACTCAGGGTAGGGTGACCATACGATCGCCTTGTGCAGGCAATTCCGATCGGCGCGGCTTTTTGTAAAATTCCTATTACAAAATACCTACTAACATTAAAAATCCAAGGACATTCTAGTTTTTTTTTTCTGGTTTTTTAAATTATTCTAGGCTTTTTATGTGGACTTCGGTGACCCTTATTACCCTGGGGAGGCAGCTCCAATAAACTTTGATAACTGGCTGGCTAATCGACTTCATAATTAACTGCAAAAATATTCACAGAGCCACGACGATCAAGTAGAAAACGCCTTTGGCCATCAGTTTCCAGGCGGAAACACGGAAAAAAAAAAAAGAAAATAAGCGTCCTTTGAGGTGAGTAACCGAGCCTAAACGGTCGATTATCATCTTATGCATGGTATCTACTGCAGATTACCTATTTATACATATTATAATACCTACAAGCCAAATCTTATAAATTAGCGTGTTTTGTATATCTTAATCTTTGACACTTTGTTTTCTGATTACCATTATTGTACTTCGTTCAGTCGATTATTTATTGGCACCCTACACGATTTTATCACATTTCGATTTACATTTTTTAAATAGATGAATGATAATATCTTTGGATAATATAAAAAGTAAGAACAACAAAATAAATGTTTATTCAGAATAACTACTTATTATTATTTTTAATATTCTTAGCTTAGAGCGCTGTTATTTATCTTTACCTACCTACATATGCGTAAATAGGCATAGGTAGGTACATTCTTTGATTGGGATATTGTCTTTTAATAATACTTTGCCTAAGTAAAGCTTGTATTATTTTACTTGCATGCATTATTTATAATAACAATACATATTTGAGGTTTATTAAAAGGAATACCTACATAAATAAGGCAAAATAACGCCGGCGTCGCCGCGGCTTTTCGGTTTCGGTGTCTTTTGTACCTACCCATTGTTCCCCGTTTTTCGACACCGACTTCGGAAAAGTAATTTCTTTTTTGCTTTCTAGTTTTTTGTTCTGGAAGTCGGTTTGATTTTTTGTTAAAAAGTTTTTATTATATATATAGATATTATTAAAAATCACAATTTATTTTACCGAAAGTCGTAAATGGGATTTGTTAGTTTTCCGATTTTCATACGTTTGAAGAATCAAATGTTCGAATGGTTCTCGGTCCGAAAAACGACATTCCGATTTTCAATACTTTGAATAAACTAAAAGTCAACATGTTGTGCTATACAATTTTATGACAGAAACGAATCGCTGCAAAACCGACTTCACGCAGTCTTGTCTGCCCTACCCTAGAATGTTATTTAAGCCCGCGTGGGCGCGAAAGGGGTTGGGCGGCCCGCGAGCTGAGGAGCAGGTGGTTTGAAGGCCTGCCGCCGCGGCTGAGGCCGAAGCTGCTGTGGTGAGCGTTAAAACCATCTGCGACGATAAGCTCGCGTGGGGAAATCAAACCCAACCCAAATCGCGCTGCGCCGGAGCCGTGACAGAAACAATGCTTGCTGCATGTTGCATTTTGCATGCCTGCTTGCTGTCATGCTGCGTGTCTGCTTGCATGCTGCAAATCCCCTTTATTATTAATGAATCACTTCGGTTAGGTTAGGTTAGAATTGTGAAAATTTAAGCGCGAAGGCGAGCAAGCTAAGCGAGCGTGCTGCGGCAGCGGCCGCTCCTCTAACGCAATAACTGTAAACAATCTATGCAATTATGAGTAGGAACACGCATGTGTCATTAGTTATTTAATTCTACCTCCTCACACTAAACATAATATTGTACTTCTCTCTGACGAGCAATTATGTTTTTATTTGTCTTGCTATTCAGTTTAACAAGGCGTTTTTATTATTTCAGAATTATATTAATCGTTATTTTAATAACCAGAATTCGTATTTTTGTTTTTTTTTTATTTATTAGGAAAAACAAACGGTTACACATTGCAGTATAAATTAAAAAAAAAATAACAAAACAGTGTGACAAATGTACAACCAACGACGTTTTCCACAGAATATTTATGAATCTTACAAAACTGACGTGCGCTAACAATTCATATCATAATTAAATCAAAAAGTACATTATTTTCAAGTAAAGTAAAATGACTTACTTTTCTTTCTTTTTATGCATGCCGCATAAAAAGAAAGAAAAGTAAGAAGTTGTATAAAAATACAAAACAAAACAATTATTATTATGTCAATATTATTATAAAATTATTAGGTATACAAAAAATAAAAATAAATAGAATTACAAAATAAAATAAAAACTCAATATGTCAGAAAAATGTCACCATAAAAAATCAAAAAACATTAATTAAATTATTATTATTATGTCACTATCAATATTATTATTAGGAATGATTAAAAAAGCAACAAACGGAAAACCTACAATTACAACTGTCAAATGTCAACAGAATTTGATGTTTTATAAGTTTTCTTTTTGTTATTCGATCTATTGAAACTCGGTATTTTGAGGATAGTGATTATAAACGTTAGGGGTATTGACATTTGGGATTTATAAAAATAGGAGTAATGATAAGTCGGAGTTGTTATATTCGGAATTACGAAAATTCGTATTTGTGACTGACGGAATAAAGTTTTTCGTATTTATGTAGTGTACCAGTTATCACGAGTATAAAAGTTCAATACGCGAACCATGCGTAACGAACCATTTGACGCCCGCCGCCGCGATGTTCTCTTCTCTATTATATAGAGTGGGCGTTGCTGAGAGGATAGAGTACGGTAGGTGGGCAGGAAGGTAGGTACATACATACCTATCCTACCCTACCTACAAACCCACCTAGGTATGTAGGGTAGGTAGTTTTAAAAACAAGACACAAGACAATTTTAGTTGTTATAATAGAACTACCAAGTCACCAAATAAAACAATTAAATCATTTGCAAATAAGTGTATTAACCGAAAATAAATAATTACTTATCAAGCCGACATATAGGGTTGTTCTCTACCATCTGCAGGTCGACTTTAGGGCCGACCAAGTCCCTAATATTGTTAAGTCCGTATTTGATCATAGTGGGTCTTTCCAATGAGAGGCCCCAAGCAATGACGTTCACGTCTTCAGGCAGACCCATTGGTAACAGCATCTCTGGTCGGAACACACCCGAATTGCCGATTTCAATCCATTTGCCGAGGCCTGAAACGAGAAAACACATAGTTATTTTTGAGAAAAGTTGTATAAACAAACCTGCACAGCACTTGACACAGCCATCATGTGCGAATAGTTATCTAATGAATTCAAGAACCGGGGTATAATTGTTATTTTTATTTTCTACAGTTTATGCTACAAAATCTCTTGACCCTTCACTTTTGCCTTGCTACAAGGCTTCGTGTCGTCCTAATAGAAAGCGATCGTCGCGCGAATATGCGATGATCGTGTTTATTTGTTCGGCGACATCGGAAAGTGCTCTCTGTCAGCGCGATGATGGTGCGTTCCAGCAGCTTAGTTGCGAAAGTGAATTCGGCAAGGAACATGCCGATGTAATGGGACGAAATCTATAAATAACGACTTTCGTATTGCGTAAAACAATCGAAAGGGAAAGGATGAGGAGGAGGGGGGTCATGGAAAGGATATGTGTATTCAACTCATAGGGTGGAGGACTTACCCTTTCTAAATTATTTACGCAATACCGAAAATATTTGAAAGAAATATGTCATACTCTTTAATGGAGTTGTTCCCTTTGCCTTACCGAACTCACTTATGCAATAAGGCTGCAGGTTTCCCGTACAATTGAACGCAACGATCGCGTAATCGCGCGATGTTCCCTTCTATATGGATGACCCCTTAGTGTTTATTAACGATTTGGTAAATTGCGCTTTTTATACAATTATTATCTTCTGCTGCCAGTTAAGTGCTCCTTTAACATAATTAAGATTTTTCAAGTACGATTAAAACTCACCAGTATGATAAGCGAAGATTTCCATGCTAGGCTCTGTGTAGGGGTTGTAGGCGGGTTTGAACTGAAGCCTGTCGAAGCCGAGCCTCTTGAAGAAGGCGTCCAGCACGCTGATGAGGTCCGCCAGCCCCAGGCCGCGGTCGGCGATCACACCTTCCACCTGGTGGAACTCCGCTAGGTGCGTCGCGTCTAGCGTCTCGTTACGGAATACCTGCACATGGCCTAGTTGATAAGATTCAAGACAAAGAGTATTCTTATTCGAATCTATCTTCAAGAATGATAAAGGTGACATGTCTGTAAATTTATTGTAAACTACTAAACAGATATGTTAAGAATTATAAAAGTCCATACCTACTGAAACAGAGTTGCAGAGAATAGAGCACAATGGAGAGAGTTGGAGGAAGTTCCTCCAGGCTAGGCTCCGCAAAATTGTATGATGTGCATTTCAGGGACAATTTATTTAAACAATTTCTCTAGAAAATCATGTCTGCATTCCACGAAATTTCGACAACGAGAATTCAATAGTACATTACTGCAGCGGCCAGCAAAAGAGGCATTGATGGACGAACGTGTAAATGTGGGCCGAGGCGAAGCCGAGGCACACATACGTAAGTCCATCAATGCCTAGTTGTGGCCAAGGCTTGTATAGTGCTTTTCTCAAATAATGCGCGGAAATTAAAACTAAGTAGTACCTAGAACTCATTTTGTCAAATACAATTACTTTTCAAAACCATTGACGAACAACGAACAACAATAATTATTCCCGCGTTAGGCTTAGCACGCACTGCGAGTTTTATTCGCGCAATTTTTTCCCGCCCATTCTGCGGCCTATGGAATTGTATGAAGCCGCAAGCATTGCAGTAAAAAAATCACGCGGGAATAATACTACAAAAATCCGCGCAAATAAATATCGCAGTGCGTGAAGTGTTCATTTGTTTTTTTTTTCAATAAACAGCTTTTTTTATGCAAGCCAGTTCGAAATTTAAATAAAACCTTTGTTAAGTTACCTCCTTGGTTGCCATGTTTCGGAGAAAAAGATCGTTCCATTTTTAAATTACACGACAGATATGAGTTTACTATGTAATTTATTTGGCCGCTAGACAAGACAGATATGGATTTTCATACTTTTGCCGGCCGCTGCGCGCATGTATATGGCCAGTACAGCAATTGCGATTTATCTCGAAGAAGGTTGTCAAAATAATGATCATATTTCCAAGCATGTCTGAGAAAAAACATAATTTAAATCTATATCACTGGCAGAAAAATAGCAAAGTTTCATTTATTTCTTTTATGCTGAAAACTTAACAGTTACCTATGGAATAGTGTACAGGAGCGAAGCCTCGAGCAAATCTAGTAAGGGATATAGACCTTAGATAGATAGATAGAAGGACCCTCTTTTTCCGGACCTTTTTACGGGTCATAATCCATCACCCGGTACCAGTGCGGGATGGTGGATGTCACATGTCTTCGAATTTTTGCTTCTAAGACATGCCGGTTTCCTCACGATGTTTTGCTTCACCATTTTGCAGTGGTGATGAAATAATTTACACAAAGTAAAGCACCTGCCTGGGTTTGAACCCACGACCTACAACCTGTAAGTCGCGGCCATTACCACCAGGCCACCACTGCTCTCTGCCTATGTGATATGTACCTTATCAATACTGAAGTACTTTTGCGGGGTGAACTCTCCTTGCTGCGCCAGCTTGTACAGCATCCGCGCGCTGACTGCCGTCGTGTGGGTACGAAGCAAGTTCTTCTGAGCTTCCTCTATCTTCCACTCGTATCTGTAGCCCTGGTAAGTATAACAATATAATAGAAATTATTTATTCGATACAGAAACAACACAACAATCACAAAGTCACAGATAATAGTAGTAAAAAAAAGTTAATTAAAAATATCAAAAAACACAACTGCTTAAAAAGCGAACTAAAAATAAAATCGGCCAAGTGCGAGTCAAACTCCGTACCTACCCATTATACAGACAAAGATACAGATAAAGATGGACATAATTGCCTCTAAGCATTATACAGACAAAGATACAGATAAAGATGGACATAATTGCCTCTAAGCATTATACAGACAAAGATACAGATAAAGATGGACATAATTGCCTCTAAGCATTTAAAGCGCGATTTTAACGGTTTCTGGAAGAGCGCTCATGAATTGAGCTTTCGGCCAGGCCTGCCTGTTAGTGTGAATGGTGTGAGTGATGTGAAGGATATTGCAAACCTTTTTAGAAATCGGTTTGTTTTAAAGTCATCGCTAGGGAGCTCTTGTGAGATGCTGGATGCTGATCCCCGTTGTGGCTAGGTGGGCTCACGTTTCAGTGCCAAATATGTGGCCAGGGTCATAGGGTCTACGTCTAGAGGTAAGTCCCCTGGACATGATGGGCTCAGTAGATCGAGCGTTTGCAATACGTCCTCACTTACCGAGGGTTTTGGCACTGCTGTACAATTGATGTATTGGTCATTCATACTTGCCTAATGAGGACGATCATGGTTCCCATTGTTAAAAGTAAAACAGGTAATCTTTCGGATAGGGGAAATTATAGACCTATAATATCTCTAGCAACCATAGTCGATAAGGTGCTTGATACACAGCTAAACGAACATCTTGTGCTACACGATAATTAGTTCGGGTTACAGCCAGGACTTTCTACAGAGAGTGCAGTTCTGTGTCTCAAGCAGGCCGTCAGGTACTACACAAAGCGGAACACCTGTTTTCGCTTGCTTCCTCGATCGGTTTAGGGCTTTTGATCTGGTTTCCTAAGATAAATTATGGAGGAAACTTGAACCTATAAACAGGCCTATCGAGCTTATAAGTATCTTCAGGCATTGGTATGGAAGCCAGATCAACAGAGTTCGGTGGGCGGGTGTGCTGTCGGAGCCTTATCAATGGGAGTGTGGTGTGAGACAGGGGGATTGACCTCCCCTGCCCTCTTCAATTTGTATATGAATGCCCTGACTGAGGCGCTTAGCAGTCAACATTTCGGTTGTCATATTGACTGTGTCTGTGTCAATAATAAGCTTTTAAGGACAATGCTGACATTGAAAGGGAACGGAGGGCTCTTTTCGAGCGTTGAAATATGATAGCTCGCAGGTTTGCACATTGTACTGCAGAAATAAGAGTGACGCTCTTTAGAGCATTCTGTACCACCTTCTACACTTGCAGCCTGTGGGATAAGTATTCACGGGCGTCATAAGGAGCCTTTCGTGGCCAGAATAATAACGCGCTCGGAAAACTGATGGGGTTGCCTTGGCGTTGTAGTGCGTCAGGAATGTTTGCGGCGGCGCGTTTGTTTTTACGCGATAATGCGCAAACGCGCAACATCAATGGTGGCCCGAGTTATGGACAGCCCTAACCGGGTTCTGAAAATGATTGCTGACAGAGTGGACTGTTCGTATATATACATAGTTCACTGCTTTCAGTTACATTTGTCACCGTATCGTATTGTTTACTAATACATAGTTTTAATGCACTAACACTTTAAGAGTCTTTGCTCGAAATAAAGATTTAGAATTTGAATTTTACCGCCATTATAAAATTGGTTATTGGTGGCTAAGTTTTAAAGATATAGGCAAATCTAGATTTTCTGGAAGGTCAACCGGAAGTAACCTATAGGCTTGGGTCGAAAACCTATGTAGTAGTTTCCGTTAACCTAGAATCACGAAATTTGGCAAAAAGTAAGGTCTGACAGTACAAATAAAGGAAAAATTCAAAAAAAAATAAAAATTTGAATATTAAGTTAAATTATGGAACTTTCAAGTTTTCGCGAAAAACTAAATTTGCTTATATCTTTTTATCCTGGTGACTCAGGACCTTGGTTTTTACACACCTAATAAGGACTATAGACTTCAGTATCTGGTATAAATTTCAACATGCTAGGTCTACCCGTTCCTGAGAAAATCGGTGGTGACACACGGACATACAGACAGACGGACAAGAAAGTGATCTTATAAGGGTTCCTTTTTTTACCTTTTGAGGTACGGAACCCTAAAAAGAGGTAAACAAGAAGAAAATCATGCTGTGCAGTCAGAGGATACATATTCGCGAGCTGGCTGACCAAAACCAGATGTATCCTCCGACTGCACAGCATAATTTTCTTCTTGTTTACCTCTGGTTCCATACCCAAAGGGTAAAAACGCGACCCTATTACTGAGACTCCGCGGTCCGTCTGACTGTCTGTCTGTCACCAGGCTGTATCTCATGAACCGTGATAGCTAGACAGTTGAAATTTTCACAGATGATGTATTTCTGTTGCAACAAATACTAAAAACAGAATAAAAGCGATAATGGTACGGAACCCTACGTGTGCAAGTCCGACTCGCACTTGGCCGGTTTTTTTAGTTCTCTTTTTAAGCATTCGGGTTTTTTGATATTTTTAATTAACTTATTTTATTTACAACATTTTAGTATTTTTTTTTTAAATTAGGTACACTTAAACATATAAGTGTTATATATCTATGAAATCGCCTCTTAAAGCCCTTTAAGAGGATACCCCACATTTGAGGATCACATGTCCTCGATTTTTGTTAATTATGAAACATGCGTTTTACCAAAGATGTTTTCCTTCACCGTTTTTAGAGCAGTGTTGATGAAATAATTTTTTTTATTTTATTTTTATTGTCATTAGGCTCGCGCTTGACCACTATCTCACCTGATGGAAAGCGATGATGTGGTCGACGGTGATGCACGCTTGCCTAGAAAAAACCCATTCACTCTTGACTTAAAGACCCCTAGATCTATCGGGAAACACAGACTCCGGCAGGGATTTCCACTCCTTAACTGTACGCATAATAAAAGTGTCCCCAAAACGTTTTGTGCGTTTGGGTGGGATGTCCACCATGTACCGATGACGCATCGCCGTCCGTCTGGTTGTCCGATGATAGAACGGGCTGGGCAGAATTAAATCATGCAATTCCATTGCACACTCGCCGAAATGTAACCGATAAAAACCACAAAGTAAAGCGCCTGCCTGGGTTCGAATCCACGACCTACGACACGTAAGTCGGGGCCGTTACCACTAGGCCACCACTGCTCTGCACCCATTAAAAACAATAAAATAAGGCACAAACCTGTGATCCGTATCCACCTTCACTGTGAACTTTCTTCACCCTTTCCAAATACTCCATGGGGAACTCCGTGGTGCTTGTCGGTGAGGACATGAAGAACGTATCGTGAGCATCCCTGGCAGGATGCTGCTGTGGCTGGAAGAGTGCGTCAAAGTTCCAGAAGGAGCTCTCAATATACTGGTTGGTTGGCATCTCATTGAATCCCATTTCTAAGAAGATCTCCCGGAATTCCGACCGCACTTTGAGGAGTGGATGCAGGTGACCACATTCTGGTGGTTGACCTGTTTAAAGATAATATGTTGGAGTTTAGCTCAGACAATATAGGTAGCAAACCTAATGGTGACTTGGAACACTCCACGAGTTGCAAATTCATGTGACAGCAAGGTTGACGGTTGGGGCACTGTGCAGCGAAAAGCGAACTTCACAGATGTCATTAAGTTTGAATCGACCTATACAAATTAGCTTTTCTGTGGTGTTTGACAGATGAATATTCAATTGTCAGTTACGATGGAAAGTGAGGCAATATGTATTTGGGTAGTTATAGAATGGAATGACAAGCAGTACATAACCTTTTCAATCAACCATAAACAAAAGGTTAAGTTGAAAACCAGCATCAGGCAACAATAGGTACTAGTTGCCTGGCATTTTGCTGAACATTGTTTCTGACACTTTTTCCTTCTTTTATATATTTTGTACCTCCTACAACATTGTGTCTTGCATTTGCATACCAAATAAACATGTTTTCTTTCTTTCTTAAACCAATAATCTATTCTCACCCAAAGCATCAAAATTGTACGGCTTGAACTGCAACGTTTTCCAGGTGCCTGTCAACAGCATTTCACTAGTCAAATCCGTTTCTAGCTTCTTAATAGTTGTGGCAAACTGTGGTCCTTTGGATAGCAGGAAACTCTTTACAGTAACTTCTTGGAGCAACTTCCGTTTCTTGTAATCATTTCTGACGTTATCTGGAATGTTGTCAATGCCTTTTCTGACTTCAATCAAGTGTTCTTGCACTGTGTCAGTAATAGTTTCTACTTTACGTTTGACCAGTGGTGCTCCAGCTGATTTGTCTATGAATATCCAGCCTGCAGACATTGCTTTGCTGAATCCAACCTTTGCATTGGGGACAGTCTGTGAAGAAAGTATAGTAGGAATCATCATCATTAATTTAATTTCAGCCGAAAGACGACCATGATTGAATATAGGCATCCCGCAAGTGTCGCCACATTGACATGTGCCATGCGTCTCGCTTCCAGGGGATCCTCGCAAACTATGCCAGGTCATTGGTTCTAACAACTTACTTTATTATTACAACCGACTTACAATATTATTACTTGTAAATTACAATTTTTGAGTTTCAAAATTGCTGCTTCATGGACTAATTGAAATAAAGAATTTTGACTTTGACTTTACCCTAGTTTATGACCAGTGTGTGTTGCCAATGATTACATATGGGACCAAAACATGGTCTCTCACATATGAAAATATAACTACAAAATTTCTGATGAGGCCCAGAAATTTAGTAGTTATATTTTCATAAAAATAAATAGTCATGTTATTGTTAAAGGTTTTTCTATTGATTGAACAGACGCACATTAGTCAGCATAAAGAATTGATAAGTAATGTATTATTAAAAAAAACTGTTATCAACAAGCACCTATGCTCAGTATTTCCAAAATATTGAATGAACTTAAGACCTTTATTCAGGCAAATCTGTTTCCGATAATGTTATCTAATTTCATCATCCACTTTAAATGCATACCTTCATAACTTCAGCCTGAGGTATGCCGGTTTCAGGAATACTGTTATACAAGACAGCTTCATGGCTGCCTTTATCAGCAACAAGCTGGCCCTCCCCTGTCAATTCCCATTTGGTACTCTTGGCAGCCTCAGAGACTACCATTTCAAGAGCTTCCAGACTTTTCACAGCACCTACAACTTTTTGGTGGTCTTCATTAAATTCACTTGCTAATTTAATAGTGTCCACTTTATCACTTTTGTCTAGGTAATGAAGAATTCTTTCATTTAATTCCATTTTGTTTATTTAATTTAGGTTTTGGTGAGGTTAGGAAGCCACGGACCAACTTTCGGCAAGAAAGAAATGTCAAAAGTCAACGTCAGTAAAGTCAACTGTCACTGCCAGCTGTCGTTGATAACGTTTCGTTTTACTTTAAACAGGTATCGAACAGCGCGAAAACCTGAAAAATGTCACAACACTCCCTTTGTTCAAAAATTGCAACGACTACTTTTACAGGGATATTCAGTTCAATATGAAGCCAAACTATCTGCCGCCAAGATTAGTCTTACTTGATGTCATTTGATGGGTCTGTAGCAGCGTGGGACCTGAGATGATGAAATGTGGTCCATAAATTTAACACGATGTGTCATCGAATTCGAGAACCAACATGAATGTGTCCAATGTCCAATTCGATTTAAATGAATTCGGTTATATTATAAGCAGCTTGCCCTCCTTAGCACTATAGTAGGAGCATATTTATCTATGAGCACTAGTTCAGTATGTTGTTCTGATTCGTCAGTGACGTGTGGCGTTCGGCGGGATTTTATTTTATTTTCAAAAAGTGTTCTGTGCAAAATATTTTAACAGGTGTTCAGTTTTGTGATAAAGGTATTTTTTTGTTGTTGTTGCTTTGGTTTAGAGATTAGTCTAACAATGAGACGAATTAAACATATTTCCTTATTAATATCAAGCCGGTCTGTATCGACATAATTATCTGAAACATAATATTATATTAGTGATAGTTATTAAAAAATATGCGCAGTAATAATTTAATAAATAAGATTAATAGCTAAAAATATACTTTAAGCTTCTACATTCGCCGTATCGATTGGTTTACTTACTACTTCATTTACTACTGTTGGCCATGTTAAGCAGGAAGGGTGGCGAATGTTTTTAACCGACTGCCCAAAAAGGAGGAGGTTCTCAATTCGGATGTTTATATTTTTTGATTATTAGTTTGTGATGATGTAGAAACAATAATTACCTACGTAATTATGTGGTATTCGCAGCCTGGGGGTCAAAAGATTGAAACTTTTTTGGCCTGTATCAAACAGGTCCAACAAGAATCGCCTGGGTTTTTTGCTTAGCCGCAAGCTAGGTGTGCCCGCAACTCAATCAGAATGCCAAAATATTAGTCGAAATTTATATTATGTAAGAAAGGAAAATAGTTAACGGTTAATAAAAAGTTAAGACGTTTTTTAATCGGTCTTTCGGGTCTAGTGGTTGCAAGACTTGCAAGCTTGATTACTTCACGATTGTAGGGTTGGACAGTATTTATCAAACTGGAAATTATCTGATGCAAATTAGAATCATAACTTCAGAAGTCTGCATTTGACTGAAATGTCGGTAGAGCCTTGGCCTTACACTGGTCAAAATAGGTTGCAATATAGGCGCAATCTACAACGGGCCGCACAGTAGGTATAAGCTAGCCAGCTCTTGGGTCAATTGGTCGTCTTAGGTTGTTTTACTGACTTAACTCCGCCCTAACCTGGACCAGCTTAATGAAGGTCTAAGTGTTACCTTGTGCCTTTGATGTGCGCTCGGCTGCACTAATAGTCCTCGAAACTGAATTTTGGTATGGGCGGCCAATCTCAGTCTTGGCTATTTTACAGTGCATAAGTGTGAGCGCGAACACTCTTTATTCTCTCACTCTTATTGACCTCTATTTTATCTCTTTCGTGTTGACTATTCTACTTATCTCTACTCTACTGGCTCTTGTGATACAGGACTTCCTAGTACAATAGCCAGGACTGCACTGATATTTGACATGAAGTGTTTTAAATAAATAAATCTTGTATCCTTGTTGCACAGATGTCGCGGTTAGACCTCGTAATCTTCGGTGCGACGGGCCTGTCAGGGAAGCAGGTGGTCCTGTACATGGTGAAGTTCGCCAAGAAGTATGACCTCGGAACCTGGGGGATCGCCGGACGCTCTCAGGGCAAACTCGAGGCCTTAAGAGCAGAGGTCTCTAAGAAAACTGGTAATTATAACTCCTCCGAAGTTCTTTTCAGATTAATTTTGTTGTGGGATCCAAGGCATTTGAACCATTTTCCTGGACTCGTCGAGTTTCATTCGGCGCTTTTCTGGTGGTCGCCACTGACTCACTGCAACTCCTGAAAGCCAGAATCAACATGGCAGCTGTATGCATGCCCCGCTGTTGATTCTAGTTTTCAGGAGTTGTAGTGGTTAATGGCTATTCTGCCAACCCTTTGAACGTAAAAGCGTACTTATTACTATGCAACACACTGTTTCAGCTTACCGAGCAGGAAAATCGGAATCGCGTCAATTATTGTAAAATCAATATTGTGTTTATTACTCTAGGTCCGCGTTGAATATTTTATTAACACTGCAACGTATTTACCTTGTAGTGTTGATACAGCATACTATGTCGTATTTTATATTATTATTTATTTATTAGAATACAAATACAGGTACTAACGAGTTTGTATAGTTAGAAGTCGAAAATTTATAAGTCCGTGATTAGGCTTGTCGTACTGTATGGATCAAAATGTTGGTTTGTGAAAAAGATTGATGAAAAGATAGAAAGTTGAGATGGATGTACAGAGTGACGAGAATGGATAAAGTAAGAAATGAGTAACTAAACTGCCTATAATAAGAGGCAGTTTGAAAGTGGTGCCAGCGACAGAAAAGTTGAAAGGATACCGTTTGTCCTGGTTTGATGTTTATGAATATAAATGTGGATTGATGGAGAGGGAGGGGCAAGCCAAAGAAATTATGCATGGACTGTGTGAGGAGACATATGAAAGAAAAGGAAGTCAGTGATAGAGAGACGGCGCGGGGACTGGACGGTATGGATGAAGAAAACGTGTTGCGCAGACCCCAAGTAACATTGGATGAGGGCAGGAAGATGATGGTGACGAGTTTGTATAGGTTAATTACTAAATTAGGTGTTAATTTGATTGCTAATCAAAATTTTTTGCACGATGGTGGGTGATCCAGTGGAAAAAGTCTCCAATTAAGGGTCATGGGTTTGAACCCAGGAAGGCACTTTAATTCGTGTCAATTATTTAATCACCACTGCTCTGAATACGGTGAAGGAAAACATTGTGAGGAATCCCTAGATTAAAAAATTCGAAGACAAGTCATCCACTAACGTGCACTGGTCCCGCGTGGTAGTTTAAAACCCATTCTCTTACATAGAGGGGTGGCCGTACCAACAGTGGGAACGTTAAACGCTGATTTTGCTTGGTCAAAACTTATTAAATTGAATTAATTAATTATTTTAAGCATCTCTGGGCGATCCTGGGGAGACTAAACTGAGCCCCTAGCCAGGTACAAAAAGCTAAACCTAAGACTCAGGGCGTCGTCGCTGGGGGACAACTAGGGCTGGATCATGATTAATTGATTCTACCATCGTTCGGAAAATACCTACGTGGAGATGAACGGACAAGGCCTGCTAGATTGCCACTCTATGTCATTAAAAACAGCTCCACAAGTAATTTTAGCGCGAGGGCCAAGTTGAAACTAATGCTACCTTTTTTTATACAATATCCACATACGATGTTTACCAACAGCGACAATGTTTTTCAAGCACTAAACGATCCTTGTAATATTGTCCTTAGATTCGCTATATCTCAAGTCATGGTAAGCTGGATACTTTGTGGTACAACTAAAGACAGATTCACACGGAAAATAATGGACTATTCTATGACATAGACCTAGACTAACACATAATTATACACAGTGTTACTGCAAAACCGTGAACTACGGTAAATAGAATAGAATAGAATATAATTTATTGTACACCATAAAAGTAAATCCTTGGCTTTAACCACTAAACACTGAGTTTTACTGGTAAATGTCTAAACTGTTCCGTGATATCGTTAATTTCGGACTTTTCTAGCAATCACTTGGTAAATCTAAATATTTTTTTTAATCGATTTAAAAAAAGACTGAGTTCTCAATTTGTCTGAGTGTTCTTGTGGTTGCCACGTCTTCGCTTACCATCAGGTGAGATAGTGGTGAAACGGGAGATTATAGAAAAATATTTTTAAGCTATTGCATAGCTTCTATCGCGGGCCTTGAGCGCGGGGACCGAATCCAGAAATTCCGTAACGAAAAAACCTCACGCTCCCCACTCCGACGGGCACGGCGGTGATACTTTGACTTTTAATAAGGTTTTTGAATTCTGTGGAATCTGAGTGGTGAGGGGCAGGAGGGCGGGGGGGGGGGAGGTTTGTTGCACGTGTTTGCGGGGGGAGGTAAATGGTTAAGGGGGGGGGGGGGGGTAAATCCTATCTTGTTCTCCTGGATGAAGTAGCGGGGAGCAGGGGGGCAAATTTTTTGTCAGAAATGCGAACTCCAACCGTTTCTGAGATATGAGGGTTTTAAAATTTTTGTTGGTCGTAATTTTTTTGCCTTTTATCGGTCTCTCTGAGCTGTTTCTGTGACAATGGTGATCAATGTGGACCTTATGCTAATGAGAATAAGGGTCACTTTTGCTTGTCAAAGAAAAGCGACCTTATTTCAATGTGAATAAGGGTATTTTTGTTTTGTTTTTTAGAGTTTTATTAATCGTAAATAAATGCGGGTTTGGCTCGCTACGTTTTCGAGTTTTTAATGTTTTTAATTTTTTTGAAAATTGAAATCTAGAATAAATGCTATGCAATAGCTTTACCGCGGCAGTCCCCGAGTGCCACACGACTTTTTTTTTTTTCATTAGCGATTTTGACAGAATAGGTTGGCGTTTGACCTGTAAGGTTTGGAAGAACCACGAATAGTATAATACTAGCATAGTTAAACTTATGATTTACTGGTAAATTTTAGGATTTACCATTAATCGGTGTTTTACTGTAACATTTTGTACTACTTTACTCCTAGTGTAATATTCTAAGTAACAAACCTTGACTTTGAATTATACCTACATAATACTCCTATGTATATCCGTGGCAGATCTTTGACTGTCGTTACTGGTAGTCAGAAGCCTGATATTTGACACCAGTCTAGCCAAGGGGTATCGTGTTACCCAGGACCCAGTTACTGGGTTGTGGAGGTCAGATAAGCAGTCGCTCCATGTAAAATACTGTTAATCAGCTAAATCCGGTTAGACTGGAAGCCGACCCCAACAGAGTTGGGTTTCTGTATATCTGCGACGATGAGAACTAAAATGACTTAAGTTTACCATCATTATACAAGAACATAATTTTTTTATCGTTTCTAATCGGCTAGTACTCCTAGGTAATTATTTTCATATTACTGCTGTGAACTTTGATCTTACAGTGACGGAACGGAAGCCTTTGCAATAATAATTATGATAATGATTTGGTTTGTTTACTTCCTCGTTTATAGACGAGTGGTCAAAAGAATGTCTGCTGGGCGTTGGGTTATTGATTACTTTTTATTTTTGTTTATTTTTATCCGACTGCTGAAGGTTGATAATGTGTTTATCAGTCTATGTGTGTATATATGTATGTATGTTTGTTCCTATGTGGCGTTCTAGAGACCAAACGCGTTGGCGGATTTTGATGATTCTTACGTCAATCGATTCCGTAACCTTGCGTGTGTCACTGGCTACATTAAAATATTGTAAAATAGAAAAATGGCGGTTACAGCATCTGCATCTCACAAGATATATCTGGTTTTGGTCAGCCAGCTCGCGAATATTTATCCTCCGACTGCACAGCATGATTTTCTTCTTGTTAACGTATTTTTAGTTCGCTTCTTAAGCTGTCGAATTTTTTGTTTTTTTAAATTATTATTTTTCTTTCTCAAAATCAAAATCAATTTATTTTTATTTTACATAGGCCTACATGGGCACTTATAAAACGTCGACAAAAGGTGCACGGTTCGGGTTGGTCGTTTCCTATGGAGAAGAACCGGCAAGAAACTTCATGGTTACTCTTTTAAAAATGGTTTGGTTTTACAATATTTCCATGTTACAGCATTAGTACTATGGGGGGACAACGTAGGCCCGACAATAAGTCGTAAGGAAATACAAAAAAAAAAAAGGTTTATTTAATATATAAAAAAGTTAACAAATGTTAATTAACATCTAGAAGGCCTACAATGTTCACACATTCACAAAATAATCGGTAAAAGAATCTAAACAAAGTTAAAAAAAAAAAAAAAATATAACTAACAAGACTAAATTTAACATTTGGCACAAATGTTGTTATCAGTGCTGTAACAATTCTTTGCAAAGGGCTATAAAGATGATTGCGAACTATTGTAAAAAGTCCAATTAAAAGAAGAAAAACAAAAAAAAAATGAGATTGAGAATAGTTAGAGACATCCACATATTTGTGCCGTTTATGAGTTACCAGGGAAGCCGCATGCGCAGAAGGAGCTAAAGCCAATTTTTTTATCTTCAACGTAGTCCCTGATTTTATAATATGCAATTTTAATAAGGACACGTCTGATGTGATTTTTGAACTTTCCATCGGTCAGTTCTATAACTACTATCATTATTTAAATCAGTCACAAATACTATCATTTTTCTTTCTTGCCAATAAGGACTTTCTCCGTAGTAGGTATCCTAACCCGAAGCCAGGCTTTGTATCCGGCTCCTGACACAAGCGTCACCTTCTTTATATGGGACTTGAGACAAATCTACTGCCTCGTTGGTCTTGTAGTCGAGTGTAGTGTAACAAGCATGATTTCCTCGGTTCGATTCTCAACTCGGTCAGTTATTAGGTTTGTCTATCTGAAATTATACAGTACCTGCCTGAGGTCTAGATTTGTGCCCTAATGATGCAATGACGTATATATTTTACTAATGCGCTCAGCGTGATGTATGTTTTTCGAAATAAGCAATAATAAGCTAAACTAAAACTATAAAGTCTAGCCGAATACCATACAGTCGCCTGTAAAGGTGAAGGTCACATCGAAGGTCCTTTTATGAGACATGCGCAGTGAGTTCTGATTGTAGACTGATATGTAAGTAAACTGGTGTAACACTTATGGATAAAAATTGTAGAGGGTTAAGTTTGACTTTGATTTCACTTTGACCTTAAGTATACATGCATTTTACCCGTGACTAAAGCTTGTGTAATGGCTTCTTGGTATAAATGTATCTATTCGTAATACCTACGACAATACATTTGAAAGATTTTTTTATTAGCAATGCTTTGCAATTCTTTGGTGATCTTAATTGTTGCAAATAGGTCATACCAGCATGTCCTGAGGCTGACAAAGTGTCATTCCCGCATTGATGATGGTCGTTTCGATTGTGCTTGACTTTAACCAAAGACCTTATACTTCTTACTGAAATACGTATAAAGTCTTTGACTTTAACATATATTTTTGACGTTTTTCGAAGCGCTTTCGCGACGGTTTCGTTAATTATATTTTTTCATTTCGACCGTCATCATCGGGTGTCATCGGTGATATCAATTTTCACATGTCTAACATATCTAAAGCCCACTAAAGCCTCTGGGATACTTCGAATTACAAGTCAAACTGTTTATCTGGGACAGGTATGTGTTTGCAGAAAAGACATTTTAAGCACTGCTTAAAATAAACGCAGGCTGACTTCGAGGCAAAAAGTTTACCAATTAAAAAAAACCGGCTTGCTATAGACATAACATTGGCATTCAATCGATTGCGTCTCCATTAAAATCAGGCATTTTTATTATGTGTGATTTCTAATATATGCTTCTTTTTTATTGTTGAGAAGCTCGCGCTTGACCACTATCTCACCTGATGGTAAGCGATGATGTGGTCGATGATGAACGCTTGCCTAGAAGTAAACTATGCACTCTTGATTTAAGACCCGAGGTTGTAGCTATCGGGAAACAGAATCCGGCAGGGAAAGAAACTCCTTGGCTGTACGCATAATGAAAGTAACTTATCTCTCGTTTGGTCTTCTCTAAACTTGTGAAGTAAATCCTTTTACAGCTTAGATTGATAGGCAGCCATAATGTAGGTATACTTTAGGAAAGAAAAATGCTTTGAGTACCAGGACACCGAATTTTGTAACAAGCCGAAGGTCGAGTTTGGTTACTATCCCAAAAAAAATACAATATTCGATCAATCGGTACAAGTTACGGCTGACGATTCGTTATAATTATAATTTGATACGTGGAGCTTTTAGAATTAGAATTTGGGTAAATAATAACAGCCCACGGATCGATCCTCAAGGTTGTCGCCGAGGTCGCTCCAAGGTCAACCATTACATGATACCGACACTCCTCCGTGCCTCGGAATTACTCGGAAAGCACGGTAAGTCTTTGGTTCCATTAAACCAGAAAATCTAACACCAGTCCTGCCAAAGGAGTACCGCTCCATGTAATACAGGTAGGTACTCAGCTTCAGATAGGTAATGCTGGCAGAGACAGTATACTGGAGGGAAATGGCCTCCTTTTGTAAGACCGTGATGGTCCAAAAGGAGGCCGCTGAGCGGGATCGTGGGCTGATCCCGCTCAGAGAATAAGGCGTGGAGGCAACCACCTCGACCGCTCGCCCACCAAGTGACTCCAGGTAAGACGGTGGCACTGTGATCACGTGCTGCTGTGCACAGCGAGGCTCAGGGGAGACTCCTCAAAGACGCCCAAAAGTTCAGGCGCCATTTGAAGAATGCCGGACGAAAAAAAAAAACTTAGCTGATGCATCCAAGCCTAAAGAGCCCGAACACCAGCCGAAAACGCTAGACAAATTATTGATTGGACTTTGGCTACCAGACATAGTAGATTCTAGATTCATATCAACCTTCGCATTGTATTTAGAGACTAGATATAATATTCAAATTTTTTTTTTGTGGTCACTCTGACTTAGCATATAATTTGGGGTCATTACGTCATCACGTGTATCGGTTTTGGTATGCACGTGAGATAAACTTGTTTCTAGTAGTTTTGTCTACTAGTTTCGGTTTTTATATATTATGTTTTTATACGCGTGTTCTTTAAAAGATATTTATGGTATCAAGATATTATCGTCATAAGTATAAAATACTTCATAGTTCAAGTAATTAATATAATGGGTGTCTGTTTTTGTTGATTTTTTTATTTTATTTGGTTTTGCTCTTCGTCTAGGTGAGAGTTGACAGATACAAAGTCGAAGATAGATTGAGCTTTTCCAGAAGGAGCCTGTTCACTCTAACTTTGATAGAATTCGGGTTAAATGCGTTCGGAAACACAGACGCAGGCAGTGAGTTCTTCGTTTTGATTCATTCGTTGTGCGCAATATGAAGAATGTTTGAAAACGCTTGGTGCGGATTGGTGGAATGGCACCTAGGAAAGGATGGTATCTTGCGGTGTGTCCGATGGTAGAAGATGGCTGGTGGGATGAGGTCGTGGAGTTCTTGAGCACACTCAGCCAAGCTATGAAGCTTGGCACTCACCAGTTTATATAACGTCGTCAATGAGCCTCTTAGCTCTGCGTTCAGCTGGATACCAGTACATAATGTGGAGCGACTGGCTATCTGACCTCAACAATCCATTTACTGGTTAACATGATAACAGATTATGTTTTCTTGCTGGAATTATTACAATCAAAGTGACCGTAGTACAGTCAAATGCACATTATAGACAACAATTTAAGATTGGCGGCTCTTTTCCGGCGTAGCAGAAAGGGCGATTTTCACGGAGTGCAAACATTACCGGTAACCACCAAATTGCGGTTCTCTGTACCTTGTTGTTGTAACCGGTTGACTGTACCTTATTGTTGTCGAATCGCGTTGACAAGCAATTCTTGAAGTTCCTCAAGTTAAATATTACAAGTCATTCCATGGTTTTCAGATGATTCACCTACATAGTATTATTCACTTCCTAATAGTTTGACGATGATTACCACAGTGCAAGGTCAAAGTGGTTGGAACAACATAGTGTGTTTATCGACCACTACTTGTATTGAGTACCTACCTAGGGTATGGCTAGTTCACAAGCACCTCATGTCAATATAGTTAGTAGTTTGTTTGTTTTTTAGTATTTTTTGTACGCCAATTTGCTGTGGGTGACATGCTCAAATACAAGCTCTCAGTTAGTTCGGCTTTGGCTGCATATTAATTATAATCACTTTGATATTAGTAATTATAAGAAAAAAACCGACAAAGTGCGTGTCGGGCCACGCGCAGTAATAGGGTTCCGAAGTTGCATAATAATGCGGACTAAGAAGAGGGTTTTGTTGTTGTTACATGAACATTAATACGGTTGTAGCGGCACACAACGTCTAAAAACGGGCCCACGTAAGATGATGTTTTTTTAATCTATATGCTCGCGTTTGACCACTATCTCGCCTGATGGTAAGCGATGATGTGATCTACGGTGAAGCACGCTTGCCTAGAAGTAACCTATTCACTGACTTAAACTAAAGAAGGACTAATTGGTAACTGAAGAATGAGTTATAAAATCCAACTTCGGAAATGAAGTTAGAAAAATATTATCTATTTGAGTACCACCGTGGGTGCAATTTGCTAAAGGAGCCGATACGAGCGCGCGTTAGAGCCACGGGGAATGGTATTGTTTCTTTTCTGGATCCTTGCGCGCACGCTCCTTGTTTATATCTCTTTCGGAATTTGAAAAATTTCGTATGTATTCACCTCTAATCTGCAGTATTCACTTTTTACGCTACTCAATTAGTGATGTAGTCGGGTCGAATATTGACTTTATAGATGGATATTATAGACAAAAGAAAATAAATAATTTTCTTGGCAATCGAATCTAATTTGACTTTAGATTACAAAACTCGAAAATACTTCTGCACTAACACAAAATAGACTTCCCCGCGCGCATGCGCCGTATGACCTACAGACCGGTATTGCCAACGACTCCGGACATAATTAATTTGATTTTATTTTTGTATATTTCTACATGGTTCATAAGCATATATTTACAATCTGTTTTATACAGCTAACAAAGTTATTTAAGTAGTTTTTCAATTGAATTTGTACAAAAATTGTAATGTGCCAAGTACATTTTATAAGTAGGTCGACTATTACACGTAAACTTGTAAAGCCTGTTATGATTATATTTATGTATATTTTTACATGGTTCATAAGCATATGTTTACTCTGTTTTACACAGCTAACAATGTTATTTAAGTAATTTTTCAATGGCATTTGTACAAAATTGTTACTGTTCCAAGTACATTTTATAAGTTGGTCGACTATTACTCGTAAACTCTTAAAGCCTACTTAGCTGTGATAGTTTTCCTTTTAATTTCATTATATTTACTACTGCCGTGAATTTTTTCCCATGGAAAAAGCTTAATAAATACAGGGATCAGTCTTATTTTAACCAACGATTTCTGTTTGACAACGTAAGAAAGCTCTACAAGCATTATTATTACTCCGTTTTAGAAGTCTAACGTAGTACCGTTTGGAAGCTTTTCTCTATACCTATATATAGCGTATCATAATCTGCCCATATTGCTGCCATGCCACTGCTGTGGGCCGCACCGTAATCCACCACGCAGGCCCAGTGCGGGGTTGGTTTCTTTGCCTAACCATCACATAACCAAAATCAATCTGCCTAGGCCTTTCCTAACTATGTTGGAGTTGGCACACCCTTCACAAACCAGTCTTCTTCTTCTTTTCGTGCGAGGATGTGGCCACCTCGGGTGTCAGAGTTAATTAAGCCGCCTCCGAGAACCCCACAGGGCTCTTACTTGGCTATTTCATTAACTAGTACCTAGGCGGCAGAGATCTCCTCGGGTGAAAATAGAAAAAACGACGTTTTCTCTATTATTACTATTTGGACCCACGACCACAAGCACGAGAGGCGAGGTCTTAGCCACTGGGCCACCACGACATACAACCCAGTAACTGGATACCTCCTGGCAAGCCCGGTTATAGATTTTCTGCCAACCGTAACGCTCACATTTTACCGTTCTTTCTGAGGCCGGGCAACCTCTCGGTATTTAGTAGATGGTCCACCCATCCACGGACCACCTTCGGCAGGCATTGCATAACAATACTATCTTCTTAATTCCAGGTGAGGATCTCTCCGGCGTCAAGCTCATAGTAGCCGACATTGGAGACGAGAAATCCCTTCAGGAAATGTGCGCTCAGGCGAAGGTGATTATCAACTGCTGCGGCCCATACCGCCTATACGGAGAGCCTGTCGTCAAGGCAGCCGTGGAGAACAAAGCTAACTATGTGGATATTAGTGGGGAACCACAGGTAAGTGAAACGGAAATCAATCACCAATATGGTGTTACAAGTGCTTTTATGTAATTTTTAACGTCTTTCCATATCCTAATGTCTTTACTCAGCAACGTGCATACCGCCGCCATCTTATTTTTCTCTTTCTCACACTCTGCTCTCAATTGCACTGTGCACAATACTATCAGTCTGACCGTAGTCTGACCCTAGAGTAATGTAAATTAATAAGTATATTTAACCATCAAATAAAACAGCTAAATAAAATTATAATAATTAATATTAATAGTTCTTCTCGGCTTAATCTTTGGAAAAGATTATATATAGATATGGTGAAGAGTAAGTGTTCTGTGAGTAAACGTACAAAGAAAGTTTTTAGAATCTGTTGGTCCTTAACTACTAAGGTCGACATTTTAACCTCAATGTCCCCTTGAACCGCAGCCTTATTGCGTAAGTGAATTCGGCAAGGCAAAGAGCAAATAGTATGAACAATCGACCAATCACATGCGAGATGAAAGACGCGATATGGATTTGAAAGAAAGAAAGAAAATACATTAATTTGATACAAGCCGCAACATAAACATAAAAAAAAGAAAAAGAAAATTTAGACTACACAATAAATTAAAATATTCTAAAAACCCGACTGCTTAAGAAGCGAACTAAAAAAGACGTAAACAAGAAGATCATGCTGTGCACAGCATGCTCTTCTTGTTTACGTCTTTTCGGAGGATACCTACATATTTACTAGCCGGCTGACCAAATCCAGATGTATCCTCCGACTGCACAGCATGATTTTCTTCTTGTTTACGTCTTTTTTAGTTCACTTCTTAAGCGGTCGGGTTTTTTGATTATTTTAATTAACTTTTTTATTTTAACTTACGTTTTATATGAAATGGTTTTGAAAACACCTCTTAAAACCCTTTATTTTGGTACCCCATACGATCGATAGGGAACAAAAAAGAATTGGGCCCTCACACTATGGCGTCCAAAAGCCGCTATTTTTCTATTTTCCAATTTTAATGTAGCCAGTGACACTCGCAAGGTTTAGACGAATCGATTGACGTAAATCATCAAAATCGGCCAATCGGGTTTAGTCTCTAGAACGTCACATAGGAACAAACATACATACATAGACTGATAAACACATTGCCCTCCTTCGTCGGTCGGGTAAAAAGAGATTGCCGCCTTTGTGATTGGTCGATTGTTTATACACTTTCATCTGCCTACCTTTATCCCAATTATTGTTGGGGTCGGCTTCCAGTCTTACCGGATTCAGCTGAGTACCAGTGTTTTACATGGAGCGACTGCCTATCTGACCTCCACAACCCAGTAACTGGGTAACACGATACCTCTTGGCTAGACTGGTGTCAGGTCTAAGGCTTCTGACTACCCGTAACCACTGTCAAAGATCTTCAAATGACAGCCGGGACCAACGGCTTAACGTGCTTTCCGAGGCACGGAGGAAACTCGGTATGTTGAAATGGTCACCCATCCACGGACCGACCTCGTCAAGCGTTGCTTAACCTTGAAGATCGACCCGTGCGGCTGTTATTATTTAGCCACGAGCTCCTCCTTGTTGATTGTTTATACACTTTGCCTTGCCGAATTCACTTACGCAATAAGGCTGCCGGTCTGAACTCTTCGCAGAATTTAGCACCGCCATCCACATTTCTATCACCATGCAGTATTCACCAACTCCTGGAAGATTCAGACTTCTTTCATTAGTGTTAGTGAAATATGCTCGAATACTGTTGTACCTTCCTGCTGATTCCAGTTCATGGAGCTGATGCAGATCCGCTACGACGAGCAGGCTCGCGAGGCAGGCGTGTTCGTGGTGAGCGCGTGTGGCTGGGACAGCATCCCCGCCGACATGGGCGTCACCTTCCTCAAGCAGAACTTTCAGGGTTAGTATCTAGTGTAGTCTTTTAGTGCCCAGTTCAGCCAACAGTACCGATGTGGACCGATGACCAGTAGCCTGATTGTGTTTGAGGGGTTTGACCGCCATCAATCGACCAATCACATGCGAGATGAAAGACGCTGAGTGGATTTCCGTCTATGTGATTGGTCGATTGATGGCGGTCAAACCTCTTGCCTTGTCGAATTCACTAACGCAATTAGGCTGCTGGTTAAGGCTACGGAAATCCGCTGGATGCGAGACGCACAGGACCGGTCGTTGTGGCAATAATTGGGACAGGCCAATGTCCAGCAGTGGACGGTGAGGTAGCACGAGTTTCTATATTAGTCACATAAGCGAAGCTGAGCACAGCTTGTTAAAAAGTAAGTAACTATTAGGATTTAAAAATAAGTAACTATTGGGGTTCTAGTTTTTTCTATTTTAGAATATTATTCTTTTGAAAATAACTGAACAACCATCGAGGTGACATCGCTGTGCAGCGCGGGAGTTCGGGTGTATCCGTGTTTTCGACCTTAGAGAAGAAGAGCCCCGACACGGATAGGTTACGTCATCTCCTTCATGTTAGGTTACTTTAGACCCTGCAGACAGAAAAAGGAGCTCGCGTAGCTTACTGTGCATCATCTAAACCAAACGTGTAAGCACAATTTCATCTTAATCGGTTGAGGATAACTGCATTACAATTCAGTTGCTAGATTTGATTCGAACATAAATACATTGCAACTTAATAAAAAGCTCGTAAAAAAAAGAAAATATATAATAGTATCAGGAACGGTTCAAGCTACCGGTGGCCAGGCCTCCAGAGAGGGGAAAGCGTTAACGCCGCGTCCAGGAGTACCGCTTTCTAGATCAAGCTGACCGAGATCACCTAACGAGAGCCTCCTAAAGTGTTGGACTGCTGGTCGAGGCTCGTGGCTATTAAGTCATTGGCTGACACGACTATCGGTACAATGATCGCCGAGTCCACTCTACAACAACAACAACAAGGTCCACACAACCTTGCGAGCCAAGTCAAGATACTAAATAATAATTATTATTTCGTTTACAGGCACTCTAAACTCAGTGGAGTCGTACATCAGTTTTTATTTGCCGCCGGAAGTTGAAGAAGAGTCGAAAGAGCGAGGAATCATCGGCTTCGGCACGTGGGAGTCTGTTGTGTATGGGTAGGTACTAATATTTTTGACATTCTAATTTCTAGCTAGATTTTCCATAACTAAATGAATTGCAGAGTTTGCCTCCTTCGCCTTATTGTAGCAAAAGCGCCGACTTCCTAGGATTCTGGGACAAGGTACTTAAGATATGAGTTTTATGATTTCATGGTGTCCTAACCAAACTACTGTAAACATTATTTTAGAGGAAACTAAACTGAGTGCTCATATAAATTTTGCCTTTACCTTGGTTAAAATTGTCACCATTTCAGGATGGCGTACCACAATGAGCTGGAGCGGCTGCAGAAGGCACTGTTCCCAGAGCCGCTGCCTCAGATGAAGCCTGTTGTTAAACAAAAGTAAGACATACCTACAAATCTACTACTCAATAACATAAATGCAACATTCATTCGCTGACAGAAAACGCTCGGATTAAACCAGTGGGGCCAGTAAAAGGATGTTTGGACAAGTTTCTTATATTGTAATAACAGAGGTCCTTAAGAAAGGTTTTTCGAAAATTCATTAAGAACAGGAAAGGCATCATTATCATCACTTAGATACCTATTGTTCAGTAGTGGCCCAGTGGTATCGGCAGAACTGAACAAGTAGTAGGTCGTGGGTTCAAACCCAGGCAGGCGCTTTACTTTGTGTACATTTTCATCACCACTGCTCTCAAAACGGTAAATGGATAACATCGTGATTAAACCGGCATGCCGTGCTAAAACCAAAAATTCGAAGACATGTGACATCCACTTATCCGCACTGGGCCAGACAAATAGGATTAAGCCTGTGTCCCAGCAGTAGGAAAATTAAAAATCTGGTGATGATGAGATACCTATTTATTATTTAATATAGGGTATTATTTTGCTTGCCTTTTTACCGATGAGAAATCCTGCACTCTAATCGCATATCTATTTTAACAGCACAAAGCACACTCCTTGTCTTTAATTTTGGTAACTCAACAATATTGATTGCGTGTTTTACACTGTCGAGTAGACGGATTTTTTAACATACTCGTATGAATTAATGAATGCAAGGGAAACAATTCGTATCCTACTTTTTGAACTTACACAATTAGGGTGGTTTTATTTTTGAATTGCCAGTCATTGAAATTCGATGCAAGCCATTTTTATATGCTAGACATGTTTACAAAAAATCCAAACTTGCTTTTCAGAAAACTTCACAAAAAAGACGAACAGTACTACCTCCCCTTCCCAGGAGCCGACGAGTCCGTAGTGTACCGAACACAACGCTACCTACACAGCCACGAACAGCAGAGACCCATACAGTTCCAGGCATACTTCAGGACAGGGACCCTCGGGAGGTCCATCCTGACCATCTTCAACGGGATAATCCTCTTCATGATGGCCAAGTCTGAGTGCACCAGGAAGTACTTGCTGAACCATCCGAAGTACTGGTCAGGTGGTTACGTGACCAAGGAGGGTCCCACGGAGAATGTGATGAAGAACAGCCACTTCACCTTCGATCTGGTGGGGAAGGGATGGGCGGCTGGGGCTGATATTGAGAAGACGGAGCCTACCAAGACTGTTGTTGCCAAGGTTGGTTTTACCACAGATAATATAATACTAGCATACAGATGCCTCATCCCATACAAAGAAACCGTGCCGACGTAACTAGCGTTTTACATCTGATTAATCTTGTTATTTATTGTACATCGAACGCGTTCGGTTCTGTTTCACGGTGATAGATAGATGGTGTTAGCAGTGACTTGCAAGTAAAAGGGTTTACTAAGTTCGTGAATATTTTTTTCTTTAAATACAGTGAAGGTTCGTTTTATAGTATTTATTACCACGTTTTTACAGTTTTTTTTGCACCAAAATGTGTTACAATGCAAATTTTAACATTCGAGTGGAATGCCTCACAAATAAAAAAATGCGCCATCTATTGGCATCAATTCTAAATGATCCGTTAAAATAATCTTTGAAATGTGAATTAAGAGCCCAATATTTCATAATTTTGTACTTAGGAGAGTTGATTAAACAAGAACATACAATTTTTATGTTCAATTCCAGAAAATGTGAATTTTACACACATTCAATAACAGATACGTGCATATCGCGCCATCTAGTGAGATTTATTTGAACCAAATTTTCTTTGTTAGCAATGAGACCCCGTGGTTTTACTGATGGTCTCCTTTTTAGAAAAATATTAACTTCTGTCAGCGGCTTCGCCCGCTAAAATGTTGAAACTTATCCCAAGGGAATATAATCCCGGGATAAAAAGTATCCTATGTGCTAATCCAGACTATAATCTATCTCTTTGCCAAATTTCAACTAGATCCGTCCAGTAGTTTTTGCGTCAAAGAGTAACAAACATACAGACACACACACAAACTCGCGCCTTTATAATATTAGTAGGATAACTTTTGGTAGGTACATTATAATCTGCTTACTGCCTCGTTGGTCTGGTAATTGCAAGCACTACTACTAAGCAATAGATCCAGGATTCGATTCCTGGGTCGGGGCAAATGCCTATTGGGTTTTTTCGTCTGGAACGGTACCAGACCTGAGTTTGGACTTGAGCCTTATTAATAACAATAGGGCATCGCTCGACTTAAACATAACTGGCGAAATGTACTATTGTATTATAAGTGCACCCCTGCCTTACCTGCAGAGGACTTTTGAGAGAGAGTGTGTCATTCTCTCTCAAATGTCTTTCTGATGGTGGCACATGTGTTGGATCATTCAGTTCCCTCCATGGTGGTGGAGCTGAGTGGTGCCAATCCGTGCGTCATGTTATTGAACGGGCGCCATCAGTTGGGATGGGTCATAAACTCATAACTTGGTCGTCTCGGCCTGTTTTTAATCAATTATTGTATTTTGAGGTTGTTTATGTTACTCTAGACGCTTTTATGTGCACGTCTTTTTACTTCGTCTTTCTCACATAATAGTACATTACTGCAGCGGCCAGCAAAAGAGGCATTGATGGACGAACGTGTAAATGTGGGCCGAGGCGAAGCCGAGGCACACATACGTAAGTCCATCAATGCCTAGTTGTGGCCAAGGCTTGTATAGTGCTTTTCTCAAATAATGCGCGGAAATTAAAACTAAGTAGTACCTAGAACTCATTTTGTCAAATACAATTACTTTTCAAAATTAAAACTAAGTAGTACCTAGAACTCATTTTGTCAAATACATTTACTTTTCAAAATCAATGACGAAAACCGAACAACAATAATTATGCCCGCGTTAGGCATGCATTGCGATTTTCATTCGCGCGTTTTTTTTTTCGCCCATTCTGCGGCCTATGGAATTGTATGAAGCCGCAACCGTTGCAGTAAAAAAATCACGCGGGAATAATACTACAAAAATGCGCGCAAATAAAAATCGCAGTGCTTGCTAAGCTTTAAAGTGTTCATTTTTTTTTTCAATACCCAGCTTTCTATTAGCAAGCCAGTTCGAAATTTAAATAAAACCTTTGAGAAGTTACCTCCTTGGTTGCCATGTTTCGGAGTAAAAGATCGTTCCATTTTTAAATTACACGATAGATATGAGTTTACTATGTAATTTATTTGGCCGCTACAAACGACAGATATGGATTTTCATACAACTTTTGCCGGCCGCTGCTCGCATGTATTTGGCCTGTACTGCAATTTCGATTTATCTCGAAGAAGGTTGTCAAAGTAATGCTCAAATTTCCAAGCATTTTTGAGAAAATGTAATTTTCCTACAAGAACGATGTAACCATATAATTGTAATTAAAACTGAAGGATAAGAGTGTCCGTGGAGTTTCTTGCACATTCTTCTTCATAGAGACCTACTGACGCTTGCGAATATGCATCTAGATTCCTTTTTGTTATCACCATAGCTGTGCTTGCTCGAATAGTATGTAAGTGTGTTCGGGTCAAATCTTGCAACTGAATTTTAAACCAGTTATCCTCCCGCGATTAAGATGAAATTTTGCATACACGTTTAGTTTAGATGACAATGCATGGTTAGTTAAGTGACGTCATTCCAAATCCAATATGGCGGACGACCCAAGATGGCGGACTAGTTATTTTTTGTGCACTGCCATGATATGGGTATGAAATGAAAGGGTTTGCTGAGAAGAATTCGAAAAAAGCTTGTTTTAAAATATATTTTTTTTGTTTGACCATTCAAAAGGTTTATTTGAAATGAACTATTTCGATTTTTATTTTGGACTCTTGACTTGATAACGGCCTGGCCTTCGTCGCGTACCTATTCCGCCTCACCTGCAATGGCAGTTTGTTCACTTGGATTAAAATATACAATATGTAGTTGATGACCGTAAGAGTTTGTGTGATTTCCAGGTGACGGGAACAAACCCAGCGTACGGCTCCACAGTGGTGGCCATCATCATGTGCGCCACCTCCATCCTCAAGGAGAGGCACAACATGCCTGCCAAGTGAGTCCTACTCTCTATTATATCATTTTAATACCGCCTCTAATTCCTTATTTCCAGCTTATCTAGACCGTAAACCTAACTAGCCTTCCAGGATAATTAGGAAACAACACGGCAATATTTGTCCCCGACCATAAACCTGAAAAAGTAGGTTTTTTCTAAACCAGGTATAATACTCACGACGGATCTTTGTGTCTCTGAATTGGCTGCAAGAGCCTGCGCAGTAGCTATTTTTGTGTCAATATTGAAAGTGAAGTTATCATTGTATAACTGTCTCTTTCACTCGCTTACGTTTGTCGCATCATCCTATCTCGCTTACTCTATGCAGTTCTACTGTTTCTTGCGCGTTAAGTGTCAAAACCAACTTCAGAGACACAAAGATCCTGAGTATTATAGTATGATTATGTTAATGTATAAGCTTCCGTCAGAAAGAAACCAGTTTCATTCAACTTGAAGAGTGAGGAACAGCCCCTTCCATCAATTTAGGGAAGGAAGGATCAAGTGATGGTTAAATGACTATAAAAAAACTTTTTGCAAAAAAATACTACCGACTTCCAAATACAAAACTACAAAGTGAAAAATAACTTAATTTTTTGAAGTCGGTGTCTTTCGTAGGTACCATTTTTTTGCGTTATGGACACCGACTTCAAAAAATTAAGTTTTTTTTCACTTTGTAGTTTTGTATTTGGAAGTCGGTAGTATTTTTTTGCAAAAAGTTTTTTTTATTTTTCACTTTTTAGTTGTACGTTCCTAATAGGCAAGTTAGTAAGGGAACTATTTCGCCAGAATAGATTTCATGAAACTTGAACACAACCGGTGAAATGAGAGGTCTGCTTACCCCTTAAGAGCGAACTGGCGTGATGTTATGTTATGAAATATTATAAACAACAAACAGATATGCGATTGCAGCAATCCCGAGAGATTTGCCGTTATTTATTGAAGAGTTCCGTTGTATATCTCCGAAGTTCTTCATCAGATCTTCACCAAATTAAAATGGGACCAATTTCGGAACATACTTTTTCAAGCAAAAAAATAATTTTCAAAATCGGTCCACACTTGACTCAAATTCAACAAAGACGAAACTTTCTCTTTCCAAGCTGTCCTCCTTCTTTACGTTTTTCTCTCTATTTATGATGCGCAAACTCTTTTTCGAACTTGATTGTATTGTACCTCACGTACCTAAGCATTATATAAGTTTATGGCTAGTATTTATTATAACAATAAAGTTTTGTATATATTTATGTTTTAATGTAATAGCAGTACACCACAGACTACCCCCTTTTTCCTTCTTAGTTCTTTCAGGCCATCCAAAGGTTGTCTGGTAGATTTCGCTGTCAGCAATAAGACCACCTTTGCACCCACCATATAATTAACTTTACATATAATAGCAGTTTATGAAACTGTTGCATAATGAGGGGTATTAAAACATGAGTGTGTGTTTAAAAACCGAGCCGTAGGCGAGGTTTTTAATAGTTTTCACACGAATGTTTTAATACCTAGTTATGTGCAGTTTCATACACTATTTTATCTACACTCATAAATTGGGATTGAACCTACTAAATACCTCTTTTTGCATTTTCTATTCCATAAAATCGTGATAGCATTTGTCATATACTTTTCTCAACTTTGCTGGTAATAAATTAAGAGTAATTTCCTTCGCCACATGTAAAATATCGGGCGGAGTCAAATTTTCTTCATATTCACACAAACATTCATATCAAACATTTTTAAACAATAATTTAAATAACTCATAAAATTTAGTACAGCAAAACTTGTAAAACGTATGAATGGCGCCAAAACCCAGCACATCACCGCATTAACCGCGCATGCGCTAAGACTTAGCACGCACTGCGATCTTTATTCGCGCATTTTTTTTTTGCCCATGGAATTGTATGAAGTTGTTCGCATTGCGGTAAAGAAATCGTGCGGAAATAATACCGCAAGAAATCCGTGTTTTGCCACAGAATCCACCGCACCACGGCGCGAATTTTATTCGCCCGAATATTTTGAGCTCTATGAACAGGTAGAAGGAAATAAAATTCGCGCGAATAAAAATCGCAGTGCGTGCTAAGTCTAAAGCGGGCATTGTCATAGACAATTTAAAATTGGAATCAAATCTTTTTATAATAGGTACTATAAAATAGCATTACAAAAAAAATATTAATGGAAACTCCTTAGTGATTAACTTCTTGGATTTGTCCTGTATCGTAATAGAAAAAAATTGTTTTATAGCATTATTTTGTTAGAGAAATAGTGTTATAATAAGATTATATTTTTAAATTACGGTATTGTGTTTATAAAGTATGCCAATATAAACTCGTTTTGAATTTTATAATTCGAATATTACGATATGAGAGTAGATAAAAGAGATTTGTAACTTTTATGGTGTACAATAAAGTATATTATATTCTGTTCTGTTCTATTCCTATTCAAATACCTGCCGTAATTTTTTAAGTCTTTTCCAAAGCAGACCCAGAGCTCCTAAATCTTTGTGATTATGTTGTCATCCACTAACATACATCCATGTCCCCCCAGCGGCGGAGTGATGACGCCGGGAGCAGCTTTCAAGAACACCACGTTAATCCCGAGACTCACTGAGAACGACCTCAAGTATGAAATTATTAGCAAGTAACTTTATTATAATAGTGTAGTTTTAATGTTTCAATGTAGTTAAGTAAGTAATTAAGCTTGTTGATTAACTCTATTTTGTTAACTCTCTTTGTTGAGGGTAAGATATTGGTCATCGGAGTAAGAAGCTTGATTTTTAAACTTAATTTTTTTTTTATATTGCGTTGTTTACAATAATCCAACAAACTGTGTACAGACAGCGTCAACAACTGGTGAGTCTCTTTTCAAAAGTGGGTTGGTACTTATTTAATCTGTGAGTGATATTTACCTAATAGGGTAGTTGAAAAAAAAAACTATTTAGTCCGTCAGTTAGATAATCTATAGAGATTGTGCACGTATTTTTCTTTTGCCACGTAAACAAAAATTATGATGATACAGTGCGTTGAAATATCGTGTGACATCACAGTGTGCTACACTTTATACTGACAAAGTGACGTCACAAGCTTCCACTCCTGATCTTTGAGGCGCTTTATCTTTGTATTTTTTTTATTTATTTGTGCAGAAAATACGTGTACAATATTATTTGATAATCTCACTGACGGACTAAATAGAATTATCATTTTTCCACCCAGGAAACATCCTTATTGAAGATACTATACTAAACTAGTATAGTATATATATTTTTTAATACTTACATTGCTCGACACTTGGAATTTCTCCTGTATCGTGGGAGCGTTGACGTACATATAAACTCACAAACACTAACGCGCAGAGCCGGAATATTTATCTGTAGGTCATAAAAATATTTGTTCCGTGCGGGAATCGAATGCGACTCGCAGTGCAACAGTCAATCGCTCAAGCACTGAGCCAACCGTGCGTCTAAATCTGCTGTCATAATAATAGTTATCACAAATTCTAGCAATAATTATACAGTAATTCTAAAGCATTAACCAGAAATAACTGTATTTTGTAAGGGGATTATGGGCAGTACGGGATCTGCTTGCGAGGAGTACGGGTTCCGTTTTAGAGTAAAGTCTTACAAAGAAGATTGAATTTTATTTTTATCGAAAATGACTCAATTTTGCAGTGTGTTTCGCTGTCGCTTATTGCCGGACACCTGAATATGGGTCCTATGCTAAGAGCTATAGGATTGTTTATTCAATTAGGTGTAAATAAAAATACGAAATATTTTTTCTACCTGTACGTGGTAGCTGTCCCCATCTACAATCTGTTTCGGAACTATTAAGTCAATGTAGTTTTTTAAACTGTTGTAGACAGATGTCGCTAGCAGTACCAACTTGCCACTAATGTTAATACTTTGTGATAATAGATGGCGTTGATTGTATGCTGTGAAAAATAGTGAGTTTTATTTTTTAGCTTGTTATTAAATATTTTTATGTATATCTAAAATTAATTTAATTTTGGATGTGTTTATTTAATGTGAGATTAAATAAAATGTTTAACGAAATAATTTGTTTTTCTTATGTGTTAAACCTAGAATGCAGAATGCAGGAGCGAGCGAAGCGAGATCGAAAATGTTTGTACCCATATATTTGTTTGGAAATTTAGGATGCGAGAGTGTTTAAAACGAGCTCTCTGCGTTTAGATACATCGTCTTCAGTTTACAGAAGTCCACTGCTGGACATAGGCCTCATCAATTGAACACAATTTATTTCGATTGCCGGCAGCTCTCATCCTTCTGCTACCAGCTACCTTGATAAGATAACCGCTCCACGTAGCCTGAGGGCCAGCTAATGTTTGCGGTTACACACGTTGGCCGCATCTTCAACCTGCATTTTACGAATAGAGCCTATTGGTATTGTTTGGTAATGTTTTGCTTACTTTACGTAAATAACTCCATGGTGAAGAAGCATTGCAGTGTTACAGTTTGAAGGCTATCGGTGCCAGTGAGCTGTACTATGGTATTGCGTCGCATCAGCGATGCCTTACTCATAGTGGGACTCCTTCGGCGGCGCTGAACACAGACCATCAGATGCGCCGTCTCGGCTTGTTTGCCATCCAATAACATTAAACTGTTAATTTCTTATTTAATCATTCCGCTGAACGGCAATCAGAAGAACCAATATAATAAAAGATAAATGGATTACTTGAATAGTCTTTAGATTAGTACCTGTAATTAATGATTATTATTTACATGTAGTACCGGCTACGGGAGGCTACTCAAATCACTATGTTTTAGAGACAATAATATTTTTTTTTTTTTTTTTTTTTTTTTTCTTTCCCTGGCAGCTCTGTGTCGGCTGTCAACTTGTCATTTAGTTTAGAGTTATGGATGTTTTATAGATATTTCCAGAACGCTTCTGGGTTATACCTTAGGGTTGGGAGGGTGTTACTAATCTCTTCGGACGAGGCACTTCGTATAATTATGATAGAACTTCACTTAGGGTAAGTTCGTTTAATCATAAATTATACTTTGTGCCTCGTCCTCGAGATTAGTACCTGTAATTAATGATTATTATTTACATGTAGACTTTGAGAGTTAAGTTCTGGAATTATCACATACACTATGATGAATTTGTGAAGTAAAAGCTTTCTTTCTTTAAAATTCTTAATTATATTTTTATAGACTAACCATCATGGTTGTCCATAGGTGAAACCTATAGATTCTTCCAAATAGATTCTTAATCAGTTCATTCAGATATGTTCTTAATTATTTGTTTTGGCAAATTTATTATTTACTTTTTTATTCTCATTGTTATAATGTTTATAGATTAACAATCTGAGTTGTCATTAGATATCAAAGGTTCATATTCGGTCATTTTCTTAATTATTATTCTTATCTTAATAGATAATTATCAAAGGTTCATATTCAGCATCGACCATTCAGTCATTTTCTTAATTATTATTCTTATCTTAATTATCTAATTAACAAAATATTTTTTGCCTATTATTTATTGTCAAAAAGTATTAAAGTTTTTTATAGACTAACAATCACAGTTGCTTTTAAGTAACATAGGTACTTAACCAAAATGTTTATATATATTCTTAATTATCTTTTTAACAGAATATTTGTTGCCCACTTAATATCAATATTAAGGTTTGTTTATAGAATAACAATCATAGGTGTCATTGGAAAACTAAAGTTCTTAATTAACCATTCAGTTAATATTATACATATATCTGTTTTAACAAAATACAGTTTTGCTTTTTTATTACTATTGTTAGTTTCCTTATATACTGATACTCCTTCCTTATAAGTTAAAGTTGCTGGTTGTTGTATTAGTTAGTACATGTGAGTTAAATAAGATATCTTTAATCACAGCTAAAGATTTATTTTGCTAAATCATTTTGATCCTTTACACTAAAGGTCTTTTATAAAATTTCCAGATGTACTTGAGTTGTAACTCCAGCCTGCTGTTTTTAGTATCTCATAAATTGTCACACCTGGCTTTAGAAGTAGCAGCGTGGCGTGTGCTGTGAGCTAAATATACGTGTACCTACATCAATACTGCTAGTCTTTAAGGTACACTTAATCCAACGACTGATAGTCTGTTTGGACATTAATTTGGTATAGTTTCTTGGTGCCTAAAATAATTCTTATATGTTTATTAATGTAGGCTACAAGGGTTTCAGCTGGATATATTACTGTTCTTTGTCTGAAGTATTGATTGATTTAGTTCATATATAAGAGATTTTTTGAGGTCTGAAATTTTGATGGTTATATGCATTGATTCTATTTCTATACTTTGATTTTATTTTTGACAGTTGTTCTAGAGACAACATCTCATTTGTGTACAAAATTCCTAATACTTCCAGAATCTGGGCTGTTTCCCAGGTGGCATTGTATTTTTGGGCAGGTTTATTTTTGACAGTTGTTCTAGAGACAACATCTCATTTGTGTCCCAAATTCCTAATACTTCCAGAATCTGGGATGTTTCCCAGGTGGCATTGTATTTTTGGGCAGGTAAAAGGTAGTCTGAACACGCCCTTAAAATATTTTCAGAGTACATTAATGTTTAAGGTATTGTCAGTGATAATGCCAATTTGCGACAGTTAAGCATTTGTTATATTTTTTACTAGAATTAGAAAGTTCTGTTAAGAAATTATATTACCATTGGTGTTCAAGATGTTATTATATTTCTAAAAAAAATTATACCAGTTAATTAAACATGTGTCAATTGTTTGAAAAAGTTTTCTGATAGAGATGCTATCATAATTTCTATTGATGATGGTAGTATGCTTCGTCATAATAGACTTCACTACCTACACACTAGACTCCGACAGCAGAGTAAGGTTGGTATGGATTTTTCCCTTGCTGTGAGATACTTTATTATTTTCATTAGGTTTAAGTATGATCATCTCTAAATTATGAGAAGTTCCCAATCGGGCAGAGTTGGCCATGGTGACCACTATGATGCCCTTAGCCTTATCCATTATGATTTTTCGAAGATATTTTAATATGATTGAGAATGGTGGAAACGCAGAAAAGAAAATTGGTTACATGTATATTGTAAAGGCATTCGGGTTGTTATGTATTTGTCATATTTTTTGTTAATGTGACTTGCAAATAGGTAAATTTCAGAATTCCAAATTTATCTTTCAATTATTAATCATATGCATTTTCTTTTAGTTCCCATTCTACATCGGGATGTGACTTCTGCAATACAGTATCAACTACTATGATTTTCAGTCAACCTAATGTAAGGAGCGAAAATTAAATATAATGGTTTTCACACCAATGCCGCTGGCTAAGTTGAAGAGATGAGGGTAATGAACTCTACCCATTCGATTAATATTATATACTATATTGCTGTTGGGTTGTTTATACATAAGGGTATTTCACAATTATTGAATAGTTTATCAAATATTTAAAAAGACAAAGAATGATGCTAATAAATCCAATTAAAATTCATTTGATATTCACATTCCTTGTCTGACCACTGGCCCCTAGCAATCTCATCCCCACAGGCAGTCCCCCCCCTCCCCCGAATGAATGGCATATGGCCACCATTCAGGGAATTATTGTAGGGATATCTATGTATTTTTCATAATTTACTTCTCCTTGGAGGTTTAGGATTTTACACATTCTAGTTTTTTGGTATTTATAAAGCCATCCATATTCAATAGTAGGGCACGCTGAGAGCAGTACCTAGTCCTACAAAACATATAAATTGTCAGATTTCATAATAGATAAGTTTTCTTATCTGTCAGTTATAAGTCTTTTATCAATAATATATATCCCAAAAATATACCAGTATTAGTGGGTGTAAGTTTGTTATTTACTAACTTGTGATTAACCTCTTAGTGTTTTCAATATTTTCAGTCAACAATGAATGGCCACAGGATCTTGGGTAATTTGTTGGCAGATTTCATGACTTTTGTGAAAATGTAAGTTGCAGTGTTTTACCCAAATGGTAGTAGACCGAACTTATACAATTTTCCAAGAGGGTATTCTAGATATTTGCTAGAATTTTTGTGATATTTTATAAGAGACTGCATCTTTAATGTATTTTATGTATGGCCATGGAACTATCATTTGATATCATTTTTAGTACTGTGCACAAGTCTTCAACTTTGAAACGACTTACATCAATGTACTTATTAAGGCTTTATTGCCATTGGGTTTTTATCTTAAGAAAAACTTGAGACAAATTTTCCTTTTCAAGGCTGGCATTTAGATATTGCATCTTAGTGTTTTTGCAGCTGGGCTATCTTAAAGTGTTGTGGATACCCATGAAACCCTCAATCCATGATAACATGGTCTTATCATCAGTGATAAATTACCACTATTTATAAGAATTTATAAGCAACCAGGGTACCTTACTGAGTTTAGCAGCGTCGAGGTAGAGATGTAATGACCACTTTAAGGGTATTGTTTGTATGGCTATAGACAGGCTCCCTGTTCTCCTGTCGCCCTTGTGGCGCTGGTGGAGCTTTCGAGTATTGTGCTTAGAATGTGTTGGGTTCTTTCTTGGCTTTGGGTGCTGTTGCAGCATCTGATTTAGAAGCCGCTTTACCAGCTCGATGAGTTTCAGCAAGTGTTTACCCGAACAGATATTTTTCTATCTTTGTGTTTTGAACTTGTCCTAAGGTCCTTTTTTATTGAGCCGCAACTAAATTTGCATCTAGTAATTGAGTCACAACTCACAATGTTGAACTTCACTTATGGTGCGAGTGGTATCCATTATTCAACATAATAGATCTGTATCATTTTCATTTGTATCCAGTACTTTGGATAATGTTGCTCCTAGGATGGAGATGGTGCTGAGTAGTCTTTGTTTTGCTTTTATGGCCTTGTTTATCAATAATTTGGTCATTTTGCTGTATAGCATAAGAGCCCCAAGTTTTGTCACATTCAATGTCAGCGGTTATTTTCCCTGCGCAAAGAGCTGTAGGGGAAATACCCGCCTGTGGTCTCTATGGAAACAGGCCTCATGTTGCAAGATGTTCCAGACAGCTGGCCACTTCCTTGTGGAGTTCGGCCCCATCACCATACTCTGTGTTCAATGTTGGGTCAACCCAATGAATTTTGAGAGCGTCTATGTGTTTCTGGCCTGGAATTGTGAGGAAGATCACTACTGTTCGTGGTTATTTTGGTCATATTCGACTTTAATTGTTTCCATTTCATTTGTGGCATCGTCGTCTAGGACTTTGCCTGGAATGATTACAAACCATTGTTTTACTGCCGGTTGATAACCGAGTTATAAAATCTGGTGGGTGTAGCAATTCCAAAGAATTGAACGAAACCAGTGAATTATTGAATATTGTGAGACAGTCCAATGATCTGCTCGAGTGCATTCGTTAAATTCGTAAAAGAATTAAATTATATTTCATGATCTCGTAAGTATGCGGTGAGACAGCCCGATGGCTTGCCCGAAATGCATTATTCGTTTGAGAATTATTGAATGTTGTTCTGACAACATTCTGCAGTCGACTGTCTGCAGTCGGATACTCTGCTCGGATAAGGTAAAATAATTAAATTATGATGATCTCGTAAGTATGCGGTGAGACAGCCCGATGGCTTGCCCGAAATGCATTATTTGTTTGAGAATTATTTAATGTTGTGAGACAGTCCGATTTTCAGCTCGAATACAGTCGTTAGAAAAAAGAAATACATTTCTTTTGATTGATAATCTCGTGAATATGCAGTGGGACGGCCCGATGGCTTGCCCGAAGTGCATTATTTGTTAGAGATGCAAAATAGTTGTAGATATATGTACAATTAAATCAAAATATAATTTTACAGAGTTACGAGTAGGTACCTTGTGGGTCTAAATATGGCGTCGACTCTTGAGACGATTTTGTATTACTTCGTTTATGTCGAGCATGTTTTAAATTGTTTCCAGGTTTTTTCATTTTTCACCTGATTCTCTCGTATTCCTCGGTTGACAATGATGTGTCCTTTTTGGCATTTTCCAACTTTTAAAAACTGTTCTTTGTATTTAAAAGTTTAGTTATGTGTCGAGTAGCGACGCACTAAAACCGTGAATGACAAGTTGACAGCCGACACAGAGCTGCCAGGGAAAGAAAAAAAAAAAAAAAAAAATATAATAATATTGTCTCTAAAACATAGTGATTTGAGTAGCCTCCCGTAGCCGGTACTACATGTAAATAATAATCATTAATTACAGGTACTAATCTCGAGGACGAGGCACAAAGTATAATTGCTAATTACGAACACAATACAAGACGTTGGAGTCCATCAGTAAGTAAATGGTTAATCAGATGTCAATCGTACCAGCATCCTAATTGCTTAAGTGAATTCAGCAATTTTGACCCCATCAATCGACCAATCACATCGACGGAAATCCACATCGCTTCTTTCACCTTTTGCGTTGCCGAATTCACTTACGGAATTAGGCTGCAGGGCTGCAGATTGAACAGATGCCAAATTGACATTACGGTTTCCTATGACTACTAGACGGAGCAGTCAGAAATCATAGTTTTACGAGAAAACCTTACTGCTGAAACTGAAGCTGAAACAGAAGTGTCATGTTGGATTTTGATAAATTTAGGTACAGTATGTAGGAGAGGAGGCACTCGAAAAAACTAAATGAAACTGTACCTAGTCCATACTTAATATTATAAATTCGAAAATTGTTCTGTCTGTCTGTCTTTACCTTTTCACGCTTAAGTCACTGAACCAATCAAGACGAAATTTGGTATGGAGATAGTTTGAGACCCTGGGAAGGAGATAGGTTTTTATCTCGGTAGTTTGTTGCTTTGGGATGATAAAACACTTTTTTCACAGGCGAAGCCGCGGGCAGGTACTTATAGTATAAATTGCTTAGTCATTCCGAATGCACTATTTTGAAATAGTTTGGCCTAGACAAAGCTGAATTTATCATTTATCAACAGAATAGGCACCTCATCATCATTCTCATCGTTTTAGCCGAAATACATCCTAATTAGTTTGGTGTTCGCGGCAAAATTCTGCCACACTTCTTTAAATGTCATTATCTCAAGTACCTAAACGTTTTTCTTGACATAATTTATTATCATCTTTTCCGTAATCCATTTATTTTTCTCAACCTATGTTGTCCCACTGCTGGATAAGATCTCCTCCATAGCCTTTCACTGTTCTCGGTGTTTCTTCTTTTCCCACTAATCAGAGTTTCCTAGGCCTTCATCGGCGATGACGCTCGCCCTAAAGCACGCACTGCGTAACGATTCTGTCCCATCTGTCCTGCTGCATTCTTCATATATGACCCGTCTAATCCCACTTTAGCCTAGCAGTGTTCGGTGTTTCCTGTTCTGGAGCTTATTTGATAGTTTCAACTATAGTAAAAAAACGAAGGATAATCAAACTTCATTAAATGAAAATAGGTACAATTAATTTAATGATAAAGTAGTAGTCGCTATCTTAATACATAATTTACACTCAGACTGACCTAACACACCACTATTATATACAATATACGATTTGTACACAATATAATTACAAAATTAAGACTAGTATCGTCAACGTACTAATGAAAAACTTAGTTTCTACCTATAGACAGAAAGAAAAATATTTCGTTAAAGAAAATACCCAATTGAAACTGAATTTACAGTTAAATAATTACAAATTAATCAAACTCTAAGTGAATTTAAATGATAAATTACAATTTTTCTTTGTTTGCTATTGAAGATGTTTTGAAAAAAAATGAGTTGGAGAAATCATCAGTTTCAACTTGAATTAAATTGAAGAGTAACATAAAAAATAACAATTGGACATTCAAGCTGAATGGTTTGGAAATCACAGTCAATTACATTACCAATGAATGTTTTTAAAACTTAAAGGACATATGAAGGCTAAAAAAGAAGAAGAAAGTGTTGAACTCAAAATAAAACTGAAGAAAACCGAAAGATAAAGTCAACGCAATATCAACGAAGATACAAAACATTCATTCAATAATGTCAGTGACTATCTAATAAATTAAACAAAAAAACAAGCTTTGGTTTAAAAATAAAAAGGAGCTTTAAAAAATAAATTAAAAAAATACAAATTCTACTGATATTGTTCTTAAATATCTCCTAACGGACGATCCTAAAAGCATTTTAGTAAAACAGCGCTTGATCTTACAAGTAACACTTAGCTTATGATCTGAAATTTACATTTTAAATCTAAGAAAATTCATTACGTTGACACATCCGTTGGTTTATACTAATCAGGTTAATTGAGCCTTTATAATTTTTCATATTCTTACAATAATCTCCTTTGATATAATACGTTTTTATTTTTTAAATCAAGCGGCAAAGACAATCTACGCTCTATCTACCTTTCTTTGAATGATGGAAATATATATATTACATTTTGTTTGAGTTTGCGATAACCATTTAGTCGAATTTTTTTATTTCTATGATTGTACAATCTGGTGTTATCCTGCTCCAGGATAAGCAGATTTTAGCCTGTTTTTCTCACACTCTCAGTCAAACTTTGAATGCTTGCTGTCGCATATATTTATTTTCGTCAATGCTCTATGTTGCCAGCAGATGTTTACAACGTGAAAGCTTCCAGAGAGTACTATTATCATATAATTTAAATTATCATTCGGCCCGAGGCTTGTGATTTACGAAGTTGTTCTACAAACTAAAATGATCGACGGAATAACACTAGGTATGAAAACATCGAATCACTAATAAATGAACACAGTTAAAATCAAGATAGTATAACACACAAAACAGCAAAAGCTATTCTGTACAGACAGTCAATATTTTGCGGTAAAATAAAACTGCAGAATCAATTGATGATTTCGTAAATCGATAAACAAACAGTTCACTCGATTAATCGTCTTTGAAAACAATCGATTTAGCTGGACTCGCGGCTGTTCTCGCTGGATCCGACGACACTGGCCTGGGAGGTGGACGAGGGGGTTACTTCTGGGGCGACGATGAGCCCTTCTTTGATCCTCTTCTTCTGCTTCATCCTCCTGTTCTGGAACCATATCTTTACTTGTGTTTCATTGAGCTGTAAGGCTGATGCTATTTCTATCCTCCTGGCCCGTGTTAAATACTTGTTGAAGTGGAACTCTTTCTCCAGTTCTGTGAGTTGTTTGTTGGTGAAGTTAGTGCGACCAGTGTTGTTGAGGTTGAGCAGAGGGTTGGCGAGCATCTGGTTGCCGGTGGGTGTTCGGAGGTCTTCCTGTGGGCTGCCGATGCCGCCTTGGCTGACGAACTCGGTTGGAGGAATCATCAGTTTTGGAGCTGCAACAAAAGAGAAGAGGTCTGTTAATTTGACGTTGATTAATTTTTTTTTTGTATGGAAGAATTTATTGAGGTAATAATATTTTGAATTGTTTCAAAACGTTGTTATTGTTCAGTACGAGATGCAATGAATTGCAACAAAAGCTCAAAATAAATCGCATTATTTGGTACAAGTATTTATAGTAAACATTGGCATTCTTCTCTTTTTCGGGCCATTGAAATTCATAAGCTTTTTGTTATTTGCAGACACACAGGTTTGTTTACTCAAACGTCTCATTGCCAGGATAATCTTTTTAAAACGTTTCAAAGAAAGTTCGTGGGAGCCTCTCGGGTCCATTTATGACAGGTGTCACTTTTTTCTAATTCGTCCGAAGAAAAAAAGAAGTGAGATAAAAGATATTTCAATATTAGCCTAAAGACGACGCCCCGTGGCGCAAGAGTGGCCCATACTCGTTTCACGGTAAAGTTCGGATTTGACGTACATTGTTCTAGAGTAAACACATTCAGTACGGTTATTATACTTGAAAATACCTGTGTTTGTGATACACACGTTTGTTTCCGACATGGACAGAATCCTATGTCTAACTCAGCCATCGAAACCACGTACGAAATCATGTTTGAATTAAAAACTAAACAAATATTGGAGTTCGTATTTGTCTGATGTGTTTTGAATGTTTTGATTTCTGAGAATTGACCTTGTGAGGTGGTTGTTGAATTCCTTGAAGCTAATTAATTGAGAAATGTGTGTGGTCTAATTATACACAAAGGTGTGCAAGGTTTTAGGAGAATTATCAATTTTGAAGATTATTCTAGAGTGTATTTAATATAGTGAACTTCATATTAAATATTTTATCAACTATCTGATTAACACTGATTTGAATAATATTAATAAATCAGATGTTAATAAAGATCTCTCATTACAATATGGTCATCTTAGTAAAAAGACACAAAGGCCGCAAATACAGATAATATCGCTAGTATAAGCTAACCAAATTTTGATGAACAATAAAGAAAACGAAGTGGCCGATAAACAAATCTCCAATACAGAGATAACAGATGAAAGCTTCATCAACAGACGAGCAGCTAATGACACGATATCTACTAATACCCTTTCTGTTCGTCTGTCCGTCCATTAGTCCAGATAATCCTTTCGACACTTGTTACTTAATAACAAACGTCAGAAGGGGAGAAATTAATATATTTGCTGACGAATGATACGTTTAATGTTAATGATACTGCGGGAACGAAATTAAAGGATTTATCGATAAGAGATAAAACCCAGACAATTGTTGTTTCTTCATGATGTTAGATACATATAATATATAGTAAATGTTTCTCTAAGCTTCTTATAAAGAGTATTTAAAAGGTGTTGAAATGAAATAGACGAAATTTTAATACAGGATTTTATTTCCGCCATAATAATTATATGCGAGGTAGTTGTTGCTTTCGGTTTGGTGCGGAATCGTCACTCAACGTTATACTTTTCACATTCATTTTCACAGCTCTGTTGATTTCTCCATCGCGGCCTTCAATAAACACGTTCCAGCTTCATTCAAAACATTTCTTACGAACACGTCTCTACCATTGATTCAAAGATATTGATCACCAAATATAAGTACGCCTACCGCCATGGTAGCTGCTGCGGCTCGATCCCTGGCCGTTCCACCTCCGCAACCCGTTGGCAGATCAAACAGAGCCGGGTGTTTGTCTGTCTGTGTGTTTGCGCAACGATCGCCCGCTAGCAAACTGGACAGATGTGTGCGTTTCCGTTGTGCTACGATATGAGCGTAATTAACTACAGTTTGCATAGGAACTCTATGCGGGAGGCCTGTTAAGTAGTAAGCTATTTATAAATATTGTTGGAGAACACTGTAAAGGAAAAATGCTGCCGATAAAAATCGCAGTTGTAACGCAACAGAAGACACTGCTAATGTTACAATTTTAGTTGGAAATCATAGAACTTGTCTATTGATAACAAAAGTTTCTAATGTTGATGATGATGGTTCTAATATACCGATCCGTACCTATATGCTATAAGGGTAAGCCCTTTTGGACAATATAGATATAATTTAATCACGCAAAAGTCGATAAAAGAAATAAAGTATTTTATAGCAATGACTAAACTATTGCTCCATGACCCTACCACAGTGTTTAGCAACAGTCGGAGAGAGAAAGAGAGGAACCTATGGGCAATATTCAATATTTGTAAAACAGAATTGATAGAAACTACGAATTTATAATTATGCATAATGAAAACAGAAGAAAATAAGAAGCTAACAATTAATGCATCAAAATAGATAGATATGAAATAGAAGATCAAAGTAATAAGACCGATAAATATCGTGCCGTTGAAGCAAGTGTGTACCACAGACAGCTAGACACAGGATGCGTGCAAGCCGGTCGTGATAGTATTGACAGGGAAGCAAACCTCCGCATTGTCTATGAGTGAGACGAGAGGCGGCTAATGTCATATACACTTTTATGCTTGGTTGCACAGGAGGATAGTCAATTTACATCAGCCAGAACAACAAATAAAAATTGTATTAGTTGATATTGCTTGCCGTGAGAGGAGCTGAGAAAGATACTTCTAAATCTAAATTGAACTATGAAAAGATAAAATTCTTTGTTTATATGTTTGTGAAAGGTATGTAAGCTATGAAAGTATCAACTGAACCAATACCAAAAGTTCTTTCTCTTATAGAAAAGTAGTATACTTGAGGAAAATCACGGTGCCTGCAGAATAGGCTACGGCAGGATAACCACGGGAAAATCTAGTTAGAAATAGTTATTTGTGTTACAAGGGGACAAAGTAATATATTGTTCTTCCAGGGCGTTATTTTGAATTCAGAGCTAAGCGAAGGATTCTATAGTAGAATCACGAGCGTAGCTAGGGATTCTAACGTAGAATCCTGAGCTTAGTGAGGAATTCAATATACGCCGCCCGAGAACAAAATATTTTGTCCCCGAGTGATACACACTATTTTTCATCACTACCTAAGCCTACTCGAAACTAGAAAATAAATTTACAGAAAAAACTACAGTTTTTTTAAAGCACATTGCCGCCATAACTTAGAACCAGCCAGTAACTTATTCAAACATATGAGTTCGACCTATTTGGTTAACTTCACATAATTATCAATAGAGTAAGTATAATACTAACTCCTTACTAACCAATCACAAAAATGAGTTTATCACCCTAGAGAATTGAATGTTAGTTAGTATTTTTTTTTTTTAATAAAATTTTCATGCGAGCGCCTCCAACCCAACTACGCAAATCTATCAGAAGCACGAAGCGGACCAATTAGAAGAGAGAAAGCTCAATCTCCTACGGGCCCAAAATTGGATTTGGCTGCCGCTATCCTATGGCGCACGGTTGGCGCAGTGGTTGAGTGATTGACTGCTGCGCTGCGTGTCGCGGGTTCGATTCCCGCACGGAACAAATATTTGTATGACCTACAGATAGTTGTTCCGGCTCTGGATGTTGTGTATGTGAGTTTATATGTTTGTAAACGCACCCACGATACAGGAAGATATTCCTAAGTCTAAAAAAAAAAAAAAAAGAATATCTTCATAAACCTGACATCACGCAGAGATTTCTCTCAAAACGAGGCTTAGGAAAAACTTTCTCAACTTTACTTCTAAACTTAAAAAAAAGAATGCAACGTAAAGTCGCCTACTCGTCATCGTCAGCGTAAAGCGGGCCACAAAGGCACCGACAGTGGTTGTTTGTCCAGCGGCCGTTGTAATAGTATACCGGGCGATGCGACAACGCTAATCCATTACGCGATCGCAAGCAAATGTTTGCTCCGTCGTGCTTGCGTACGAGTATGGCCGTGTTTGCGTTTTTTTCTCCAATGAGAATCGGGTTAGCGCAACGGGGTAGTGTTTGGATTTGATTTGAAATATTAGAACGATTTCAACTTGTTAGCGGCCAGTGAGCCAATCTTTGTTGATCACTTATTTTTGGAATTGCACAATGTTTTGCGATGTAGACCTTGGGAGATATGATTTTTTTTTATTTTGTTGACTTATTGTTTAGAATTATCGTATGATTCAGATGTATGAAAAAAAACTGAAGAAATAAATAAATCGGAGAATTAATTATTCGTTTTATTAATTTGGTGGTAACCTAAATGATCTACAAATGAAGCATAGGTTACATAATATCACTGACCTCTATCATATACTTGTACGATAGAGATCAGTGCATAATATACTTACTGGACTAAAAAAAGAAAACCGGAAAATACAGTAAATTAGTAGTAGTAGCACTAAGTAAGTGGCGGCGCGCTATTTAGTGGTAGTTGTATGTAGTAGCTAGTTAAGTATGCGAAAGTATGGTAGAGTTTGAAAATAGTAAGAAATGTTCGTTATTTCAAGTCTCTTCCCAGCAAAAGCAGTAATTGTTAACAACATGTATGTGTTGTACCCTTTATTTACCGGACACAATGCGGGTGGCAATCCATTATGATACGCCGCGGCCCAAATTAACCGTAATTCAATCAATTCAATTGTACTACACGACTGGCTGTGTACCACCGCGTCAACGCCCTACCACGAGAAAAAAATAACATTCGAATTTCAAACAATTGACAGTCAACTGACAGCTAGGGGAGCGGGAGACGACGCCATTGGACGAAAATTGGACAATGCGGCAGATGCGTTCACGAATAAACTTTTTTTCCAACTTTTACACGGCCATGTTTGCTTAAATTCTTTACCGAAAAATGGGTGTGTATTACAGGGGAAAAAATACGCAGCTGACGTTTCAATTCGTCGTGGAGAGTTGACAGGAGATGCGAGTGGTTAATTAAATCATACATATTAAAGTAGGTGAGGGAATATAAATAAGGCTGTAACGAAGGATTCGTTGGCATTATTATGATGACACGGAGTGATACGTCTGTTGGACGCATGATGTATTGCACTTCCGTTCGGTGGTTAGATTGTGGCTGAGTCTGATAAGTTTCATGTCAGTTGAAACTAATGAAGTGGGTTTAAGTTGATACATTTTGTTTCTTACGTGTTTGCGTCAGGAAAAATAGCAGTAAGTATATAATGCTACCGTTGATACCACTGATCGATTACATGCACAAGTACTCAAATAAAATGCACCCTGACACCCTGATCGTAGCCTGACTCATTTATTAGTTATAGTTATATGTCATAGACGTAAAAAATAACGACAATCATTTAATTTTGCAACTACTAAAGTCTCAACTATGAAACAATGGGGAGGATTAGTGCGCTAATGATTAGCTGCGTTTAGATCTGCATTGATAACTAGGACATTGTGTTAAAATTTCAAGTAGAAAATTAGTCTTACTTGACAACCAAACAAAGTTCAAATATTAATATGACCTAAGTAGAACCTAGAAACGATACCAAGTCGCAAAATACATTCGAAATTCGAACACGATAAAAATACTCCCTTTTTCGACTAAGTACGTATCTACATAGTATTTTTATTAAAAAAATTCGTCACCAAATACTTACGTAGATAGACAGATAAGGGTACATTACAGGAGCTAAAGGATTACAGGATCAAGTGTATTGGCGTTACAATGTTTGTTTTGTTGTTCATGTGGGGACGCCCTTATCTTGTTTTAGTTATGGTTTTATTAAAAATATAATCGTCTGGCGTGGGCTTTATGGCACACTCCTTTTGGCAATCGGCTGTCGATGGAATGATTGAAAGGTGCTTTAATTAGGAATTTGCTCTTTAATGTTTTTGTATATTGCAGTTATCTATATCTGCTTGTTATGTAGCTTGCTACACATTGCTATGCGCTGTTACGATTGTGCTACACGCTTTAAATAATAGAGTTTAATTTGTGAGATAGTTAAAAAAAACATTCGCTACTAGGAAAGTTTTAAATGGTCGTAGTTTTATTTTAGTAGGTAACCTACTACTAAAACAAAATAGTGATGATTGAAAGCTGCGATGCAGTTGAATCAAAGTTGGCTTGCAGTGTGATCGCAGATCAAAAGTAAACGGTAGATTTTTTAAGCTTGTGCAGCTAATGGAAGTTTACCTTGGTCTTGGAATTAGTGTCAGATAAATTATCATTTGTATACCCTGTCAAGTGTCAATTAGCCGACTCAATAGAAATTACCAATGGACATTTGAACGGATATTTTAAAATAAATTTTGTTAGTAAAGTCGGAACTAGTAATTATTAACATTATAGACAACGCATTTCCTCTAAAAATCACCATATTTTATCTACACCTCTTCCCCGAATCTCCTAAAAGCCGTCACCTAAATATTCCTAGCAATAATTCTCATCATATATTATGGCAATTTTTTTTGCCGCCGGTAGCAGCCATGAGCCAGGGTTGCCGCCTGCCGGTGATCAGTCATAGGCTGTCGCTTGCCATAATGCACGATGCTAGTCCGGAATTATTAACGTACCGTGAGGGGCGAGGAACGAATAATTGTTTGGCTTAGCTGAAAGATTTGGGTAAAATATGTGTGTATGATTATGGATATATTTACGAAGCCAGTAGCGAAAAAAAAAATCTACTCTGGAAGCCGGATCGGCATTCACGTTTGAATACCACCCAGTTACGATCCGTTTCGGCCGATCCTGTTGGTCAAAACTAAATTCTTTTTTAAGAAAAATCTCTAATACCTAGTCGATTGGATGACGTCTGGCAAGTGGTGTTTTGTTGATTCCTATTTCAAACTCTCTACTTAGTTTACAAATTACTCTTAATAAGTGAAGATTTACTCTAAAATTGTACGTTCAAATATATAAATAAATAGGTGTACACTATTTTTCTCATTTAGAACTGTAAGTATTTTATGCTGTAATTATACAACTACACATAACATAGAAAATACGTGCCTGCTACGACGTGCGAGATAAACGTAAAATTACAAAGAAGTCAGTTAATAAAACAAACAATTCATCTAATCGTAATTAAAAAAAGCTTCGTCATTAAACATCACCATCTTAAATCAGAACAAACACAAATGAAGACCTCAGTGTCATTACCTACAGACCCTACAGTGGTCACAGTATGAATGATTACGCAATGCACCTTTTCAACACATCCACTCCAATGCATAGCCGATAAATCCAGGGGCTGTCACTCCCCAATCCGAAGGGTTCCATCTAAAATCCGTCTAATAATATTTGATCGGCAAATTTGCTTAAGACCGCCGCAATTTTAGACATCAACGCGCTCGGAAAGGTACCTTTTAATTTTTTAGGGATGATATGCTACAGATACTGTCGAGCTTTTAATGAATTAGGGGTTTTATTTATACGGTCTTTTAGAAAATAAGGTTCTCTTTATGCGGTTGATGCGTTCAAAAGATAAATAGATATATTTTTGATAAAATTATCTAGAAAAATTATGCATCGTTGGATTAAATACTTATTACCAATTTAATTTCGATTTCGAGGTCACTAGCCCAGTGGTATAGGCCGCGACTTACAAATGTAGGTCGTGGTTTCGAACCCAGGCACAGGCGCGTTACTTTGTGCTAATTATTTCAGCACCACTGCTCTCAACAACGGTGAAGGAAAACATCGTGAGGAAACCGGCATGTCCTAAAACCAAACATTCAAAGACATGTCACATCCATCAACGCGTATTGAGGGTCTGTGTCTCAGCAGTGGGAACATTAATATAAGCTGATCATGATGATGATGATTTAATTTCGACAGAAAACCGAGTGGTACAGGTAGGTACTAATCCCTCTTTGCTTTGGTAACTAATAAACAAGCAAAATTTCAAATTTTAAAAATCCCCTCGTCACATTTATCTTGCGAAAACATCCCGATTCAAACAGTAAAACGCGCATAACTTTTGAACATAGCTATTCAAACATAGCTAAGAACACTCTCGACACAATCACCTTTCAAACAAAAAAAAAACTAAATCAAAATCGGTTCATCCGTTGAGGCGCTATGATGCCACAGACAGACACACAGATACACAGCAACACACGTCAAACTTATAACACCCCTCTTTTTCCGTCGGGGGTTAAAAAGAGTGATAAAATATAAAAAGTGGATAATTTATAAAATAATGAAACAGATCTCAACTTGCAGCGCAGGCAATTCAAATACAATATTTTGAATTTTTTGTCATAAAACTCAATAATTTTGATTTTATACTTTATTTTAGTTGAAAGTTACGTACGCTACCTACTTATACACTAACTTTCCATAAATTAATTGTAAAAACCAACTGACCCTTACAAAAAATAAATATAAGTAGGTACTTGTTCATACAACGAACTTCCGGATGTCCTTTCGGAGAAAAAAAAGAAAAAAAAAGTGGTGAGGGTACTGGCTACACGTCCCCGGGGAGGCGATCAATCGTGCGGAGTGACGGGATCCTCCCAGGGAGGGGGAGGACTATAAGTAGTATTTATTTAGTTATTTAGCAAATAAATAACCAACAAGTTTGTGTACGTTCGGTTTGCGAGTAGGTACGGTGTTATTTTATGTGTGAGGTTTTAAAGACTAGAACTAAATCGGATTACTTAGGTTCAAGTGGTTCCACGTCGTCAACATACGAGTAACTTGAAAGATATTCGTAATTATTCAAATATTTTAGTAGAAAAATGAAAATAGATTTAGTTTCTACGAAATGTAATTATCAAAACAGATTAATAAACAATAAGGGTTTCCCACTAACCACATTAACGGTCCTCCACATTTCTTTGGTATCAAATAATTTCGAGAATTCTCAGATGATTGTATAGCTCTAGCAGATATTTATATTTTTATGCAATGTTAAGACAACTAAAGGTCTATCCACACAAATCAGGGCTGTGCCCGGGACGTGGACGGACCGTGCCCCGTCAGGGGCTCAAAAAATATCGAATACATTATATATTCATTTTATATGAACTCGTTCACACACGTCCGTGCACGGGCCAGTGACGAAACTTCAATGATTGGGCCCGGCCCTGTTACGTCCCGGGCATGGCCCTGATATGTGTGGATAGACTTTTACTAGTGATTTAATAAGTTAAATAGACATTCATTGTTATCACTCAACATAACGTGTTAATAGTGAAAAAAAAACTTTTTAACAAAAAAAATTACCGACGAAATAACGAACTAAAAAGCAAAAAATATAAATATCTTATTGTCTAGCATTTTGAGCTGGCGCCAAACAAACAAACATTCACATTAATTATCTAAAGCGTAGAATGTCTGAAGTGATCTTCGTTGATAGTTAGTTTGGCGTCGCCACAAAATGCTAGACTAAAATATATTTTTTGCTTTTCAGTTCGTTATTATGCCAGTTAATTTTTTTATAAAAAGGAATTTTTCGTTTTTTATTTTACTTAACTTCACAGAGTCGATTCATAATTGAAAATTTAGTGGGAAAATTATCACTAAATCTTTTTTTCTACATTTAAGGGTGGATATTATTTCTCAAATTTAAATGGGACCAACTTTGAGATATACTCTTGCCAATAGAAAGAAAACATTTTTGAAATCGGACCACTCTAAAAAAATTATGCGTCATACATAAAAAATATACATGTCGAATTGAGAACCTCCTCCTTTTTTTTCGTCGGTTAAAAAAGGTAACACAGAGGTGATGAGGGGTACGATGGAACTCACGCACCAGAAATCTGTAGATATCTAACAACGTGCAAATAATACACTCTTCATTAAGGGTTTTCCCATTCTCACCGATAAAATCTTGGACACTTCTCTAGATTTATATTACAGTTTAAACTACGTGTACCAATATGTCCATCAGCAGAGATTAGCTTATCACAAATCTGCGCTATCGAGTGATAAGGAGCATTAGAGCTGTTCCTCCAGCCTTGCGCTAGCATTGACAATGATAACCATTGATTGTAAACAATCGATGCGTTTGGAACAAATATAAGTAACAATCTTCTGTGGCGACTTGTGTAATTCGTGATTTATATTAAACTTTTATGAGCGACCCGCTTTAGCATCGCACGGGTGCAATTTCTAATTTTTCCTGTAGCTTTTTTAATAATTTTCTTACACGGAACGTGTTTTGAGAATACTAAGAGCACAAACAAACAAACAAAAAAATCTTTCCTCTTTATAATATTGGTATAGATAACTCTTCAATAAATAACGGCAAATCTCTCGGGATGCTCCAATCAACATAACATCATGCCAGTACGCTCTAAAGGGAGACGCAGATGTGTACAGTTCAACTTGGTACACCTTCATTTCACCGGTTATGTTCAGATAATCTATTCTGGCATTATAGGTACCTTACTTAACTACTTGTCTATTAGGTAGGTACAACAAAAAAGTGAAAACAAAAAAACTTTTTTGCAAAAAAATACTACCGACTTCCACATAAGAAAACTACAAAGTGAAAAATAACTTTATTTATATAGTCGGTGTCCATAACCCAAAAAAATTGTACCTACCAAAGACACCAACTCCCGAAAATATAGTTATTTTTCACTTTGTAGTTTTTTTATTTCGAAGTCGGTAGTATTTTTTGCAAAAAAGTTTTTTCTTACACTAAATTTTAATTAGTACTCAAAAGATCCGAAACAATTTGCAGGTGCCGGTGGTTTTTATTCTAATTTAGAACTTACTACTTCCTGTACTTGTCAGAAATTTCTTCTATGTGTTAATCTAGGACATGATTTATCTATCTAAACGTGAGACCAATTTTATTCAAATTCATTCAGTTGTCTCATAATGATAGAATAACTTACACACACACGTACACATAACACATACTTAATACAGCACGTAATTTTTCTCCATACAAAAAAATGTATTGAGGAAAATTACGTTATATGCCTTATTCCAATATATTTAGCAAAATAAGCAAAAAAAGTAAAAAAAAAATTTGGAAAACTATTTATTTGTCACAAAACAAAACTCGCCGTGACGACAAAGGTGAAGTAATCTCGAAGTGGAGTGAGCATCAGTCAATGATGCTAGGGATTGCCAAATTGATTACATGATAAACTAAACTGGATGGTGAATAAGATTGTAAATGTACTATTTCGACCACCCCCAGCATCACTGACAACTCACTTGGTGCTCACTTCATGTAAGCTTTCACGGTGTTTTTTACAAAATTTACTAGCAGCTGACATGCATATCTATAATTCAAATTCATTTATTGCTCAACACAGTACATAAAAATACACTTCCAGATGTCAGGTGAATGCGTAGTCAACTGTGTTCCACCAATTTAGGCTTGCAAAATTATAGTTACAATAATAATTCAAATAATACAATGTTATAAATTAAACTAAAATTACAATTTGAACGTATATGTCATTAATAAAAAATAAAAATCTAAAACGTATTCAACGTCATAAATTAAAAAAAAATATAAAATGTCATAAATAAAAAAAATAAAACGTAATCAAAGTCATAAATAAAAAAAAATGTATAAAATGTCATAAATTAAAAAAATTGTATAATATGTCATAAATTTAAAATTAAAACGCATCTAATGTCAAAAATTAAAATTATATCCAATATCATACATTAAAATTCTGTACGATGTCATAAATGAAAGAAATCAGACGTATGTCATAGATAAAATTTGAACGTATACAATGTCATAAATTAAAAAATTGAGATGTAATGTCAAATTATACAATGTCTTAATAATTAACAAAATAATAAGTAAACCCAAGTATCACCCCCAATCACACCTGAATAGATAATTTTCTGTCCAAACAGATACTCCTGTATTGTGAAGTATGTCTAGCTTAGCAGTAAATTGTTCAATTTTTTTTTAAATACATTGATGTCATTAATGTTCAACAAAGAATTTGGTAGTTTATTATAAATTTGTGGAGCCATTCCTGTGAAGTTTTTATGAAACACTGTTTTTTTGTGCTGTCTACCGCTTATTTTATTTTTGTGTCTTGCGCTGTGAAGTTTTTCAAACAAGTGAAAATTTGTTTTAACAAAGACAGCTACTTCGTATATGTACAGACATGGTACTGTTAAAATTCGAAAATACGCAAAGAACGGTTTACAGCTTTCCGTGCTTTGTATACCGCATATCGCCCTAACACATCTTTTTTGCGCTTTAAATACCGTCTCCATATTCGTGGAGTTACCCCAGTATATGATCCCGTAGCGTAACGTAGATGTAACATATGCATGGTACGCCGTGACCAAAACTTTTTGGTGTACCTCCTTTGCGAGATTGCGTAAGGCATATGCATGCTGGCTCAGGCGTTTACACACACTGTCACTGTGAATTTTGCACGACATATCTCTATCTAGCTCTAGTCTAAAAATTTTGTATGAAACAGAGAAGAGAGATCATAAGTAACATATATCAACATCCTTTTCATAACTATTCAGGCATTACGGCCTGGTGCTACAAGATCGATTAAGTATCTTCTATAGGAACTTAATCTACAAAACCCTGAACAGTATTAGTAGAAAGAACAAAATTTTACTAGGAAAGACACAATTAAGACATACATTTATAAAGAAAAATAAAAGAAAGATAACGAGACGAACATAAATTCTGGAGATTCACATCATTACTGTGACAAATAGACTAAGTAGAACAATTCTAATAATTCTTAATAGAATTTCTTTATATAGATTTTTTTCCAAACACTATTCTTCAATTTGATACAAACACAAAAGTGAAAAGCTGTCTGAGGCTATTGTAACCAATAAACCTTGATCTGGCTCGCATTTGTGCTTGGAGGTATGGTCAACTCTATAAACATGCAGGTTATTATAGTGTGCAGTTCTAGAATGGTTTCAAAGATCGATTGGTCGTCTATTCTCCAAGTTCTTTTTGACAATTCAAATAATCCCTTGAGCGAGTAAGTTAAAAACTTGGGGATATTCATCAACAAGAACTTTGCATGGACTGCCCAACTGCAGGAAGTTAGCCGTAAGTTGTTTGCAATCTGTTGCAACTTTGAGGAGACTGCATAATTTTCTTCCGATTGCCACCAAGACTGCCCTTGCACAATCTCTTCTTCTTCCCATCCTTGATTATGCTGATGCCAGCTATCCTTACTCAAGAACAACTCGATAAACTTGAGCGACTTCAAAATGTTTGTATAAGGTTCTTAGTGGGTTTGCGCAACTATGACCATGTTTCCGAATTCCGTATAAAGCCCAAGTGGTTGCCAATTCGCCTTCGCCGGAATGATCATATTCTTTCTCTTTTGTACAATGTGCTCTTTACTCTTTCCACCCCTCTTTACCTCAACGATCGTTTTCAGTTTGTCTGCGAGATTTCGTGTGGTTATCCACGCGAAATCTCTTAGGTCATCAGAAAACTTACGACTTAAAATGCCTATGCATGCCTCTACATTCTTGGATAAATCATTTACTGTTCAGGCTGCTCGTCTGTGGAATGCCTCAATAAAACGTGCTCAGTCGTTGCCTGTCTTTAAGAAACTCTTAAAGGAACATTACTGGTCTCTGTGATCCTGTTCTTTTTTAAGCTGTGTTGTTTTCTTGTTGGTATATTTAGGTATATTTTAGTAGTTTGTTTCTCTTACCTACTAAGTAAAACTAATTGTTTGTTTTGAAATTTGCACCAAGTGCAAGCCCATATCGTGTCCAGGCAATCTTTTTCCATTCAGGGTTGCCTGTAAGATATAGCAGAACGCGATAAGGCCGCCTGTTGTATATTCGTTTTAAGGTTTTGTGTTGTTCTATCTTGTTGTACAATAAAGTATATATAAATAAATAAACAAATCTTATTCCGATCCCTTGTAAAGTCTCTTTGTACTCGAATATGATTAGCCATGTCTGGTAAAGTTAGCCATGTCCGGTAAAGTTATCGACGGGCATTTACAAATCCTTATCGCAAAGATTTTATTTCTAGATTTTCAATAAATCCGTTTTAAACATATTTTATTAGTAGATTGTTATCTGGCTTTCGTAAATGTATTTGTAGTATCTTTGATCATCTGTTTGTTATAATATTTTAGAAGTACCTTGGATGTATTGTTGTTTTTGATTTTGCTTCCGTAAGACTCTCCTCTACCTAGTATTTTGTGTAGTTATTCAACGGTTTTATATAAATGGTCAAGAATTTGCCTTTATTAAGTACTACCTAAATATTTTCTGCTACAGCAATAAATAAAAAAAAGTTACAAAAGATTTTAGTTATAGCATTAAATCATTTAAACGCAGAAATGTATTCATATTTATATGGAAAGATTCGTTTTCTTTTTTGTAGATTTTGTTCTTATCCTCTCTTTTGGGTAGAAAATCATTTCGATGATATAAATATCTCATTAAGCTTAATTTTTTCCACACTCATGTTTATTTTTTGCGAAAATACCCACACAAAACAAAGCCACAACGTGTCGCCACCGCAAGATAATACAAGCACATGTTTTTGACGAAAATCAATGTTTATCATAGAGAGACGGTGACGTCACAGTATATGATCACATTATATAAGGCTGGAAGTACTTACATACGAGAAATCAGCCTATCTTAACTGATAAAGATGCAATAAATTGTGTTTTCTTAAAACCTAACGTCACGACATCTTGTTTGTGAGATTTGCGATGATTTTGACGTTAATCCTGACGGTAAGAGACAAAGATTATGAGATTTTGAAGAGAGTATCTAAATATATAATTCACGATACAGTAGATTTCTAATACAGGATCTCTTTTCTTCCTATAAAACTGTATTCAAGGGGTTTAATCAGAACGAAAGAAAGTATTAAAAAGCTGTTGTATACCTGCTTAATCTGAATAAAGAACGTAAAGACCTCCAAGACAATGAAAAAAATCTGTGGATTAATGTCAATAAATTACAAGCTTTTCCAGTCAATTTGGCGATTTGAGATGAATCGCGTTGAATTGTATCACTTGGACAATGATTATGTGTTTGAATATGGATCCAATGCTCTGCGTTTGCGTTCTTGCAGTTTCTCTCAAGAACTAATTCAAAGTATTTTATAGACCTAAACGTCCCCTTATGAGGTTTCAAATTGATTGTTTCCTCTGGAGAACAACGGGGAAGAAACTGGACTACTTTAACAAAATAAAATTGGCTTCATCACATCTATCCCTCCGACCAACGGTCATGGGTTCTCCGCCTATAATGACCGGCCCATAATTGCCTCAACATCTTGCTTATATTTGGAACAGCATGGCTTGGAACTGTATGCTCATCTGGAAAGACACATCTGACTCATCTATGGCGTATCATCGATCACAGTGTTATCTGAGAGTAAGTAACTATGTAATTTTGTTGATATTCATCTCGTTTGGTAGATAATGCCATGGATGAAGGGTAACATATTTACGGATTTCTGTTGTTACAAAAACATTGCTTGCAAGTATCAACAAGTTGCAGCTGATTAACCCAAGGGCAGTTTCATCATCAGTGTTTTTACCGTCCAGAAATAATTTTGTCACTTGTCATATCATCACCATCCACAGCAGATATATAAGCAATATCTTAGATACGCTCCTGTTCCTGTTTCATACAGGATCTAACCGCGTTGGCGAAAATGTCATCGTCTGTTCTTTTTGCCGCCGGATGACCGGCAGCCGAATTGCTCACAATCACTTCACTCTCGATTTAAAGACCCCTAGATTGAAGTTATCGGGAAACACAGAATCCAGCAGGGAATTCCACCAACTTAGCTGTACGCATAATGAAAGTATTTCCAAAATGTTTAGTGCGTATGGGTGGGATGTCCACCATGTACCGATGGCGCATCGCCGTTCATCTTGTAGTCCGATGATGAAACGGGCTTGGCGAAATTAGATCATGCAATTCCATCGCACTCTCCCCGAAATGCAACCGATAAAAAACAGACAAGCTGGTAACTCGGCGACGATGTTCAAGGGTCGCTTTTCAATTGACTCTAGTGCATCAAGCTGGTATTTGACAGATCCGTCCCAGAGATGAGAACAGTAATCCATGCATGATCGAATTTACGCTTGATACAAGCTGAGCAGCTGTTCCGGCGTGAAGTACCTTCTAACCTTGTTTGCTGAGTTTAAGTTTTCTGCCTTTAGGTCTTGTTATTCCGGTATTGTAAGTACTGTAGATAATAGGTCTGTAGATATACTTAGTTTTTATCTATTGGTTCAATGAAATTCTAAATCATTTCAAATATCAACAGCACTTATCTAAACTTATCTTCTTAAATCAAGGTCAAACTTGATTTTAATGGTGACGTTTACCTACCTAACTCATTCATTTGAATTTTTAAACAACATTGATAGCAGCTGTGTTCTCTCGGAATATTGCATATCTCCAACGGTGGCGGTCATTTTTCACGAAAACGCGCATCTGTTTCACAGGGGATATAATTTTCTTTGTTCATTTAAACACTGTATAAAAGTTAATCTGTGATAGTGTGACGGTAAAGAAGGGAGGATAGAAGAAGAATACGTGTAACGCCGACCCCAAGTAACAGGGAGAGGAAGACGATAAAACTTATCCGGTATTGCAGTTAATAATTATGTGATTTCTAGCCAAATTCTAAATTAAAATCTGTTCAGACTTTCATAGAGGAGATTATCAATCTCTTGTCAAGTATAGTAAATCTTTGAAAGATTCTTGCCCACATAACTTAAGTAACAGTTCACAAAACATGTCATAAAATACACGAAATGTGCAATAAAAGTAATTGTGAGGAAATCACTGGAGTTGTTTGCGTTGCGAATCTTGACAGATAAGCGATTGAGCCCTCTATGTTTGCAGATGCAGATTAGATTGGCGCCGGGTTCGTGGACCCTAGCATTCTGAAGCTTTTGGTAGATTTTGACAAAATTTTACAAGTGATGGAAAAAAAAGTTTTAGAATCTAGTTTTGCCCTTTTAACATCTCAACTTTTAAACTAATATTATAAAGGGAAAAAATTCCGTGTTTATGTGTGTGTAAAAGGAAAAAAAACTGTAAAAACCAATTGACTTGATGAAAGGTATGCTTTTGTAGAGCCATAGAATAACTATGTTTTGCGTAATACACGGATGAAGTACCGGGCAAAATATGTTACAAATTATTCTGAGTAGAATAAAACCAACTTACACGACACATGTTAAACTATTTATTAGATTCAAGCCTTGTTATCATTCAGTACTATTCGTGAGTGCTACAAAATACACAATACAATTATATCTCCCCTAGCATACAGTGATCCCCTCAGAGTTGCGTCCCGGGATGTTATGTTTATGTACTAGTTTTATACAACACAACAATATAATATACGGACTCCTTATATCTTTTACTCATTTATGATATTTAATAATGTTATTGGTCAATTAAATTAACCATAAATGTTTTAAAAGTCTGCTCATAGGACGTTTTGCGAATAGGTTCTATTGATATGGAGTCTTCCTTTTGAACACATAACGATCTGGAGAGGCAAATTGTCAATGTTATCCAGAACAATGATCATATCCGTCTTCGTAAAATAAAACTTTTTGAGCCACGTAATTATGTCGTTTAAAATAAAGGAAAGGAATGAATTTTATCTTTTTCGCACCTAATTATAAGAAGTAACTGCTTGCCTGCCTATAAAATATGACACGAAATCTACGATAAAATTGTGAATCAAAACATTCATAGCCCTAAATAGTTTATGTTGACACAAACACCGATACCAACCACCGGTACCCAAATAAGATGTCTAACTAAATATAATTGATTTATGGAGTGTTGACACTGTAAAACGTTGGGTCCGGAAGCAAATGTTATAAATTACTGCATACCAACACGTGATAGTGAGGCCCGTGATTGATTGAGGGCTGCTCTTAATCGATCGACTCAGTGCATCCAAGATGGCGCCGCGCGACCGGCTGATGACTTCATTGTTCGCTATCGGTAGCATTGTTAGGGAAATTGGTAACCGTTATTGTGGTGAATTTATAATTTACCTACGGTTAAGTATATAAACTGTCAGTAAAAAAAAAAAAATATCTGACCATTGATAAAAAGACCCCATGTTTTTATCAATGGTCAGATTTTTTTTTTAACTTACGGACTGAATAGTCAAACTGCCATTTTTATTCCTCAGTAGGTACAAGTTTTTGTCTATTGAAAATTAGGCTCCTAGATAGTTATTATATTTAAGTGTATATTGTGGTTAGTTTATTTGTACAGAATATACATTATTAGTTGGGGCATAACATAGTTTTGTGATTGCCCTAACAGTTTATTTTACAATAAAATGTTGGGTTAGTAAATAGCAGGAAGAGTAGAAAGAAAGTGCATATTGAGACAACGGCAAATGGTATGGAAGCAGAAAACATGCTACACCGGCCCCAAATAAATTGGGCAAAGGACTTGACTGAAAATCATTAACAGATTATGCAGTGTAAAATAAACTATTGCGATCTAAACAGAAACAACTGTTGTAAATCTGATTCCAATTTTTTATCATAGAAAAACGCAATCCGGAATAGAAAATGAGCGACACAACCAATAAATAAAATAATTATCAAAAAAAAATATATTTTTAAAACAAACTTTTTTGGTATTCTTCTCAGCAAATCCTTTCATTTGATGCCCATATCATAGCAGTGCACAAAAAAATAACTAGTCCGCCATCTTGGGCCGTCCATTATCCAAACTAAAGGTTTATGGAAAATTTCATGTTAATCGGTGGAGGATAACTGCTTTAAAATTCAGTTGCAAGATTTGACCCGAACACTTACATACATACATTGCAAGTTAAATAAAAGCTTGTATTGCTTGTCCTATCGCCAAAAGATTAATCCGTATGATCTATCGATAGATAACTATCAGATTCTTATATCTCTACATTTTTCTCGGTTTAAAACAATAATGATGACGTCACAGAACTCCTTCTTTAACAGAGAGTTGATTTGACTGTGAGTCAACATGAAGATGACAATGCATTTGTGACGTCACAAATCTGGCCAGATAATCTATGCTTGTAGATATTGAACTGGATGGAGATAAGAAAATGTTGCAGATTACCTAATGATTTTAGGAGAGGAGAGAAGTTTTGGTTGCAATAGTTACTCTTTTTGTTTATTACTCCTATCCTTGATAGATAATTGTTCGTGTTTAAAACTAGTTCTTACCTACTTCTTTATTCTGTCTATAGAAATTGGACAAATAAAAACGATTTATAGCCCTACAGTCGTTTTCTAGTAAATTAATCTATATAAATTTATTACTTGAGCGTTACGTAAAACCAGTGAATAAAAATCAAATGTCCGTACCTATTGATAAGATATAAAGTACTTACCGAAGTGACCGAGAATCAGAACACAGCTGTCCAATTTATGGTATCAGTCCATCTCGGCTGATACCGAAACCGATACCAGGAGTTAATCCATGTGACGCAAATTGTGGAAAGATTAAAATTGATTTTTAATTTTTGATAGAACAAATATAGTTTGTTATTGACGATAAAATCTATGATGGCTACGATCGTCACACGATGAGTTGAGTTATTCGATCGCAAAACGGGTGTTATTAGGTTTTTTGATAAGATTAAGTGCTGTTTTTTATTGTGCTACTGCTACAATTAAAGTAGGTCTCCAGTAACTAAAATTAAGGCCGTACCCTGACCAAAAAATCGGCGTGAGATATGAGCATTCCTATTGGCCTAGCGGCACTGGTGGCGCATGAAATACAGTAGTGAATGCGCCCAGATTTTAGAATAAAATCTTTATAAAATCAAATATTGGTCTTTTGAAAAAAATAAAACTTACAAAATGTTCGTTATCAAATTGTCTATCCATTAGTGTTAGTACAAAAACATATTAATGAACACTTTACGAGGAGATGCATACACATAACAATCATTATTTCTCATTTTTATGGTTTTGTTGGAAGGAGATTAGTGAAACATATACTTCATAAAAAAAAAAGAAATCTACAATTTTGGAATCAATAATATGTAGAAATTTAATGTATTTTTATTAGTTGATATTTCATTTTAAATAACGAGTAGATAGTCTTTAAAATAGGTATTCTTAGACGTAGGTTGTCGTAGGTCTGCGATAATGCCGTATTATCATAATTTCAGCCGAAAGACGTCCACTGCTGAACATAGGCCTAACCCAAATGTCGCCGCATCGATCGTATAGTGACGTTTATTAACGGACTTTTCTTTTACACCTACTTACCTACACGTTTGAAGAAAACAGGTACATATTATATTCAGTACAGACTAGCATACATTACTTTAGGGTTATTCTACCATTTCAACGCTACGTTGCTAACCATCTGGGTCCTATTTATTATATATTTACTGACAATGCGAAATACTTGTCAAAAAAAATGGGTTCCGTTAATAGGCATTCATTAACTTAGACAAAGGTATGAAAGAAATGACAAATTTGCCAGATTGTCACCTGTCACTGTCACCTATCGCCAGAGATACAGCAAACTTACCTAATATTATAATTACCTGTGTAAGAAATCCTCCGCTGTGAGGTCAAAGACGATTCGTTCAACGCTACTAATACCTATTAGCGTACATTATTATTTAAACAATAAGCCTCTATTATAGAGTGATCCGATAAAGTGGTAACTGAACTGTACACTGGCCGCCTACAAACTTTTCACAAGAAAAAAACTAAAAGGGTTCCGTAGCAACAATACTCGTAAGAGTGAGGTAGAGTAGGGTAAAATTTCCCTTAAGACAAATTACCATTACATAATTTATTTCAAATAATTGACACATTTATAAATTATAAGTTTCTGCTGTATTTTTTTGTATATATTTTGATCTTAGATTAAGAGGTTTATTTTTTATTTAATTTTAATCAACACTTTCGATACTGGATTTTGGATTTAAAATGTCACCGGATTATTGCAATCGCCGTAAGATTGTAATAAATCTTGCGATAGTATTTAATAAAGTTACAATATCTTGTGAAGAAATTTCAAATACAATTAAAGCCACCAAAATTCGATATATATAATATCGAATTTTGGTGGTTTTGGTGGCAGTCTCAGTGTCTTAATTTATAATCGTAGGTACATAATTTATAGTAACAGTTTGTACAATAACCTGGTGACAGATGAAAGATGAAAAAATATCTGAATCTACTTAAAACGTAAAGGTCTTCAAGCACACACAATTGGATAAAAAAATCTGTAGATCTTTTTTTCAGTCTAAGGTCAGTTTGATTTCAATCAACAAATGTATAAAATAAGCTAGCTTCGCGAGGGTAGCATAGTATACGAATGTGTCGCATAATGAATATAAACTCTATGAAATAAACATTTTGCTTTTATAGTTCCTGACGGTTGAAGCTTTAAGTTCGTCCCTATGGACTATAAATCCACCCTAAGTTTTTAGAATAGGTACTAAAAATGTATAAGGTAAATAATGTGTTTTATAGTCAAGTAATACATATCTTTTAGCAAGCTGTTCTAGTTTTTGTATACTCGATATCTGTAGTTTACTAAAACTACAAGGAACCCCAAACGTCCAACGAATAATTTATTCAAAAAAATATTAATATAGCTACGTCCGTCCCACGCACGCTAATCTGTCTGTCCGTCCGTCCGCTGTATCTCAGAAACTGGGGAAAGACAATGGGCCCATATCTTGGAGGAATGCATCCATATCTGGTATCTATTCGTTAAACGTGGGTTCAAATGATTTGGAAATTCATTAATATTTAGAAAGTAGGCTTTTGTGTTACCGTTACGTTTATCAAGATTGGTTGTAGGAAGTTTAGGGTAGTTTAGTACGATTACTTAGGTATTTGTGTTTACCTTGCTATCTTCAGGTATGGTTATGTGACTCTGCACTTAATTAGGTATCAAAGCACAAATGTAGATAGTTAAATACTTTTTATTGCACACCACAATAAATTATAGTTCGGAGCTTAAGAATTCTTCATCTTTCTGCCCTTATCCCATGTTTCTTGGGGTCGACGTAACACGATTTCTTCTTCCATACCGTCCTGTCCCCCGTCACACTATCACTGATTCCCTTTTCTTTCATAACACTCCTCACACAGTCAATCCATCTTTTCTTTGGCCTTCATCTCCCTCTCCATCCATCCACATTTATATTCATAATTCTTTTAGTAACATGCGTTTCATCACTCCTCATCACATGACCATACCAGGACAAATGGTTTCCTTTCAACTTTTCTGTCTCTGGTGACACTTTCAAAATTCCTCTAATATACTCATCATTCAAGAATTATTAAATGTAATTGTTACACTTTATTAACGGAGGTCTTAACGCTAAAAGCGATCTTTTACAGACCACCACAATAAACAACCGCAGAAAACTCGAAAATAAATCTAGAATAAACCAAGCATAGCAATAAGGATTAATACCTAAATAGCGGACATTATAAATGCGAAAGTTTGGATGGATGTATGTTTGTTACTCAATCACACCAGTACGGGTGAACGGATCTGGAGGGAATTTGGAAAAGAGATAGATTAAAGTCTGGAATAGCATATAGGCTACTTTTCATCCCGGTATAATGTTCCCCTGGGATAAAAACACTTTTCACGCGGGCGATGCCGCTGGCAGAAACTAGTAGAGGATATAGAAAAAACGGTAAGGCAAGAGAATTTAGCTGTTTGAGATATGGGTGAAAATATTGGCTTAGAAATACCAATCAATTAGGTTTTTTTTCCTTAGGTCCTCGATATTGCCTGATGGGTAGCGAAGAATAAGATCTACGAGGTGTCCCAAATTCATGAATCAATCAGCAACTACCACAAACATCACCAGTTCATCACCATCCCTCGTTCAAGACACATCACATTCTCGCCCACAATACATCAACTCATCACCCAGGAAAACTCCTTCAAAAGGTTCCTATCTGACCACAATCACAGCATTGCTTACAAAAATATTTTTATTGATATTAAAACAAGTCGAGGGGTCATTACCAGGACAAAGGTATTGGAAAGTGCGTCACGTGACCCGCCACTCCGCCACCCCGCCACCCCGGTGAGGAGGCAGGGGGGAGGGTCGCGTGTGAGATTATGCGATAGTCTCCCCGTGGTGGACGCCGGTCTAATCGGTTTACTGGGCCTAGCGACTTTGGGGGCTGGTGTGAGGAGCACGATGAAGCGAAATGTGGCGAAAATTGGACTTGAGATTGAGTCAAAATAGCCGGTGACCTAAGTGTCAAAGTAGGAAAATTTACACTCTCCAGAAAAGGATTAATGGTCTTTAGATACGCCATATCCGGATTTCGGTAGTATAATCTTCTGGAACTAAATCCCTTAACTCAAACTGATCAAACTATAGGAAGTTGGAAAATATCGTTACAACAATTCAGAACATGTTAAGACACCAGCTCGAATAGTCTGAGCAATAATTCGTGGGGCTTTATAAATTCGGATCATTACCAACATAATTTCATTATGGACGATTGATTTGCTAGATAAGTAACTTTAGCTGGTTGAATGCCGTAATTACAGGAACAAACAAAAGGCTATTGTGTCTCGCTTGGATCCTCATTTTAGACACTACGGTTAGTGTCCATGTCCCAGCCTTAGTGACAACTCTAGGTGTCAGTACCATCTCCCACCTTTTTGATCCCACTTTCTTTATGCTTCTTCTTATCGTCTCAACAATGACATGGATTAATTAGTTTTTAACCGACTTTCAAAAAAGGAGGAGGTTCTATGTTCGACTTCTTGTATGTTTTTTTTTTGCGTTTGTTCACCGTCAATTGTGAACCGATTTTGAAAATTCTTTTTCCTGGCTTTTTCTTTTTTGTTTAATAGAGTATATGTATAGTATATATTACGAAATTGCAAATCTCTCGGGATTGCTGCAATCGCATGTCTGTTTATTGTTTATACCATTTCATAACATAACATCACGAAAGTACACTATAAGAGGTACGCAGATGTGTACATTTCACCTTGGTAAACTCTCATTTCGCCGGCTATGTTCATGGTATTCTGGTAATCTATTCTGGCATTATAAGTAGGTACCTACCTTACTAAAGGCAAGTTGCTTAATAGGTACAACTAAAAAGTGTAAAATAAAAAAACATTTTTACAAAAAAATTCTACCGACTTCCAACTAAAAACACTACAAAATGAAAAATAACTTTCTTTTTCGAAGTCGGTCAGTCCATAACGAAAAAAATTGGTACCTATCAAAGACACCGACTTCGAAAAATAAAGTTATTTTTCACTTTGTAGTGTTTTTAGTTGGAAGTCGGTAGAATTTTCTTGTAAAAAAGTTTTTTTTCTTCTTGTTTTAATCATTACACAAACAATCGCTAATCGCTCACGAATCACGCCACCTTCAACGTCTCGCCTCATGCAGGTGACTTGCAAGCCACGTTTAATATGCCACTTCGAGCCACTTTCAGTCCAGTTCACTCCTAATAACCCCTTCAGAGGCGTTCCTCCTCCAATCTGATGGTTCAGACTTCCACTTGAAAGCCAAGGAATAGTGCTATTATGGCTAACTTACTCAAATTCATTGGGTTGACGTAAAACGATATTTATAGTGGATTTGTAAGTACTTACTGATTTTCTATTATGTTCGTCCATTACTTTCCATTAACACCTTGTAGATTTTTAACTCTACCTACTGCTAATACAGCGTTTACTAAAAACGTGTTCCTTAATACTTTGCCTTCTCCTTTACTGGATGTAGGTAAGTATAAAACACAAACATTGAATCTTTTTGCGACACGCAGATAAAATCTCAACCGCTGCAAATCTTACGAACATTTCTGTTACGTCATCGTCCCAAAACAACTCGAACAAACATCAATGATTTTGCCAATCACAACAAAGTTACTTTATGCATTCCTCAAAAATGCAAATAAAAACCCTAACCAAAGTTTTCAAACACAAAATAAACTACAGATGGATCAGAATAAAGTTCAAAATCGGCTGTCAATGATCGATATATCTGAAGACCCAAACGTCATGTGACAGTCGACTTGCAAGCGGAAAATGACAATGTGAGATACCTATCCTTTCCTTTGCCAATTTAAATTTTGCTGTCTCACCGAAGACCCTGACGGGATTTTATCCATAGTATCTTAGCTATAGGGTCCATAATCGCGTGGCATGACTTCAGGGTCGATAAAGTTAAGTATTGTGGAGTAATCCCGCGAGGTTTGATATCTGGGCACCGGCACAGGGCTGGCATTGTGCGAGGAATAGATAAGATCTAACTGCGGCCTGACAGACTTCACGTGTGGTCTAATTTTGGCGTGTTTTTGTAATTGTTTGTGTGTTGGGTGTACAACGATTTTTAAGTTTAAAGGGAATGGAGGTTTTTGAGCTACAAGAGAAAATAGTTGTAATGGAAAAAGAAACCGGTTAAAATTAAAATTTCTAAATTTGGCTATAACGAAGGATTATTATTTTTGAGAATGGTTTTTAAAGAAGAAAAGATGACCTCTAAAGAAGGTAATACAATAAAAAAACATCTTTTCTTGTTTTCCCCCGAAGAGATAAAATAAAATCTACAAACATATGACACAATATAGAAAAACAACCCAAAATTTCCACTAGCAAGTCTTGACATTGGAAGACGTTCTCGTACCATGTGATACAAAACCGACAGTCACGGTCGCAGCAGCACTAATAAAATCACCACAATACAATGTTAAACCCGCGGTAATTCATCAGCATGTTTGTGACGCCACGACAATGTTAATTCTACTTTATTGGGTACCGCACAACGATGTCTACTCATCGTGACAATGTTGTTTCACCATTTTCGGGTGCTTGGATCTGATGCTTAATTTGTAAGAGGTGGTTTACTGTCAGAGGAAAACGGTTTTGTATCAGTAATAATGTTTGCTTATTTGGTTTGTAATATTTTGCCCCCTATCTTCAGCTGACGATTTGGAGAAAGAAGTTCTTAAACTATCAGAAATGCCAATGTGACTTACAAATTCTTATTTATGAACTTTCTAAGTTTATCTTGGACATCACTGATAATGGTGAAGGAAAACATCGTGAGGAAACCTGGTCGTCTTGAGCAAGCGTGGTGATATTCTCGTACAAGATTAGGCCTTCCCCTGCAGTGGTACAGTTACAGGCTGGTTTGGACAGCTTAATTTTGGAGAGAATAACTATAGTTGTGAATTTTGGAGTGCCGATTTAAGTTTTTCCGTCCAGAACAATTAGTCAGTTATACACCGTCACCACGCTTCCGAATCATAATTTGAATTGAGGGGTTTTAGCTTGAGGTCAGAAAAATCTTCAGTTAACCCTCGAGGCTTTTATTTATGTAGTAAGCAGCGAAACTTTGTCGTCTTTATACTTGAAGGTTGGTTGGTAAGAAGTGGAGAATCTAATTAGCCCGTTTACGAGGGTCAGCATGGGGAAGGGGATAGATTGATTTTTAATGTTTTTATGATAAACTGTTGTTGCGACCTTTTACTAAGGGTTGTTCATTCACCTTTGTTTCTTTTTAACTGATTTTACTTAATATAAGCTGTTTTTTTACCTTACTTTCTTTCGTATCTGTGTCCGGCAATTAGTCATCTATTTTTCAAGCACTTCCTGGCATCCGATTAAGCAGAAATTTGGCATATTATGTAACTTTAGGAAAAAAAATATTATGGTACTGGGGTCTCATGCTGAAGCCTAATGATCTGATGAATGTGTGTTGACTAATGATCTGTAATACAGGACCTTACTTATCTCAGACAACCTTCTCCATACAAGGTTACGTATTATGATAGTCACGGTATTTTATTGTCGAGATAAATAAAGTTTTTTTACTTTTATTAATGATATTACATTTTAAGTAACTTTAAGTTCATAAAGCTTGTTTTAAAAATAAAATTTTATTTCGTATTTATTTATCTTATCGTTTAAGAATCCGAAAAACTTGTCTTTAAGTTAGTGCTAAATATAATATTTTATTTCTTACTTAAAACTTAAGTAGGAATAGTGTAGAATACGAGTAGTACCTGGTTGTGCCTATTTTTATTTCAACGAAAAGTCGAAAAAAACAATTGCAATAGGGAAGATTTTTTGCTGTGGCTGAGTTGATACGATCTAACACACGACAAATATCTAAGATAATCATAGTTACAGCATTTCAAATGATAAATTCATTCAGAAACATTGTAGCACTTTAGATATTTAAATCATATTCAATGTCTGCTGATATGTCACTATCAGAGATACTCAAGAAAGAATTTTATCTGATTTCAGAATTGTCTCGTTTTCAGATAATTTTAGCAAGAAATCCATTGTTAGTTGTATCTAATATTACACAAGGCTTATATTTATTTACATTTTTAAATGATTGATCATGATATACGTATTTATGTATCAGGTTAAGCTTACTTAAAACTTTAAATTATAAGTTACCCAATCTGGCCGTTTAATTGAGCTCTGACAACCAATTAAATAGGATTAATTAAACTACTGGAACAACCAATGAAATGATACTCAGTCAATCTCACATATTGGCGAAGGAAAGTGAGGATAACTCTTCCAAAATAACGGGACCAGGTAAGAGGAGAAGAAGAATATGATAAGAATGAAGGACCGCATAACAAGTACCACGTAAACCCGCCAAAGACTCCTGCCTTTCTCAGTTGGAAGGGTATTTTTGCCAGACCCACTCACTATTTATCACCAAACGAACATCTTTCCGCAGGGTCTAACCTACCGTCGTCTACTTGGAAGTCTAGAGAACCCAAGTAGGAAGGTGTAACTCCAAGCTAAGAAAGTGGTGCTACCTTGACGGAACAGCAGCAGAGTGTGAATGTGGACCCGAACTTCAAACCACGTTCCACTTCCTGTCCTGCCTTCTGAGCCCCTGAACATGAAGGCAAAGTGATTTATGGGCTGCTACTGACGCGACGATACCGTAGAATTGGCAAGGTTTAGGGACAAATAAATCTGAATGTCTGTAATGCCAGCGACGAAGAAGAAGGTCAAGAAATAGGTTGTATTGAAAATAAGCATAATTCTGATGTTACAAGGTGAACGTATAACGTAGTAACACAATCCACAAAGACCAGCGGAGAGTATTTGAACGACAATTTATGACAATTGAATCGAGCAATTTGCTAGTCTGTGCTGGCTATTATATTATTGGCGTGGATACAATTGCTAGTTCGCTAGCATGAGATCTACATTTAAAGAGTATATCTAGATCTTTTTTGTCAATGGTTCGTTACAATTCTTGGGTTTTGTTAGCAACAATAGAAACTTAATCCCTATATTTCAACTCATGTTCTCCATCTCAATTCCTACTCGAAACATCTAATTGACTGTTATAACTTGTAATTTTTTGTCATTAATTGTGGGTCTCCTCCGTTGTCATGGCGACTGAGTCGAGTGGATGTCCTTCAAAGGGCTTTGAATTTGTTCAAGTGTTTATTAACCAGGTACATTATTGAGCGTAATAGAATCTCATCCACAAGCTCCAGACAAGTGACATTAGATCAACGAAATCGTCACGATAGCAATTGGAAAAATGACAAAAATGTATGGAATTATCTAAATGACACGTGATCAATCCCTTATGGCATATCTATCATCGACATCGCTCACATCGAATAATACTAGTCTAAGGCCTCAGATAGGATTGATGGAAAGTCGACTGCTGTGTAAAAACTTAAAAAGTAAGGGACGCCATCGCCCTACTGTAATTCACAAAATATATCAGAATGCCGTAACTTCTTAAAAATAAAATAAACCAGCGCCGTAGAAAAGGGGAACATAAGCCGCCCGAGGAGGACTTGAATCAGGTTAGAATTTGCATACTTGGCTTAAAACTTTTTACGATCTAGTTTCCAAACATTTAAAATGTATGAGTCAATTCAGTAATAGAAAAAAAACATAGTGACAGTGGATGGTCAATATCAGAAAGATTTATTAGTTACAAAAGCTCAATCGACGCGTGTGCAAAGGGTCAAATTTAACATGCAAAGATACCAGGACAGCTAAATGAAAACTTGTGATAAAAGAACGTAACGATGTATTAGTAAACAAATATAAGAAGAAGACGAACATCAATATATGTGACAAGAAAATCCAGGAGGAGTCTTGCGAAAGCTTGATGTGGAGAAAGACAATCATAGGCTTCTGACAAATACGACATTAAAATCAAAACGATAGGACAGGCCATTTCTTACACAGTTTTAGGACAGTATCCCCAAACCACACAAGCACGACACAGCTGTGCGTGTTGCGTGTCCGCACAAACAAACACAGATAGCCCGCACGAGGTTGGCCGAATGTAAGCAAAGTCGCGTGCGTTGCCGAAAGTACGCGTGTTCCATGTTGTGGCTTGTTCGCTCTTGTTCCTTGTCTATTGTGGCGTGTGATCGGAACACGGTACTTTGTGGTTTAATTAGGTGTTACTGAGTTTTGGAGTGCTCTGCTTGTGCCCACGGATATCGATATCCGATATATATGCTAGTTACGGCATAGAACTGGATTGGTATATTACCCTATCACCATTTTGATTATTTGATTATTCTTCGCACTATGATACTGGCACGTATGGGTGGAAAACACTTCAACAAACAAAAAATGCCTAGTGCTAATGTTGCCCTAAAGTATCGCGTTGCAGAGATTTTGGAAATGACGATAGCTATTTGAGAACTTTGAAAATATGACTAATTTTTATAAGTTTTATCGTACCTACAGCGAAAATTTGCAGAAAATATGATAATGGCAATAGGGTGACTATGCCAGCTTCCTTAGCAAAAAGTTCAAAGCCCTTAATTTAGAATTAGGTACTACAAGAAGTACTTCTTGTTGCTTGTCTTTGTTTGATGTGATTGGAACACGGGACTTAATAATCTACGTGTTAGTTTTAGAGTGTGTGCGTGTGTTTTTTAGAGTCCAATAGGATTAATTACTCAACCATCCTTCTGACCTTATTACTCTTATTAGCGTTCTTCCTCGGTTTAGCTCTCGTGGTCTGGCACCGTTACAGTAACCGTGCATTTTAACCGGAATAAAAAATTGCTTATGAAACTCAGCGATTGTGTATCTTTCTGAATGTCAAATATTTTTCGCACAAACCAATATAGTATATACAACATGACTTATCCATCCTTCTTCATTATTCACTTAGTCATTTGGATTCGCTTGTCATTCATTGTCTATTAAGTCTATTGATGCGTGAGATTGGAACAGACTTAATTAGGTGTTATAGACTTTTGGAGTGTATTAAAAACTTTCGAGAGTCATTAATTTACAATATTTCTATGCCTTTACCAATTTGGTAGGTGTCGACGCAGACCGACATTTTTTTTTTTTTTTTTTTTTTTGGAAAAAACGTTGCCCCACACTAGGAATTTCTTCCTGTATCGTGGGTGCGTTTACAAACATATAAACTCACATACACAAACACCCAGAGCCGGAACAACTATCTGTAGGTCATACAAATATTTGTTCCGTGCGGGAATCGAACCCGCGACACGCAGCGCAGCAGTCAATCGCTCAACCACTGCGCCAACCGTGCGCACGATTATGTAACGTTCTTACATATTTTTTTACTACGGCATCCATCCACAATAATCTTACTATTATTATAAAGCTAAAAGTTTCGTGTGTACGGCGAACGGATCTGCATGAAATTTGGTACAGACATAGATTCTAGTCTGGAATAGCACATAGGCTATTTTTCATCCCGGCATAATTCCCCCTTGGGATAACAAAACACTTTTCACGAATAAGTGTAATAAGGTGACTATTTTGGATTTTTTTACCATGCCTTTAAAAAATTTGCCTTTCTATCTTTTTTCCTACGCATGAAAGAAAACTTGCCCAATATCCATTATAAGGTGCCGCCTTTCCTAAACGGTGATTATATTCCACAAGTACCACGTCCCGGTCCCCGTCAAAAAAAAAAAAAAAACTTTGCCCCACACTAGGAATTTCTTCCTGTATCGTGGGTGCGTTTACAAACATATAAACTCACATACACAACACCCAGAGCCGGAACAACTATCTGTAGGTCATACAAATATTTGTACCGTGCGGGAATCGAACCCGCGACACGCAGCGCAGCAGTCAATCGCTCAACCACTGCGCCAACCGTGCGCTCAATAAACTCATGATGCATTTTCCATGAGACGATATCTACTACCTAAGTTATAGAGGCTGTTATACCTTTTGTTACCTATGTTCAGATTCTCGCGACTAGCTTTTGTTTCTAATCTTTAGGTACAAAAAACGTTTCTTCATACCATTGCGTGTACGCACTGCAACCCACAGAGCTCCAATCTGTGTGCATTGCCTATTGTTATAAGGCACCTCCTTCTAAGTGCTGCAATCTTTGAAAATGTGTTGCACCAAATATCTGCTATATCGCCTACTATCGCGCTGCGAAAATCTAATTGTGTTTTCTGATTGCTCCCATACCATGAATACTTAGAGAACTTTATTTGTAGTGTGCAAGTGGATATTTTAAACAAGCTCACGATGTCACGATGATTATTATTTTCGAATAATTTATATTTTGCGATGCTTGGTTTTTTTTTTCAAATCAATCAAACGGTTTCTCTAAACTTGTGTCTGAAACTGTCATCCGTACCAACCTAAAGGTTAAAATGAGATTGGTATGTACTTACTTCAAACAATTCAAACTTTTACATAAACATCAATCTGCCTAGCCGGTCGGTTTCCGACTATTATACCTACGGTTTCCAGTCTAACCGAAAGCATCTGAGTTTTAAAACAAAACTTTTCCATAAGCAGTGTATTTATGCAAGTTTACCTTTTGTAGGCTTTTGCAAGTTTTGAATTATCAATCTTTCTTGTTTTATTGAACTCAAGTGTGCCGTTGCTTGCTTCTTATATTACGGTTGATTGCCCGTTCATGGTAACATTTAAACTACAAAAACCACCCTAACTGCTACGAAATGAAGGTGCTGTCAATGTCATATGTTACCATGGAAGTCCGGTTGAGTGTACAAGAAGGCGGTGCGCTCGCGCATGGCAGCGTGGCGCTATCGGTACGCACCATCTGAAGTCTGTCGGAGTGGTCGAAGGTGCAGCCACTACGATGTTGTTAGAAATTACTGGTTATTTTCTATCTTAATTATAAAAGATTTTAATGTATATTTTCAAAGCATAATTTTTATATCTTTTGCAACGGTAGTATGTAATTTATTTTTCATGAACTCATTCAAATTATGTTTTTCAAAATAAACTATACTATCCAATCAGTTGAATGTGAGATTTTTATGTATATAATGATGGATTAGATATTTAGATCATAGTTAAATTACAGAGTATTGGTGTTGATAGAAAATAGTAAATATGTTTATTATTATTGAAAGGCGTTTGACCACTATCTTACCTGATGGTAAGCCATGGTGTGGTCGACGGTAGAGCACACTTAACCTAACCTAAGTAACCTGTTCAAATATCTTTATGATTTTCATATTAATAAATTTACTAATTTGGAAAAGGCTAGGCAGATGATTATATTAAAACGGTAAATATTAACCAAAAGAAACATGAGCAAAAAGGTCCGCTGCTGCCAGATACCCATTAAAAAACTCAGAAAGACTTAGATAAAGATAAGGACATTATCATGAATGAAATTATATGAATGAGCATAGCAGTACTAAATTCATTTGGAACATTCAAGAAATTTGATAAAACATTAAAGATCTCCAAAGACGACGTTCCTTTGAACTTATGGTAAGTAGATAAATGTTACCCAACACAGCAGAAAATTACTCACTTGGAATAAAATTTAGTAATCCTATCAAAATACTTGAAAAACATATCTTGACGTGTTACTTAAAAAAAACAAGTATACAATTCTAAGCCCACCGTAGTGTTGTACCGTGACAACTGACAAGCGATGAACGTCAAATTATTTGCTCTGCGCGTCAGTCGAGCGCGGGTCGAGCCGCAACCCTTGAACTGCTCCAAGTCAGCGTCAGACTGACATCAGACGTCACAATACTGACGTTGAACGTTGCCGTAACTTAGAAGCGTTTGTTTGAAGGTTAAATGAAGGCTTCAAGTATTTAGAAGTACAAAAAAAAGAGGAAAAACTTGTAGCAAACACAAAAATAAAAATCGAATTGTCAGTTCTGTTTTAAAATTGTTTGAGAGAGGATGGCCATTTATAACAGTACTTAGCGGGGTGTTAGTTCTGTTAGTTTTATATTTTTTTAAGAGAAGGTGGCCATATAACAGTAGTGGCATTAGAAAATCAAAAATGAGAATTCAATGAACCTGTACCCTACATAAGAGTAAGATAAACTTCACAGGTTGGATTGTAACAGCTGGATAATAGTAGCTGAGGATCTAATAAAATGGCATGCGATTGGAGATACCTATATAGGTAGGTATGACACCTGATGATTGCAAATACCACCGTAAGTTAAATAAATCGCGTGTTATTGTAAACTCTTTCTTCTCAATAAGGCAGGTGTATATTTGAAATATCTGCTCACAATATCTAGAATTTATAATCTGCCATGATTAATGCCAAATTTACGGTGACCGCAATAAACCAGTGATATATGTAGTTACTATAGGCAACAGCCTACACAGGTGTTTCTCATAATGATCCTGATGATAATGACGAAACATACAACCGGGGAAGGTTTTACTTAGTCTATACGATCAAAGTTAATGATAAGTATAAAGGTTACAGTGGCAATGGCAAGATAGGCAGATAAGCTAAAAAGTGGACAGATGTCATCAAGATTGATGTAAGAACATTCAGGTCAAGAAAAATTAACAACAGAGAAGAATGGAAACATCTGGAAGAGGCTTTTGTGTCACATAACACGCTAAACAATAAACCGGAAAATACGATGTACTAGTTTATAAGTTAACACAATTTTTTACTATGTATAAAAATGTATAATGTAAAGGTAGTTTTACCAATATAGGCTTAATAATAAAGGTTCACGTATCTTTGGTAACATCTCTAATATATAAGAGGCAAGCAGAGATGCGGCATCGGTTGTCAATTACAGTGATAAATGATTGGCGCTTAATACACTCGTTGTGACGGCAGTTCGTGGTTGCATGGCAGGTGGAGCCACTTATTATAACTGTCTAGTTCATCATCATCATCAGCCTATTAATGTTCCCACTGCTGGGATGCAGGCCTCCTTTCTGTGAGACTGTCGTGAGATGTGAGTGTGTCTAGCTAATACTTATGGATTAATTGAAGATCTGCTACTTTTTACGAAAGTTATGATTCGGGTCTACAAAATTAGGTAGGTACTAGGAACCTAAGTAATTTTAGATCTGAGTCACCTCTTGTATATTTGCAGTAGTAAAAAACAGAACCTAAGCCAGGTGTCCTATACTTGATTAGGCTGGTAACAAAGACTCAAATAATATTGTATAGTGGTGAGGTATTGCTACCAAATATTATGATATTACATAACATTTAATTGAGTTATACCAAAACATTGACATTGCTTTGCACCTGTTCAATTATCTAATGACAGTGATATTGCAGCCAATTAGTCTATTTATAATTACATCATGATTTGAATAGCTAATTAATTACACCACTTGATTCAAGGCCGAGATGAAATATTTATTATTTCGGTAGATATAAACAGAAGATTTTTAAATAATGGTGAGACAAAGATATCATACAGATAAATCCTTCATCCTGAAGGATTTATCTGTATGATATCTTTGTTAATAGGAACGTCTACTATTGGTTAAAAAGTGGCTATCGTATACGAATTAACAAATAAATTACAGTGCTCCTATTGATTAGGTAAGTAATGTTAAATAGGCACTATTCTTTAAGCAATTTTGCAAGATAGAATAAGGATCTGGTCATACGCGATAAACATGCCAAAGAAATTTCTGGATAATGATTTCGTACCAAGCAAAAGTTCATGAGCGTCACGCACATAATAAACATGTATTTGTAGCCGTCCAAATCTTAATTTTAATCATTTTATTAAGACTTTTCTTCATATTCTAAATTAATATTAAATTGTATATCAACTTACCAGTGGGTTTGGGAACGTTCCTCTTCACCTGCATCCACTTATAGGTGGGCACAGCCGCGTGCGACGCGTGAGCCTGGTGACTCTGCAGATGGCTGTGCGAGGTCATGCACTCCTCTCGCGGGAACCCATCCCTCAGCCCTCCGAACTCATCCTTAGGTTGATAGTGTTCAAAGTCTGGACACGGGAGTGGAGAGCCCGCGTGGTTGTACTGCATCGTGGTCTCGTCCACAAAGTGCATGTTGTACTTCGTCTCCAGGTAGTGGTTGTCTAGCTTGTGCTCGTGCATCACCATCTCCTCATGCCGAGGCACGTCCTCTCTGTGCTTGAACGGCTCTGGATGAGGAGGAATGGTGTGTATCGGGTAGTTCGGCTGTAACTCTCCATAATCCAGATTTGTATAACATAAACCAGTGTCTGTGCTTATTACAGGAGTAGTAGGATGCTCATGCGTCTGCCCGTGAAGTAAAGGCTCGTAGTAGTGCCCAGGAGTTTCGTAATACCCCTCGTGATAGCCCTCATAAGGTGGCTGGTATCCTGCGCCCTGCTGGTAGTACTCAGCCCCCCCGTACCCGTTCTGCTGGTTGTTGTACATCCCGACGTCCATAGTCATCATGTTTGTCACGATCACCGTGTCTGTGTCTATCGACAACTATATCTTACATCACACACATCACTATTGCGCTACGATCAAAGATTTTACGCGACGGCTATTGGCCTCCCGGAATTCGGACCGTTCGAATTTAAATCGGGCTAGTGCCGCACCGCGCGCTATCGATCGCACGCCCGCACGCCAGGTGAACCGACCAACACTGATCGCGGCACGCACCACGGCATAATTTTTCTTAACCACACCTAAAACTTTGATTCACCGTCCCTCTCTGACGAGTCCGAAATCTCAACGCCCGACAAAGACAGAGTTATCTTAGACAGTTTTTATCGTATCACGATTTGATAAGAGTAGGAATTTTGATTTAATGTAAATAATGGTAGTCACGGCGGATGATTTCGTTAATGAATGCGTTCGACGTCAGTTGTGGACTGAGCGTTACGTGGGCAGGTAGAGCTGATTCTGGAAACTTTTTGTGCGATGGGAGGAGTCTTTGCGAAGGGTGGAGCTTGTTGCAGCGAGGGACCAATGAGGGAGTTGTGTTCCGCTCTCCATGTTGGATTGGTTGCGTGGAGATAATAGTGCGAATCTGGGAGGCTGGATGCGAGCGGCGGAGTTTTTTTTATTTACTTTGTGTCGTTGTGAATGGTCCTCGCCGTTTATACTCGGAGTGCTTTAATTTATCCTGGTGACGTAAATCGATTTCAAGGTGGAAAATGTTACATATTATTCGTTATTGCCGCTGCTATATTCTCTGGCAGCTGTCCTTATATATCGCCTACTGGTTTTATTTTACTTAGAAAATATAACACTGAAGTCCACTGAACAATTTTTAGGTAAATTCTCGACTTCGCCATTTTATGCTATGTCTCTTCTGCCATCGATTATTATGATTTGATTTTTAGGGTCCCGTACCCAAAGGGTAAAAACGGGACCCTATTACTAAGACTCCGCGGTCCGTCTGTCTGTCGGTCCGTCTGTCACCAGGTTGTATCTCATTAACTGTGATAGCTAGGCAGTTGAAATTTTCACAGATGATATATTTTCCATAATATAACAAACGTCATTTTTTTGCCGTTACGTTAATGGTACGGAACCCTTCGTGCGCGAGTCCGACTCGCATTTGGCCGGTTTTTGTTATTACTTACTTCGTTTCAAAATTCAATCTTGTGGCTTTCTTTTGTCTTTTTACTGTCATTGTTAAAAAAGGTTTGTGTCATTGTTTTTACCAAGAAAGAAAGTTAGGGTTCCGCCAAATTCTTTATTACTCGTACATGGTATGCCTCAATGCCTCTAACAAAGCTATATTAACCTACCTATTTACTTGCATCATAATAGGTCAGTAGATATATATAGTAGATGGTTTCCGAGAGTGGATAGTTTAATAGGGTAGGAACTCAATTCTCTAGAGCCCCAGAGTCCAGGGACGTTGAACATTGCGACTTCAGCTAAAGTTTCCAATATGGGATTTGGAATTCCACAATACATGTAACATGTACCTAGGGGCAAATTTTTCAAAAGTCAGATATTATTTTATCTGAAGAATAAATAAGTGGATATATTTTATAATATACAAAAGCTGTCGTCCGCCATTTTTAACCGACTTACCAAAAAAGGAGGAGGTTCTATGTTCGACATTATGCTTTTTTTTATGTATGTTCACCGATATCTCCGTCAATTGTGGACCGATTTTGGTAATTATTTTATTGTTTAAAAGAGTATGTTCCAGAATTGGTGAAGATCTGATGAAGAACTTCGGAGATATACAACAGAACTCTTCAATAAATAATGGAATTGCTGCAATCGCATGTCTGTTTATTATTTATACCATTTCATAATATAACACCACGCCATGTACGTATGCTCGCAGATGTGTACAGTTCACCTTGGTACCAAGGTGAACTGTACACATCTGCGTATCCCGTACCTACACTCTCATTTCACCGTTTATGTTCAGTTTCATGATATTCGGGTAATGTTTTCTGGCATTATAGGTACCTTACTAAACTACTTGCCTGTTAGGTAGGTACAACTAAAAAGTGAAAAAATAAAAAAAATATTTTACAAAAAAATACTACCGACTTGGCTCTTAGGGAGTACCTACCTACCTATAGCAAACTGTGGAAACTGTTTATGGATCATGCTTTAGATATACCCTCAAATAATCAAATGTAAATTAAGATCGTATAGGAATGATTGTTATTTTAATTGTTTGTATTCCAAATAAAGAAAAATACGAAATGAATAGGTACCTAAATACATTTAAAAAAGTAACAATTAGTATTTAGAAACTTAAATAATTAACTATTTACTCTAAACCTAACTTCGTATACATACAAAAACAAATATATGAAAAATAGACAAATTGGCTACGGTATTCTACTAGTTTCACACTAACAAGTCTATTGTTTGTGTTCAAAGCCTCCAAAACTACAAGGACACAACACACATGTGGGTAGGTAGGTAAATTTCTGTTCTGCATCTCAATTTTAGTGAACATCGTCACCCCTCAGTTGTCAGCTGTCAATGGGTAATCGATTACTCTTATACATGAGAACACTTTGAAAGAATTTCCAAAAAATCGAACCTTGCTAAATTGTTTGGGAATTGTATGGTGTTCCGTTGTTTGGAATCGAATCTTGATTTCGTGTGTCGTTTTTCTTATCTTATATATCGAAAGCAAAAAGACTATTACTTACATTTTGATTTTATTTTATTCGTAGAATAGCTTTTTATCTAGTGGCTTCACTCCAGTGCTCTATCTTTCAGGAGTTGATATTTTTCTGGGATTATAAGTAGCCTATATGCTTCTTTCAGCCGGGCGAGCATGGCCTCTGTAATAGGCTTCATTCACGCATTTAATTACGGTTTTTGCTCCCAAACTGTGATAAAAATGTGTGACTCAAGCCTGTCATAGTAGGTCGTGCTCGCTTGCCAGGCTTGTAAACTGTCCATATACAAAATAACTCGTCGGTCCGTCGCTATCTATATTTCTGCGTGAAGAAAGGATCAACCAACGAACACACTTCTTGATCTTGATTTATTTAGTAGATAGGGTAACTATAGTACCTACCTAGACAATATTTTCACCTACTTCATCATCAATGTTGGGTATAGGCCTTCCTTTTTCTTCCTGTATCAATACCCAAGCTTCTGTGTCAACTTCATCCAGGTTCTATTCGCGACGGCAACTATTTCGAGTAACCATGCACTTACTAATAACTCCATATCTAAGCTACTCTCAGACCTGTCAACTTGACCCAGGTTTTCTACTCGAGGGCAACTTATTTCGTTCAACAATGCACCTACTACTTAGATACCTACTTACAGATCTGTAACCAAATTATAATGTCAAAAAAACCGGCACCTGATTCAAGTAGTACTCGTACTAACATATATTACTGTCTAAACATACGATGATTTATTATTACGAAGACTTGCTGACAAGTTGAAGTCGCCTACACTTCTTGCTCCGACATTATTGTTGTTGCAGGTCTTAATTTAGTGCACCGGTGTCGTGGGTGTAGGTTTTGTATGCATTTTTATAGATTCGTATATAAATATACTGACTATACCAATATGGAAAATAATAGAAAGTAACAGATAAAGTATAAGGAAGTTGCAAATTTCATAGTTACGAGTATAAAGGTTTAATTCAGAAAACACCACCCTGCATGATTTACAGCTAGGTAGGTTCTTAAAGAGTGCAAAAAAAGTGAGTAATCTAATTTCGCGTTTGAATATAATTTATTATGCGCATAGTACACCGAAAGAAAAGAAGAAAGACAAACTGAAACTAGGAGGTCTGATATAGCCCAAGCGTTTTATGAAGTTTGGCATGTATTTTTATCATTTTGCACTTACCAGAGATTCAACTGATGCAGTAGAAGGGGCAATTAAACTTGGAGTGCTTCAAGGTAATGCCTTGGGTCCAGCGATGTTTTAGGTAGGTTACATTAATTAATATTTGAATGTCTTAATTATATTGGGCAAAAAGTATTCTTCTTTTTATTAATACTTAACTTATTCATATTTGCGTAACCCTCAAACTCAACAATATCAAACCTTTCAAAACCATAGCAATAGACATTACTTTAGATAAAAGACAACAGCGTGGCGACAGTTGTCCGTTGAAGGTGCATTTACAAGAAAAACCCTTGCGGTACACTTCAACTCCATGTTAAAAGTGATAAAGGTGGTATTTGAATGAGTAGTAAAGTTAAGATAAAGTTGTGAATATTATAATGAGGTTGGACGTGTTAATGCACAAGACGAGACAGATAACGCATTATGGGTGTAACGGGGAATAAAAAAGGATGGGGCTTGTGCACTGAATATTAAAATTTATCGAGAGTCAGTAGAGAGGTCACCGGCTTTTCATATCGAATAACTCAAACTGGGAAAAAAGATACTATACATTAAAATTTCAGAATCTTTCGATGCCTAGCAAACAATGTATGTAATGGATTATATTATATTTATACATATATTCCCTCTCACAGTAACGATGTTTTCCTAAATGTAGCTCTTTTCAAACCTTAAAAAAGCTTTTTGACAAAAGATACTGAGTCAAACAACCAATTAATCGCTTACTGATTTGCGTGAACTTAACATTTTCTAGAAAACCCTTAGAATCGACATAAACACATCGACTCCAACCCGTCCCTATTCCTCACTTGTTTTCAATTAAGTTATCGAGTGCTCCTATCTCGCTCCTTCGTAGCCAACTATCCTATTTCTGTCTCCCTCTCCCGGTTTAACGGAAGCACTGGACTTGATCTGATGATTAATGGAGCAAGGGGTATATTCGCCGGTATTGTGGCCCTGGTATAATGTCGACAGCACCAAAGAACAAAAAGACAACTCCATTTCTGCGGATTTCTCTTTTTACCATAATTAAATCTAATATTCTTTACATACTTCATATTTTTTATTAGGTAATATTTTGTCGCGTATTTAAAGACAACTACCCCCTATTTTGAAGAACTAACGCACACACGAAAATCTACAGTAGTAGAACGTGTATGCGTCCTACAATTTCAGATGACTGTTTCAGCACGGGCGGTCGACTTTTTTAAACTAACCTACAACCTACATTTCATAATAATAAATTACAAGATTCATTTATAATAGAAAATTAAATTATTGTTATGTTTGGCAAGAAAACGAAAGTGGTAAATGGATTTAGTTAAGTATCTATTTTGTGCATAGTAGATAAAGACATCCGCCGAATATAAAAAAAAAAAAATACCTGACATTTACTGTTATCTTCGAAATGCCGTATTAATAAACTATTGCAAATTTGAAGAAGCTAGCATTGTTCTTGTAGAAGTTATTTTCGCGTTAAAATCGCTCGCCTGAAAACTAGTGATTTTGTAGATAGCCGTTTGTTCATCGCTGCCGTCGATGTGGTCAGTGGCCATTAGGCGGATAAAGTGAGATTATGATGTTATTGAGATTGTTTAAGAAAGTTATGTTAGATTTGTCTTTGTTCTTTGTAAATAACGTTGGTGCTTTCTGTTGTGATAGATGCTTTCTTTGGTATCTTGTAAGAGATCGCTAGAATGGGCCCTGTTATTTTGTGTGACAATATCTTTTAAATGTGCTGGTTTCCGTAAGATTTTTGGAAAAGTTAAAATAAATTTATAAAATGTATTAAACATACCATCAGGCGAGATCGTTCTCAAGTCTGGACAATTAAATACATTAAAAAGAATTTTCCTTCGGTTTGGTTCTTGATTGTTTTACAAATAGAAAATGTATTGCTGGAGGCTGAAACTAGAGATCAATTTTTTTCTAAACTATTTTAAAGGAAAAAAACTGGGCTGTAAAAAATCAGCAACTGCTTGTGTAGAATAAATTACATTTCGAGTTGATTTATTCAACTTACACAGTTATAATCCACAGTTAAAAATAAATTAACATTCGGTTTTTCGGTGCACCATTTAAACTTTTAAACCATCAAAAGCAACGATAAGCACGAAATGATTCGTGTGTATAAAACAAAAAGTTTATAAGCTTATGTTAAAAGCATAACATGTTCCCGGCATCAACATTATTATATTATAATATAAAAAAACCGACCGAAGTGGACAACTCACCTCCATTATTAATCAAACGACACGTCAAAACACTATGATATCGTTATTCAATTAAACCTTTGCTTTTCACAGCCCTAACATTTGAAAACGAACTTTATTTTCTGGGCCACAATGTCTAATTTCTTTGTTAGAATATCAAGAGATTTAGGACTTTTTGCTGATGAAGAAGAGTTGCGAAGTTAAAGGAAAATCGACTTTGTTTTAATGAAGAAAAGTTGAATATCGTATTAAATTAAAGTGGTGTATTTTAATAGCATGTCGAGCGATAGTGCATTGTTTTTGTGTTGTTATGAAGACGTCGGGTGTCAGCCAGGCTTCATTGTCTCAACTCGATATAGAACACTTTAATGTGCTCTCGCTGAGTTTTTTATGATAAAGTCTGTCATTAATAAGTGGAGAAAAGTATGAATTATCAAGTTTTTGAGTGCCTTAAATCAAGCGATTAAGAAGTAATTTAATGGAAAGTAATTTCAAATTATATTGAGAAATGGACTTTTCGTAACGTTGACTGAAATAAAACTGAAGGTTTACGTTTGGTATAGTTAATGTTAGTTACAAAGAAGTAGGCTAAATACTATTCTAGTTAAAAGAATAACGCCTTTAATCTAAATAATTTCCTCCACTAGAATCAACCTCGACTCAGCCCTCATTCAAAATGTCACGACTCAAGATCTATTCCGTAGTCGTTCCGACTACAATTAAAATTCTGATTCTGAGTCTAGTGCAGAGGAGGAAGTTGCTTTTGAAAGCTTTAAGTATACTGGTATTAGTGTTCAGTTTGAAAAAAACCTTGTGTGACATCAACTTTATTTGTTCTAAAGGTCTCATTTTAACTGAGATTATGGGAAGTTACTTTCAAATGTCTTATGAACTTTTGATAAGTCAGTGACTCAATACAATATTAATTTGGCATGGAACTTCAAATTATTCGCAACTTTCACGTAGCAGTCGTGGCCGAGCGGTTAAGGCGTCTGACTAGAAATCAGATTCCCTCTGGGAGCGTAGGTTCGAATCCTACCGACTGCGGACACTTTTTGCAATTTTATGAAGTTGATTGATAAGATTTTTATTTTCATAATTTTGTAAATATTCTGCAAATGAAATCTATATTATCGACGGAAAGAGCCATTACAATTTAGATTCTACTTTGTATAATCAGCAGTATCCGACCAAAGGTGGATTTGTGGCCGAAGCCTTGGGTTGAATAACTCTAAGAAATACAGTTTAAGATTGGCAGCATTTTAACCGACTTACCAAAAAGGAGGAGGTTCTATTTTCGATTTTAGGTTTGTTCTTTTTTTTATGTTTTTTTTAACTTTGGCCCATTTTGGCCGTAGCCGAAGGTTTGGCCGAAGACGGCCGAACCCGAAGTCAACACCGAAGGTTCGATCGGACACTAAATCAGCATATAAAGTATACACTGCAGACACAGGCCTGCCTGTGAGAGGGATGGAAGATAAAAAAAAATGCGGTTTGATAGATTGTGGATGTGACCATCACAAATCATCGGATTTTTGTTTCTATCACATTTATGTAGGTACCGGGTTTCTCACATGTTTTCCTTCACCTTTTTGAGTATTATTTTTCAGCTTGACATTGAGAATATTAAGGTACTTAAGTTTAATTCAGACGTGCTCTAACATACTATATAAAATTATATTAACATAATAGTAGGTACATAATGACGATAATTGACAGCAAGTTAACATTACCATGTTAATTAATATCATGTAATCAGACACCTTAATAAATTGGTCACAATTAATATCTATTTATTAGGTTGGTAACACACTGTCATACTTTCAGACCATAGACCATGATCTAACGACAGACCACACATAGTATCTTTGAATGAGGATTTTTGGTGTAACGATTAAACTCAGTTATTGGGTTGTGAGGGATAGTCGCTCCATCCATGTAAGATGCTGGTAATCAGCCGTATTTTATTGTGTTGTGTGGGCGATTGAGTCTTATTTATTTCTTTCTGATTGGTAGTGAAACAACTTCCTATATTACTGCATCGCTGATATTGAGTCATGCCTTTTATAATCTCTATTTGGTAGATTGTAGACTTATCTACTTACCAGATTAATACAAATCCTTAGATACGGCTTTGCGCATAATGACAGACACTTATATGTGCGATTATTTATACAATAATAATTTTCTATGTACAATCGAAGTCGATCCTCAATTATTACTATAGTGAAAATGTAAAATGATTTAATAAGTAATAATAATTTAATTTAGACCACAAATAACCGATACTTTGTGGTTTTATTTTGACAATGTGCCAACAAACCCAACCAAGCTCAGTGTCACGACAACCGTCGTCAGCCATATCGACTACATCTTATAAAGTGTCAATTACTGCTCGCGTTTAACCGGCCTAATGCTAAACCACTGTCAAATCAATTAGCCGCTAATTAATCACGCGCGGCTCCGTCACGCCGCGCTGACAGCGCCTGTCTGTGTGACAGCTCGCGTTTTGACAGCTGTCACTTTGACATCTCAAGGCCTAGTCACGGTTCAAGGGTGAAATAGATGGCAATGGAATTTATAGGACTTCCTTGTTGGGATTGAGATTCGTTTGTAAAGTGTTTTGATGGAATATTACTTTTATTCTCATATTCTTTCAGCTTCTGCCGTTTTCATCTTTTTCGGGCGCCATCAGAGGGCAATTCCTAAGCTCCTAATTCCATGAACTTTAGGAACAGCCACAGAAAGCAGTTCTCACTGTCGTCTTATGGAATACCGAAGACCCAGGACAGCTCATACGAAAATTCAATGTCACATCAAAGCACTATCCCGTACACCAATAAAACCACCTTCCCACGATCTGGAGTTAATTTTATGGTGTCATTAAGGTTGATTACACGATGCCGCCGCCGTATCAGATAAGAGATAGTGTAGAACAATATTTGTATATTGATCGCCAGGAAACAATCGTCCTTTGTATTGGCGGCAAGATAGTGAAGATGAACCATCATGGGCCATAGTTTAAAGTAGATGATACCACTCACCAAGGCAAACGTTCAAAACTCGCCTGAGTGGTCATAGGTTTCGAAATAGTTTTGACTCCCCTAAATAAATAAAAAGCGAATCTCTTTTGTCTCTACATTACATCGATTATTTTCTGATTTGTTGCTACAAGGTTCCTACTGTAGATTCTGAAAAAAGCAGTGGCTAAGAAAGGATGAATAGGACTGGCAGGTCGCAAAGGTGACCTATTGATGGTAACTTTACAGCATGCAGGCTGGCACAAAATAATAGTTCTAGTTGGATTTGAACATTCTTATGAATTTAAAATAAGTAATTGAGAGATTCCCGGGTTCCAACGGCTGTCAGGCGGTTTTTTTAGTGTTTGCATGCTTAGTATATAGAGAGAGAACGAAGTGGCATAATACCGCACAGTACTATTGTTGGATTAATTCAAAGCCAACTAAAGATTATTCCATAGCTCTCTCAGGTCGACGGCACGAACTATTTTGTGCGCGGGATTAAAATACATGCTATCTCATCCGACAACACATGCGAAAGAAATAGATGCTGTGGTGAGCAGTAAGAAGCTAGTTCGCGTACGAATTAGCACTTTTGCAATTTTTTTGCGAAATGGATGATGATTTATGACGAAAACGAGCGCGCGAAATTTTATAAACAGACCTTTGGGAGTATGGATATCATGAAAAAATGTTCAATGAATAGTTTTTAAAATAAAATGACTTGCAATGTTGAAATTCTAATCTATCCCTGTATGGTGGCTGTTTTGCAATTTTATTACTTCTTATGGTATTTATTTCCGCCCAAAGATGCGTTAAAATTAGGTTTAAAATATGGAACTTTCGACGCTCATGACTTTCAAATATTTTATTTTTTTGTTTCCATACAGGTCTAGATAATGATGAGACAAATTTTTTTTTTTTTTTGAGCCTACGCCGTCAAACAGTGGAGTAATCGCCATACTACGTTTGTATGGAATAACGATCAACTAGTGCGAAGAAAACGTTTTCTTTTCCCAAATTCCCCTCAAAAGCTTCACAGAATACAAGTTCCGTATGAAATAATTCTCTTACACAAGTGTGCAGTTAGTTGGTCCGGGGCCGGAGCCCAGAGTCCGGGACAAGATGGATGGTCCCGGTGCGGCGGCATCCCGCGGGACTATCGTACGGAAGTTTACCTCACATTTTTGGTCGAAGTGTTGGTTCTGAGACGGCGAGAAATGTTGGGTGGTTTGTATTGTATGTAGTTTGTAAAACATAAGTAATGGTTGAAGATTTGTATAGTGTTTATGGAACCTGAGACTCTAGAGCTAGACAAGATTTAATTCTAAGAACGATGGTGATTGCTAAAACTTAGGGGATTGATCACGTGGCATTTTGGTAGCGGTTGGCTATCCCATACATTTGTGACATTTTACCAATCGCCCCGCCTTTCGATTCCGTCAGTATTTTGTTGAGAATCGTAAAGAAAACCACTTTGGTTTTCAGGGGTAAGTAGATATTCAATTATATCTTGCTGTTTACATTTAGGTAATTAAAAACGTTTCTGACGCTGACAATAAAGTGAAAACCATCTGCTAAGAGTCTAGAGAGGTAATAACAACAGTAAAGACGTAAGATGAATTCAACAGTTTACGTAGATATACATAGACTGGGACCACATCACATGATATATGTCCATGTGGTCATGACACTATAAGAACATGGTAAAGGAAGACGATGTCAAGAATATGTTTCTAAGTTATAGTGACGCCAATCCATCTATTTTAGTGGCATCGCATCTACGTGAGATATCGTCAAAAGCAACACATCTCTGGGTATGTATCGCGCAAACAGAGTACAACGGAAGTACTACACCCGATAGCGCGGTGGTGGCAGATAACGAGGCCATTCTGACTTGTTTTAACTAGCTGATAGGTTCGATGATCTTGCCTATTATGATGACATCGTAAGTTAGTGGCATAAATTTTCCAAAACGTTCATAATATACATAACATCATGCCTGTATGCTACAAAGGGTTACCAATACTATGAAATGTGGGTACATTTCGCCAAGGTAAGTTTAAGTCCCAAAACATTAGTTATTTCAATAGCAATTATCCCAGTTCCCGATTTTTTAAAGGTGCTTATAATTATATCAAACTCTACTATTACTATTTCTGAATTGAGTATTTGAGTTTAAGAACGTATCAAACCCTATAACGTTAGTGTCAAATTTTGACAGGTTTTCGGGCTAAAATGAAGTTTGACTATTACTCAACTCGTTATTAACCTTAAATACTTAAATCAGATATCGACCGTTACATTCAAGTAGAGTTAGACTACAGAACAGAAAAAACGCCTTCTTCTGTCTTTCTCTGTTCTGTGAGTTAGACACATGCTTAATTCTAAATTCTACTTCAAACCTAGCTACTTTCCCATACTTTGATCTCAATTTTTTGTGTCGAATAAACACCTTTTCTTTTCTATATCTTGGATTAGTTAATCCAAATCCCGCACGCCAAAATTCAGACTAACTGTTTAGCTTGGGGCTGAAGGCTAATAATACTTTAAAATATATTAAATAATACTTTGGAACCTAGCTATATTTAAGCTAACCATGCTATCTCAACTTGTGGCTATATATGTGTACCTACATAGTTACTGTATTGCTTAGTAAAATGGAAACTATTTATATAAACAAAATTACGTAGCTCTGTTGTCTACAGATCTTTCTTTAGGACTCTGCAATTTTTCAAAAAGAGACCTATCATCAACTTCACTTTCAATATTGCCGAAATGCCGAATGTTTAGAAGCATTTCTTTGTCATCGACGACATCTATAGAGATGCCTTTGTAGTTCTTATTATTTTGATTCATATTTTCCTACTAATTAATGCGCCACCTAACTAGGTACAATGTAAGTACATACCCCGACCTATCTATGTATCAATTCGATAGCCAACAAACACATTTACTTATAGATAATTATAGTGATTTTTATAACACGTACCTGATTCTTATCAGCTTGTGTTTCTTAATCTTCAAGTTCGATGTTATTAGTCGATTTATATTTTGTTATTTTTCTTATTCATTTATTTGCGTCCATATTGCCCTGTAGTTGCTTAGAAAAAGCCTGCTATAATTTGTGTTGGTCATTGGATCTAATCCATTTCGCTCTCTGGGATTTTTTTCTTTACTATCTCAGACATACTTAGACTTGCATACAATCATTCTCATATGATTGAAACATTACATTGTATAAATTTAATATCTTTAGCACTATATAATTTTATGCAATAATAATTTCAACAAAACAACTTTATATGTAATGAAAAGATAACACAAATGTAAAAGATGGTAGCAGTCATTTACAGATTACATTGACGTAGGTTCAAGATAGTAGATTTAATCACAATATTGGTATCTTGCTGCAGATTACTAAAATACAATGTTTACCTAAAACTATGGCTATAAAACATTTTATTTATTTATTTATTTAGGCAAACCAACTAAATACACACAAGGACATTCAAAATACTTATCATTAACACATATAATAGCACTGCATGCATCTAAATTATAGGTAAGCACAGCAATTTATTTAGATCTCACTACACAATAATAATTAATGGTGGATAACAATAACAATAATATAAATAGCAATGATAACAATGACAATGATATTATAATTATATAATTATCAAATTGATTTTATTTAAATAACAATACATCAGTTTGGAATCACGACCAAGATTTATCTTTATTGAGAATTTATTTATATCAACATTATAAATTAGAACGAACGTGTCGAGTGTTACTAACAGTAAAAATATCAATTTAATAACAAAAATAAATATGGATGACGTCATCGGTCGGATACGGTGATAACATTTGATATTTCATAAGTCGAAAATTTTATATTATCAGTGTCAAAACAGTGCTTATCATATCAGTGGCGTTCGGTAAATTAAAATTGTACCTTTAAATCCTCAAGTATCGTACTCACTTTCAGAAATAGAAAAATTGGTTTCGTGTATAGCTTCAGATTAAAGAAATATTGTTGTTTCAGATCATGGGTTAATCCTTAGTACCACTGCCAAGATATTTTCGCATAATTGCAGTTACTAACAGCACCATCATCTTCCTGCTTCTGTCCGGTCTGTCCCATGTTACTTGGAATCAACACGCAACATGTTTTCTTTTCTCATTCCTTTCTTTCAACCGTCTCGCTATCACTGAATTTTTGTTTGATATCATTCCTCTTACAACCTGTCCGTTTTTCTGTATCATCCCTCTATCTATCCATTCATCCATACTACTACCATAAGAAAAATACAGCCATAAAAGCGGATCAATATAATGAACTATTCTTACCTTTTTCAATATTTTTTCCGTCTTTCTGATCATCCATTTAAGTTTTCTTTTCATCCTCAATGTTCGATATTGAATCAACTACATAACAAGTATCAACTAAATTCTTAACCTCTTAACATTTAGATGTACCTGTCTCCTGTCTACTATCTCTCTTCTGAACAGGTTCCAAATTGATGATAGCCAGCACCTAATATAATTGACAGCCAAATATCAAAAGACTTGCAATTACAATACCGTGTTGTAATAATTACTGTCGCATGTCCACATTTCTATCGCTTGTTTCATATATACCAACTTATATATGCCACCGCGACACTCGAAATTGACTCTTCATCCTCAGTTATAAAGTTGGTGTTGTCGATCCCAGGTATAAAGATATCGCTGTGAAGATACTGGTCTGTGTTCACATCATATATCATGTTTATCTATGAACAAACTCGGTAGCTGGCAATTATTTTAGATTTCGTCGCCTCCATGGATTTTGGGCTAAGCGTTATCTCTGGTAGGTATTTCGTTTTTAAGTGGTAAATTAATAGACACAAATGATTATAGTAAATTGAAAGACAGCAGTTTCTAGATATTTCCCAGATCATTTATTGTCCCTGGTAATAACAAGGACTCGGGTGGATTTAACTTTGACCTAGTTAAACATCACTTAATATAATATGGTCATAAAAACACATGAAGATCTGACCTTCCTGAAAGAACTGGTTCAAGTAACGTTGTCGCAAAAATTCCCAAAAAGATAGAAATGTGCAAGAAGGTTTACATCCTACAACTTGAAGAACTTAGGAAGTAGTAGCCAGTACTGGCCAAGCAGTAGTTGATCTAATGAAGACCATTTCTGAACTAATAAAACATTGTAATAACTTTCAAAATGAGAAACAAATGAATCCAATAATCCTTGTTAAGACAAAAACAAATACAGACAAACTATTTTTACCAAGGGCGTCACGTGCGAAAACCAATATACAGCGATCTATCTGTCCGACCGTATTAAGGGATTAGGAGAATTAACTACTGGACAACCCGTTTGATAAGATATGGCGACGGACAAAGACATAAATCTAACTAGATGACTCTGAACTACATGTATGTATGTCGCGTAATAAAAATCGGAGTAAAATTGAGCTCTTACTTTGAGCTGTTTACATCAACCGCCTAATTATGCCATATTGAGCTGTAAAAATCTTCGAAAAAATTTGGCCGGGACAATGGAAACATGTTCTTTCATCGGTAAGTTAATTTGTTCTTAATAGTGTGAAAAAATGGCTTGCTTGGTTTTCATACAGATGGAGGGAATTGCATTATCTAGTTAGACTTATGTCTGTGGTCACGGATTTGGTCGCACTCAGGCTTTCGTTCAACAATAATGTTATTTTTGTAGGTGAACACGGCCATTTTTGGTACGGATTTATTAATATCTTGAGATGGCATTGAGATTTTCTTTTCGATGACATGATTGCCTTGTGTTTGTTTTGCTTTATTTTTGTATACTTACGAGTATATATCGTTATATCGCTCTTTTGCCGTTAGTCTTTTTCTTTCTACAAATATGTGCAGTGGGACCTCAGGCTTTTATAGTTTTAATTTTTTAGAGATTATAATTATAAATTTTAGAAATTATATAATATAAAAGGTATTTTAATGTTCGAAATCTAAATAATAACAGCCGCATGGGTCGATCTTCAAGGTTAAGCAACGCTTGACGAGGTCGTTCCGTGGATGGGTGACCATTTCAACATAACGAGATTCCTCCGTGCCTCGGAAAGCACGTTAAGCCGTTGGTCCCGGCTGTCATTTGAAGATCTTTGACAGTGGTTACGGGTAATCAAAGGCCTTAGACCTGACACCAGTCTTGACAAGAGGTATCGTGTTACCCAGTTAATGGGTTGTGGAGGTCAGATAGGCAGTCGCTCCATGTAAAACACTGGTACTCAGCTGAATCCGGTAAGACTGCAAGCCGACCCCAACAATAATTGGGATAAAGGCTAGGCAGATGATGATGATTTTTAATGATCGAAAGTCAACGTCCAGGGAGTCCACATTAATATCAAGAAACATATTAGAAATATTTCATCGCCATATCGGCAACTACTCTTGTTTGATTATTTGGAAGTACCTAGAAATCAGAGATTTGTGGGTTTTCTAGACTGAAGCTATAAACGATGTCGAATAACTTTGAATACTCGAGATAATCTCAGATATGAATCGCATTTTGTTGTTATTTTTAGATAATAGTATTATCTTTGTTACAAGGAACTGGATTGAGAGATATATTCGGATTATTTATATCGATTGTCCTCAAGGATTTGCAAAAGAAAACACTCTTCAATATAAAATATACTTCTAACTATATACTTACCTATACGGGTAACTTTAAAAAAATGGAACAGCGTTTGCAATTATTTCAGGTACCCTAAAGGACTAGGACTCACTAGTACCATAAAAACCCATAAGAATATTTAGATTTATTATAGAAAGCAGGTAGTCAAGATTGATAAAGATCATACATTTCCAAATTCAGACATAGTCATTAGTGTTCAAAGTAACTTCATCTTCATAAAACAAAAGAAAAAAAAAAATACATAACCGAAACAGATTCAATAAAAATGGCAGTGTCGACGAAAAACAATATTTTACAAAAAGTTTACACTGTCAACCACTGCCCTTGAGTAACACCACACGATTGTAAACTCTATACCTCCAAGACAAGGTTGAATTTTCTTTGTAGTATTTTACCTTTCCTGTCAATTATGAATGAAGAAAAAAAGTTACCTTGTCTTTCTAATTACGTGATGATGGGCCGTCGACAAGCTCGGGAGATAAACAAATAAGATGATACTTTCCGGTCCGGAGGTAAAAAATGGAGGAACAAGACTGTACATCAGATTGTCTTTACTTTGAAAAGTGTCAAACGATTCCATCGCGAAGGCTTTTATGATTTTTTGAAGATTTATTTTGAGATTAATTATGATAATATTTAAGTAAGTGTGACCCAATGGTTGTACAAAATTCTATAGTTCTAGTAACATTAGCATTCCTTTAAATGTAGCAGTAACTAGGCCTGCTACGAGTACTTGGATGTGATACGTGAAATCAAACTCATACTGGTCATGTAGGTTTATAATCTGAGCAAACTGTTAACAAAGGTACACTTTTAAAACAATGTCTATGACTTTGAGCACTATATTTTAACCAAGCGTCTCAGGCGACGACCATCGACCGAATGCGTCCGCTAGAAACACTCGACAAATTCTCGAGTGTTTACCATAAAAAATTATCGCCTCCATGGCAGCTCTTTGGCATTATTAAAACATATAGGTATTTATATAAAACAAAAACCCTAACAAAAAACCAAACTGTAACAATAAGATCATTTGTTTTTATTTAAAACAAGCCATTCTAATTTAAAAAGAATCAAAACATAACAATCGTCCGTCCTGACATCGTGTGGGTCCCTGCACACGACTCCAGGTGGAAACCTAACAATCGGGTTCCTGGCTAATCGTTCGAGCTTATTAATGACTTAACTACTTTAATAACTTTTACAAACAAATAACTTACCTTTAAACAGAGTAGTGTCAAAGTCATAGTCAAATCATTCTTTTAAATTTCAATAATTTTTAATTTAAGATAAAATTATGATATTGATTCTACTGTCCATTCGGAAAGGTAGATTGTAATGGAGAAGAACGGACAAGAAACTCCACACTTACTCTTTTAAAAAAATATGTTTTACAATATTTTGAGGACAATGCACCTCGAGCTTATTACAATATCATTTATTTATGATTCGCTTATCCTCACACTGGAACGCCGTGGGGCTATGACACCAATGGAGAACAAACGTATCATTATTATTTATACAAACCAAAAATTGTGAAAACAAAATAGCATTATTGAACTTTTAACAATAATACAATTGTAGAAATTATCAACTTCTTAATGAATATCCAACATCAAAGAGTAAGTTCACGACCGATCATTTGTCGTGAACGAACACTATCCCTGAACAATCCGTAAATCAGGGGCCCCTAACATCCTGAACGATCAGTAAATCAGGAGGCCTAGCGACACCAACAAGAGCCGATCAGTTAAATCTCATGTTGATAGCCGAAAGGACTTTTCTCTTAACCAGGCAGCAGGCGTCCCTCGCACCATCAGTTCGGAGGTCCCTGACTCTCACCTAGTAGCATACCTCTTGACACCAGCAAGAGCCCACGATTTACGCTCAAGCTGATAGCCGAAAGGAATCTGTGAACCATCTCGCGACACCAACAAGAGCCCACGATTTACGCTCAAGTCGATAGCCGAAAGGAATCTGTGAACCATCTCGCGACACCAACAAGAGCCCACGATTTACGCTCAAGTCGATAGCCGAAAGGAATCTGTGAACCATCTCGCGACACCAACAAGAGCCCACGATTTACGCTCAAGTCGATAGCCGAAAGGAATTTTCTCTCAACCAGGCAGCAGGCATCCCTCACGCCTTCAATTCGGCGGTCCCTGACTCTCACCCAGCAGCATCACTCGCGATACCAGCAACAGCCCACGATTTGCGCTCAAGCCGATAGCCGTAAGGACTCTCTTAGCCAGGATGCCTCGTGTCCTGACCTGTAATAACAACCAATAATATTCTGTACATAACAGTTTCATAAATTCGGCTCAACCCAACATGAAGGGTATAATTAGTATAAGAAAGGCTTCATACAGCCATTGATTTCCCAGGATGTAGAAACACAACCAATCACATTAACCTCTGAAGTTTAAACTGTTAAGTTGGCATTCTATACCCATACCAACTGTTTTTTAAATCTTCGACTAAGAGTATTCTACCTGACATAATATTATTTAAAACAATTATTTGTTTTAAATCTCACTTTTTGACAGTTACTTCTAGCAACATTTAGGTATAATAAACTGGCATTCTTATGACTTCATGCAAAAATCTCCAGCTACAGAGGTGGTAAATGGTACAATCGGACCACTGGTTACATGAATCAACGGTTTCGTACGCTCCGTTGTTGTTTGGCGTCTGCTTTCTGCATTGATTGGTGCGGTATCATTTTTAAAACATACCAATTCATGACTAAAACCTCGCTAACATGGTGTGGTTTTCCATCATTATACCCGTAGGTACTTTAATTGCCCGTTTGTTTTAGGACTAGCTACCTCGTTTATGACGTATTTCATACTATGCATCAATTTTATGCGTGCAATAATAGGTACCAACATTGTTTAGCAATGTGTCAAGGTTTTTAGTATCCAAATGATTTAGATTATAGAACCTTAAACGATGGTTGTTATACCAAACTTATTGACTGTAGGTACTAGTTTGTGAATGCCACAACAAGATGTCAATATTAACACAAGTTCAAAACAAAGCAACTCCTTCCCAATATTAAATGTTATAGAGATCTTATCGTCCTTCTCATTTTTTCTTCTATAAGTTCACCTATGTACCACATGGCAGGAAGCTCAAATAAAAATTGACTTTGTTGTCTTTAAAAGTCTCAGAACTGCTCCGTGAATGAACATTAATACATCTTCCTCATATTCACCTTTTATAGATCTTAAATCCAACTCAATAGTGCGACTATGAACTATTAAAGATGTTATAAAAATATATCAAAACGAAACCAGCACTGTTGGGTCGAATGATTCCTGGTCCTTCATCGTATTATAATATAATTACAAATAACTTTGCTTAAAGATGATATTTTCTTAGTCATTTAACTTGGTATCAATTTAGTAAGGTGGTGGCGATTAGTGTTCTCATCTTGCTTTCCTAAAATACACGACACTAGGATAATATCCACTTAACGTTTTATCATTTGACTATAAAGAGTTCTTATAACTTTTGTAATAAAATATGTTTCTGTGATTCTTTCTAAATCAATTTTGTAAAAACATAATGTCTGCTTTATCGCGTTATCTATCTTTTATAGTTTGTATTCTCTTTGTGATCTACTACAATGAACCCTATCAAAATCGCAATACCATAGGAATTGACAGTTTGACATAAGTTGTATATCAAGAGAACTTTAATATTTTAAGTTTGTTATGCATAAATTAGGTTTACTGTACCCTTTGAACTATCTTAATCTAATATTTAATTAGTTGTGGTGGCCCAGTGGTTAAGACATCGTCTCTCGAGCTGGAAGGTAGTGAGTTCAAATCCGGAAAAGTGCCGATGTTACTTCGGTCAGTGCGTTCCTAATATTTTCTTATTTTATCTTGGACATCGGTGTGAAAGCCTGGACTTACAGATAATATAAATTGGAAAAAGTCAAACCGCCTCAAGCAAGAGTGGTATCAATACTCGTGCTGTCTCTGTATGAGAAGAGGCCTTTATCTTGTAGTGTGACAGTAACGAAAGGTATTTATTTTTATATTTGTTATATTCAACCAAACACTAATGACTCAACAATTTTAATGACCTGTAATCCTCTCTCTGTAGAAAATTAGATTATAGGTATGCCGCTTCAGATACTGGAAAAATTAAAACTCAAATTGCATTTTACTGTAAACATAGGGCAGAGAATGGTTAGTCACATGACCTACCACTATATTGACATTAACAGTCTTCACATTGATAGCCATGTCGCGCTATTCCAGATCCCTTCATATTCGTGGGCACATTATAGTGAGATAAAGTACAAAACAACTTACACTACTGTTTTATTTGTAGGTAATAATTATTATCCATATACCGATTAGAAACAGACTCTATTACTCATTATCTTGTTTTGTTTGTATTATACTGTCTTTGTTGTTTAATCTTTTAAAATAAGTTTTCATAGCTTTTGTGCCGTATCACTACTGTTTTTTTTTTTACTCTGTCATCTATACACTGTTACTGTAGAACTTTTCTGTTGCACGTCCAATCTTAATAGAACATGTGCACTTCACAGCGGATTAGTGCTATGCGAAAAATGAGGTCCCTTTTTCCTTACAATAATTGAAACACCCGGGGTTGTATGAGATCGGTCCGGACCAAGTTGGCTGCGTTCCCTACTATTGAATAAATACTGTAACACCAGATTGAAATGGGCATATTATACACAATTCCAAAAAGAAAGAGTGGCATAGGTGTTTTATCTGTAATGCTTTGAAGTGGCTACTATGTATTTCGCTTTGATAAATAAGACGTTATTTTGCGTAATAATACACCTCCATAGATTCGTTTGGCTGGTTCTTTGCTAATCATTTTCCAAGGTCTAGCTGTAGTTTAGTTCGTAAAGAAACGCGTTCATAACGTCTCTTTCCATTCTTGGCAAATAAATAGAATAGTACCTACTTCACCTTATGTGGCACGTCTTAGCCAAACCTTGTAGTTTTCGGATAGCAAAATGAATGGTGATACTTTCAACCTAGCATTTAACTTATATAACCCAACATCCATCCGATCCGATTTATGGACGAGGAGTCAAAGATCATTTTTCTGTAGTGATTTTGGTGCGCTTTGGTTCACAGGTGGCAAAGCTAGATCGTTCCTAAAGTTCTGAATACTATCAAATAAAAAGAAGGACTACGTGACCTGTCAATCCATGCGTCGCGGTCGCGCTGCCGCAGTCCACGCCTCGCTTTTGCTCTTCACGTGGCTCGGTGCCTCGCCTTCACACCGACGGACGTGGAGATGCTGCGATGACGGCTGACCACTCGTGGCTCGTTGCCACGTTGCGACGCGTTGCGCAGGTCTTCGGCGGCGCGAGCACAGTCGTCTCGGCGACGAGCTGCTGCGGCGACGCCCTTCCACCCGTAGCACGTTGCCACGACGTGACGCGTTGCGCAAATCTTCGGCGGCGCGCAAACATTCACGCTCTCGCCGTATTTCCTACTGCAGCATCTTAAGCTGCTTACGGCCCGTCTCGATGTCCACTTCTGGGCTTCAACCTCGCAGCCGGCTTCGGCTCCGCGTGGCAGAGTGGGCCGTGGCCCGTCAATTTCGGCGTAGTCTGAAATCTCGTAGCCAAAAAGAACTTTAGAGCCGTAGGTTATTGCATTTGCCTATTGATAAGTGTTTGTAAGGAGACGATAAATTTGCATCCAACCCTTTTTCAAGTCACTCATCACTCAAAAGGTATAAATGTGGGTTTAACAATTAAGATGTACAGTAATTGCCTAGACATTACGTTCATCATATTATTATCACCAGTTACGCATGATTATCATTTTCTTTGTTAATGTTATATTATACAAACAAGCTTTGACACTTAATTTGTCCTGTTCTAAAAATAAACAAAGGGACTTTGGTTCTAACTGTAAACACTTGAGTCCCATGTGAGGAATGCGGTATCAAGTGTTTCGCTTGGGGTACCGGATGACGCCCTGCTTGATAAGCGCCGCCAATACCCAATCTGACTAAATTCTGAGAGATCTATATAGACCAAATACGACACAATTGTCTTTGTTGATTATTATTAAATAACCTTATAACTTCTCTGGCTCACTCATCTTATCGATAAGATGCTAATTAATGACTAGGATTCGTACCCAAGACACATAAACCGACAATTGTTTAAGGTGTGAACAGATTTAGATTTAAAAGTGCTCACACTGTATAACTCTTGATTATAACTCACAAAACTAATCAGTAATAGGAAAAATGTGATAGACAAGCCAAACAAGATTTCAAAACATTAACGTTCAACATGATGATACATGATGCTGGCAAAATGCAAAAGCAAGAATGCAATGGTACTTAATTGTTTAAGTCAATGTATCATCTTAACAAGACTATGGTCTCATGGGTCTCGTTATATTGTAAAGATCCGTGACTGACCAACATCAATAATTATGATCACATCAATCAAATTATAATAACAATTTGGGCGTGTACTTACGTTTTGGTTGTTCTTGTCACTTCTGAAATGTAGCAGTAACTAGGCCTGCTACGAGTACTTGGATGTGATACGTGAAATCAAACTCATACTGGTCATGTAGGTTTATAATCTGAGCAAACTGTTAACAAAGGTACACTTTTAAAACAATGTCTATGACTTTGAGCACTATATTTTAACCAAGCGTCTCAGGCGACGACCATCGACCGAAATACCGAATGCGTCCGCTAGAAACACTCGACAAATTCTCGAGTGTTTACCATAAAAAATTATCGCCTCCATGGCAGCTCTTTGGCATTATTAAAACATATAGGTATTTATATAAAAAACAAAAACCCTAACAAAAAACCAAACTGTAACAATAAGATCATTTGTTTTTATTTAAAACAAGCCATTCTAATTTAAAAAGAATCAAAACATAACACTAGATCTTCGCAATGTTTGCCCTTACACTCATGGTCATGACTTCGTCGTCATGATCCTCCCTTAATTGTGAAAAACATCAGAATTTTAAACAGTTTTTTAATGCAGGTTTACCATTACTATTGGTAATGTTTTCTGTTGTTTTCGTTTCTTTATCTGTTTCACCTGTTAAACCTTCTTTAGCTAGTGCTTTGACAACATAGCCAAACTGCCATTTCAGGTTCACAATTATTTTGGATGATTTTTGTTGATAATACTTAACACTACTGTACAGGTTTTTCAATGATGCGATTGCTTCCACCTTCAGCCTGGCCTTTCTTCAGATAAACATAATTTGGGAGATGATATAAAATTCTGTGAATAGCATATTTGGCAAACTGGAACATTACCATATCTCTTAAACGGACCTTGGACAGTTTGCATATGACAAAATATACAAAATAGTTATTGAATGCCTTGCAGACACCTTAATACTTAGCTCCAGATATAAGAACAGATTGCAGCAGATTTCACTTGAGATAACAGATGGTATCGGAGCTCTAATCGTAGGAACCGGATCGAGCTTATAATTTGTAAGCGTTGCTTTTGTCTCCAACGTCAAATGCTTATCTTACATCTAATGGGTTATGGTTATGCCTACCTGTATGAAAGAGTTGGGTAGAATTGCTGTTAGAATATCACTAAAGAAAATTGTGGCCGCACTTATCTTTAGATTCAGGTATTATTTACTCTTATGATATCGACTATGGCCCGATTTCTGATTTGAGTGAATGTTGACACATTCACTCAAATCTCTACTTTGGCAGTTTTCAGGCTAAAGTACAGCTTGACAAATTATAAACTTAAAATGCTTAATTCAAAAATCGCCGAAGTAGTTCTTGAATTGATAAGCTGTGTATGCTGTATATCGTCATTCCGTTAGTTAGTTTTTAAAAGTCCCATGTGGTACTCCAGCCATTTTCCGGGCACAAATCCAGTATTCCGGGCTAAAGTCTTGGTAAAACCCTATAGCACTTTTCACTATCTGTGAATCCAACCTAGGTCTCGAATAATTGCGCTTACTGCCACAAGTTCACAAAACTAACGACCAATCAGAGCTTTATAATTTATTGCACTATGAAATCATAACTTAAAATAAATCTATGTGCAATCAATGAGACCAAAATTGTGCCGGAATACAAATTCCTACTTTGCATAAGTCGCGAGAAAAAAATCTGCAACAAACGGTGAGCTTATAATGGTTCCCTTCGGGAACGAAATCGGAATCCTAAAAAAGATCTGTGTCACAATATTTAACAATATGATTTCATAGTACAACCAGCTTGTAACTCTATACTGATGTGGTTAACAAGTTTTTGTGAGCACGTTACAAGTTACAAGCATCGTGGTGAACCACGACACGCGTCTGGCGAGAATTATCTTTTTTGTGTTCACTCATTAATGTTCGTCTATAATTCAAGGTCCGTCAAGTTCAGCTGGATTGATTCAGGTGCCTTAATATAGTAATCCTTAGCTTTTCCTGATTCGATGTAGTACAGACTGTTTTGAAAGAATGGTCATAAAATCATCATGCTACTTAAATATGAATTATTTGATGCCCAATGAGTTCTTTCCTTTTTATTGCGAATACATTTTTTTAAATAATTTATACGCCCACTGCAGAGGTGGCTCAGGAAAAGAATACTTGGAAGAATTTGGGGGAGGCCTTTGCCCAGCAGTGGGACAGTATATGAAAAAAAAAACTTTTAAAAGTTCTAGCGCGGCCTCCTCGTACCGGATGATGCAGCGTCGAAGACCTCAAGATAGACCGATGACCTAGTGATGCCTGCATTCAATTAGAACATAACAGTTCCAAGTGGTGACGCTTGAGTTTTCGGCTGAAGTCATGAAGCTGATGAACTACATATTCAGTTTGAAGAATTGGATATCTGTTCATTATCAAATCTCTTCAATCTTTTCTCATATATCGCTGCCAACCTTCCCATATCTTGAATTCTTGACAAAGTAAAATCCAACCCACAGGTAACTCCTTAGGGACCAGAGCTAACACACGGAGTTCGACGAAATAACTCAAATCCCATAGGAAAAGCGAATTCCTCTATGAATTAGTCAAACTCCTGTACAAATTACTGACAGGTGAAATACCACTCTTCATCTACAGTTATGAAACTCAGAGCTGTTAGATTTTAAACCTTTTTGCTGGAGATTTAAGAGTGGTATATTGTTTCTGCAAGTGTACGTGTAATGTGGGTATAGTAGTATGGTTTTGTTGAACACGCGCCTCTCAGTATGTGGTCATACAATCTTTTAAATATTAGTTATATTAACCGCAAAAGGTTTTCTTTCTTCAATACTTTATATCCACCTTTTGCACCTTTGTTACGAGTATATTGTTTTTAATTTCGTTCTTATCTTTTCTGATATATTTGAAGTATAAAGAAAGATTAACGCTTACGTGAGGGAAGTATAACGGCTTATCTTTTATTATCGTGAACACTAGAATAGTAAAGTTTGTTAATCGTATGTGTCCTATGTAGATAGTTGGCAATATCTTTGGTAAACCTTTCTGTCGCCCTTGTGCATATATGGTCTCATAGAAAACAAAACACAAATAACAGTACCATACCATATCATAACTTTAGTTTAACAACGCCATTTCCAACTTTTTTTGTCGGCTTTCTAGTCTAACTGGAATTAGTTGAAAACCAGTATTTTACATGGATCAAATGCTTATCTAACTTCTACAATCCAGTATCCCTTGGGTAGTCTAGTTGAATAACCAGTCTACCTAACATAATTGAAAATGACGTTGTTAAACTAAATGTTATGAAATGGTATAGTAATTTGTTGGTGTTTGGCAGTCGTTGGGATTGTCCGATGCACAAACGTCTGAGAACTTCTGCTGAGAACATAAGTCACACGAAGGAGTTACGTAGTACCCAGTAACTTTTAGAAGTTAGGTATATAGCATTTACTCCATGTAAAATACTGGTATTCAGCAGCTCCCAGTTAGACTAGAAAGAAGCTCGCCCCAACACAGTTGGGCAGAGGGTAGGCAGATTGATTAAAATTCAAAATTTTGTAGTATTCACAATTTGGCTCACCCCAAATCCGAGCCCCACAAACACAGTTCCCAATATAGGGCGTCTGCAGACGTACTTACTTGTGCAAGCTGGAAGTACTTGCGCAAGCGTGCGACTGTGTGCGTGTGAGTCGAGCGACGCTGACTGCAATTTCCTTGCACGTCGACTAGAGCGCGTTATCTGGCCATCGCAACACCTTGTCTATCAGCCACTTTACTCGCGAAACTTAAGTAGATATTCAGTGTGTGTTTGGACTACTGCAAACGTGAGTTTTTTAATTGAAGGTATTCTTCAACTGCAAGATTTTACTGCTCTCATTTATTTGTTCAAGCAGTGTAATTGAGGTTTTACCATAAAAAACGACGCACAGAATCTGCGGATGTCAATTATAAGCTTGGCCCTTTTTCGATCCGATTTAAACATAACTGCCGCTGCTGTTTTGCCTACCAGAAAACCTGGAGAAATGTGTTATTGAGAATGGTCTTAGATCAATAGTACAGCAGGAACTAGCGAGCTGTCTCTAACCATTCTATTTCGTTTGCTAGCCTCATAAACAGGTGGCTGGATAATATTATATAAAAGGTATCTTGTCTCTCATACCTAACAGATACATCTACTTACTTTCGTTACGGGATCCAAGTGAGTCATTTCTTCGAGACTCATCGAACTTCATTGCCTCGGGGCTTTTCTGGTGGTATCCATTTTATTCGTAGCTTTCAAGAGTTGCAGTGGATGGGGCTTGTGTCATAAAAAACCTACCTAATGATGTATGTCTTTTAAACCGAGTGAAACCTAAAGGGTGATGTCAATATCGTATCGTGTCTGGGTTTCTACCTGCCGTGCCGTGAGCCCGTGACACCGAACCGGCCCGAAAAAAACGAGATGCCGTTCCGAATCATTGAACGATTGACGCAGGTGCAGAGGTGCTCAAAGTTTCGCAGTGGAAGACTCAATATAATTTCATTAAGGAGGCACGAAATCTGAAATTAAAGAAACGAGCAGTGGCTTAAACCAGAATTTAATTTCTCAAGACTAACGATGCATGTAAGTCACTAAACCATCTAAGACTTCAATCGCTTTTAATGAGGAGAGGTAGAGTACCTATGGTGCTTTCGACATAAAATTACCACATTCCTCAATTTAAAACCCCAACTTTCAAGAAAAAGCATTATATGTTCAGTTCCAATCCTTGTAGCACTGGAAGAAGTCGATATATTATCACTTCAATGTTAAGCCACAATCTGTTACTTTAATAAGCTCCTTTAAAGTATGAATTTAATTTTAAAAATCATTTAGGATAATGATTTTAAAACAATAAAGTTATTTTGTAAATAAACTCATATGCACCTTTATAAGTTTGAGCACCATGGCACATCCGCTGACGTGCGACAGCCCGTGTTGTTGTGACAGCTCGCCGGGACGCCTCCACAAGAATTGCTGTTCCGTGCCTCAACCACTATGAAACAACTCTGTTGTCCGCTGTTGGTATGTACAGAACACACCCTTTGTCCACTCTGTGGTGTACTGGACAGTGGGAAGTGGACGTGAGAACTTCGGGGAATACGATGCACTTTGGGGAATTACAAAGACATTTGAATGTGGAATGTGGGGATGATGTTTTTTTTTGCAACTATGGGGAAGTGTAAAGGGTTATTTATTACTGGCTATTGGCACACTTCTTTTGTTTGTGAAAGGAATTCATTATGTTTTTTGTTTTAATAAGTCTTACCTGTGTAATAAACCCCTACCCCTAACCTAGTTGTCATAACAGCTAGTCGAGGTTAAGAGGTTACTTCAATAGGTTAGAAACATTGCTTTCACAGTAGTAAAAAATCTTGTAAGGAGACGAACGTGCTATGGGGCGCCTGACAGACATAGTATCGCAAGCGTAGAGTTCTAGTGAAATCCAAATAGTCAGCAATGTGCAGTTGATTTGCCAAACTCGGCAGTAGGTTTGTAGCAATATCAGGTATGGGCGATATTTTTCGAACAATCAGACAATTGAAAACTGTTACTCTATCAGCGGCAATTGAATGTTAATTTGTCTCATATGCTCCTGTCAAAAATTCAAAATACTGTAGGTATGAACAATCTCGCTAATCAATCCCAACCATTTTTGATTTTTACAATAGTTAAGTATATCTGACAGCATGTATTCTGAGTTGTATGTGAACCTGTCTGTAGGTCTTAGGTTCCTTTTTATTTTGGGACCTTACACCTTTAACGTAAACCGCAGCAGTATTGATTTTTGGCAGATTTATTGGTCTATTTGTGACTTCGAGAACTCTCTTACTGAAAGCTGTAGGCACCACATTCCGTTTTTTTAAGTTGTCTCCCAACAATGTAATGCCAGCCCTTTCTTGCGTAACCATGACACGGATATCAGAAATCATTGCAGCTATCGCATCGCTATAGCTGCGTCGCTGTAAGCCGCTTATCAGCGATACCGACTGCCACGTTATCATAATGTATTAGCAATTAATCAATTTTACGCTGCTTTTGTTTTAGAATTCCGCGCAAATTGTTTAATTACAATATAAGGGAGATATATTACCATTTTGTTGGTTGACAGTAGTTATGAAAGAGATTCTAGAATTATGAAGCATAGATTCTCTAGAGAATGCACCTGACAACTGAAAAACTATCTGCTTTCCTTTATAGGTGACCAATCTGCAGAATAGCTAGGAGTTAATCTGATACCGCTTAAAGACTGGTGACTTTATGAGATGCCATAATATGTCAAAAAGAGAAACCTTTTAAATAATAGTAACCTAACTAATAGCAAAGCGAATAACGAGTGAAACAGAGATTTATGAAGCTGGGTATCAGGAAAAGCTTTTTGCTTAGAATTTAAAGGAATTTCAAAGGGCAAGTGTGATGAAAGACTTTAGTTCTCGTGATCATGGCGCTTGTAACGGTGCCGAAATATCGAGCTCTCAACCAAAATCAAAATATAAATGGTAAATGTCCCGAAACAAATATTAATTCTAGGTATTAACAGTTCGTATATTATCGTAAATGATTCAATACGAGTATGTAAAGATCATAGAAAGTAGCGTTCTATAGTTTATATCTACCTCCTCGGGGCAATAAACCTGAGCTTATTTATATAAGTATCCTTATTTCCTCACCAGCAAATTGCCCTGAAATATGTTACATACGGAATCACCACTCCTAAACCCGTTAAGTTTTCAATTATAGCTATCAGCCTCGCGTATCATGGTAGCATTGATGATATTCTTTTGATTTTAACAATAGATACGTATGTTATGTTTTTGACTATATCTTGCCGTCGGCGTCTACGTAACGCCTTGCTTTTATCAAATTATTATCATGCACGTATTACATGTGGTGTTTGGTAGGACTTTTCCTTATGGTGAAATCACGAAGGGCTTAAATTGGGAGGGTAGCTGCATCTAAGCCCTCGGTTAGATGATGCCGCGCGGCATACGCGGTGGGTTGGCGCGTTGGTCTCAAATAAACGTGGCCTGCTTCTGCAAATAGGTACTAACGAAATACCTATGCATAACAGGAACATAAGTAGGTATACGTATATTATCTGTGATAAAATTATGCTATTATTCCCCGAAACTGTAGGTGGAGAGTAGAATTAACGGGGCTCCCACTCACACATTAAAATAGTCTAGAAAAGGGGCTAATAAGTCCTGTGTAAAAAAACCCAGACTGCTTAAAAAGCGAACTAAAAAGACGTAAACAAGAAGAAATTCATGCTGTGCAGTCGGAGGATACATATTCGCGAGCTGGTTGACCAAAACCAGATCTATCCTCCGACTGCTCAGTATTAATTTCTTCTTGTTTACTTATTTTTAGTTCGCTTTTCAAGCAGTCGGGTTTTTTGATTTTTTTAATTACCTAACTTTTTTTTTTACAACCTTTTAGTTTTTTTTTTTAATTAGGTACATTTAAACATATAAGTATTATATATTTTTGAAATCAATTCTTAAAACACTTGATTTTTGATTAGGAAACAAAAAAAAAAATCCTCCACAAAATGACGCCCAAAATCCGCCATTTTTTTTCTTTTCCAATTTTAATGTAACCAGTGACACTCGCAGGGTTAACACAAATCGATTGAGATAAGAGTCATCAAAATCGGTCAACGCGTTTGGTCTCTACACCACAACGCCACATAGGAACAAACATATATACATACATAGACTGATAAAACATTACCCTCCTTCGGCAGTAGGGTAAAAAACCGAGAATATGGGTATCAAATCGGACTGGTGTTGATGCATTGCTGATGAAAAAAAAACAATCATTCCTTTCCCGTGTTGGGAATCGAATCCATTTCCCATGCTCAGCTTCTTTACGCTATAGAACGAGACGGAGTTCTTCAATATTTCTTTTAAATAAATAACGAGTTATTTTCCTGAAGAGAGCCCTTAATATTTGGACCTGACACATTTAATAATCTGCTCAACTCAAAACCGAAACTCAGATAAGAAATCGACACAAAATAAAATTCCACAAAAATATTTGAGCAAACTTGTCACGTGTCACCCAGTTCAAAAGATGTGTATCTGTGACGGACGGTCGAATGGGGCTCACAAAAAGAGTATCAATGGCAAATAATCCTTGGAGCTTAAACTAACAATATTAGCCACAACAATGGTTTAATCTTTGAATCGGTAGCTGTAATGCGTTTAAACGTCCTTTTAAACGTTTTTTCCAAACAAGTGTGACAGGTAGTTTTGATGTGCGGTGACCCAAGCGGATGATTTTTAAGGCAGGGTGTAGAATGTGTATTTGCTAGTAAGAAGTACCTATAGTCTGTAAAGGTTTAAGTACGCACAGCGTTATTATTAAGTACGCACAGCGTTATTAAGTGTTTACTCCCTTTTCATTGTGATGCGTAAAGGCTATTGTGTACATAAATAATTGATATCTACATCTACAGTACTGTAGTTAGGGGATATAAATATTATATCATTATACTATATATAATATTTTAACAAAAATATTCAATTCTTCATCACCGTCTTGAACTCGAATTAGTAAGTAAAAGATTTCTGTACAGAAAATAGAAGCATTATAGCAATATCAGAGCAAGCACTTAATAAAAACTACTGCAATGATATTTTGTGAAGGCGTCGTCGATATTTACGCTTACTTAGGGACTGCTCTTTGCTTTTGATAAGGCGTTCGCACGACGTTGTCTATTACTACTTATGCCCTGATTATGAAGGTTAGAGGTAAGGAGAACCATCTCTGTGTATGAATAAGTGTCCGTGAAAATGTACTAACACGCTGCAGTAGCCACCGAGAAAATTTTTGTAACAATATTTTGACATATTAAAGTTTCTAACTTGGCATACTTCAATAGGTTAACAACTGCTACATTGATACCACACCATTTGCCTACGCTAACGCCATTTTGGAGGATTTTTGAACTATTATTTAATGTATAAAGCTGGAAATTTTCTCAACTTTCGCTCCATATGAGATCATTCTCCTTCCCATACCCCATATAATATAGAAATCTTTGGGTTCAGTAATATTATATAAGTGAAGAATTGATGGACGGACAAATTTTACTCTTACCGAAAGGACTATACGGCGTTTTAAGTCTAAGTAATATTGAAAGGCTGGTTTTCAATAGCAGTCACAGTTCGGCTCTAAAGCGCAGCTTACATATATAGGATCTCTACCAACTTTGCTTGAAAAACCTATATTCTCGTGACTTTCAAATTAACTTGTTTTATATTAACTGTTACTTTTTTGTGATGTGCACGCCGCTCTTTTCCCAACCACTTTACTTGTAAGCCTCAATCTGGAATAGGCAGACAGAAAAAGCTAGTCCCAGAGTATCAAAATCAAAAAATCTAAATCATTTATTGGTTTGCAAACATGGGTATTTAGTACATAGATGTTTTATTATATATCAGAGATATATCTAACTGAAGATGCTAATTTGGCTTATAATGAGTTTATCGGCACGTTCAAATTGTTCTATGATCTATGCTTCCCGTTCAAGGAAATCAAAATTAGCACATTTAATAAGCCCAAATGGCTATCAAAAGGTGTTAAATTGTGCAGCAAGAAAAAAACAAAACTCTTATGGCAATTTAGATTGAATCCTAACCATGAAAATAAAAAGAAATTTGCTACTTATTCTAAATTGTACAGTAAGATTATTAATCTAACACAGAAAGCACAGAATAATTACAAAATACAACAATCAAAGAATAAATCAAAGACTACTTGGCAAATAATTAATCGGACAAATAACAATATCCCTAAACAGCAAATTGAAAAACTAAGAATTGGTAATCGAACTATTCACAAACCTTTGGATATCGCTAATGCTTTTAATGACTTTTTTGTCGATAAAATTCATCCAAAATTGGATGCTGAATATAAACCAAAAACATCCATTATATCAAGAAGTGCTAAGTCAATGTTTATGGCTCCCAGTTCACCACACGACATACATAAAATAATAATGTCATTAAAAAACACTGGTAGTGTAGGTTTTGATGGGATTGCCACTAAAATAATAAAGTCAGTATCAGTCGAGATATGCAGTCATCTGAGTCACATAATCAACCTCAGTATATGTACGGGTGTATATCCAGAAGCATTAAAAATATCCATAATTAAACCTCTATTTAAGAAAGTAGATAAGGAATTGATGGAATATTATAGACCCATCTCACTCATACCAGTCATCTCAAAGGTATTCGAAAAGTACATTTACAAACAGTTAGCTAATTTCATTGAAAAGAATAACATATTATGTGAAGAACAAAAAGGATTTAGGCAGCATAGAACCATCGATATGGCAATTTATGACTTTTTGGTTCCGATTATTAGAAATATGGATAAACGAGTCGCCATATGTGCCATATTTTGCGATATGACGCAGGCTTTCGATTATGTTCATCATAATACATTGTTAAATAAGTTAGAAGCCTACGGCATAAGAGGTAACGTACTCGAACTAATGAAATCGTATTTAGAGGGCAGAACACAGATAACCGAAATTAGTCGCATCAATGTAGTTAATAAACATGAAGAGATATCACGGTCACGAGAACGCAAAATTACATTCGGTGTTCCACAGGGAAGCGTTGTGGGCCCGTTTGGATTTATATTATATGTTAATGATATGCCCACGTCCATTGAACATCCCTTAACTATGTTTGCTGATGATAGTACCATTACGATCCCGTGTAAAAACGTAAATATATATGAAACGGACATAAATGATTCTCTTGACAATTTAATTAAATATCTAGATAAGAATAATTTGAATATAAATTTAAGTAAGACTATGATAATGCACTTTAGACAACGTATGCCTCGTGTACCTAACCTTAACATACACTACAAAAATAATGACATTGATGAAGTAACTGATACCAAATTTTTGGGATTACAAATAGACTGCAGTTTAAACTGGAAAGCACATATTGACGGGTTGTGTAAAAAATTGAGTTCGTCTGCATTTGCTTTACATAGACTATCCTCCATAGTGGATACAAAAACACTTCTTGCAGCGTACTACGGTATTGCTGAATCGTACTTACGCTACGGTGTCATTTTCTGGGCGAACTCCACCGACAAAGAGACAGCATTTAAGGCTCAAAAAAGATGTCTCCGGTCAATGTTTAAACTAAAAACCACCGACAGTTGCAAGCCATATTTCAAGCAGTACAACATATTAACCCTGCCTTGTATCTATATTCTTGAAGTGGCTATGTTTGTGAAGAACAATCCAAATCATTTTGAGCGTTTGGCCGATGTATGCCCAAGAAACAGACGTGACAATTCAAAATTAAATAATGTACCGTGTCAAACCACTATGATGCGCAAAAGTATTTATTGCATGGCCCCCGTTGTTTATAATAAATTGCCAAGTGCATGGAAAGACTTGAAAACGTTGCAATTCAAAAGTACAGTTCGTAGGTTGTTAATAGACAAAGCATATTACAGTGTAACTGAGTTTTTAACGGACAATTTTTATCAAAATACCTCGAAGTTTTAATTAATTAATTATTGTTTTGCGTACGGAATATTTATGGTGTATTGTCTATGACCTGGAATTTTGATGTTTGTTTGTTTATTTGTCTTCGGACCACGATTCTGTATTTCTTGTATATATAACCTACTGTTACTGACAATTTTAATGTATAATGTAATAATTAAGTTGATATTTTTAATGAATGTTTTAATTTTAATAATTTTATTTAATGAGAATGACATAACTATTTGAATGTTCCAACAAGACTTTAAATTTTAACAATTTTAGTATAATGAAAATGTTTGCATGCCGAATGGTGAAATATGGCAGAACTCTGATGAAAACCTACTACTACCTACTTATGTATAACCCATATTTGCAAATAAATGCTATTCTATTCTATTCTATTCTATATAGTATAGTCCTCCATGCTCTACCGTCACATGGGCATGCAAAACATATTATTTAATTTATACAAATTAAAATATTGAACTATAATTTTAAATATCAATGAGAATTAAATAATACAAATTAATGTCAATCGTTTCAGTTGTTGTAAAATGTCACACTATTACATTAATGTCATCAAGGTTACAATAAAAATAAAATAAAAATGTCAAATGATATAACTAGCATGTCAAGCAATCAGTGATTCATCATTAAGGAAGTCGTCAATTGTGTAATAACTTTTTTCAATTAATATTTCCAATAGTGCCCTTTTAAATTTGAATACACTCATAGTTTTAATAAAATTAGGGACTTTGTTATAAATGCGCGGGGCATTGCCAAAAAAACTTTTTTGCATTAGTGCGGTTTTACATTTAACTTGACACAATTGATTCACATATTGAGTTCGTATTGGATTGCTTCTGACTGCCGACAATTTTTGAAATAGATGTGGATTATTTTTCACAAATAAAGCCGTTTCCAATATATATAAAGACGGGAATGTTAATATTTTCAAAGATTTAAAGTAAGGAAGACAGCTTTCTGTGGTCTTAAGACCACACATTGATCTTATGCATCGTTTTTGCATCCTAAATACAAGCGCCCTATCAGTAGACTGCCCCCAAAAAATAATACCATACCGCAAAACGGAGGCAACTAGTCCGTGGTATGCCGTTAAAAGAGCCTGACTATTGACTTTCTTTGAAAGTTGAAAGAGGGCGTATGCTGATTTACTCAGTTTTTTACATACTTCTTCAATATGAGGTTTCCATGTCAGTTTGTTGTCGATCACTATACCTAAGAATTTTGCTTTATTTGCTTCGTCAATGTCAGAGCCTTGGTAAGTAATACTAACGTTCGGGTTTTCACAGCGTTGATTAAAGTGCATAATTTTTGTCTTACTTAGATTTATTATTAAATTATTATTATGTAGCCAATTTATAATGTCACTTAAACAAGTATTAATGTCATTCTCATAGTTATTTATATTTGCACACTTTACAATAGCTGTACTATCATCTGCAAAGAGAACCATTTTGTTTGATGTTACTTTTGGGAGATCGTTAATATATATTAAAAAAAATGGCGGCCCTAGTACGCTACCTTGTGGGACACCATATCTTACGTGTCTCGGTTTTGATACATAAGTCGTTTCTAATTTAGTCTTTGGACATATTCTAGCAATTTCTGTACATTGAAACCTATTAGTTAAGTACGATTCTATTAGCTGTAGGACGTTTCCCCTTACACCATAACTATGTAATTTTTGCAGCAGAATCTTATGGTCCACAAAATCAAAGGCCTTTGTCATGTCAGTATAAATTGCACAGACAGGATTTCTCTTATCTACAGATGACATGACATTAGCTAATAAATCAAATAGTGCCATATTAATCGTGGTATTCTTACGAAAGCCCTTTTGTTCGTTACAAAATAATTCATACTTTTCGAAATAGGCATATAAAGAATGACAAATAACTTTTTCGAAAATTTTTGAAAATATTGAAATTTTTGCAATTGGTCTGTAATTTTTTAAATCGGTTTTGTCATCACTTTTATATAAAGGTTTTATTATAACCTTTTTAAGATTGTTTGGAAATGTGCCATCAGCAATACAAAGGTTAATTATATGTGCTAATGGTGGTGCTATTACTTCTTTGGTAAATTTTATTACTTTTGTAGAAACGCCATCATATCCAACAGTACTTGTGTTTTTTAGGTTGCCAATGATTTTTATTATGTCGTCAATGGTAACAGGTTGTATGAAAATTGAATTCAATGTCTGATTATTTAAATTAATATTATTCATCTTGATGTCAGTTTTTACGTTATTTTCAATTGTATCAATAAAATAATTGTTAAATTCGTTTGCAATGTCCATTGGCTGTGTAAACGACAAATCATCTCTTTTTACGCACATAATAGGCTCCTGTGGTAAACACACCTTAGATGTATTTATTATTTGCCAGGTAGCTTTTGATTTATTTTGGGCGGTATTGATGAAGTGATTATTTTGAGCTTTTTGGGTAAGTTTTATAATTTTCCTATAAAGTTTAGTGTAGTTTTTAAAAACTAATTTATTTTGTGAGTCAGGATTTAACCTATGGGCCCAGAGTAACTGCCTTTGCTTCTTACTGCATATTTTAATTCCATGAGATATCCATTTCGTTTTAATGTTTGTTTTTATAGTTATCACTTTTGCCGGAAAACATAATTTATATATAAGAGTAAAATCTTCCATAAAATTGTCAAAAGCTACGTTCGCGTCTGTGGCATCATGTACTTTCATAAAAGATAGACAGCTTAGATGCTCTTTAAAAGTAATCATATTTGTCATGCATAAGTCCGCCTTTTTAGTTTTCCAATATTTTAATTTGCAAGTTTTTTTTATAGGCACTTTAAGTATCTGAGCTGTATGATCTGAAAGAACTAGATCTACAACTTCAGCTTTGCAATCTTTCCAGTAGCTGTGGGCAAAATTGTCAATACAGGTATGACTACTTATTCTAGTGGGCGTATAAAGCGCTAGTTTTAAATTGTAATTCATAAGAAAATATTCCAGATCCAATGTAGTTTTGTTTCTTTTCAAAACGTCAATATTAAAATCTCCACACAAGACGATTTTTTTATTTGAGGACAAACAAGCTTTAGTTAAAATATAATTTAATTTTTCATAGAATACTTCGTAATTATGTTTAGGAATCCTATATATACAAATAATGATAATTTTGTAAGCTATTATCTCTACAGCGCAGCATTCAAAGATGCCCGAGACTGATTGATTTGCTATGCTCTTTATCTCTCTAAACTGAAGGCCTACTCTAACGAGAATGCATGTTCCTCCTCTCTTTGCATTTCTAGAAAAGAAAGCCGCTGGACAAAAATTTGTGATGTGTAATAAATCCTCATAACCCGTTTGTATAAAATGTTCTGTAAGACAAATAACGTCTATAAGAGTTCCCCTTTCGCATAATTCTACTAGTTTTATAGTCAGTAAATCAGATTTATTCATTAGTCCTGCTATGTTCTGATGTAGGATGTTAAGGTAATTAAAGAAAAAACTGAGAATTTATCTGTTGCGAAACGCTGGACAGGTCGTTTTTGGTTTGATTTTGAGGGTGACAGTCAACCTCTGGGCGCGTAGTATTTTGGTTGCTATGGCTAAAAATTAATTCTTTCAAATCTGATACAACAATCTCCAAACCATAGCTATTTAAATTTCCATGTAGTTTACTGTACGTATCATAGTCATAAGGTAGATTAAGATTTGAGTCCAGCAAATACGCATAGTTACACGTATTTATATCCAAACAAAGAAGGTTATTAAAATTTTCTATGCGGCTATTAAACAATATGTTAGCATTTGTCATGTATTTAAAAGTTGGTAAACAGATTATAAAGTTTGTATGATTCAATTTTTGCAATTTTTCTCTAATAAATATAACAAGTTCGATATAATTAATTGTTGTCCGAAAATCCTCTTCGCCAATATAAATAACACAATAGTCTGAGTGCGTAAAGTTTAGCACTTTTCTTTCAATTTTGTCAAGAATTTGGCGCAATCCACATTTTGGTTTACGATAATGACAAATTTCATAATTACATAAATGAGTTCTTTCAGCAATGGTATATAATCTATTCGAAGTTTCACTGCTTATTAGGCATATTTTGTGTTTTGTGGACATTTGTCCTTCAGCTCTTGTGCCTTGTGTGTATTGAGTTGTGTTTGATGGGATGACATTGATGACTTTGCTTCCAGTTTTACTTTCATTAGTAGGTGAAGATTGTTTTCTTTCTATTATTTGAGTTGTCTGTGTTTGTTTTGATCTTTTATTGATTTTGGGTGACATTATTGGTGTCTTTGCTTTAACTTTTGCTGGACTGTTTACAATTTTTTTGTAAAGATCATTTTTCTTATTAAATTCTTCGTTTATTGCCTTTAAGGTACTGTTTTCTAAAGATAACAATTCAATTTCTTTATGTGCGCTGTTTAATTGTGATGTTAGTTTGGCGATCTCATCTTTTAATGATTTTATTTGAGAGACGTCTTCGTCTTCGGATATATCAGGCAGACTACTCGTCGTACAGTTCAAAGTTTGTGAAATAATATCGCTTTCATCATTATTTGGCTCCGATCGTGTGCGCGTTCGACGGAATGTTATATTCTCCAAGAAATTCATCTTTACATTTAATACTATACTCAAAAATAATTACATGCGGTGAGGTTTGAACTCGAGTCACGGCGTTTCTTGGCACAGGTAGGTGGTTGCGCCGCTAGGCCAGACGGTATATTTTTAATCAGATGAATTTAGTGATCGTATTGTGACCGTAGGACGTGGGTGATAATTACGATTTGACGTCAGTTATTGGTTCCTGAGTTTGAACTTAAGATGGCGTTGACGTCGCACTGTCGTTCAGTTTCAAATAAAAAACGAATCCTTTCTTGTGAAATTTAGGTATTCTCTAAGTCCGTGTACATGAAAGTTATTAACGTCTATATCTGTACTATTGAGTCAGCAAGTCATGCTATGTACGTACAAATAACTTACGAACATCCAGTTTCATAAACATGAAGGTCACTGATTGGGTAAACTAATATCACAATAATCTTTGTTATTAGTGCACTATAACCATCGCTAACACTGTCACATTTAGTTTATATGTTTAGTTTCACTTTAACATGTATTTCACAGTTCGTTGATTAACTTAAGTAATCATTCAACTGTCTTAGAATTCTTGAGGAGATGACTTGGAAGGGAATATTAGTAGAGAGGTAGAAAAACAAGCCTTTCCCAATTAAACCAAATTAATTAAATATTAATAAATTCGGACTTAGTCCATGACATGTGACATTTGCTGATATGAATTTGGTAGTCATCAGAGTGCTCAGGATAGGAAAGGATATACGGGATTGTGCTCATTGAGAGCAAAACTAGTATTTTTGTAGTTCAAGAAGAGCTTCATTGCAATTAGATCTACAACGTTAGACAGGAATGGCAATAATAATAGATTAGAAAAATCAGATTTACACTAGTTTATAATAAGGTCAATTAGTTAATAGGTCTCATTAGGACCGTGCCCTTAGTCCGGGTTGCTGGGTGCCATCGAATTCGGTGCAGAGGATTAATAATTAATATTATTAATAATAAACGAGAATACACAGAGACATGTAATGAAAAAACAAACAAACATATACATGTAAAGTCATTTTATTTAAATTAAATCGAATTTCGTAAAAAATGAGGTATACACAACATAATAAAATATATTTACAATCGAAGACACCAAGACAGACTGCGCTATACAAACATTTGTATTTAAAGATGGTAGGTATACACGTATACCATACCATATTTTTACATAGGTAAAAATATGGTTAAAATATTTGTTTAGAAGGCGGGTTTGTTTCTTGCTTTTGTGGTTGTGTAAGTGGTTAAAGCTGAGAATGGCTTTTCCAAATCAACAAAGCCTTAAAAAATATAACAACAAATCACGTCAGAATTTTCATCAGGCATAAATCTGCCAATTACTAAAATAACAATAGACCGGCTGTTTCAATAACAACGTTGTATACAAACTACGAAATAGAGTTGCAAAATAAGATGATCCAGATATCATGAGATGAACAACGTAACGATCTTCACAAAAGATGTTTTGAATGGTGTTGTTCTTACACTATTTAAATATTGACACAGCATAATGTAATGCCTAACTGAATCATACAGTGAGTATAGGCTGTAAATGACATCATCACTCCTCAGGTACGAAACGATTGGGATCGTTTCTGGGTTGGGAAAAAGTATTTTGACAAGTCAAACTTATGACTTGGGTAATAAATATGGAGCTGGATGGATAAGAGGATTCAACAAGGATTCTTCATCCAAACATTTATATTTATCGTTACTGTCACAATTATAAATGTGTACATTTGAAATTATCACATTGTGTACTCTGATTCATTTTAATGAACAACAGTTGGAGTTGATTCAAGGATTTGGATATCAAGAATATAGAATATCTTGAACAACGCAGTCTAACCTTGGTATTGTGTAAGCGATGGCACTTTAAGTCATGTTATATATTTGAATGTACATACAACCTTAATATAAATTATTAATTAAAAAGTTTTTTTTTAAAACAAGCTTTTTTCGTATTTTCTCAGCAAACACTTTCATTTGATACCCATATCATGACAGTGCACAAAGAATAACTAGTACCTACGCCATCTTGGGCCGTCCGCCATATTGGATGTAGAATGACGTCACTTAGCTAACCATGAATTGTCATCCAAACTAAACGTGTATGCAAAATTTCATCTTAATTGGTGGAGGATAACTGCTTTAAAATTCAGTTGCAAGATTTGACCCGAACACACTTACATACATACATACATACATTGCAAGTTAATTAAAAGGACAGTTGGACAATTGGACAATGGAAAAGTATCAGTTTTAAGGAATTCGTATTTCTAACTTTATGGGTGGTTTCCCATCTTGTCGGTTTATTTAATCCGTGGTTTTAGTCATAAAGAAACTTATATAACCAACGGATGGAAGCCCATAATGAATCTATTCATGAGGATTTAACCAACAGAACTGACTTATGAAGAATATAATTTATAGAAAAGTAGAAACAAAGTGATATTTTATCAGCGATAGCTATTGTCGAACTGCCAAAATGTTTTGGCCAGATTGACCACACTTTTTTACGTTTATTTATTTAAACTTTATGTACAGTAGTGGTACAATAAGCCATACGTTCCTTTGAAGACACACCACATGACTATCAGCATGTTTAAAGTACCATCGCCACTATTCTAAGCTAGCTACTCGTAATATCTAAGTCTTCTGCACATTAGCCCGGAACCCGATCCGGTCATCGGCGGTGTAGTGCACAGTGCGTGTCTTCCCGTCCGCGTCTATGAAGCTGTAGAACCCTCGCACGTTGCCGCCATCTCGGCTCTCCTGCGCTCTTTTCGAGTCGCCTGTGTTTCTGTCCTGCAATTTGAAAAAAAAAATTGTTAAGATATTTGTTTGGAAGCCGGGTTTGCTTCTTGGTTTTGTGGTTGTGTAAGTGGTTATAGCTGAGAGCGGCTTTTCCAAATCAACAAAGCCTAAAAAAATAATTCTCGACGGGTACACCCACAATTCACTAGTTATATTTAAGCCCCATGTTATAGGGACTTGTCTTTTGCCATTAACCGAGTACAAATCCATTAAGAGTTCCAACTGAGAAATTACAGAGTGATATAAATATATATATATATAGAGTGAGTGTAGATCTTCCGATATAATTGCTTTGCAAGAAACATGGTTGCAGCCAGAGGAAATATCATATCTTTGCACCATTGACGACAAGTTTAGTGCCACGGGAACGTCAGCTGTTGACATGTCGGCCGGCATGTTACGCGGTCGACCTTACGGCGGTTTTGCTTTGTTATGGAGGAGTAACGAATTCCAAAATGTATCAGTGTTACAGTGCAATAATCCTCGTGTGTGTACAATAAAAATAGTAACTAACAATAGGCCTGTAATTGTTATGAGCATCTATATGCCTACCGATTCGAGTGATAACTTGCCGGATTTCACGGACTGCCTCGGTACGGTGAGTGCTGTAGTAGACGATTGTAGTGTTGAATCAGTATTTGTTTTGGGGGACTTTAATGCACACCCGAATTCTTTGTTTATGAGTGAACTGTCATGCTTTTGTGACGATCAAAGATGGATTTGTGTTGATATAGACAGACTGGGGTTAACGAGTGATACCCACACTTTTATGAGTGAAGCTCACGGCTGTAGGCGATGGCTAGACCACTGTATAGTCACAACAGCAACAGAACTTAATGCCGAGTGCATTAAGTTCTGTTGTTGATGTTTACGTAAGAAATGACGTACTGTGGTCTGACCATTACCCTATGATTGTGGAATGTAAATTTGATTTGTTATCACCTAAGTTTCTTGTTGATGTGATTTCTCACAGTAAAGTTGTATGGGGGGAAAGAACCAAGGAACAAATTAATACATATTCTAATGATTGTCACAAGCGATTAAAATTGGTTGATTTTCCTGTAGAATTAACTGGTTGTGGTGATATTTTTTGTGGTGAATCCACCCATAGGATTGTTATTGATACCTAAGCTGTATTCGGATATTGTTTGTGCTCTCAGTGAGTCGTCAATTTGTAGTGCGGCAAATAAGTTTGTAAGTCGTAGGAAAAACGCTCAAATCACAGGCTGGAATAATCATGTCAGTTGCGCTCACAGGCTGGCGAGGCAGAAATTTCACGTATGGTTATCGTGTGGCAAACCTTCAACTGGCCCAGTGTATGATGACATGCGGGCAAGTAGGGCTTTTTTTTTAAATCACGACTTAAATGGTGTCAGAACCACGAGGAACAGATAAAGATGGACATAATTGCTTCTAAGCATTCAAAGCGTGATTTCCGCGGTTTCTGGAAGAGCACTAATAAATTGAGCATTCGGCCGGGCCTGCCTGTTAGTGTGAATGGTGTGAGTGATGCGAAAGATATTGCGAACCTTTTCAGAAATCAGTTTATTTTAAAGTCACCGCTAGGGAGCTCTTGTGAGATGCTGGATGCTGAGCCCCGTTGTGGCAGGGTGGGCACCCGCTTCAGTGCTAAAGATGTGGCCTGGGTCATCAGGTCTACGACCAGAGATAAGTCCCCTGGACATGACGGGCTCAGTATCGAGCATTTACAATACGCCGGTCCTCATTTACCGAGGGTTTTGGCACTGCTGTACAATTTATGTATTGGTCACTCATACTTGCCCTCCGACCTAATGAGGACGATCGTGGTTCCCATTGTTAAAAGTAAAACAGGTGATCTTTCGGATAAGGGGAATTATAGACCTATTTCTCTAGCAACCATAGTCGCTAAGGTGCTTGATGGTCTGCTTGATACGCAGCTAACGAACATCTTGTGCTGCACGACAATCAGTTCGGGTTTTGGTCAGGACTTTCTACAGAGAGTGCAGTTCTGTGTCTCAAGCAGGCCGTCAGGTACTACACAAAAAGAGGAACACCTGTTTTCGCTTGCTTCCTCGATCTGTCTAGGGCTTTTGATCTGGTTTCCTACGATATATTATGGAGGAAACTTGAAGCTATAAGCTTGCCTATCGAGCTTATAAGTATCTTCAGGCATTGGTACGGAGGCCAGGTCAACAGTGTTTGGTGCGCTGGTGTGCGGTCGGAGCCTTATCAATTGGAGTGTGGAGTGAGACAGGGGGGGTTAACCTCCCCTGCCCTCTTCAATTTGTATATGAATGCCCTGATTGAGGCGTCATCATGTTGGTTGTCATATTGATGGTGTCTGTGTCAATAATTTAAGCTATGCGGACGACATGGTGCTGCTGAGCGCGTCATTCGGTGGTATTAGGACACTATTGGCCATATGTGAACGTTACACAACTGAACATGGTTTATTATATAACGTTCAGAAAAGTCAGTACATTGTTTTTGACGCGGGGACCAGGTACCTTCCTGATGTGCCTCCCATACGGCTAAACGGTGTTACTCTTGAGCGAGTGGAACAATTTAAGTACCTAGGTCACTTGGTCACCACTGATCTCAAGGACAATGCTGACATTGAAAGGGAACGGAGGGGCTCTTTCCGTGCGTGCGAATATGATAGCTCGCAGGTTTGCACGTTGTACTGCAGAAGTAAAGGTGGCGCTCTTTAAAGCATTCTGTACCACCTTCTACACTTGCAGCCTATGGGAGAATTATTCGCGAGCGTCGTATGGGTCCCTTCGGGTCCAGTATAATATCGCGTACAGAAAACTGATGGGGTTGCTTTGGCGTTGCAGTGCGTCAGGGATGTTTGCAGCGGCGCGTGTGGATTGTTTTTATGCGATAATGCGCAAGCGCGCAACATCAATTGTGGCCCGGGTTATGGACAGCCCTAACAGGGTTCTGAAAATGATTGCTGACAGAGTGGACTGTCCGTCTATAGTTCGCTGCTGTCAGTTACATGTGTCACCGTATCGTGTTGTTTACTAACACTTCGTTTTAAGCACATTGTTACTAACCCTATATGAGTTTTCGCTCGAAATAAAGTTTTTGAATTTGAATTTGAAAAAACCCAACCACTCACTTCACTGATCACTTTCCATGACCCGGGCATCGAACCAGTCGCAAGCTCTAGTACTGACCATGGTTCTGCAGTAGAGATTGTAATTACTAGACCAGAGAAGCAGTCAATACAGGGAACAGTGGTAGCCTAGTAATTAGTAGGTATGACTACACATACAGTTTTGGTAAATGGTAAATTTAACTCTCTAATCTTAACTCGCCCGAAATGTGTACCTCATATCTCGCAAACCACTAAACGAATTTACATAATTAAGACATCGTTAGTTACGTCTTGACCGCCCATGTAGTCTTAGATAGGTTTAGTTAAAAAAAAACAAACATGGCGGATTTTGGTTGCCATATTGTGCGAGTCCCAATTTTTTTTTTTCATGTCCCATGTTTATCTGTGGCGATTTGCACGAAGTTAATTTATTGGTGTGCGTATCGACCACTCCAAAATTATGTAGTATGGTTGTGATAGGTCCCGATCTGGGCGACTGACCTGACGGCTGGCAGCATCGCTGTTCTGCGAAAGCCGCAGAGAGCGATGGCCGTCAGAGTCATCAGGGGGTATCGCACGATCTCCTACGAGGCGGCTTGTGCACTGGCCGGATCCCCGCCCTGGGACCTAGAGGCGAAGGTACTCGCGTCACTGTATCGGTGGCGCGAGGAAGCGCGGGCGCGGGGCGAAGGGCCGATGTAGCGACATATGGAGTTGCGTCGGTCTCAGCTCCGCGAGGTCCTGGTGGCGGAATGGCGGGACAGGCTTGCACGCCCTACCGCCGGCCTCGTCACCATCGAGGCGGTCCGGCCAGTGCTAGAGAACTGGCTCGGGAGGAGGCACGGCTCCCTGTCGTTTCGGGTGACGCAGGTGCTCTCGGGGCCATGGTTGCTTCGGGAAGTACCTGTGTCGCATAAACAGGGAGCCGGACGCCCGGTGTCACCACTGCGTCGACTGCCGGGAGGACACGGCACGGCATACGCTGGCAGAATGTGCCGCTTGGAAGGAGCCGCGCCGTGCCCTCATCTCAGAAGTAGGCAGTGACCTGTCGCTGCCGGCCGTAGTCGAGTCTATGTTCGGCAGTGAAGAGTCCTGGGACGCGGTGGTATAGACCACTGTCTCGCAGAAGGAGGCTGCGGAGAGCACTGTCACAGTAAATGGGTCCAGGGGCGGCGGACTCGGGGACGTCCGTCGCCCCCCAAACATCTGGACCCGAGGTGGCGGCGCGTAGTGTTCCACGCGCGCCCCTCTCAGACGTTGCGGGGGAGTCAAACACCTCACTCCCCCCCAACCCGAGGTCGTGGCCCGCAGAGGCGGGCCGGCATTAGCCGGGGGTTGCGGAAGTATCGTTGTTCCCGCGACCCCCGGTGTAGGTGTGAGACGGAACACCGGGGTGGTTTTTAGTCAGTACGAGTCTGACAGACCCCTCCGCTCCCCCAGGGCGGAGGACATTCAATGAGGATATTACAACCAGGAAAAAAAAAAAAAAAAAAAGTTTGTGTTATGTAGAGACTAAAGGAGTATTCATCATATCAGCCGAAAGACGTCCACTGCTGGACATAGGCCTCCCCAAGCGTCGCCACTTTGACGGGTCCCGTGCGTCTCGCAACCAGCGTATCCCTGCAACCTTCACCAGGTCATCGGCCCACCTGGTGGGAGGTCTTCCAACGCAACGTTTCCGGTTCGCGGTCGCCACTCCAGAACCTTTCTGCCCCATCGGCCATCCGTTCTGCGAGCAATGTGCCCTGCCCACTGCCACTTAAGTTTGGCAATTCTTCGGGCTATGTCGGTAACCCTGGTGTATTATATTATCTGTGCCCTGGTTCTCTGCATTTCTGATTCGATCACGCAAGGAAACTCCGAGCATAGCCCTCTCCATTGCCCTTTGCGTGATTGTAAGCTTTATGATGAGGCCCATTGTAAGCGACCACGTCTCGGAGCCATATGTCATCACTGGCAACACACACTGGTCATAGACTTTCGTCTTGAGACACTGTGGTAAGTTGGACGAGAAGATACCGCGCAATTTTCCGAACGCTGCCCAGCCGAGTCGAATTCGACGGTTGACCTCTTTCTCGAAGTTGGCCCTATCCAACTGGATCGTTTGTCACAGGTAGACATAGTCGCCCACAACTTCGAGTGTATAGTCTCCGACCTTGATAGGAGTGGCTGTAACATGGGCATTCAGCATCACCTTGGTTTTGTCCATGTTCATCCTAAGACCCACTCTTTCGGCAGCTCTACTGAGGTCATCGAGCATTGTACTGAGGTCCTCCATGGTCTCAGCCATAACCACTATATTGTCGGCAAACCGAAGGTGAGTGATGTACTCGCCATTGACGTTGATGCCTAGCCCTCTCCTCTTAACGGAGTATTAGGTCTTCAGAATCAAAAATCGCCCGGTACTCTTTTTATCGCTCATGATTCCAGCCTAGCTTCCTCATGATTATAATCGCCTGGTACTTAAGTTAGTCTTCACCGGTACCGGAATGAGCTGATAGCGTATAGAGCTTTCCCTTATTTATTTTTTGTAGCGCATGTTATTGTCTCCCTCTTATTGTTTTGTCGCCTCTCTATCTTATCTAACTTGAATATCTCCACGTTTTAAGTGAAAATGACTTATTGAATGCATTGCTTTCCTAGATTCAAGTAAAATATCTATTAATTTCGATTAATTCTTCATATTATTCCTGAGACGGGTGAGCACAATTGTACTTTTTATTTATTGTTCCCTAAAATAAAATATGCGCCAATTAGCTACTAAATAATTTTGGAGTGCTCGATTCGATTCGCACACCAATAAATTAAATTCGTGCGAATCGTCCAACAACCCGCCATTTCTGAACGCTCCCATCAGTAAATAATAAGAGCAAAACACAACTTTCACGTCAAAAATATCTCTAGCAATTTCCTAATGATATTTACAACTGACATTTAGCTTGGTAATGGCTGGTTTATAACCTTCCTCTCTTGTTTTAACACATCCGTTGTATAGGTTCAACATAATATTATTAAGTTCAAAATCGTGCAAGACTCAAGTGCTTATTTGGGTATTAGAGCCAATAAACAGGCACTTAAATCTAGCCAATTGTATCTTTCGATCTGTAATAATAGGGTATTAAAGGAACTTGCAAATTGCAAGTGGTTAGTACTACTTAATGTCAAATTTTAATTGCATATATTAAGGTCCTCCAAGGTAACAACTTACTTATGTAGATCCGGAATACTAATTTGATCGTCTGAATTATAATTGGTGTTCTGGCAAAGACCGAAATCCCAATATTTGCAGGGGTATCCTATTTGTAGAACTGCAAAAACTATCCTTAATACTACGAAATTAAGTTGGTGCCAAAGTCAAATTGTTACGATGAACGTATGACCGTCAGTAGTCTTTGCCTATTACTGTACCTACAGTGTACTGCACCAGCAACAATACCCACGCAAAATTTTCAGGCAATTTTCTCGAGAAATAACGACTATACCTTTAGAAAAGACCTATTTCATAAAACTAAGCTAACTAATAAGTTTTTTCTTAAAAAATAGGTACTATTTTATTTTATTTATTTTATTTTATTTTGTTAAGCACACCAACAGTACAACTGCTTAAAACCATCCAAAAAAGAATACATTTAAAGTTAACAATTACATAGCAATCATACAGATTATAGGTATGCATGGCATTTACAAAATTCAAAATTAAGACTACAACTAAACTAGTTAAACATATACCACAATATATCAGTTAATAGTAATGAGCATCAAGAGTTTGAGTCAAACTCTTAATGCCCACTATCCAATAGGAAGTGTCTGAATGTTATGAACTTCATTGAAAAGACATCAATAGGATTGTCCAAAGAGATGGACCTTTCATTGTACAGCCTTGCCATGCGTGTAAGGGGACTATTAAATGAGGTATTTAAAGTTGAGGATGGAATATCAAATATGTGATGCTGACGCATACTACGTTGGCTAATCCTTAAGTTAAAATAGTTTATCAATGGGGCATCGATGGAACCATTTATAATCTTATGAAGTATTAATAGATCAGAATTATTACGCCTTTCTTTTAAACTTATCAAATTGAAATGTTTCATTCTATCTTTGTATTCCGGAATAGCTTTTCGGATTCCATTTTTCACGCACAAATACCGCACAAATCGAGCCTGAACGGATTCTAAACTATCTGCATAAGTAGAATAATAGGGAGACCATATAGTGGAACAATACTCAAGGGAGCTCCTTACCAATGCATTATAAAGCAGAATAAAGCTGCTGTTATTACGGAACGGCTTAGACATACGAATTATAAAGCCAAGCATTTTTTTAGCTTTAGTAACCATGCCATCTAAATGATCTCGAAAAGATAGAGATGTATCAAATAGGACTCCTAAATCACGAATGACAGAAACTCTGCCAAGATAATTTCCATCAATAAGGTATTTAAATTTAATATAATTTATTTTATTTGTAAATGTTATGTATTGACATTTTTTAACATTAAGCGACATCCCATTATTAAAACACCATTGCTGGAGAACATTAAGATCAGTCTGAAGTTTCAGGCAATCGTTTAAATCTGATATTTTACTATAAATTTTCAAATCATCAGCATAAGCTAGGCAATCGCAGCTTATCATATCCAAAAGGTCATTAATAAATACCAAAAAGAGCAAAGGGCCCAATTTAGACCCTTGTGGGACACCTGAACTTGGAGTGAATGGTACAGATTCGTAGCCCACTAAGGCAACAAGCTGAGAACGATTACTTAGATAACTCTCAAACCATCGCAATAGACAACCATGTATTCCAGCATGTTTCAATTTTATAAAAAGAATCGAATGATCAACCCGATCAAAAGCTTTTGCAAAATCTGTATAAACAGCATCAACCTGACCCCTAGCCTCAAAGGTGTTAGTAATATAAGTGGTGTATATAAGCAAGTTGGACAAAGTAGAACGGTTGGTAACAAAACCATGTTGCCTTGGACTAATTATATGACGGAAATGGGAGTAGACTGCGCCATAAATGAGACCTTCAAACATCTTAGCAAATTGAGATATAATAGATATCGGTCTATAGTTAGTTACATCATTCAAACTACCCGATTTATGTATGGGAACTACATGTGCGATTTTCCACAAGTCAGGGAATACGCCTTCTGTAAGGGATCTATTGTATATAATGTGTAGTGGTTTTATGAGAGCATCAATACAGAGGCGGATAAAAACTGGAGGCAGTCCGTCCGGGCCAGCTCCTTTATTTAAATCCAGTTTTTGAATGCATTTTTTTATGTCATCTTCAGTAATGAATATAGAAGAGAGAGAGTAATTAGACGTGGTAATATTAGAAAAAGAGGTACTAGGTGGTTGATTGAAGCTGTACACGGAGGCAAAGTAATCGGCAAATAGATCTACCACATCACTGCCCCCATTTCCTACACGATCACCATAAAAAACCCGATCCGGAACACCCTTATACGTTTTTTTCGATTTGATATATCGCCAAAATGATTTTACATTAGTTTTCAATTCATTTTCAATTTTTGCTATATAATGTCTGAAGCAGTCTTCCAAGGCTTTTTTGGCCCTCGTGCGTAGGCAATCAAAAGTATCATAATCTCGAGGGTTTTTATATTTTTTAAACCGAGTCCTATATTTGTGCTTTTCATTAAGTATTCTAATCAACGAGGGCGAAAACCAAACAGGGTAACCGGTTTTTCTTGGCTTTCCTTTCGGAGTGTATTTATCAATCGTTTCCCATAAAACATTATAAAATCTTTGAAGAAACTCATTACAACTTAGATAGTCACAATCCTCCCAATTCACTAGGCGTAGGTCACGAACACATGCCTCATAATCCATTTTGTTAAAAACGTATTTAGTCTGTAAAATTTTACAATTCAAATTAGATCCTGCAGTTTTAGCCATAGTTAATTCCAGTGGCGGATGGTGAACATCTGGCTTACTGAGTGCAGGTGCACTGGCAACAGAAACACTAAAGCTCTCATCCACCATGACTAAGTCCAGGATATTATTATTCTTATTGCAAATATTGTTTAATTGACTATAACCCGTGATACTTAGGAAATCCCTCAACGCTAAACACTTTGAATCGCTAATGCCCCGAAAAGGGCTGTCAGACTGAAACCATTTGACATCAGGAAGATTAAAATCACCGAGAATCAATGTGTTACACTCGGTGTGACTTAGACAAATTTCCTCAGCTCTGGCCAAGAATTGTCCAAAGACATGGCAAGGTATGTAAGAAGGTAAATAAACCAAGCAGAGATTAACACAGACACTACCAACATTCATACATATCCATAAATCCTCCACAGATGTTTGCCAATCAATTTTATTTACGAAACTTAATTTATTATTAACAGCTACCATTATCCCACCACCATAAGCTTTAGAGTACAATTTCTTTAATTGATCACTGCGATCACGGCGCACAACAGTGTATCTAGGGTCAAAATACTCAGAAGACTGAAACGAATCATCTAGCCAAGTCTCTGTTATACATATTATATCATAATCAGAGTTTAAAATGGACTTCAGAAACTCATGTGACTTAGTTTTCAATCCTCTTGCATTCTGATAAAAAACTGAAATATTAGCCATCAGAAAAACAAAAAAGAACAACTATGTTTGTCAACTATGTTCGTAAAACCAAAAAAAAAAAACTTTACGCGGTTAGTAGGAATAATCTATACTTTAATTTCTAAACAAAATATTAAATCATTTGTGGATAATTTAAATTCTTCTACAAAAACTAGCCATTTGAGTTTTGGGAGAGTATGAGTGAATTTTTGTTCCTTGACTGTACAAGTCTGCCTAACCCTTCGGGGAAAACAGGAGTGATGTTATTTTATTTTTGGAGGAAATCGCTTTTGAATATTTCATAGTTGCCATTATATGTGTACAGAGTTGAGTACCTATTTCTATTTTAAAATAAATTAGCCTAAAACACAGGAAATCTTTCAAACCATGAAGTTATTTAAAAATCGTGTATCCTTGTAACAGTAATTACCTATTCATTTTCTAGTTTCTAATTATGATTTTTAGACTAGATACATGTATGTTTATAATCCTACCTTAACCGTGAATAGGTCGTGATGGAGCTATTAAGATTTTTTTAAACAAAGTCTTATATTTAAGCTTTATTAATGTCAACTGTCTTCTAAAAGGCTTTGTGTGTGGGAACTTCAAGGATGTGTTAAAAATAAACTTCTTTATTTTAGAAAAAGCTGTGCCCGCGACTTCCCTCACGAGGGCGCAATACCAATTAAGAACTCTTAACTAGTAGCTATGTAGTTCAAGAAGAGCTGTACTGATATAAGATCTACAAGGTCAGATAGAAATGACAATGTAATAGTTTACTAGTTTGGAGTATAGTAAAAAATAATCTTTTGAAAAGGTCAGAATAAACAAATTTCAGGATAAACTGAGGCACGTTTGCAAAACAAATCACTAAATGCGTTTTTTGCTATACGTAGTTATTTAAAACATTGTTTTATCTCTGAAATTATTATCGTTCTATCTTCAAGCGATGAGATGACTAACGGCGACAGAGATATTTTTAAAATAGATACTTAGAAATAATAACCGTAATACGCCCGTAACACGCATTTTAACCTCATATTCGTGAAAGCTTTAAAAGAGACTTCACGACCCTACGACACCCAACGGGAATATTCGTAATTTCGTAGACCTTATGCTTCGCCGCGTGGCGTAAGCGTAGCACAGGATGCTGGTGAACTTAGCAGATCATTTTCCAGCAGAGCATAAAAAAATGTGAGTTCTAGTCGCATGCAGCATAGTTCAGAACTATTAAAAAAGTTATATATAAACTATTTCCAAAAAGTATCAAGAACTCTAGAGTTCTTGATACTTTTTGGAAATAGTTCTGGCCTTTTTCCCAGAAAAAAAATTACATGAACATATGATCTGCTAACTTCCGGTAGCAGATAATTTTTTCCAAAACCAAAAGTTTTAAAGTGATTTAGGAGCACAAAGATGTGTTCTATAGTTCCTGATACATTATAGAAATAGTTCTGCAGAATTAAACACAAAAAAAATTAACAAACATATTAAACTCATAAAAGAAATAAACCATTTTTTTTTTAACTGGCGTTACTTATATAAACCGACGATTGCCGTTTCATCTTTTGTCAAAAATAATTAGAGCTCCAAGTAATTAAAATCAATAAAATAAAAGTAAAACGTACTCTCAAGTGCTCAAGTGCCAGTAGTTTTGTTATAACCGTGCAAAAGCAAAAACCATGAAAATATTCAGTGTTCGAGTATCGAATATTCGAGTTCGAGTATCAGCAGAGCATGTAAAAAATCAAGACATTTTTCATCGTTCGTAATAAAAAAAACGAAAATAAAAATCAGAGGTACTGAGGGCTAGGCACTCCTCGGTTTCTACTACAACTATATATGCACTTTATAAACTTATGCTATTAAAAGCCAGAACTCTCACTCTAGTATCAGCAGATCATGGTGGAAAATTTAAATTAGCTAACACTCAATCTCCCAAGCACGCGTTATCTGCAGGGATTGGTTGAATGAATTTTCAACAGCCAATCACAGCAGATAACGCGTGCATCAATTTGTCACATTGATTCTCCGATAATTTTGAGCTGGGAAACTGAGGGTAAGATCAAGAAATTTTTCAGTGTTCGTTATAACCTCCAAAAAAAAATCGGAGGTAGGGAGGGCCGGGAACTCCTCGGTTTCTATTACAACTATATATGCAATAACTTCCGGTAGCAGATCATATTTTCATGTGACTTTTTTTCTGGAAAAAAGGCCAGAACTATTTCAAAAAAGTATCAAAAACTTTAGAACTATGCTGCATGCGATTAGAACTCACATTTTTTATGCTCTGCTGAAAAATTATCTGCCAGGTTCACGCAGACTAGCACAGGATACTCCATAATATACCTTCGATAAATATGCAGAAAATGCAGTTCAGGTTAGTTAATTTGCATAATTACAATATGACCACCAATGGCAAGAACATAATTATACTAAAAATCATTTCAAATTGCTCTAATTATAGTTTGCCTTAAAAAAATCGCTATAAAATTTCCTTTCTGAAGGTTTTGCAAATTCTTTTACCGTACAAACAAAATTCAACTTAGTCCAATAAGCATAGGATTTATATTAGAACAGACCCAAGTTTCTGCTAATAACCAAACATAAATAAAAATAGACTTAGACCTTACTACCTAAGGTTTATTTTTGAACAGGAACACATACGTAGGTGTGACGGACAAGTACAAGGTTACAAGTTAAAAGTAAGTTCTTATGCGTACACGCATTCACGTGTGTATACCCGACTGTCGAAGGTCAAGAGCGAATGACATGCTGCGTTTGATACGGAGTACCGAGTAGGTGAGTACTTAGCAAAATTGTTTAGAGTTCCTTATTGCCGATTGCTCTGGTATTTTTTGCGAACTTGAAATAGTTGTTGACAAGTAGGAATTAAGTATGCTGCACTGTGATGTAAAAAAAGTAAAAATAATGTTTACATGGATTTTTTGTTTGGTTTTTATATTGCTGATAATTTTAATTATTTCTTTTAGTACTTTGTTTTAGTGCATTCATAATTACCCCTTCTAGTAATTATTGTAAGACAATTACTACATAATTTTGTATATGGTATTCGTCTTATGTTTTTAAATTGTATATGTAAGTAAAGTAACTTGGTCGAAATATACGATTCTGGTTAACAATATTGGTTGTGATTTCGTAAACTACTTCATTAAAAATAACTAAAAGTGGGTACGCACTGTCTTATTTCATAAGGCAACACATATTTAAATAATAATGTATTAAGCATTTTAAATATAGGGGATAGTGGGCATATATATATATATGTTCATATATAATCTGAAGCTCGGAAACGGCTCCAAAGATTTTAATGAGTCATAAGTCCTTTATTCCTTACATGGCATTTAGTATGCAGGGGATTTCGGGGGTGATAAATCGATCTAGCTAGGTTTCATTTTTACGTCTTTTTCTCTATTTTCACCTGAAGAAAGCTTGGTCGCCCAAGTACTAAACATAATCCATAATTCTAAATTATATTCATCCATCTTACCAAAAACATTAGATAAAAATGCTAAATACCAGATTAATTGTCTTTTTTTCATAAACGTCATTTCGTCAACACGCTACTCTTGGTCCGTCATCGCGTCACGTAACCTTACGACAGTTGAGTATACCTACTTCGTTGCGTAACAGACCACACCTTCGTTTTATTTCCTACTAAGGCAATTAATTCCGAGCACATTCCTATTGCACGATATACATTGTTGGTAATGTATATCGAGTTTAGACACTACTATCGTAGACGCAATGGATTTTGTGAGATTTTTAGCAAACGTGTTTGATAATCTGGTTTTCCGATGAATGAAGCACTCTCGTTCTAGTTTTTTATGCATTTTGATTGTTCTTTCGTCAGCGTCCAACGCATGTGAAGTTTCTCAATATCATTGCTAAACTGGGAATCGAATCTGTAATTAGCTTGCGAATTATGTTTTGTTCCTTAGTTATTAAGTTGTCAATTAGGTTTTTATCGTGTAGAACTATGCCGTATAACTTGTTATTAATATTAATTAGTTTTTTAAACGGTCCTTGCATTCTGTTCTGACTACCTCAAGATTGCACTAGAAGATAAAAAGTAGAGCTATAATAGTTCTACTATTTATAACAAGGCTCGTTAAACAAACGTTATTTAGATATTAGTACCTATGTATTGGTTATGAATTGTTAATGACCACTAAAGGCCTAAATGAAGATGTGCAGTAGCAAATAATTTTGCACATGAGGAAGTCGTGCAGTAATAAATTATTTTGCATCTTCTAAGCATTTTTTTCGTTTGTTATTAATATAATAAGTTAGTAATCTGGCTTGACACATCTAATTTTTCTAAGGAAATGGGAATGTCCTAGAACCGAAAATGCGAAGACATGGGTCCGCAGAACTGAACATGGTCCACCTCTCGGAGTACGCAGCATGCCCTGTCACCTGTACTTGCGAAGACCTTATGACTGCGTCACCGAATGGTGTTCAATTATTTATATTTGCCATCGACACGTTAAGAAGATGGGACGTCTACCACTGGGCCCGCATCAGCCCACGTGTCCTCTTCCTCTCACAGAAGAGCCCTTCGTCCCAAATGTGGGAACACTCCACATGTGGGCCTTTTCACCGTCATCCTACTGCACTGAAGCTCATACAATAGGTATGCAAACACATTTAGCAACCAGGAACCATGATAAGTTCACATTAAAAAAAAACAATACAAACTTTACATTCATTGTACTGGGTTCACACAGACAGAAACTTTATGTCGTAAAAGTAAGGTTGATTTTTGCAGAGCAAGCATTAACACTTACGTTTAGTTAACTGTGTACCTATTATAGAAGTAAGTTAACTTGGATAATATTCACAGCAGCCATCAGAGAAAGTGTTCTTAGATCTAGAATGCGTAGCTTGTCGCGTGAAAGTGTAAGCATAGCAATGTCAGTGGGAAGCACAAAACAACCATTTGAACTAACACCACTTGCCTCAAGAGCTCATTGTATGGTAAACTTGCTAGATATTATGTAACACCAAAATACTTAAAGCATTTGGCGGCGAGTGATTATTAAAAGAAAATTGGTTGAAAGGAATTGTGCATTTGTATTCAAACTTAATGGCGGTTCGGACCACTCGGTTAGTAGCTGCGCAGTTGGAATTCTATTGACAGGGTGAGGAGTGGGATACTGCGCAGAGTAATTGCCTTGTTAATGCCCTTACTCCGCTTTAGTGCCGTAAAACGGTTACTTTTTAAAGCCTACCTACTCCTTAGTAACGGCTAGGTTAAAAGGTTTGAAAAAAATCAACAATATTTATTATTGATTCAGGTACCTTTTTTTTTGTAACTTTTGTTTTTCGTGTAACTAATAGTTTTGCTTTAAAACGATAATTTATAACACGATATCTTTCGATACTGTTGCCTACTCCTCCAAAACGATTAGATGTTTAAAAATATTTATACACAGGAAAAAATATGGTTAGAATTTATTCTTAACCTACTAGGTTAAGTAAAATATAAAATATTTTGCAAACAAAACTGACCGAACCGCGCGGGCGCACGGCCAGTACCGCGTCACCGATAATATAATAGCAACCGTGTTAACACTGGGGAATATATTATACACCTTAATCTAGTGGTCGCAAGCGCTACTGCTGAGCATGAGGTCCTGGGTTCAATTCCCGAGTCAGGCAGTGTTATTGGGTTTTCCGAATGGAATCTCTCAATAGCAGGACTAGCTGGCCGGTCTGTATTTGCGTCCAGTTGATGGCAATAAGCCCGCCTCCTAATGTAAAAATCTGCCTTACCCTTTAGGGGTAGTGTGATATTATATTACTACGGTTTTGTTTTATGGGGTGGTTTAAAAAAGTCATAGAATACCAAGGCATTTTATATGGATTGTTAAATATCGGATGAAATTCAATCTAGGTGCGCGGTTTATTATTTCTTGTGTGTTTACATTAGCTAGTTTCACAGATCATACACATCTTTAGGCCTATGTAGTCCAAGTCATGCCCTCCAACTCTACTTAACCTCGAATCATCAAATTGCCTGAATATCTTGTTATTTGCGACTGAGTTGAGTAGAGGTCCTTTAATCTGACGGAATATGGACCCTATAAACATGATGACGCATAAGTTTTCATGCAGTAATTCGCCTCGCTATTACTTAAATGTCATACACGGATGCATAAACTAACAAAAGTAATTTATTCCGTTTGGTCACACCGTCACAGTCAGGAAAGAGTTGAATGAACAAGCAACAAGCAATACCTACCAGTCAATGGCTGTTACGTAAAAAAATTTAAGTGTGCTTTAGTTCCGTATCGGTGTCTGAGAAACTAATTACATGTGATTTACTTTATTATTATTCGTAAAGACACTGGTGGATGTAAACTTTCATAAAATAATGAGGATAAGAGTGAAAACTTTGTATTCTATTTTCCCACTAATTACATGATATAACAACACGCTTGCATTCCTTGAAGGGTAAGGCAGGGGTATACCTATAGGTAATATCGGTGGGGGTGTGGGTAGTAGACCCACATTGCTCCCAATATGTTAAGTCCCATGTGACGGGACTACGAGTCTACTGCCAATCCAGACTCCAGACTGCAATTGAAAACTTTAAAATTTCACACCTAAAAACACTGTTGCCGGGAATCGTATACAGCACCTCATGTTCAGCAGTAGATCTTGCGACCCTCAACCAATGCAGCCATTGGTAGGATAGGATAGATGGACTCCCTTTACTCCACTTAGACTCCTATTAGGTCCGTTGTGCGTGCAGGATTCCGCTCTGTGAGAGAGAATGGGCCGTAATCCACCAAGCGGGACCAGTGCGGGTTGGTGGATGTCACATGTTTCGAATTTTTGATTCTAAGTTATGCCGGATGCCTCACGATGTTTTCCTTCACCGTTTTGAGACCAGTGGTTATGAAATAATTTACACAAAGTAAAGCGCCTGCCTGGATTCGAATCCATGACCTACAACTTGTAAGTCGCGGCCGTTACCACTGGGCAACCCATACAAATATAAAATACAAACATATACTGTTTATTATATCTGTGGGCGACTGTGGGGCAACCACTGGTCGCGGCATTAGTTATTATCGAGTCGCTTCGCGTCACCCACTCGCAAATTATGGAAAGGCATAATTCATACAAATCAAACCTTGATATTCAGATAACATAATAACAGGGTATCTACACTATCTACATAACAGTTTACACTCAAATTAATATATTAGACAATGAAGTTTCCCTTCAATCATAACGTAGGCTGTAATTGAACAAACCGCAATTAGTTGCACGAACAAAGTCACAGCCTGGGGCTAGTCAAGATAATAGAACATGTTTTATCAAGACCTTTACACACTGAATTCTAACAAGCATTTACGAGGACATTCCTTCAAGCCATGGAGGTATTCTAAGGAATAATTTGCTTCAAGAACAGGAACTTTAATATGATGTGTCAAAAGTTGTTTTGTTATTGACAGGCTCGCGCTTGACCACTATCTCACCTGATGATAAGTAGTGATGTGGTCGACGGTGAAGCACTCCTGCCTAGAAGTAATCTATATACTCTTGACTTAACTATAACTAAAATGATTCTGAATTAAAAACTATCATGATCCCGATACGAAAAAAAATTGATTCAAAAAATCCTTTTAAAATGCTTCGATATTCTGTTTTCTTTAATTTACTTTTTTATTTATACTGAAACTCAAGTTTAAGACGAATCGATTGACGTAAGAATCATCGAAATCGGCCAACGCGTTTGGTCTCTTAAACGTCACATAGGAAAAAACATACATGCATAGACTGATAAACACATTACCCTCCTTCGACAGTCGGGTAAAAAGGGATAGTACTCTTCATCCTGCATAACTCCGTGTCTCTTTCACAGTGGAACCATGATAGTTTTGACACATCAGAGTAAGGCCCCTAATTAGACAGACTAGATACCTCCAAGCTATCTGAAACGCACACAGTCACGCATCATCAAATAATAATACAAAAAGCAATCAGGGCTTTGATTATTAGGGCATTAGAATATGTAAACAAATTAGGTAAGATATTGGATTCGACATGGAATTATGGTCATCAGAAAATGATTGTCGAATGATGCAGGTCGCACATGTAGTAAGTCTGTAATTTATAGTATTTTTAAAGGGCAAAGGTTTCTTTCGATACAGAGTACAATCGAGATTTGTTGCTTTAGAACTATCTGATTATTGCCAAAATACAGTAGTATACATTTTGGCAATTCAGATATTTCATTTTATATATTTCAGATAGAGAATGAAAAACAGACCAAGTGCGAGTCGGACTCGCGAACGAAGGGTTACGTACCATTATAGCAAAAAACGGCGAAAGTTTAGTATGTGTTGTTATAGCGACAACAAAAATACATCATCTGTGAACATTACAACTGTCTAGCTATCACGGTTCATGAGATACAGCCTGGTGACATACGGACAGATAGACAGATAGACGGATCGCGGAGTCTTAGTAATAGGGTCCCGTTTTTACCCTTCGGGTACGAAACCCTAAAAATGGATCAGCATGTGATCACTGTATAAAAAAATATAGTTAATATTTGCACAGTGAACAAGTGCTCGTGCACAGCGAAGTTAAGGGGCGAGTTATTTGTAGTGTTCCCAGGGACACAGACAATATAATACTAGCATACAGATGCCTCATCCCATACAAAGAAACTGTGCCGACGTAACTAGCGTTTTTCGTCTGATTATACCGATTATTTTTTGTAAATCGATCGCGTTCGTTTCTGTTACACGGCGATAGAAAGATCACCATCTATATCCGTGGAACGGAACCGAACGCGATCGATGTACAAAACATAATCAGTATAATCAGTACAGTACGTCGGCACGGTTTCTTTGTATGGGATGAGACACCACTGCCAGGGACATGCCTTAACAGGCGTCGCATAGAGGATACAGTAGGGTTTTGAGGCCCCTTCTATGTGCTGATGGTGATCATCGGGGTTATTTAGTTAGTGAGGTAAAATACCCCACTTCTTGGTCTTTTCCCTTAAAAGTCCAGGCGCCTTTTGATGGTTTCCCACCGATTACAAAAAGAAAGTTTTCTTTATAATATTTTCCTTCAGCCGAGCCAAGCCATTGTCTTCTAGTTTCAAGATTTTAAATTGGAAAAAGTCAAATTGGTACAGTTAATCGCACATAAGACTACACGTGCACTGCAAAAATCGCCCTTAATTACATCGACTTTAATGTCAAATTGTTATCACTGATGTGCAATTGTCTGTACTTGCAAAGTTCGAAACTTTACCTCCGGGCCATCACGACAGATAGCTGATTTAACACTTATTCTAAACGGAACAGTGCGGTGCGCCTAATTCTTTGCACGACTAGACCTCGACCTGTCCACAACACGCCAATTTGACGACTGTCGGTAAAGTTATTGTTATTGAAAGATTATCTTTTGTCTAATCTTTTAGAGGTGACAGATGGAGTCTAAACGCACGATTTTGCCCATGAACAAAGTCGAAATCGAAATAGAGTATACATTCGGATTCAGGGCAAAGCAAAGTATCAGTTGACTACCGAAATGCCCAACTATTGCCCCCTAACCTTGCATTATGTTATCGTATACCGATCTAATAGCTAAATGATTGTTTATTTTTTAAAGTTGCCGTTTTAATTTAAAATATTGGGCGTTCTGTAGCATAGAAGAACGTGTAAGAAACTCGATGGCATAGATCTCCTCTTTCAAGTTATTAATAAATCTTTCATATCTCTAGCAATCATAGATCTTTTAAACCAACGCAGTTTGAGTTTGTCTAGTGTAGTATACTTTATATAAACTGTAGGCCATTATACAATATAGCAGTTTGTAGCGGCTGTTTTTAGGACAGTCCGATACAATTGTTTAAACGTCAACCTTGAGCTACACGTAATCACGACAAAAGACATGAGCTTGTATGGTATGCTTGTCAAAATGTAAGTGATAGTTTAAGATATTAAATGCCTGCTATTGTAACTATGTTTGCTGTCCAATTTTGTTTCAACACGTGAGATACTTGAACTTGGCATTAGTTGTTATACAAATCTGCTTCCTCGTCCGATTTATGACCTAACCGGTTCCAGCTGACTTTCTGATGACATTATATTAAATGCCATCTTTTGGGTATCACATTTGAAATGATAGAAGATTGCTCTACAAATCACTGTTAGCATAGAACACTCACGGAACCAGAAATTGTCATAATTATTTACTTTGCCAAATGTAGAAAATAATTTGTTAGCTGTAGTATTTTCTACAGATCTACAAAAATCCATTATGTTATCTTAGTTCATTAAAGCCAAGGAACAATATATGGGTTAGAGATGAGTAGATTAGATAGTGCTTGATTACCTACTAATCTCTATAGGAAACTGCCCTGTGGCAAAACAAACGGTAAGTTAGCTCAAGTTTTAACATAAACAGTTCCATAAATTCCTCCACTTTGGCAACTAAACAAACTTCTAAACAAATGAACCGTGTTTCCAGGAAACGTGTCCAAACACCTGACACCAAGGTTCGGACAGACGCCAGTGGAAAGCCAGCAAGCGTCACGCTCCAGAACCCACTTGCATTGTTGATAAGTACTACAACAATTATCACGCATATTTAAGCAATTGCTGTTGCATAAATGTTGGTTGCTGTTGGCGAATTATAGTTGTATATTAAGTAGTCTTGACGAAAAAAATAGGGGAACTTCCACATTACAACCGAGAACTACAACTCACATGATTATTATAAATCTATATAGCATAGGGCTCCTGGATAGGGATCAATGCTAATCTAGCTGATCCTGAACCACTATTATCCAGCTGCTACCAGATATCTTTCAAAAATCGTCACTCAGCTACCCTGATGGCATCGTACCTTGTCTGCCAATTTCCTTACATTTTAAAAATATTGAAGAAAAAAATAATGAATTAGATTATTAAAGAAATTTCAAAGCCATCATAGTGGATCGTAGCAAGTAGCGTTCTGTAGTTTCTGTCTATCCCCATAAGAAAAAAGGCGTGAGTTTTTGCAAGTTAAAATTATCCTTAAGAACACCTATTCTATGGACAGGCCAAGAAGAGGCTGCTTTAAAATCTGAATTACTCAATACAAAAGTCACGATTACAAAATCTGAATATAAAGCCTAGCCATCAAGATTTCACTTAACATATTTTTTTTGCGTAAAAAGATCGTTGTCTGTGAAATAAGGCCACTGTCGCACTGTCACGCTGTCGCAACCCACGTGGAGAACCAGTTACGACAACTTTCTTATTCTCATTGAAGACATGCATTTTTTCGACAATGTTGAGAAATTACCCTGCGTAATACAAACGTGTACGCCTACATTTTTATATGTGACAGTTTTTATTTTAGGTTTCATGGTCATTTGTAAAGGGATTCTGGAATAATACTACCTGAGCCTGGACTGAAACCCAAAATGCATGCAATTGCAGCCTGATAGAAGTTTTGTTTTTATTCTGCTGAACTTATACGAATGAACTACCCAATTGTTATCTTTATTTACCAACATATTGTGTTTGCAAACAAGCCCAGTAAACTCGTAATATAAACAAAAATTCTTCCTTAGTTGTCACTTTTGTACATCAGGAACTTTCGCTCTTATAGACTTAGCGGTTTAGGCTATGCGTTGTCTGTCAAGCCAATGTTGTTCAGACACAAACCGAGAACTAAAAATAATATGAGTCAATATTTTGTAATGACTAATCATAGTGGAAGCAGTTGCGACTGCTAAACGTTAGGATAGCTCTTAATCCGTACAAAAAACACTTTCTCGATCTTACGCAAACCGAAAAGAAAACTGTGAGACTAAGTGACAGTCATTTTAATTAAAAAGGAAACTCTCCAAAATGTTAAAGAGTTGTATAATACTTAGGTACTTACATGAACACCATACGAAAACGTGTACTTAGGGTGTGGATCGAAGTGATCAAACGCTTCTCTTAGGTCAGGGTCAGGCACCCTCGTGTAGTGAGATAAACTCAGAGGGCTTCCTTTCGGCGACTGTATCCTCTGGAACTTGAACGGCTCCAACTCCTTCTCAACTTGGTAAGCCTTCAACACTTCGTTTCCATCAGGTTTTTTGCTGACTTGAGAGTTATAGAAGAGTTTTCCAACAGGATAGTTGTAAACATCTGTATGAATGTTCTTATGTAGACCGAACTGTGCTTTGTACGGTATTTTGTATTGCTCATCTTTCTGGAATAGTCCACCAGCGTGATGCTTGATGTGTTTATCTGATCCAGTTAACTTATTGATTGCCTTCTCTCTCTCGTGTTCCGGCAATTTGGTATCTGGGTCATCTAGGAACACTATTAGTGCATCTTCTAGGTTCTTGAACGTTTTGTAAGCGTGCTCTGGCTGCTTGGCTCCTGGTCCTGTGTCGTCGTACTTGCTCTCCAACGCGAACTTGACTTGTGACTCTGATGCCACTTGTGCATTAGGGCGGACTAACTGATGTTTTGGTGACCAGTCCCGCCATGAGTTGGCTGATGACAGCATGAATATGAGGGGTACCTGCGAAGGATAGAGGAGATTTGGTTAGTAATTTTATTGAAATGGACATCGAAACGTTATTCCTTTTTTTCAAGATCCAATTTGTTTTTCTTACTAAAAATAATAATATCCGGCTGTGAATTTTATATATTTTATATATTTTTTTAATTTATTGTTAGTATTAGCTTTAGATACATACCAGACGGACACTTCTAAGTCTATTGATGTCCTATGCATTACAGAACATAATATGACTGTCAATGATCTACAGATGCTTTCTGTTCAAAATTTTACTCTTGGCTCTTGTTTTTCCCGCAAAAACCGTCATGGAGGAGCATGCATCTTGGTTCGGAAAACACATAGGTTTAAAGAAATTTCTGGTATTAAAAAGTATTCCAGGGAAGGTATTGTAGAATGTTCAGGTATTGAATTGCTCAATCATGGGATTTTTGTAGTGTGTATTTATCGTCCTCCTAAATGCAGTAATCAGGAGCTAGACACATTTTTCAAATCGTTGGAACTTATACTCACAAATTTATCCTACAAGAAAAATAAAATTATAATCTGTGGTGATTTCAATATCAATATTTTGAGACAATCAAGAAGCACCGATAGATTAAAAGAAATGTTATCTGTCTATAATCTACGTTTACAAATTAAAGAACCTACACGTTTAAAATCAGGTACATGCCTAGACAATTTTATGGATAATATACGAGGTAGCACTAGTCAAATTACGGAATTTGCTATTTCTGACCATACGGCACAAGTTCTAACGTGCCCGGTCAAACCAAGTAGCTATCTTAAATATTGGTATGTAGAAAAACGGGACTTTAGTAAACAAAATATTGACAAATTTAAACAATGTATATCTTCTCTGACATTTTCTGATATTTTTAATTGTGATAACCCTAATACTGCATTTGACATGTTTCATGAATTATTCACATTATTTTTTAATTTGTGTTTCCCCATATGTATTAAAAAGATACGAACTGAGAAACAACCTACATGGATATCTTCAGGTATAAGAAAATGTTGCAAACGCAAACGTCAACTCCTGTGGAAATATAGGAAGAATCGGACTGAATTAAATAAAAATAATTTTAAGGCTCTTTCATCTAGACTGAAACGTATCATTAATCTGACGCAAAAATGCCAAAATAACAATTTTTTAAACACTGCAGTCAATAAAGGTAAGGCTACTTGGCAAATAATCAATAATACAAAACACAATTTACCAAAGGCCGAAATAGAGGAACTGGATGTAAATGGGAAAATTATTAGTGATCCTGCACAAATAGCTGAGTCCTTCAATGACTTCTTTATCGACCAAATATCAAGCAATGAAAGTAATGCCAAGTCACACCACCCTCATAGACTTGTTAATTCCCTTTTTATTGCACCTACAATCCCTCCTGACATAGAAAGAATAATACTTAGTTTGAAAAACACTTCTAGTACTGGTTACGATGACATAACGACAAGCGTTTTAAAACACGTAGCAAACGATATATCCCCGGTATTAAGTCATATAATGAATCTTTGTATATCAAATGGAATTTTCCCAGAAAAGTTAAAAAATACAATTATAAAGCCTTTGTTTAAAAAAGGTAACTTAAAGGATATGTCATGTTACCGACCTATTGCACTTGTTCCAGTTCTATCAAAAATATTTGAGAAGATTATATATAATAGTTTATATTCCTTTTTTGAGTGCAACTGTTTATTTGCTGATGAACAAGTTGGCTTTAGGAAAAATAAAAGTGTAAATGTGGCGATTTATAAGCTTCTTCAAGTAGTTATGACAAATGTGGATAATAAGATTCCAACGTGTGCCTTATACATGGATCTAAGCAAAGCTTTTGATCATGTTGATCATACTCTGCTCTTGGAGAAACTTAATGCTTATGGTGTGAGAGGAACGGTTCTAGATTTAATTAAATCATATCTGTGTAACCGAAGACAATCCACAGTAGTTACAGCAATATGTAAGAAGCAAAGAAAGGAAATAAAATACACGTCGAGATTTAGAAAAGTAAACGTTGGTGTGCCTCAGGGAAGTGTGTTAGGGCCGTTGTTATTCATCATATATATCAACGATTTTCCAAACGTTACCCAACATCCAACAATATTATTTGCTGATGATAGCACAGTCCTTTTCCAAGGCAAAAACCAAGCTCTTCTGGAAGAGGATATAAATAATACCTTAATTACTATTATTAACTGGTTGACGATGAATAACTTACAGATAAATTTGACAAAGACTAATTTAATGACATTCAAAAACAGAAAGGAATTATTATCTAACGTTTTAATTAATTATTCAGGACAGCAAATACAAGAGGTACAATCCACAAAATTTCTGGGACTGCATATAGATAATAATTTAAAGTGGCAAACACACAGTGAATATATAAGCTCCAAAATTAACCAATTCTCATATGCGCTGTTCAAACTCTCTAAAGTTGCGAATTTCAGAACACTTATGACTGCATACCACGGACATGTTGTCTCTCTTCTTCGGTACGGGATAATCTTTTGGGGCAACTCAACTTCCAGGGAAATGATATTAATATCACAAAAGAGGTGTGTTAGGGCTATTTGTAAACTAAAAAAGACTGATAGTTGCAAGACATACTTCATTGATTTGAATATTTTGACCGTGCCATGTATTTACATATATGAAATGTTAATATTTGTGAAGAACAATATCAATCTGTTTAAAAAAATGAGAAGTACACGCTATAAAAATCACATATGTTTCCCTTTTAATAGAACGCATTTTTTGAATAGTAGTATATTCTGCATGGCACCAAGGTTGTATAATCATTTGCCAAAAGAACTGCTACAGATACAATCTTTGAATGTTTTTAAAAGTACTTTGAAAAAGCTTTTGATTTCTAAGGCCTATTACAGTGTCACTGAATACTTAGAAGATAAGATATGACAAAAAAAAAAAAATGGATTATATGACATTGTACTTATTTAATATTGTGACATTTCAAATTTATAATTTTATGTGCTGTAATTTTTAATAATTGTATTGACATTGTGTATGAATTATATGACATTGTTCTTGTTTAATATTGTGACATTTCAAATTTATAATTTTATGTGCTGTAACTATGTATTAATAATTGTATTGACATTTTGTAATAATAATGAATGAATCTTATTTATTAATCTAATTGTGATATACTTGTATGCTATTTTTGGCTAACATAGCGGCAAAAATGTTATTTAAGACCTAATGTTACCTATGTCTACAAATGATTAAATGAAATGAAATGAAAAAAAAATGAAATGAATTTTACAAGGTGATGTGTTTTTTGGTAACTTCATTGCAATCTTGCCAAATTAAATTAGTAGATATTTTCTCACACAGAATTTGGAAACAAACATCCTAGCAGTAAGATTCACACCATTAAATTGTTGGTCAAGGAGCTCCTTTCAGAGATGTCCTTAAAATTAGCATGAACTATATAATTAGCAGTTATTCTGATGATCTGGTTCACATGGTCATGCGTCGGCCGATATAACTGGACCAGTTTCCGCTTAATTAACGAAAGAATGCGTAACAGTGTTATTTTCGAAACTGTTATTTTTATTCTTTGCTATATGGAGCAGTTAACATTGCGTGGTTAAGTTAGGTAACAAGTGAATTTGTGTTTATTAGTCAATAATTTGTATTATTTTTTTTGTTTTCGTTTATTTGTTGGGTTCCTTTGGTGTGGGTATCAAGTGTCTGCTAAGATCTACATGGTTAAGATACAAATTTTGATCTACATAGCTAACTAGTATCTGATCTGCATTGAGTTAACGTTTTTCTAGGCCAATGTTATGTTAACTTCATTGCCTTTGCTTCGCAGTTCGACAGATTTTACGTCCTATTTTGTCAAGTGACATTTTTTTTAATATATTCTATAGGCTCGCGCTTGAATACTATCTCACCTGATGGTAAGCGATGATTTGGTCGACGGTGGAGCACGCTTGCCTAGAAAGAACCTATTCACTATTGACTTAAAGAACTCTAGATTGTAGCTATCGGGAAACATAGACTCTGGCAAGGAATGCCACTCCTTAGCTGTACGCATAATAAAAGTGTTCCCAAAACGTTTTATGCGTATGAGTGGGATGTCCACCATGTACAGATGGCGCATCGCCGTACGTCTGGTAGTATGATGATGAAACGGGCTAGTTGGAATTAGATCATGCAATTCCATCGCACACTCCCCGAAATGTAACCGATGAAAAACCGACAAGCTGGCAACTCGGCGACGAAGAAGCTGAAGGTGAAGCTTTGACTTGACCAGTGCCTCATTGCCGATGAGCTTCTTGGGCGGCTATTCGATCGACTCATCAAGTGCATCAAGCGTGACTAGTGACTTAAAGCAATGGCATAAAAAGAGGTAGGCTCGTGTGCTCTTGAGCCATAAATCCAAAATGGTTGAGACTGACATGCGCTAACTAGATCCTTATGAAAATTGCAATAAGGTAACCCAAGGTAGCAAAATATTGCCTGTAAAATACATTATTTGGCGTGCGCTGAGAAAACTATTGATGATAGATAAAAATTAGTAGGTAGGGTAGGCAGGGTAGCCAGGGTAGCCAGGGTAGGGGAAGGGGAGCCAGGGTATACCATGGTAGCCAGGGAAGACTGGGTAGGCAGGGTAGCCAGGGTAGGCCGGGTAGGCAGGGTAAGCAGGGTAGCCAGGGTAGTCAGGGCAGCCAGGGTAGCCAGGGTAGGCAGGGTAGGCAGGGTAGCCAGGTTAGGCAGGGTAGGCAGGGCAGGCAGGGTAAGCAGGGTAGGGGCAGGGCAGGCAGGGTAAGCAGGGTAGGGGCAGGGTAGGTAGGGTGCGCAGGGTAGGCAGGCTAGGTAAATAGGTAGCCAGTTGATGGGAGCGAAGCGCTAGGGTCAGCTAGTACTACATAAATTATGTAGCATGAAATAAAAATATGTCGGGGGTTTTTAAATTTTGAAATTTTACTTGTTAATTTCAAATAATGTAGAATCCATTATTAGTTAGAAACAAAAGAGCAAACACAAAAAGACTAAAAGACAACACCAGTTGCGAAAATATAGATGAAGACGTTGATGTGAAAAGTGCTTAAAATTATCTTAATTGTCCTGTTGGTTGGTCAAACTGCAACCATTTCGTGAAATGGTCGGCCACATCATGAAGTTTTCAATTCTACGATCTGGCCACGACATTATGTATATTATGCAAGGTTTCCCAACTTATTTAATTGTATCCGATTTGAACTGTAATTCGTATTTTTTTGTATTTTGTGACTTGTTTTTTTGATTACCTACTCGTTTACATAATTCATTAATGTTTGCATGCCTAATCTAGTAGATTGTACAGGGATCACAATTGTTTTTTTTTGTTATACCTTATGTCATGTACCTACAATCTATGCAAATAAACTTTACTTTACTTTACTTTACTTTACTTTACTTTACTTTACTTTACTTTACTTTACTTTACTTTACTTTACTTTACTTTACTTTACTTTACTTTACTTTACTTTACTTTACTTTACTTTACTTTACTTTACTTTACTTTACTTTACTTTACTTTACTTTACTTTACTTTACTTTACTTTACTTTACTTTACTTTACTTTACTTTACTTTACTTTACTTTACTTTACTTTACTTTACTTTACTTTACTTTACTTTACTTTACTTTACTTTACTTTACTTTACTTTACTTTACTTTACTTTACTTTACTTTACTTTACTTTACTTTACTTTACTTTACTTTACTTTACTTTACTTTACTTTACTTTACTTTACTTTACTTTACTTTACTTTACTTTACTTTACTTTACTTTACTTTACTTTACTTTACTTTACTTTACTTTACTTTACTTTACTTTACTTTACTTTACTTTACTTTACTTTACTTTACTTTACTTTACTTTACTTTACTTTACTTTACTTTACTTTACTTTACTTTACTTTACTTTACTTTACTTTACTTTACTTTACTTTACTTTACTTTACTTTACTTTACTTTACTTTACTTTACTTTACTTTACTTTACTTTACTTTACTTTACTTTACTTTACTTTACTTTACTTTACTTTACTTTACTTTACTTTACTTTACTTTACTTTACTTTACTTTACTTTACTTTACTTTACTTTACTTTACTTTACTTTACTTTACTTTACTTTACTTTACTTTACTTTACTTTACTTTACTTTACTTTACTTTACTTTACTTTACTTTACTTTACTTTACTTTACTTTACTTTACTTTACTTTACTTTACTTTACTTTACTTTACTTTACTTTACTTTACTTTACTTTACTTTACTTTACTTTACTTTACTTTAATATTGTTGTGATAATGACTCTAGTGGGCATCATGTGTAAACAAAAACCATGATGTACTGTTTCTAGGGCACTTTGATAATGATATCATCAATCAATCTTGGGCTCTAGACAATGAACGACAATTTTACTTATGAGGTAACGAATGTCAATAAATAACAAACTATAGCAGTCAATTTGATTGAGTTTAGTGGAGTGGAGAGCCAAGACTATCGACGCCGATTACTACACCAATTAAAAAATCATTGTGCCTCACGTGGACCCACGTTTCGGGCATTCAAGGGATTAAATGCGTCGCAAGGGAATTGTGGGTTTGTTTGGTTTGTGTACTAATATTATAAACAGATAACATAAAATTTTGTAAAACGTAATACCTGGAAGCAGTGATGCGTTTACATAATTCATTAATGTTTGCATGCCTAATCTAGTAGATTGTACAGGGATCACAATTGTTTTTTTTTGTTATACCTTATGTCATGTACCTACAATCTATGCAAATAAACTTTACTTTACTTTACTTTACTTTACTTTACTTTACTTTACTTTACTTTACTTTACTTTACTTTACTTTACTTTACTTTACTTTACTTTACTTTACTTTACTTTACTTTACTTTACTTTACTTTACTTTACTTTACTTTACTTTACTTTACTTTACTTTACTTTACTTTACTTTACTTTACTTTACTTTACTTTACTTTACTTTACTTTACTTTACTTTACTTTACTTTACTTTACTTTACTTTACTTTACTTTACTTTACTTTACTTTACTTTACTTTACTTTACTTTACTTTACTTTACTTTACTTTACTTTACTTTACTTTACTTTACTTTACTTTACTTTACTTTACTTTACTTTACTTTACTTTACTTTACTTTACTTTACTTTACTTTACTTTACTTTACTTTACTTTACTTTACTTTACTTTACTTTACTTTACTTTACTTTACTTTACTTTACTTTACTTTACTTTACTTTACTTTACTTTACTTTACTTTACTTTACTTTACTTTACTTTACTTTACTTTACTTTACTTTACTTTACTTTACTTTACTTTACTTTACTTTACTTTACTTTACTTTACTTTACTTTACTTTACTTTACTTTACTTTACTTTACTTTACTTTACTTTACTTTACTTTACTTTACTTTACTTTACTTTACTTTACTTTACTTTACTTTACTTTACTTTACTTTACTTTACTTTACTTTACTTTACTTTACTTTACTTTACTTTACTTTACTTTACTTTACTTTACTTTACTTTACTTTACTTTACTTTACTTTACTTTACTTTACTTTACTTTACTTTACTTTACTTTACTTTACTTTACTTTACTTTACTTTACTTTACTTTACTTTACTTTACTTTACTTTACTTTACTTTACTTTACTTTACTTTACTTTACTTTACTTTACTTTACTTTACTTTACTTTACTTTACTTTACTTTACTTTACTTTACTTTACTTTACTTTACTTTACTTTACTTTACTTTACTTTACTTTACTTTACTTTACTTTACTTTACTTTAATATTGTTGTGATAATGACTCTAGTGGGCATCATGTGTAAACAAAAACCATGATGTACTGTTTCTAGGGCACTTTGATAATGATATCATCAATCAATCTTGGGCTCTAGACAATGAACGACAATTTTACTTATGAGGTAACGAATGTCAATAAATAACAAACTATAGCAGTCAATTTGATTGAGTTTAGTGGAGTGGAGAGCCAAGACTATCGACGCCGATTACTACACCAATTAAAAAATCATTGTGCCTCACGTGGACCCACGTTTCGGGCATTCAAGGGATTAAATGCGTCGCAAGGGAATTGTGGGTTTGTCTGGTTTGTGTACTAATATTATAAACAGATAACATAAAATTTTGTAAAACGTAATACCTGGAAGCAGTGATGCGATTACAAAATTGTTTCACTGATATAAAGTATAGGTACTTTCGTTGAGTGTCATAGGTTACCTATCCCGAAAAAATGCACGGTTCTTGTAACATAAGCCCTAGGAGCGAAGCCACGGCAAATGTAACTCTTTCTGTCTATTTTCTTTCACACTCAAAGAGATTTAGATACCTATCTTTGATTATATACTTGTCTAGATGCCACATTGACCCTACCTGAACGGCCCAAATAAAGTCTACTAAAATTGGTAGACTCGCTTCTTACTTACGTCAGTGTCATTTGAAACACCTAAGGGTAACGTGTTCACGAAAAATAATTAATTATGCCGGTTTGTGCCGTCAGACTGTATAGCAATTATGTGGGAAAACCGTATAATAATACCAAGAGCACTTTTCACCGGTACGTTTTGTTATTTAACCACTATTATTATAAGAACACACGATTTTTAATTCGTTACTTTGTAGGTTAGTCTGATTTAGCCAGTGTTGTCAGTTTATTACTAGGGAGATTTAACGAAACTATGGGAGACAAAATACAAATAGCATTACATAATCTCGATCAGAAGAACATTATTATTTTAAAAATTACATTATATATTTGATCAGTAGATAACACCTTAACGTAGCCCAGGCAATAAAATCAAAGATATTCCGAGAACAAACACAAAGAGATGGGTTTTAATCTATAAATTACTGTATATTTTTCATTGTATTTTTTGTTGTTACTAAAATAAATGATACACTAATCAACAAAATTATTGTTTAATTTAACCTGTTTTGTTTAACTTTCATCATATTAAATAATGCAGAAAAGTTAGTTTAATAGTTTGGAGCAGGCATCCCTAAACACGCATACATTGACAGTTTGACGACAATAAGTACACGCTCTTTCTAGACAAGTATATAATCAAAGATACCTATAAATTTTGTTATAACTCGACAAAAGCACAGGCTACCTTTTGCCTCAAAAATAATCCGGGGATAAGGGATGAAAGTTGTAGCTGACTCCACTCGCAAGAAATCGCGAGCAGAAGCTATATAAATTATAAAATCATCAAAACCAATAAGTTTGTTGATACATTCTGTGTAGCTGTTCTTTCATAGTGAGGTAAGTGAAAATTATATTTAACGACTATGTGTTAAGCAAAGAAGGTTTGCGCTGAGTTAGTCTAGTCAATGTTGAGACACATCTCATCATAATTATTAATCCATAAAACAAGTAGAGGTTTTTGCAAGAAATCGTAACCTCCTCTGGCATTAGCTTATAACGATACATTGTTCAAAGCTGAATGGCGCTTTGTTGAGCAATCCTGAGGTTTCTCCACAAACAAATTATTGAAGGCACCAACTAGCCGTAACAAGGAATATATGTCGAATTTATCCAGCAAGGTCGCGAATAAAAAAAGCACGCATTTTTTAAATCGTTTACAATATCCGAGGGAAAACTGAAGTTAGCCTTGTAAATTGTTATTGTGTATCGTCATCTCTATCCTTATATTTTTTATAGCAGTCCAGACCTTTCTACCATCTCCATCAGCACTATCACCTGGGTCAAAGTCGATATGCGTATAATATCACCTACTTTACCCTCGAATTAATGAAGTTTATTGAGGTGACAAGCACAGATAATAATAGTGCTCCCAAAAGAATTTCAGCTATGGCGGCCAAATTCTGCTGACACTAGCTCGGCACAAGTGTGTGCGCATACACAGCGGTGCACTCTCTCTGCCTTCACTATCCGTAAACAAATACAAACGGCTAACGTGCTTTATATTCCAAGACAAGGATGTATCTCACCACCAACATCCAAACTACAGGCTATCTCTGAGAAATTCTTCTTCAACTGGGTATCCAATCCAGTAGTCAGGGCCCCACGCTGAGCAGTGTCACCGCGACACGAATTATACTGTTGGTGGTGGTCTCGGTCGGTATCCAACCACATATACGAGTTATGCGAGTTGTTCATGTTCTCTGTGCAATGTCTTGTTGTCATTGAGGAATCCGGACATGGGACAGTCTATTTACCCACATTCCAACTCATGTTACGTTTTCTACACTTATGTGTAATGTATAACGTAGGTATGAATGACACGTGTGTTAATTTGCCATGTGGTAGGCAGGGTAGCCAGGGTAGGCCGGGTAGGCAGGGTAAGCAGGGTAGCCAGGGTAGTCAGGGCAGCCAGGGTAGCCAGGGTAGGCAGGGTAGGCAGGGTAGCCAGGTTAGGCAGGGTAGGCAGGGCAGGCAGGGTAAGCAGGGTAGGGGCAGGGCAGGCAGGGTAAGCAGGGTAGGGGCAGGGTAGGTAGGGTGCGCAGGGTAGGCAGGCTAGGTAAATAGGTAGCCAGTTGATGGGAGCGAAGCGCTAGGGTCAGCTAGTACTACATAAATTATGTAGCATGAAATAAAAATATGTCGGGGGTTTTTAAATTTTGAAATTTTACTTGTTAATTTCAAATAATGTAGAATCCATTATTAGTTAGAAACAAAAGAGCAAACACAAAAAGACTAAAAGACAACACCAGTTGCGAAAATATAGATGAAGACGTTGATGTGAAAAGTGCTTAAAATTATCTTAATTGTCCTGTTGGTTGGTCAAACTGCAACCATTTCGTGAAATGGTCGGCCACATCATGAAGTTTTCAATTCTACGATCTGGCCACGACATTATGTATATTATGCAAGGTTTCCCAACTTATTTAATTGTATCCGATTTGAACTGTAATTCGTATTTTTTTGTATTTTGTGACTTGTTTTTTTGATTACCTACTCGTTTACATAATTCATTAATGTTTGCATGCCTAATCTAGTAGATTGTACAGGGATCACAATTGTTTTTTTTTGTTATACCTTATGTCATGTACCTACAATCTATGCAAATAAACTTTACTTTACTTTACTTTACTTTACTTTACTTTACTTTACTTTACTTTACTTTACTTTACTTTACTTTACTTTACTTTACTTTACTTTACTTTACTTTACTTTACTTTACTTTACTTTACTTTACTTTACTTTACTTTACTTTACTTTACTTTACTTTACTTTACTTTACTTTACTTTACTTTACTTTACTTTACTTTACTTTACTTTACTTTACTTTACTTTACTTTACTTTACTTTACTTTACTTTACTTTACTTTACTTTACTTTACTTTACTTTACTTTACTTTACTTTACTTTACTTTACTTTACTTTACTTTACTTTACTTTACTTTACTTTACTTTACTTTACTTTACTTTACTTTACTTTACTTTACTTTACTTTACTTTACTTTACTTTACTTTACTTTACTTTACTTTACTTTACTTTACTTTACTTTACTTTACTTTACTTTACTTTACTTTACTTTACTTTACTTTACTTTACTTTACTTTACTTTACTTTACTTTACTTTACTTTACTTTACTTTACTTTACTTTACTTTACTTTACTTTACTTTACTTTACTTTACTTTACTTTACTTTACTTTACTTTACTTTACTTTACTTTACTTTACTTTACTTTACTTTACTTTACTTTACTTTACTTTACTTTACTTTACTTTACTTTACTTTACTTTACTTTACTTTACTTTACTTTACTTTACTTTACTTTACTTTACTTTACTTTACTTTACTTTACTTTACTTTACTTTACTTTACTTTACTTTACTTTACTTTACTTTACTTTACTTTACTTTACTTTACTTTACTTTACTTTACTTTACTTTACTTTACTTTACTTTACTTTACTTTACTTTACTTTACTTTACTTTACTTTACTTTACTTTACTTTACTTTACTTTACTTTACTTTACTTTACTTTACTTTACTTTACTTTACTTTACTTTACTTTACTTTACTTTACTTTACTTTACTTTACTTTACTTTACTTTACTTTACTTTACTTTACTTTACTTTACTTTACTTTACTTTACTTTACTTTACTTTACTTTACTTTACTTTACTTTACTTTACTTTACTTTACTTTACTTTACTTTACTTTACTTTACTTTACTTTACTTTACTTTACTTTACTTTACTTTACTTTACTTTACTTTACTTTACTTTACTTTACTTTACTTTACTTTACTTTACTTTACTTTACTTTACTTTACTTTACTTTACTTTACTTTACTTTACTTTACTTTACTTTACTTTACTTTACTTTACTTTACTTTACTTTACTTTACTTTACTTTACTTTACTTTACTTTACTTTACTTTACTTTACTTTACTTTACTTTACTTTACTTTACTTTACTTTACTTTACTTTACTTTACTTTACTTTACTTTACTTTACTTTACTTTACTTTACTTTACTTTACTTTACTTTACTTTACTTTACTTTACTTTACTTTACTTTACTTTAATATTGTTGTGATAATGACTCTAGTGGGCATCATGTGTAAACAAAAACCATGATGTACTGTTTCTAGGGCACTTTGATAATGATATCATCAATCAATCTTGGGCTCTAGACAATGAACGACAATTTTACTTATGAGGTAACGAATGTCAATAAATAACAAACTATAGCAGTCAATTTGATTGAGTTTAGTGGAGTGGAGAGCCAAGACTATCGACGCCGATTACTACACCAATTAAAAAATCATTGTGCCTCACGTGGACCCACGTTTCGGGCATTCAAGGGATTAAATGCGTCGCAAGGGAATTGTGGGTTTGTCTGGTTTGTGTACTAATATTATAAACAGATAACATAAAATTTTGTAAAACGTAATACCTGGAAGCAGTGATGCGATTACAAAATTGTTTCACTGATATAAAGTATAGGTACTTTCGTTGAGTGTCATAGGTTACCTATCCCGAAAAAATGCACGGTTCTTGTAACATAAGCCCTAGGAGCGAAGCCACGGCAAATGTAACTCTTTCTGTCTATTTTCTTTCACACTCAAAGAGATTTAGATACCTATCTTTGATTATATACTTGTCTAGATGCCACATTGACCCTACCTGAACGGCCCAAATAAAGTCTACTAAAATTGGTAGACTCGCTTCTTACTTACGTCAGTGTCATTTGAAACACCTAAGGGTAACGTGTTCACGAAAAATAATTAATTATGCCGGTTTGTGCCGTCAGACTGTATAGCAATTATGTGGGAAAACCGTATAATAATACCAAGAGCACTTTTCACCGGTACGTTTTGTTATTTAACCACTATTATTATAAGAACACACGATTTTTAATTCGTTACTTTGTAGGTTAGTCTGATTTAGCCAGTGTTGTCAGTTTATTACTAGGGAGATTTAACGAAACTATGGGAGACAAAATACAAATAGCATTACATAATCTCGATCAGAAGAACATTATTATTTTAAAAATTACATTATATATTTGATCAGTAGATAACACCTTAACGTAGCCCAGGCAATAAAATCAAAGATATTCCGAGAACAAACACAAAGAGATGGGTTTTAATCTATAAATTACTGTATATTTTTCATTGTATTTTTTGTTGTTACTAAAATAAATGATACACTAATCAACAAAATTATTGTTTAATTTAACCTGTTTTGTTTAACTTTCATCATATTAAATAATGCAGAAAAGTTAGTTTAATAGTTTGGAGCAGGCATCCCTAAACACGCATACATTGACAGTTTGACGACAATAAGTACACGCTCTTTCTAGACAAGTATATAATCAAAGATACCTATAAATTTTGTTATAACTCGACAAAAGCACAGGCTACCTTTTGCCTCAAAAATAATCCGGGGATAAGGGATGAAAGTTGTAGCTGACTCCACTCGCAAGAAATCGCGAGCAGAAGCTATATAAATTATAAAATCATCAAAACCAATAAGTTTGTTGATACATTCTGTGTAGCTGTTCTTTCATAGTGAGGTAAGTGAAAATTATATTTAACGACTATGTGTTAAGCAAAGAAGGTTTGCGCTGAGTTAGTCTAGTCAATGTTGAGACACATCTCATCATAATTATTAATCCATAAAACAAGTAGAGGTTTTTGCAAGAAATCGTAACCTCCTCTGGCATTAGCTTATAACGATACATTGTTCAAAGCTGAATGGCGCTTTGTTGAGCAATCCTGAGGTTTCTCCACAAACAAATTATTGAAGGCACCAACTAGCCGTAACAAGGAATATATGTCGAATTTATCCAGCAAGGTCGCGAATAAAAAAAGCACGCATTTTTTAAATCGTTTACAATATCCGAGGGAAAACTGAAGTTAGCCTTGTAAATTGTTATTGTGTATCGTCATCTCTATCCTTATATTTTTTATAGCAGTCCAGACCTTTCTACCATCTCCATCAGCACTATCACCTGGGTCAAAGTCGATATGCGTATAATATCACCTACTTTACCCTCGAATTAATGAAGTTTATTGAGGTGACAAGCACAGATAATAATAGTGCTCCCAAAAGAATTTCAGCTATGGCGGCCAAATTCTGCTGACACTAGCTCGGCACAAGTGTGTGCGCATACACAGCGGTGCACTCTCTCTGCCTTCACTATCCGTAAACAAATACAAACGGCTAACGTGCTTTATATTCCAAGACAAGGATGTATCTCACCACCAACATCCAAACTACAGGCTATCTCTGAGAAATTCTTCTTCAACTGGGTATCCAATCCAGTAGTCAGGGCCCCACGCTGAGCAGTGTCACCGCGACACGAATTATACTGTTGGTGGTGGTCTCGGTCGGTATCCAACCACATATACGAGTTATGCGAGTTGTTCATGTTCTCTGTGCAATGTCTTGTTGTCATTGAGGAATCCGGACATGGGACAGTCTATTTACCCACATTCCAACTCATGTTACGTTTTCTACACTTATGTGTAATGTATAACGTAGGTATGAATGACACGTGTGTTAATTTGCCATGTGGTGCCGTAATTTTGGTTCATAATACGGTTACGTAAAGTCACAGATAATATAATACTAGTATGTAATGTATACCAACAGGCGCACTTGTTGCCTCAAGTCCATTCGACTTGTTCACAGCCTCCAATTGACGTAACGTTGACCTAGTGTTACGGTATCTGTTATCTATAGTGGTTAAGTATCAAATTGATACCTTGATTATGGGAATCGAGCATTATTTTGTATCAAGTCAGTGACGTGGGTAAATTGTAACTTATTAAAACAAATCACCTATTGTGGTCGTTGCGGACTGCTCCTACCTGTGACCTATCATTACTTTCAAACTTAACACAATACTTATGAACACAACTTACTATAATCTTGTTTATAAATTTAATAGTTTCTTCCAGCGACTTCATCCGCGTTAAATTGAAAATTTGCCCAACGGAACATACTACTGGGCAGTCCCGGGTTAAAATGTATCCTCTGTCCTATCCCAGGCTCAAGAGATGGTCTACCCGTGTACCAAGTAAATCCGAAGTGTTAAGGTAACAAACAAACAAACAGACAATTTACTTTCGCATTTATAACATTAGTGTGAATGGATTTGGATATTAGTAGGTAGGTTTAGTATCACTTAAAATCTAATAGCAGCATTTGAGAAACTAATGAAGTGATGACTGAATAAAAACTTATTAATTAGGAACACTAATAGATTAATATGTGATAATTCGTTACCAAATTGGCAATCAATCATTACTTACGCTTTATTGGCACTTCTGATTTTCTAATCTTTATTTAAATGCTGCTCAAATTATGCTGTCTTCGGCCTAGTTATTGAATGTGTACTATTGCATTTGAATAATGCATCCTTCCGGAATTTACGACCACTGTTAAAATAAAGTGGTAAGTAGGTAGTTAGGTACCCAATAAAGCCATAGTTTTCTTGGATGTGAGTAAAGCCGATGACATCATCAACAAGTAGTTTATTCATCATCATCATTCCGCTACCCGGGTGAGCGCAGCATGCCTTCTCCTCCCATATATATCTACTAGATGTCTTCTGCGTAGCATTAGCACTTCGAATTGTTAGCCTATTTTAAATATGGCGCAATAATTTTGGAGGTATGTGCGGCCTTACTTGAGAAATAATTTTATTACTTCTCACCTCCTTACGAATTATTTCCGGCTAAAAACTCCTATCCCCATAAATAAAACAATCCTATGTCCTTCCCAGGGTCTCAAACTTTTCCCTACCAAATTTCATCTAAATCGGTTCAGCGGCTTAACCTTTAAAAGGTAACAGAGAGACAGGCAGAGTTATCCATATTAAGTATACTAGGTGCTGCTAGCGGCTTCGCCCGCGTGATAGTCGAAAATTATCCGGAATGTACTTATGCCCGGGATAAAAAGTATCCTATGTGCTATTCCTGACTGTAATCTATCTCTGTGCCAAATTTCATCCAGATCCGTTCAGTAGTTTTTACGTGAAAGAGTAACACGCCGCCGCCTTTATAATATCAGTGTGATGTGATATGGATTTGCCGTCATGCCAATAGTCACCGCTTTTCTTGCGCGGTGCTGTGTGTTTCTCATGGCACAGCATATTTCGTTTAAGCATAATATTTATGTATGTATTGGCATGTCAATTTTTTTTCTATTTCTCTACTTTTTAACCGACTTCCCAAAAAGGAGGAGGTTCTATGTTCGACTTCATGAGTGTTTTTTTTTTGTTTATCTTCACCGATTACTCCGTCAATTGTGGACCGATTTTAAAAATTCTTTTTTTGTTTGTAAAAGTATGTTCCGAAATTGGTCCCATTTTAATTTGGTGAAGATCTGATGAAGAACTTCGGAGATATACAACAGAACTCTTCATTAAATAACGGCAAATCTCTCGGGATTGCTGTAATCGCATGTCTGTTTGTTGTTTATAACATTTCATAACATAACACCACGCCAGTTCGTTCTTAAGGGGTAAGCAGATCTCTCATTTCACCGGTTATATTCAAGTTTCATGAAATCTATTCTGGCGAAATAGTTCCCTTACTAACTAGCCTATTAGGTACGTACAACTAAAAAGTGAAAAATAAAAAAAAACTTTTTGCAAAAAAATACTATACCGACTTCCAAATACAAAACTACAAAGTGAAAAATAACTTAATTTTTTGAAGTCGGTGTCCATAACGCAAAAAAATGGTACCTACGAAAGACACCGACTTCAAAAAATTAAGTTATTTTTAAAAATTAAGTGTAAAATTAACATTTTCTGGAATTGAACATAAAAATTGTATGTTCTTGTTTAATCAACTCTCCTAAGTACAAAATTATTGAATATTGGGCTCTTAATTCACATTTCAAAGATTATTTAAAAGGATCATTTAAAATTGATGCCAATAGATGGCGCATTTTTAAATTTCTGAGGCATTCATAAGCATAGACTCAAATGAATACACGTAAAAGATTCAATTTATACCACATTTCAAAATTGCTGCTTTTTCTGTAATTTGCATGAGCATCTATCAATGATAAATTTGAAAATGAAACTGTTCATAACAAATCTTCTACATTATAAAAAATCACCCATTGACTTGGCTGTGTCCCGTTGATGCAGCATAAAGTAGCCAAAGAGCTAAGAAACAGTCCATGTTTATCAATCATCATTATAATCACCATTTCAGCCGAAATACGTCCACTGCTGGACATAGGCCTCCACCAAGCGTCGCCACACTGATCGGTCCTGTACGTTATGCATCCACCGGACGCCCGCAGCCTTGACTAGGTCGTCGCTCCACCTAGAGGGTGACCTTCCAACGCTGCGTCTTCCTGGAATACGCGGTCGCCACTCTAGAACTTTTCGGCCCCAACGGCTATCTGTTCTGCGAGCATTGTGCCCTGTCCACTGCCACTTAAGTATGGAAATTCTTTGGGCTATAGGTATCGGTAACCTTGGTTCTCTTGTTTATCAATAAAAAATCATAATTATAAATAGTTAGGTATTGTTTACAACCTTTATAATTAAATTATTTTCATTCCAAATGAACTTGTTTGCCTTTAAACGCACATCACTGAAGGTAATTACGATATGTTATGATGGCCATACATTTTATTGCGTTACGGAGGACGACAAAATCACGACCACGTCACGAAGTGGTCGAGAATCGCAGAATGTGGCTCAAGGTGGGAGATGCCAACTAAGCCGAGGTTGGAAAGAGTTATTTGAATAATTTAATCAATTGTTGCTATAGATCAAAATGTTAACAAATTTATTGACATACAGAATGTAACAGAAAGGTGTGACCATATTTTAAAAACTCCTTTGCCTAAGTAAATTAACATTTTCTACAAGGCATATAGGTAACTCACAAAAAATGGATTTTCATAATAAAGTACCCTCAGCTGACCAAAATTAATTATTAATTTTAATAATGTAAAACAGACTAAACTTTTTTTGCACTAGGTACAGTCAGTTTCAAAAGTGAAAATTCTTGACATATTTTTTTAATTTTCAGTTTTCTTATTGAAACAAATGTTCTTTGGGATTGGTGTTACATTCTTTTCTCTATGTCTCAGCATTTTTGAGCGGCTAAAATACTGCATTATACCTTCGGGTGCTAGTTCGGCTGTTACATCAGTGTCATCACTCTACCTACAGGGTCTACAGTTACTAAACCAACAATTAAAAACTTTCACTTTCGCACTTCGGTGCGGGCGCAGCTGTTTTCATCATAATGTAACCACGTAAACGTAACGGTCAAGAATGAAAATTGTACGTGAATGTGGTTCAAGGTGTAAGATGCCTTGGGTTTGCCCTACTTACTTCCGAATTCAAGCAGAAATTATTACCATTGAAGTTACTTCGACAATTATATTGGGTATTTTTGGCCTGTTTTTGCAAGTAAACAGTATTTTTTTTAAAGATGTTATTGTTTTGTTTACTTAATCAACATTTGCATACCTACTAATGAGAAAGTAACTCTGTGTATCTGTCTGTTGGTATGTTATGTTTTCACGCCTAAGCTGCTGGACCAGTTTTGTTGAGTTTTGGTGTAGATATAGATCCTGTGGTTAAAGTATCTTATGTCCTCCTCCAAAGTATAACCAGACTTTGAGAAGGTTATAGAAACTTTTTACCACGGGATAAGTCTCCTTTGGGATAATTACCGACTTTTACGGGGACGAAGACTATGCTGACCGAACCTAGTAATAAAATAATGACAATTATTTATGAAAGAGATAATCTCTTCGTCGTTCTTATCACAAGACATAGAAAGTGTAAACTTTACATAATTAATTAAATAATTCACACATTTGGAAGTTATATTCTCATAAGCAATGTCTCAGTTCTACCTAGCAATTAGTATAATTACTGCATGCTTGATGTCGAGTTACCTCCTTATTTAACTACCAGTTTTAAAAGTATTACTTTTTTGGTGTCGTAACATAACTCAGAAAAGGGTTTGAGGTTCAAAATTAGTAAAACCTGTAAAGCCCACTGGTTTTCACTATTTTTATGAATTTGTAAATAACATTTTGTAGTAACCATACGTCAAGCACTACGACTGCAAAAGTTATGTTATTCATGAAGAAAATTTTGCAGATTTTCTTGAATTCAATGAATGAAAGAGTAGACAGAAATACACTTGTCTCACCGCCGACGATCAGCGAGCAGCGAGTAGAGCTAGAACCTAGATACGAGTTGGCCAGCAACGAGAAGTGAGTGTGTAGTTCCTATAGTTTTACCGCTCGGCTATGAGCGAGTGTTTTTGCGCGACAGTCAGTCCTGCATGCGTTGGTTCGGCGTGACTTCTGACCGTAAAGCGAGCATCGCCGAGCGAGTATCGCTGGCCGAGTATTATCTTAAATATCTCTGGTCACTGCGAAAAACTTTAGGTATTACTCGCCGGTAGTGTGAACAGTCAGTGATCAACTATTAATATATGTGTCTCTTTTATTGACACGGGATCTGTATCTCTTGTTCGTTTCATCAGCGAGAAAATAGTCGATAGCTAATCGCTTCGTCACCGGCGCGCGGCGGCGGCGGTGCGTCTAGTGCCAACTGCTTAAAATAAAGTTTTACTCGGATATTCAAATTCAAATTCATTTATTTGCCAGAATGTAGGTTTACAAAGTATGATCTTAAAATCTATGAAGGTCCCTTTACATTCTACCATTAAATATGGTGTGCAAATATTTACTTTTAGCTTGTACTATCATCTAAACGTATCTTTAGTAAATTAAGTGAATAGACAGTAATAACAAAGATCTCATGCATTAGGATTTTTATGGAACAAATTAATTAATTGATGTCAGAGTTACATTATTATACCAATGTCAGTTCAAACAATGTCAAATTAAGAATACAATTATAAATTATTGTAAATTTAATTGATAATATCATAACTATTATAAGAATATTTTAAATTTAATTGTTAATGTCATAAACTGATATAAAAAATATTGTAAATTTAATTGATAATGTCATAAACAATTTTAAATAATAAAGTAATTTGGTAACATCACAACTATTTTATTTTCCGTACATTTTGAACATCAATTAATTATTATAAGGTATATACCAATATTATATATTTTAGTTTCTTTCACGGGGATCTGACATGTATTCATTGAGATCGTAAAAGCATTTTTCTTTTAACCATTGCGTTACCTTTTTTTTAAACATTCGAAAAGGTAAATCTTTAAAGGCATCCGGTAATTTGTTATATACCTTTACAGCATTTATGTACGAGTTCCTTTTATGCAATTCGAGCTTGCATTGCGGTAAACAGAGCTCATGTTTAAATTTATTTTTATTTCTAGGAGCTACATTGCGCTTGATTACATTTTTGTGTTTTATAAAATATTTCGGATGTTGTTGAACAAATAGGCATAATTCTCTGATATACATACACGGTAATGGTAGAATATTATACTTTTTAAACAAGGGTTTACAGCTGTCCGTATACCAGGCCCCACATATTGCACGCACACATTTTTTTTGTACTCTAAACACTTTTATAACATCCACCGAATTACCCCACAACAAGAGACCATATGCTAGTACGGACGACACGTAACCATGATATGCACAAAGAGCCGCTTCTGCTGATACCGTGACTCTTAATATTTTGATTGCGTAGACAAATCTGTCGAGTTTATCACAAACGTATTCGACGTGTGCTTTCCAATCACAATTTTGATCCAATATTATACCCAGAAATTTGGTACTTTGAACTTCTTCGATGATAGTATCATTATATTTAACATTTAAAGTCAATGGCTTTCTTTTACGCGTATGAAATTGGATCATTTTAGTTTTCTCCATATTAATTTGTAAGTTGTTAGAATGTAACCAGTGTATTATTTTGTTTATTGCGTTGTTTATTTCTAGTTCATATGAATCTGGGTTTTCACATTTCACAATGAGGGTCGTGTCATCAGCAAACAATATTGTGTTATGGCAGGTAATATTTGGTAGATCATTAATATATATTAGGAATAAGAAAGCTGCCAATACTGTGCCCTGTGGCACTCCAAAATTATTTATTCGATAGTCACTTCTATATAACATCTTTTTGTTGCTATTATTGATTTTAGAGATTTCCACACATTGTTTTCTGTCATTTAGGTAGTTTCTCAACCAGTCATTAGCTTTGCCTCTTATTCCATACTTTTCTAGCTTATATAAGAGCAAATTGTGGTCCACAAAATCGAACGCCTTACTCATGTCAAGGAAAATTGCAGCAATTGGTACTCCATCATTTATTGCCTGGGTGATAATTTTGATCAAATTAAAACATGCCAATGAAGTAGTACTATTCTGTCTGAATCCATATTGCTCGTCTTTAAGTAGACGATGGCTTGTTATAAAATCTTGAAGCCTTTTTAACATGATTTTCTCGAAAATTTTGGACATAATTGGTATCAGTGTCACTGGTCTATAGTTGTTCATGTCGGATTTTTCTCCTTTTTTCAAAAGTGGCTTAACTATTGACTTTTTCAATATATGTGGAAAGTTCCCTTCCTCAAAAGATAAATTAATTAAATAACACAACGGGTGACATATGTATGGTGCGCACAATTTAATTGCGTTGGTTGTTATGTCATCTACTCCTGCTGCATTTGTGTTATTAAGATTTTTAATTACTTGAAATACTTCTATTGCATCAGTAGGTTTAAGGAATATTGTATGCTCGTTATTAGTATCGATAGTTTTGTTTATCTCGTCTTTATTATATTTAAAATTCTTGCTATTTGTCAATTGTATATAAAACTCATTAAATTTGTCACTTATATCTTTAGGGTCTTCATATGTTTGATTATTGTAGATTATTTTGTCAATTTTTGCTATCGTACTTATGTCCCCAATGTTTTCATTAATGACTGCCCATGTGGCTTTACATTTATTTTTATTAGTGTCAATATATTTCTTACTTTGTAGTTGTCTGGATTTATATATGCACTTTTTGAGTATGTAGCTGTATGATTTATAATGTTTATTTGACTTTTTCCTGTTTATTTTATTGTGTTGTTGGTTAAGATAGAGATACCGTTTTCTTATACAAGATCTTCTTATACCCTTCGTTAGCCATCTATGGTTCCCTTTTTCAGTTGACCTCTTTATTGCATTTATTGGGAAGCACAGATTGAAAAATAATTTAAATAAAGCATGAAATTCGTTGAAAGCTTCTTGCAAGTCATTTTTGTCGTATACATCTGAAAAAGTAAGAGATGACACACAACTAAGGAACTTTTCTATGTTTTCCCTACTATAATCTCTGACATTTTCAAACCAATTGTATGTTTCGGACGATTTAATAGTTTTCAATGATAGCGTTTGTCCCGTTTCGTGGTCAGACAACGCAAGGTGATGCACCTCCGCTTTAACTTGTTTGATGTTGCTTGCCAACTGATCAAGACATGACAATTGCCTCGTTGGTGTTTTGATATGCAATTCGATATTAAAATTCTTCAACATACACTTTAATTCTTCGCTACTCTTGTTTTTCTTTATGATGTCCAAATTCCAGTCACCACAAAGAATAATTTTTCTATGTTTCCTAGTAAGTCTTAGTAGTAACTGTTCTAGTTTTTCAAGAAATATTTGTGGGTTGCTATTAGGAGTTCTATATAAACAAATAATCGTAATTTTATTTATTTCTACGCCACAACATTCAAAATTAAATTTACATGTCAAGTCATTAATATTAGTCAAAGATTTAAATTTCAAATTATTATTTATCATAATACATACCCCTCCTCGTTTATTGTCACGTGAATATGATGCAACTAATTTGTAGCCTGAAATTTTCAAAAGCATTTCTGTACCTTTTTTCATGAAAGTTTCAGTCAAACACACCACATCTATTCTTGTACCATTTTTCGAAAGCTCGTGGATTGCAAATGTTAATTCCTCAGTTTTGTTTATAGCGCCAGCAATGTTCTGGTGAAATATTCTAAAATTGAATTCCGGATTAGGGACGAAAACACTTGTCCGCTTGTGAAGGCATCAGTGTATCAGATTGTCCCTTAGAGTTACATGTAGATTTTTTAAAATAATACGGTATGGTTCCCTTCTTGTGCGCTTCGATGGTTGTCATCTCCAGTTTGGACAAAGTCAAAGATGCAGTACAATTATTATTATTAGGCTCTGAGTGTGTATTTATAGACGACTCTAAGCAAAATGGAATTATGCCCTTCTTAGGTACATTTGTTGTGTCATTGTTCCTTAATAACATAATATTTTTACAACACAAAAAATGTTTTGTCATAATAATGTGAGTCAATCTTAAAATTAATTAATTTATTATTTTATTGTTGCCGACTGTACCTTACATAACATTGCGTCATAATTTATAATCCGAAATTATTAATTTCGCATTCAATGCGTCAAAACACTGAACACTGAACAAATGAAACCAAGACAACATCACGCCGTATGCCCTGAAGGGTAAAGTAGGGGTGCACCCATAGTAAAGCTACATTTCGCACATTATCTTTTTTAAGTCCCATGTAATAGAAGGGCGAGCTTATTGCCATCAACCGGGCAAATATCCAGACTCCGGGCTTTACTACTGAGAAATTCCAGATGGAAAAACCCGATAACACTTTGCCCGATCCGGGAATCGTACCTAGGACCTCGATGCTCTGCAGTAGCGCTTGCAACCACTACACCAACGATGCAGTTGTATGTTTGTTTGCATAAACTTGGAGTACAAATTGCATAGTATACATTATTTATTTATTTATTACATGATATCTACATATCATAAGACAATCAATTATTTACTGATTCGTTAAGCTGGTCACCGTAAAATCTGGATCATTTTTACAATCGGAGTCAAAGTCGGCGTCCATAACGCAAAAAATGGTACCTACGAAAGACACCGACTTCCAAAAAGAAAGTTATTTTTTCACTTTGTAGTTTTTTTATTTGGAAGTCGGTAGTATTTTCTTGTAAAAAAAGTTTTTTTTTTCCTTTTTAGTTGTACCTAACTAAAAGGCAAGTTGTTTAGTATGGTACCTATATATGCCAGAATAGATTTCCTGAATATCATGAAACTTGAACCAGAGTGTACCAAGGGGAACTGTACACATCTGCGTACTAGAGTTGGCGCGAATAGTGTTTATAGCGAATAGTCGAATACCGATTAATCGCCATTCACTTTGGCGAATAGTCGAATAACTCGACATTACTATTCGACATAAAAAAAAACATTAAACACGTTAAAAATATTTCTAATTTCTTCTAAGGTTGTGAGAAAAGAAAACAATAAAGTTAAAGAAATCTGTTTCATGTTATACATACCTACCACCCTACCACCAGCAAGCTCTGTTTATTCAGAAAGACTATTTTCCGAGGCAGGTTTAATTTGCGAGGAAAAACGAAACCGACTTGCTCCAGAACGTGCAGAAAAAATTGTTTTTTTGCACCACAATCTGCCTCTGTTGGATTTTAAATATTAATTAAAAAGCCTTACTAATTTAATTTCATAAATATGATAAGCACAGGCACATATTACAGATAATAATTGATATTGTGTATTGTTTTGTTAAGGAAAATAATTAAAAAAAAATATTATTTTTAACTCATTAGTTCTTTTGTTCGTTAAAAGTTTATTTTCGACGACTATTCGCCGAAAGCCGAATAATACTAGCTATTATTCGGTATTCGACGAATATAAAAAAAATTACGAATACCGAATAATAGCGAGTATTCGCGGCAACTCTACTGCGTACCCCTTAAGTGCGTACTGGCGTGATGTTATGTTATAAAATGGTATAAATATAAACAATAAAAAGACGTGTGATTGCAGCAAACCTGAGAGATATGCCGTTATTTATTGAAGAGTTCTGTTGTATTATATCTCTGAAGTTCTTCATCAGATCTTCACCAAATTAAAAAGGGACCAATTTCGAAACTTATTCTTTCAAACAAAAAATAGTATTTTTAAAATCAGTCCACAATTGACGTAGAAATCGGTGAACATAAAAAAAAAACAAAGTCGAACATAGAACCTCCTCCTTTTTTGAAGTCATTTAAAAACAATATAGGAAATTTACCTGTGGGTAATAGTGAAAATTCTATGAAAACATTACAAGAAATTATGGATTTTGTTTAGTGTCCTGCATACAAAATATACTCAACTGAAATACTGTTTCATAATGGTGGATATAATGACGTCTTTTCAGGTTTTTAGTTATTTCCATTTCACCAGAGTCCTATTTAAAATAATTGGCAAGCGACAGGTGAAAATCTGACATTTCAACAATTTCGAAATTTTATTTCATGAATCATCTCGCCTCTAGCGAAAAGATGAAAATTGTTTTTTTTTTGAAAAATACTTCGCATTGTTTGTTAAAATAAATAGGGCCCAGGTGGATTAAAAAAGAAACAATATCTCACCACGTATCGTAACATGTTAACTCCTTGAACTAATATTTAAAATAAAAAACACAAGACACAGTCACTCAAAGTTTACAAAGTCATCCACATTTCCAAGTTATCGATATAAAACACGATCGATTGTTCTAAATTCAAATGTTCAAACACGCGGCTGTGTTGCGCGGGCGCGGCTTGCGGAATGACGACCGTCTGACACTCTCGCGCATATCAATTCGATGATTTTGACTGCAGTGTTATTAATCTTGTCAGACTTACATAAATTATAGTAGAGCTTAATTACTACAAATCGTTTGCCAAAGCTCAAGGCATCATCGTTTGTTTTGAAGGTTCACGGTTCTAACTTCTTTATTTATATAACAATTCATTAATACATACATCTTTATAGGTAAGACCCCAAGCTAACACATTGCTACACTCAGAGACGTCCGCCCCTAAAAAGTGATCCAATTTTGCGTGATCCTTATAGACCAGGAACGACTCTGGGCATTAGCACAACTTATACAGAGGATAATACACTAAGGGTCGCCCTCTGGAAGGGACCTGGTACTTGGCAATTACCTAACACTGTGACCTTTTGAGAATCACTGAAGCCGTTGGTCTCGGCTGTCGTTTATTGGTAATCAGAAACCAGAACTTCTGACACCAGTCTTGGCAAGAGGTACCTATCGTGTTAGCCAGTTATTGGGTTGTGGAGGTCAGATAAGCAGTGGCTTTATATAAAACTAGCTGACCGAGCTCGGCTTCGCTACCTACCCTACCCTGCTTACCCTGCCTACCCTGCCTATCCTGCCTATCCTGCCTACTCTGCCTACCCGGCTTCTCCGCCTACCCTGCGTACACTGCCTACTCTGCCTACCCTGCCTACCTCACCTACTTGGGTACCCTACCTACTTACCTAATATTTTGTATCTATCATCAATAGTTTTCTCAGCGCACGCCAAAGAATGACTTTAATAGGCAACATTTTGATACCTTAGGTCACATTATTGTAATTTTCATAAGGATCTCAATTTTTTTTGAAAATATATTATAGACTATGACACTCAGAAATAATGTAGCTTTCTACTGGTGAAAGAATTTTCAAAATCGGTTATCCAGAGATTACTCCTTACAACGTCACAAACTTTACCTCTTTATAATATAAGTATAGATAAGTAGATAGGTACGGGTATTTAGGTGGAACGATGACCTGCAAAGGGTGGCAGGAATCCGCTGGATGCGAGACGCACAGGACCGGTCAATATGATGACACTTGGGGGCGGCCTTTGTTTAGGGTACGTCTTCTCGGCTGAAACGATGATGATGAATGATAATTAGTTGTATCCAGTTAGACTGGAAACCGACCACAACATAGTAGGGAAGAGACTAGTCAGATTTAAAATTTACTGAATGTCTGCAGCCCTTCCCCATAGTACTATACCGTAAGACATGAAAAAGTAATATAGACCAGCCTCGCGGCATCTACATCAGTAAATTGACGAATCTTTCTAACAGCATAAGCCGCCGAACCTAACCGCCCCACAAGTGATATTAAATGAGGACCCCATTGCAACCTTGAGTCCAGCGTGATCTCCGGATCTCCGGGACAACCGTTTTGTCAACGAATTCTAGCTTCTCGATGTTTAATATAATGTCACAATCATAACTTTTGACATTCGGCAAGGCAAATTTTACACACTTAGTTTTTTTTGCATTTAAAACTAAATTATTAGCAGTGAACCAATTTTGAACTTGCCGCAATGCATTATTTACGCCAACGTTACTTGTACGTCTATTTAACTTTAAAATCAAAAAAGTGGCATGATCAAATAACACAATGTTTAGTTTGTTTTTCAATAGATTTGGTAAATCGTTTATGTAGACTAATAATAAGAAAGGACCTACATTTGAGCCCTGGGGTATCCTCATGTTCACGTTCAACCCCGACGAATTGACTTGAATTGAACTAATTGCTGTCTATCATTCAAATAGGATTTTACTAAACTAAATGTTGATTGGCCTTGCGCGTAATGCTCAAGTTTCTAAAGCAATGTTTCATGATTAACGCAATCAAACGCCTTCGACAGGTCGTAGAAGATACCTATGGTATCTTGCCCCTCCTCCCACGCATCAAAGATTTTTTTAAATAAGGTGACACCAGCGTCGGTTGTACAATGTGCTTTGGTGAAACCATACTGTTTATGGTGTAGGATGTTATTCGTATTAAAATGAATGACCATTTGATTTAGCATTATGTTTTCAAAAACCTTGCTGAAAATCGGCAACACGGATACTGGTCTATAATTATTTGTGTCTTTACTGTCCCCGGATTTAAAAAGTGGTATAAACTTACTATGTTTTATTAGATCCGGAAAGACTCCTGGATCTACACACAAATTAAAATTAAAGCTAAGTACGGCGCTATAGACTGAATAATGGAGGTACAAACTTTGATGGACATTCCCCATAGATCTCCGGTCAGTTTTATCTTGATTTGCTTAAAAGCAACTCTGGCGCTCCTATATTAAAATAAAATAATAAAACCGGCCAAGTACATGTCGGGCCACGCGCAGTAATAGGGTTCCGGTAGTTGCATAATAATGCGGACTAAGAAGAGGGCTTTTTGTTGCATGTAACCATGAACATAAAAAATTTCAGCGGCTCACAACGTCTAAAAACTGGCCCACATAGGACGATGGTAAGTGAAGAAGGAGTTATAAAATCTAACTTCACAAGTGAAGTTCGAAAAAATATTAATTATTTGAGTACCACCACGTGAAGAGGCAAGCGTTTGTAATAAAGTTTTATAACCAGCCTCACTTAATAATTTGAATACTGCAGTATTGCCGTTACGGGGATAGTCTTCGTTAAAATCTCCAAATATTTACAAACCGAAATCAAATATTTTAGTATGAGTATTTTCAAAAACAACCTACTCCACTATAAAAAAGTAAAATCAAATTATTCAATGATAGGAACAAACAACCAACTTAAATAAGCTGCAATAAATAATCTATATGAAGGACGCCAATTGCGAAAGGAGCCGAAACGAGCGCGCGTTAGAGCCACGGGGACATAGACTATTATTATATACTACATGGGGAATGGTATGGTTCCTGGATCCTCGCACGCAAGCTCCTTGTTTCTTTCTCTTTCGGAATTTGAAAATTTTTGTATGTAATCACTATTTCGTTCTCGAAAGTTCATCGCTACTCAATTAGTGATGTAGTCGGGTCGGATATTGACTTTATAGATGGATATCGACAAAATAAAATAAGTAATTGAATATTTCTATAAGAGAATATTATAAAGAGACCCACCCGCCTCAATGAGCATAATTAAATTAGTACATAATTTCAAGTTGATTTTATTTATAGAAAAATATATACCTAATCCTTCAAGTAAAAACGAACCCAAGGCTTATTTTATCGAATTAAGAAATCGGGTATCTATAATTTATTAAAAAATGCAATGGGTTTTGCACTGATGTGAACTTGGTTAAGTATACCTATGACACGAGTTTCAATCTTAAGGCAAAATCAATTAAGTTTATAATAGCGACCACTGAGAATACCGCCATCTATGGTCGTGTAGCGTTTTTCCTGTTGAGGTACGGAACCCTAAAAATCAAGGTACCAAGATTTTGAAACGGAATGACATGTTAAATTTAGCTAAGAAAGGCTAACCTTTACTGAGTATTGCCCAAGTGGGAACTTAACATTTTTTGTTAGAAAATATTGAACTGTCACGTTAGATAAGTAGTTGATATTTAACTCATTTAATTTGACAACCATTATTTCGATTAATTTCAAGGCTCATTAATCCAAATTAATAATTATTCCTACAAAGTGGTGTAAGCAAGATTTTGCATAAATAAGATAAGAAATAGCCTTCAATGTAGAGTATACACAACATTAAGTAAGTTACAATATACTGATAAAGTAAGTGTGTAGAGTGTGGGGGCTGGAGATGAAATACAATTTCTATTATATAATAAACAATACTGGAGAAAACTGTCCAAGGTCCTTACTGATGAAAACCGGCCAAGTGCGAGTCGGAATCGCGCATGAAGGGTTCCGTACCATAATCGAAAAAAAATATTTCATTCTGTTTTTAGTATTTGTTGTTGTACAACAGAAATACATCATCTGTGAACATTTCAATTGTCTACCTATAACGGTTCATGAGATACAGCCTGGTGACAGCCGGACAGACAGACATATTGGATTTAGATTGACGACACTTAGCTAACCATGCATTGTCATCCAAACTAAACTTGTATGCAAAATTTCGTATTAATCGGTAGAGGATAACTGCTTTAAAATTCAGTTGCAAGATTTGACCCGAACACACTTACATACATACATACATTGCAAGTTTATTAAATGCTTATAAATATCATGTCATAATATGGTATTCCGAGTTTATTAAAACTATCAATTTGATTTTAAACTGGGACTATCTACTGAGTCAGCTATCTTGTGTTTGAAGCAAACTGTCAAGTACTACTCCGACAGGAGCACACCTATTTATGCCTGTTTTCTCGACCTCTCGATGGCATTCGACCTGGTTAGCTAAGACAACTTATGGCAAAAAATAAATAGCATCTCAATGCCTCTCAAACTGATTGAAATTTTCATGTACTGGGATCTTAACCAGGTCAACGTCGTTCGATGGTTGAGTGCTCTGTCGGAGCCGGTTATTAGTTACGCGGACGATATGGTGCTGCTGAGCGCCTCAGTGTGTGGTCTTTCCAGGTTGCTGGGCATCTGCGAGCGTTACGGGCTGGATCACAGTTTGCTCTGTTATGCAAAGAAGAGTGAAAGCATGGTATTTCAGGCAAGGGGTCGGAGCTGCCCAGATTCAGGTCCACCTATTAGACTGAACGATGTACGGGTACACCGTGACCTCTGTCCTGAGGAACGATGCGGACATCGATAGGGAGCGGAGGGCGTTGTCTGTGAGGGACAATATGACAGGGCCGGAGGTTTGTTCATTACTCGAGGGCCGTCAAAGTAACTGTTTTCAGAGCGTTTTATACGTCCCCTACATGGCCAGCCTGTGGCCTCCAAGACCGTCCTGAGCGTATTTTCAAACAGGTTTGATTGTCAGTACATTAACCATTGTTATATGATAAATATAATAACAAACAAACAAATGACTCAGAGGCAGGCGTATTAGTAATAATTTTTGATTTATCACAAAAAAAAATCATTTTTGTTTTTACAACAAAATATATTTTTATTCCAAATGTACAACATAATATTATTATGATCTTAAATGTTGTTGGAATTTGAATTTAAAAGTTACTGAGAACCGTATGTCAGTCCCTTTGAATATCATTTTAGAAATACGAAACGTTTTGAAAACTATATTGGAAATTGTCTAGGCTCTCCGACATCGAAAACCATCACCAAGCCAATGGTATTCACTAAGCAGTTCTTCTAAAGTAGATTTGGATAATTTCCTAGATAACACTCATATGTATGATCATTTATTTTAAAAGCGTGATTATTGGCAAAGCTGCTTGATAAAATGCAAATCGTGCTATTAGATGATGTCGAAACTTGCAAATAAATCGGTGAATTAATTGGCACTAACTTGTAGAATTTTAAGTTCTGTAAATTCAAGACCACGATCGTTAGGATATGTCGAAAGAATGCCGGAGGACAGAAAGTTGCAAATATTCATAACGCATGAAGAGAGGCAAGTCCTCAAGTTCAAAATAAACATATACACATAAACCCACGCCTTTTGCCCATGGGTTTAGGCAGAAACTACAGAACGCCACCTACTGCGATCCTTACATACTCACGTTCATGCCAGTTATGAGTACTGCGCTCCTGGCCTTTCGGAAGAACATCAACAATACGGTCTAAACAGCCCGGCGTTTCAATTTAAGTCTGCCTTGTAAATACCTTCCGTTAGTCACCTTTTATTCATCCTCTCAACATGGCCTAACCATCACAATGTAATGAGACCATTATATCATTCCTCAATCAATCATTTAAAGTTATACCACACATATCTCGCAAGGTACGCATTTCCACTGCATTAATCCTACTTTCATGTCTTTTTAGGGTTCCTTACCTTAAAAAGTAAAAAAGGGAATCCTTATAAGATCACTCTCTTGTCCGTTTGTCACCACTGATTTTCTCAGGAACGGGTGGACCTAGCAAGTTTATACCAGATATATGAGGTATATAGTCCCTACTAGGTGTATAAAAATCAAGGTCCTGAGGTCAACAAGATAAAAAGATACGGGCAAATTTAGATTTTCGTGAAAACTTGTAAGTACCAAAATTTACCTTAATTTTCATCTTTTTATATTTTTCGGAATTTTTCTTGTACTTTTGCTGTAAGTCCTTGCTTTTAACCAAAATTGACAATTCTAGGTCGACCGGAAGTACCCTATAGGTTTTGGGTCGAAAACCTATAGGGTAGTTCCCGTTGACCTAGAATCACGAAAGTTTGCAAAAAGTAGTACGGACAAATTGGAGGGGCTTAATACATCAATGGAATGTATGTACAAAGTCGTTAATGATATTAAAAAGGAAAACGCGCAGCTCAAAACTACTGTCAAAGACCTAGGTGTGAGGCTAACTCAGATGGAACAACAAGCACGTTCTACAAATGTGGAAATTCAATGTCTACCAGAGCACAACAATGAAAATCTTGTGTCAACTGTTTTGAATATTAGTAAGGTGATTTCTGGCGACTTAAATGAGAATAACATACACCACGTTACAAGAATTGCAAAGCAAACCCCAACTAGTAACCGCACGAAATCTATCGTTGTTCAATTCAGCAGTCCACGGGTTCGCGACCACTTCCTGGCGGCTTCTATCAACTTTAATAAAAATAGAAAAACCGAAGAGAAGCTCAACATCGTTCTTCTTGGGATTGCCGGTGAGAAAGAAAATGTATACATAGTCGAACATTTGTCACCAGCAAACAAGGCGCTGCATGCTGCGACCAGGATTAAAGCAAAGAGTTTGGGCTACAAGTATGTGTGGGTCCGTGGCGGTAAGATTTTTGTTAGAAAACATGATGGAGCAGACTATAAATATATCAGGGATACAAGCTCGTTGGACATTTTACAATAAATATCGTAAAAATAAAAACATTGTATATGATAGGGTATAAGATTGTTAAGCATTTAAATTCCATCAATTAAAAAATTACTACCAGAATGTAAGGGGTATTAGGACAAAACTGAGTGACATTTACCAAAAAGTTGCATGCTGTTCATACGATATTATAATGTTTAATGAAACTTGGCTACTGGATGGTATCTTTGACTCAGAAATCATGGATGGGCGTTACGCTATCTATAGGCGAGACAGATCCAACAATATTTTGAATAATAAAACCGACGGTGGTGGCGTTCTTATCGCTGTATCTACTAAACTAGAATCACACAGAATGATCAAATTTGAAAGTTCTTGCGATGATCTCTGGGTCAAGTTGTCACTAAAAAGAGGTAAGAAAGCTGAATATTTGTATATTTGTACTGTATACTTGCCGTCGCCAATACAGCCCAGAGTACTGGAACACTTTGTTGATAATACAAACAATGTCTTGGAACATGCCAATGCATGCTTGATAATTGGTGACTTTAATATGAAAACTATTAACTGGCTTGGGGCAGGTGGCGATGTGATAAGAGCTCCACAAAATATTTGCACAGGCTTGGAACAGACTCTTTGGGACTTTGTCCTTCTTAACAACTTAAGACAATATAATTATTTATGCAATCAAAATAACAGAATTCTTGATTTAGTTCTAACCAACTTGGATCTTGTAGTAGTAAGTGCACCAGTAGATGTACTTTCTAAAATAGATGTGCACCATCCACCTATACTGTGTGAGCTCTCATATCATTTCAGCCGAAAGACGTCCACTGCTGGACATAGGCCTCCCCCAGGCGTCGCCACATTGACCGATCCCGTGCGTCTCGCATCCAGCGCCTTCCCGCAACCTTAACCAGGTCATCAGTCCACCTAGTGGGAGGCCTTCCAACGTATCGTCTTCCGGTTCGCGGTCGCCATTCCAGAACCTTTCGGCCCCATCGGCCATCCGTTCTGCGAGCAATGTGCCCTGCCCACTGCCACTTAAGTTTGGCAATTCTTCGGGCTATGTCGGTAACTTTGGTTCTCCTGCGGATATCATCATTCCTGACGTGATCACGCAAGGAAATTCCGAGCATAGCCCTCTCCATTGCCCTTTGGGTGACTTTGAGCTTTCTGATAAGGCCCATTGTGAGCGACCACGTCTCGGTCCCATAGGTGATCACTGGCAACACACACTGGTCATAGACTTTTGTCTTGAGACACTGCGGTAAATTGGACGAGAAGATACCACGCAACTTCCCGAACGCCGCCCAGCCGAGTCGGATTCGACGGTTGACCTCTTTCTCGAAATTGGACCTACCCAACTGGACCGTTTGTCCCAGGTAGACATAATCGTCTACAACTTCGAGAGTAGAGTCTCCGGCCTTGATAGGAGTGGGTGTTACATGGGCATTCACCATGATCTTGGTTTTGTCCATGTTCATTTTAAGACCCACTCTTTCGGAAGCTCTACTGAGGTCATCGAGCATTTTACTGAGGCTCTCCATGGTCTCAGCCATGACCACTATGTCGTCGGCAAACCGAAGGTGAGTAATGTACTCGCCATTAACGTTGATGCCCAGCCCCCTCCAGTCCAGAACCTTGAAGACATCCTCCAGCGCAGCAGTGAACAGTTTCGGAGAAATGACGTCTCCCTGTCTCACGCCGCGCTGGAGAAGGATTGGTTTCGAGGTCTGATCCTGAAGACGGACTGACATGGTGGCGTTTTTGTACAAACACTTCAACACCTCAATGTACCGGTAGTCGATCTGGCACCGTTGGAGAGACTGCAGTACAGCCCAAGTCTCTATCGAATCGAAGGCTTTCTCGTAGTCCACAAACGCTAAACAGAGAGGCAGGTTATACTCTTCGGTCTTCTGTATAACCTGCCGCAGCGTATGTATGTGGTCTACGGTGCTAAAGCCTTTTCGGAATCCGGCTTGTTCGGGGGGCTGGAAATCGTCAAACCTGCGCGCGAGACGATTCGTGATGACTCTTGAAAACAACTTGTAGACATGGCTAAGAAGTGAGATGGGCCTATAGTTCTTCAACCGGGCATTGTCGCCCTTCTTGAAGAAGAGTACCACCACACCCCTGCACCATGCCTGTGGCGTTTTGCCCTCGAGTATGACGGAATCAAACAGCTTCTGAAGGGCCCTAAGGACTGGTTTTCCACCCGCCTTCAGGAGTTCGGCCGTAATTCCGTCATCACCCGGCGCCTTGTTGTTTTTGAGCTGTTTCAGAGCCATCCTAATCTCGTACAGGCTGACGTCCGGGATATCTTCGGTATAGTGTCGGGTCAATCTAGCTCTTGGGTCGTTTGCTAGACTCGCAACGGGCTTGCTGATCGAAGTGTACAACTGCCCATAGAATGTTTCGATCTCCCTGAGAAGCTCCGGTTTGGCGGATACGATCCTGCCATCGTCGGTCTTCAGTTTCGTGAGTTGGCTCTGCCCAATAGCCAGATCCCTTGAGAACACCTTGGAGCCTTTATTTCGCCCGATAGCGTCTTTAATACGCTCGGTATTGAAGCGTCGGAGGTCTCTTTTCAAGGATTTAGAGATCTGTCTATTGAGCTGCCGGTATTTGCACGCCTCATCTGAAGACTGCAGGATCATCTCACGCCTCTCCTTCATAAGCTTGAGGGTGTGATCTGAGAGCTTTTTGTTTCTATCTGTACGACGACCGTATGGACAGCTTCCACGAACCCGTTGCTATATTCATCCAATGAGCTCTCATATACCCGTTTTAAAAAGCCACAAAATTGTAATAATAGAACTAAGTTAAACTATTTTAAGGCAGATTACGTGGCAATTAAAGAAACACTGGGGCAGGTCAATTGGTCATCAGTGCTAGAACCCTGCATGACTATAGATCAGATGGTAGATTCGTTTTATAATATATTGTAAATACAACAACTTGATTGGTAATTATGTGTTTGAGCCGTTTGGGGTTGAAACACTAGGGCCATGGGGTCCGAGTACACACCTAATTTTTCGGGATATCGCCAAGCGGTTGGTCGACTCTTCACGAGACCAAAGGGCTGGCCTTTTTTTTGGCCAAAGAATCAGCATTGCCATCCAACGTGGCAATGCTGCCAGCCTTCTGGGCACTTTTCCTGTTGACAGCGATGTAGACGAATTTTTTGACGCCCCGTAATTGTACATATTTTTATTCTTTTTTAAGTTTTAATATTAGTTTGTAAATATTATTGTACTTATATAGAACACAAACAAATAATAAATTGTATACTTACCAGTAATTAATTTATATAAAAAAAAAATATATATATATATATATATTGTATGGCTTAATTAAGTCCTACGTTCCACAAGTACCAATAAAAGATGCTAAATATCCGTGCTGGTTCTCTAGACAGCTCATTAAAAGATTAAACGAAAAGAACCGCCTACGACTTAGATTTAAAAAGTACAATAATCCTTTAGACATTATTGAATTGGATTTACTGGGGAAAAGATGTGACCGTATGGCTACGACTTGTATTAATGCTTACATTGCTGATATAGAGAAAAAAAATACTTCAAACCTAAAATATTTCTGGAGTTACTTAAAAATGAAGAGAGGTGGTACCAGTAACTACCCCAGTTCCATGACAGATGGTAAAAACACTACTGATAATACCAATGAAATATGTAATTATTTTGCTTCCTATTTCTCTAAGGTGTACAGTAGGGGTGGTAATGGTGTACATGCGATCGCAGGTGACTTGGATAGCTGCCTAAGCAATAGCATGATAGGCCAAATAACTATATCACAAGATCAAATCCGCAAAGAATTAAAAAAATAGACGTCTACAAAGGTGCTGGCCCTTATGGTATACCTGCTTTGCTTTTAAATAAGCTGGCAGATTTCCTATCACTGCCATTAATTATTATATTTAATCATTCTGTGCTTCGGGGTACTTTTCCGACCATCTGGAAGGAAACCAAAATTTTGCCTATTTTCAAAAACGGGGATCAGACCGATGTGAGCAATTACAGGCCTATTGCTATTCTCTCCATACTTGCAAAGGTATTTGAAGCCCTCATATGCCAGGGCATACAGTACAGGTACTAGCAAGACATTTATCACAGCTAATAATAGACAACCAATATGGATTTATGAAGGGGAAATCGACAGCTACCAATTTGGTGTCCTGTGTTGAGAGTATTGTTGAGGCGGTTGATGCGGGTGTCCAGTTTGATGCAGTCTACACCGACTTTAGCAAGGCTTTTTACGCAGTAAACCACGACATACTCGTCAAGAAGCTTAAAATGTATGGCGTTTCGGATCCTCTCTTAAGTTGGTTCCAATCTTATTTGTCTAGTCGTAAGCTCAAGGTTGTGGTAAATGGTTGCTCATCAGATTCGTACATTGCAACGTCGGGGATCCCTCAGGGATCTCATTTGGGTCCACCTTTATTCACTCTTATCATAAATGATATTTACAAATGCTTCCCGAACTCGAACATATTCTTATTCGCTGACGAACTCAAAGCCATAAAGTCTATAAGAAATCCTGCAGACACGGTTCTATTCCAAAGTGACTTGGATAGGCTGACTAAGTGGTGCGAGTACAACAAAATGTTACTGAATGTTAAAAAATGCCATCACAACAAATTCACAATAAAAAAACATATCCTGCAGTCAGTTTATAAATTGAATAGTGAGCGGCTTGTGGAAGTTGAGACTAGGTGTTCAGCTCGATAAAAAGCTAAGGTTTGTCGAGCATATTGACAAAACTGTATTAAAATCGTCTAAGATGCTTGGCTTCGTTATTAGAGAGTGTAAAAATTTCAAAAAGCCCAATATTAAAAAAATTATGTACAACTCGCTAGTTAGAAGCCATCTCGAGTATTGCAGTGTGGTCTGGTCCACTGAGTATAAGGTCCACATCAAGCTCATTGAACGGCTGCAAAAACGGTTCTTATGGCATCTTACCTATACCAATAATATGGGTAAAAAGCTCAACTCGTACCAAGATAGGCTGAAATATTTTGGGATGGTGTCGCTGGAGAAACGCAGGCATATGTTGGATTTAGTTTTCCTTAAGAAATTAGTAACAGGCTCTCTGAACTGCCCGGATTTGCTTAGCAGGGTATTATTCCACGTGCCACGTAATCTGCCAAGAAGTTCTAATAGGAGACTTTTCTGTATGCCAAGATGTCACACCAACTTGAGGCAATACTGTCCACTTTCAAGAATGTATGCTGCATACAAAGAGCATGAAAGCGATTTTGACATATTTAACTCTTCTGTACCTGCTCTAAAAAAAGTCGCGCTTACCATTTAGTGGGTAACTCTAGTACCTAATCTAATATATAAATCATAAAATGTATACTAATTTAATCCATTCTAATTTAATTAATTCTAATTGAATTTAATCTGATCTGATTTAATTTAATCTATGTTTTTTTAATTTAATGTACTGCAATCAATTTAGCTTTTAATAGTTGTTGTTATTGTTTTTAATGAATATATTATGTATTTATCGCCGCATAATTTAGCGCATGCTGTGTTTTTCTATAAGTGATGAGGCACTTAGACTTAAGTTTGAAATGTACAAATTTATAAAGTAACAGTGTACTCAGTGTTGAGAAGCCTAATAATAAATAAATAAGAGTAAGGAAAAAATCCAAAAAATAAATAAGTCGAAAACTAAAAGGTGTCCCCATACATACATAGTGGAGGCTCTAATCATAAACTAATCTACTTATACTAGTTGGTACAGAAATAAACATTTTGTATTTGTATTTTGACGCCACCCTGGGTTCGGAACCCTTCGTGTGCGAGTCCGACTCGCACTTGGCTGGTTTTTTTTGCCATACCCAACCTTTACTTCCATACATAAGTGTAGGCTGCAACATAACAGCACGCTGTTGTGAACGGCGAATCGACTGGCTGGTCACAAGCACAACCGCATGTATAGCACCGTTCACTTTATTCCCTGCATTCACTCTCCTTGCCACACCCTCTTCAATCTTTCCATCCCTTGTAAACATACTTCCCAATACACACTCGTTCACCCACTCCGCTCCTTTGAGATGCGTGGTTATTTTATCCTTTGGAATCTGGCGAAAGCTTTTCCTTGAAAGCTTGGCGAAGGCGAAGTTTGAACTGCGTTGGAGGGATGGTTAGCTGGAATGTACCCTGAAGAAAAGTAGGCCCCGAACATGTTGCATATCTCATTACCATTACAAGTTTTGCTGACGCCACTTGACATTGAAGCTGGATAGACATTAGCAACACCCCGTTTAGACATGCCAATTTGTCACAGCGCTTATTACACTAACGAAGTGATATCTTACCCACAGGCATTTTTGTGTACAAGTACCAGTGTGGTCGCGAATTACTTTTAACTAAGGTCGATGGGACAAACAGCTCTATGATCTGATAAAGTACCGTATAGAACCGTGACGAAATTATATTGGGTCTTCGCATACCAGTCGGTTTTTTCTAGTTTTGATTTAATAGCAGGGTGGTTGGCTTTTTTGAAGTAATAATAATAATCAAATTGTTTATTGACACAAAATACAGGTATAACATACTTATTTGAAGCCCTGGCTCCTGTGCTAGGTAGCAACCTGTGTTACAGGAGCCAGTGTCTTCGCCCATTTGCATAATTTAAAAAAAAAACATAGTAAAACAAAATAAATAATAGATGCTCTTTTGGTCTGCATAACTATGCATATGTGTGTGTGATGTGTGCACGAGTGTGTGTATGTGTGCGCGTGTGTGGATTATGTGTGTGTGTAGGTGGGTGTTGGTTTGTTTAGAAGAAGTTTAATCTAATGATAGGTTCTGGTTTTAAAATATTGTTTATTTTAAAGCGTAGGGGAATTTCAAGAGGAGAGTGATAGAGATCGATCTTTGTCAAACCATTAAGTGTTTCAGTCACCTTACATTCGAGAAGGTCCACAAAAACCAAGTACAGGATTCCATTTTTAACATTACATACATTGCTTTATTTTTTGAAGTTATTTATGCGGACAAAGTTTAGAAGTGCCTGATTTCGATTAGAATTAGTCCTTGAGAAAGTGGGATAGGTCAAGGTTTGAATATCGCCGCTTCTAATGGTCTAATTCCAATATTTATTGCTCATAATGAAGTCACCGATAAGAACAGTGCAATCATATTTCTATAGCAACTCCTTGCAAGCCAGAATGTAAAATATCCAGAACCAGAACAATAATAAAAATAAATACCAATAACAGAACAATGATAAAAAGTCCCATGAAAAGGGAACCTGCACAGCATTCTTCAAATATAATTAATACTACACATTCTTTTTCTCCTAAAGAAACAGAGCTAATTTCTAATGTAGTTCAAACTTCTTCAGCTACGCGGAACTAGTGTTCCGCGTAGCTCCGATCAGCATCCGATTATTATCCTCTATGAAGTTGCCTCACATCAGAGCCAGGCCATTAACTAAATGAAACCCGTCATGAACAGAACATTGTATTGTCTTCATTGAGTTGTTGATTGTAGGTTCTATTGTTGAGTTCATTGGGTGGTTTTTCAATTGTCAAGGTATTTGGTACTTGACTTGACCGTAACCTTGGATTATTATGTGATTGATTTCTATATCCGTCTATGTTCTCTGATTGTTTTCTTTCCGTGTCAGATTTTTTGGTTTGATTCGTGAGAAGTTAATATTTTCATCATGTTCAAGTTCAGAAACAATAATAACTGTACCAGCTGATACACTTATCACTTATATTCAATTAGAAGTTAAGAACTCTAACCGCAGGTTTTGTAGCGCAGCTTGGGAGAGGCCTGTGTCCAGAAGTGGGCTATGATAATCTGAGTTGATATAGGTATCTATGAATATTTAAACTTGTAATAGGCTTCCTTCTAGTTATTGGCCACCCTTTCTAATCTCAGTTACTTTTCCTGAATACCTGATGACATAATCGGTTTAAAGATTTATTCTCATAAGAACAATACATAGGTTCACTTACAATGAGATACAAAGTAATTGTTTATATCTAAATAAAAACATTTTGCTTGCGATGCGTGCTGGTGCAGTTATACAAACAAATATATAGGAAGTATGTAATTGCTTACATTTAATATGCGGTATGACTATATTTCATAAACATAATTTCTCAGTTTTAGTTTAAATCTGATAATATTATCACAATCTTTTACGTCATTTGGTAGGTCGTTAAACAGCTGTGCTCCTTCGAACAATATAGTTTTTTTACCGTAGTCTGCCCGAGCTTGTCTTCGTTGTAATTGATTTTTATTTCTTAGGTTGTATGATATTGTTTTTTTGTGTAATTTTAACTTTGATTGTACGCTGTTTTTGGTCTTTTTTTAATAGAATGCGGGTACCGTATGTGTATAGTTGTTTGAGATTTAATAATTTGGTATTTTCAAATAGTGTTTTAGTTGGAGTAAGGTAGTGATAATAGTATAATGTTTTTATAATAATAATAATACCAGCCTGTAAATGTCCCACTGCAGAGCAAAGGCCTCTTCTCATACAGAGAAGACACGAGCATTGATCAAGCTTGCTCAAGACGTGTTGGCGATTTCAAACTTATATTAATACAATTTCTCTGTCTAAGTCTTCTCACGATGTTTTCTATCACCGTTATCAATGATGTCCAAGATAAAATTAGAGAGTAGATATAGATACATATGAATTTGAAAAAGGTCACATGGGTATTTGCCCAGATTTAAACACACCCACGACCTCAAGCACGAGAGGCGAGGTCTTAGCTACTGGGTAAAGCATGTAACATCGCAAGGTTCTCAGTTCCGGAACTGAGTTCTAATACTGGAAATCTGATTCCAGAATTCCGGAACTGGTTACTTTTAAAGTTTGTTTAAAATCAAACAAGATCTCAAGTCTTTTAATAGTTTTTAGTGACAAATTAAACGTAATTGATCATCTCTGTCCCTTATTACACTAATTAAGCATTTTAAACACTAAAATCAACAAGGCTTATCTTCTCATCGCTGGCACGAAAGTCTTTTTAATTTAATTGGTCCAAAACTTAGCCACCTCCACGACGTCATCTGTGGCAGCACATAGATCACCCTGGTTGCATGTTTTGGGGCACAGAGGACAGGACAGGAGGTGGAGCATCGTTTGCGACTCAGCACCACATCCACATCCTGCCGATGTTTCGTCGAGGTAACTCCATCCCCATCCTGCCTGATTTCTGAGGCGGTTCAGGGAATTCCATGTAGATCACGGAAGGTTAGATCCTGCGGGAAGATGCTCGCTTGAAGGTAAATAATGTATTGGTGTGGGAAAAGTATTCTGCCACAGTCTGCAGCGGGCGTCGGCCGGGTCTCCTGACACGAACCACCGTTTTCAAGAAGTTGTGTCTGCTTTTCAGCCGTTGCTTCGTCGGTGTGCACCGAATAGTGGGTGTCTGGTGTCACTCTTTTGCTTTTGTTTCTCAACTGCACCCGAAACATCCCTTAAGACGTGTGGAGATATTATACCGGCTGTGAGGTACAGTGCGCTTACCGGGGTTGTTTTGAGGCAGCCGGTATTGTACGATATGTATCGTAATGAGCAACATCTACTTCCTTGGCGTGGGCGGAACGGTGCCACACTGGACACGCATATTCACCAGCCGAGAAGCAGAGTGCTAGGCCAGTAGTTGAAGTTAGGCGTCTGGGTAAATTGTTGCAGGACCGATTTATCACACAATACAATTAAACTAAAAAACACACGATATTTGAATCGTAGTATGTATCACGTGTCACGAACATTTCATACCAGTCTCTATTCAGTTTCTTCCAGTCTTAACATTTTTATAAATAATAATCAAAATATCAAAAATGTATGAATATCGGGGCCTACTGGGGCCACCGCCAATGATGGAAAATAGTACATTACTGCAGCGGCCAGCAAAAGAGGCATTGATGGACGAACGTGTAAATGTGGGCCGAGGCGAAGCCGAGACATATCCTATGGAATTGTATGAAGCCGCACGCGTTGCGGTAAAAAAATCACGCGGGAATAATACTACAAAAATCCGCGCAAGCCTTAGTGTTCATTTGTTTTTTTTTCAATAAACAGCTTTCTATTTGCAAGCCAATTCGAAATTAAAATAAAACCTTTGAGAAGTTACCTCCTTGGTTGCCATGTTTCGGAGTAAAAGATCGTTCTATTTTTAAATTACACGACAGATATAGATAGGTAATTTATTTGGCCGCTACAAACGACAGATATGGATTTTCATACAAGTTTTGCCTGCCGCTGCTCGCATGTATTTGGGCTGTCTGCAATTGCGATTTATCTCGAAGAAGGTTGCCAAAATAATGCTCAAATTTCCAAGCATGTTTGAGAAAAGTATATTACTTCTTGATGCATCCTTGGGCCCGGGTAAGGATAGGTAGATATTGCTTCCTTGAGTCCCATGCACTGATATGACGAACCAAGACATATCAGTCGTAGAATAATTTGAGAAAGATTGCCGTCCTTCTCAAACCAGAAATAGGCTTTATACGAAAGCTATAATTAACCATTCATGTGTGTTGTATTACCACGTTGCACGCTCATTGCTATGCCTCCATAGTTTCGACAAAGCCATGATCTGTCTCGCCCAGACCTTGACTGAGTAATTAATCAAATCAAACAATCGAACGTAACGAAAGTATAAGTATTTGGTGCCTTTGGCAATAAACGTGCGTAGGCCCGGCTCTTTGCTGTTTAGTAACACACTGAGCTGAGGAAGAGTTTTTTTTATACAGGTCTTGTTTGATCACTAATAACAGCAGTTTTAGTGTTTTTTCTGACTTTTTTTGATCGAATATCTTTGGTAAATAAAATGTTAATTATTCTTCTTCCGTTCATGTCACGGTAAGGGTTAAAATCCGTCCGGAGTTGTCTGGACATTTGGCCTCCAGTCCGGACTTTGTCAAACCTTCTAATTCGTCCAGAATTTTCTCTTGGGTGCCAAAATTGTTCATACTACCACGGCTACCACGAAGATTTTTTTTTATCATACTTTTCAGATCGCGATCTGGTTTATAGTCGGGTTTTAGATTTAATTTATTTTCTTTGTAACTAAAATGTCCCGACTTATTTTTTTAAAGTCCGGCTATTTGTCAGGATTCTTCAATTTTCGAAATGGTAAACCTAGTCGCGGTACATTTTAGTCATAATATTTGGTCTTGTTTGTTTCAGCGTTGAGGGCGTTGTTCAGGTCATCAGGTGCAGGTAGTAAACAGACATTTGGGGCACTCCAACAATCAATCAATCTATATAGAATGATTCATATTTGTTGGTTGTTGAAAATTATATAATTAGGGAGCTACCTAAAAAAATAAACTGACTGACTGGAAAATTAATTTTTGATTCAGTATCTTACGAGTAACATCACATTTTATTAAGGCCTGCTACAGGCTACCCGATTTCTCTAGACAGAGAGAGGATGAAACATTTTGGTCCCATTCTCGCAACTTTTTGCGAAGTCTTTCGACTCAATTATCTAAATAATAATTAGCGTCATTACTTTATATATAACTAAGCCTTCATCATGTTATCGGTCGATTTATTCATGAAGAACAAGATCAACAATTCGATCTTAAGAATGCATTTAAGATTGACCGGTATCAAGTCCTTAACAATTAATGTATGTGTTAATGTTTCTTCAACGTTATCATTAATTTCTTCTGTTGTTGTTAGCCTTCACATAGTTTAGATAGGTACCTTTGTTCCTAGTCATTTATTTTAATTGCTTGTTGATCGATATTGATTTATGGTTTGATTCTCAGAGGCTTTATACAATTGATATTTTATCAACGAAAGCGTTGCGATAGCGATAGGATATTAGATTTCAAAATTGTAATGGGAAAGCCAAACGCTATTGGAATGTCACGTGACCAATTGTAGAAAAACTCAGTTAACAAATTCGAGCGATTGCAGAACGCATACGCTTTATTTTCGGCCTCCACATGTACGACTATGTGTTGGAATTTCGGACCAGATAAAAGTGGCTGCCGTTTCGGTGTCGACAAGATACCTAAATCTCATCACTTCTCTATACTATCCTGCACAATCCTACTTCTCCCCAATACCTTCGCGAACGGTTCGAGTACCTCGTCCCGAGGGGCATATCTTATCGCACTTCGCTTCTCCTTCGTACTCCGCGTCACAGTTCCAGCCGTTATGATGGCTCGTTCTCTGTTACTGCAGTGCACCTCTGGAACTCTCCTCCACACTCCCTACGCGATAGCCGTTCTCTCGATGTCTTCAAGAGGAAAATTAAAGTGCTTTCTTTTTAACGCAATGAGAAATATATATAACTACGTACGTAGATTATGTACATATGTATTCAAACTAAAGAGCTAGGAATAGATATAAATCATGCCAATGAGTGTTATGAGGTAGTTGTAATTCTGCGGTTAAAGTTAATATCTGGCCTGTGGCTACCCGAGAATGTCTATCTATATGTAATGTCTCGTAATAATTTCCACCTCAATCTTTATTGATAGCAATTAGCATAGTGAGGTTTCCTTTCGTTTGTACGTTTATGTTTGTGTATAGCATAATCCCAGTTATTCAAAAACACATGAACAGTGACACACTTGTGAAGATACAGCGATTTATATTTTTTTACGGTCTTTTGTTGATTCATGGTTCAGCCTGTTTAGGCTAAAAGCTGAACCTACAAAGTACATGTTATTTCGGTCCCAAAACGCCACATCTTCTAAGGCCTTCCTTTAGCCCTTAAATGGGAAAATAAATTGCCATAGGCATGTGTAGATCAGTTAGACTTCATTATCATCTTATCATTGCTTATAAGAGATAGAGGAGCGAATTTTGCTGCTTTTTCTGGCGCCATGATCCTTATGTAGCTTACTTCATACCAACAGGCACCCTAGGTATCATTATCATTTTCTTGCCCTTGGCCCATGCTACTTAGGGTTAGCGCAACACGTTTTATTCTTCCATTTAGACTATGTTCCGATTTAAAGAGAGTTGTTGATGTCGGTGCAATTATATACACATGAGACATTTTTAGTTTTGCCCGCTAGGATATCCTCTGGTGCCTCTGGTATTGCATTTATTGCATACGACATAAGAAGCAGCTATGACAAAATCTGGCAACTTACCACTACGAGAGCCAAACTGCTTGTTTACTCACCAGCAAAGTAAAATAAAAATAACAAAATATCTCGCACAAGAATGTCTCATTTTGGGGCAAAATCGTCTAATTTTATCGGTAGCCGTGCAGGAGAGCGAAGGGGGCGAGGGGGGCGTCCGATCCATCACCCGCGCTGTCACATGCCATTAGTAAGGCCTATGGGGCATGGCTGCAGGAAAGTACCGCTTGTTATGGTTTTTAGAAGAAGCAGGAGATTATGGACCTATTTTCTTATGGAATAATACCTACATCTAAACTTCCATCTGGAATAATGTAAGTACCCATCATATGGTGGCCGAATTGTTTAAATTGTTATGGTGATTCCGGAGATTACGTGCCACACATACCTTACACAAACTTACAAGACACGTAGTATTCCACGCGCATCTCAAAGTGATGTCAGCAAAAACTGACAGGGTCTGCTAGGGCCGATGCCTGTCTGGGTCGCGTATAAATTTAAAAGCGAGTTACCGCGGCCCTGGCACAAGCAACTGTAGGCACACGTGTGGGTTTTAGTCAATAAAAGTCTGACACGCCCTTCCGCTTCACCCAGAGCGGGAGAAGTCGTTAGTTGATTCTTCAATCCAAAAAAAGGCCTTTATAGCTCTCTCTCGCTTGCTATTCCAGGATAGTGAAAACTATAGTTGTAGTCCTCCGTGTTCTTTCCTGATTAATTTTGTTGTGGGCTGCCAGATTGTTGGGACGTTTCTCTGGGATTCTTTGCGATTTTCTACTAGTGAGCAATGTTGGTTCTAACTTCCAGGAGTTGCAGTGGTTAGGAATAGTAGAAAGGGATTATACCAAAATTAAGTACTCTGTCTTTGAATATAGAAATAGGCATCTACTGGTTTCCAACAGTCATACCAGTATCCAGTATTTGCAACATACTTACTTGATTTCCTACCAAATGAATATTTCTCTATGGGCTGTATAACAAGAAGGTATAATTATTATAATACCTACATCGACCAGTTATTTCTTAGGAAAGAGAAATTAACATGACATTTATATTAAAAGTTATTTGCGCAATTTAATTATAAACTGTCAATGCTAAACGTTCTGCGACTTGCGATTAGATATTATTGTGATTGCGATATTTCAATTGCAAAGTTGAAATAGCTACTTAAATACGTTTAACGCGTTTTTATTTGCAGTTTAATAATATTTTCATACTAATTATCTTACTAAAAAAATATTTTGTTTGAATGAGGTGTTTCCTTAAGTTTGCCATATGTCATTACTTGAAATAAATTGGTCCTTATGAGCGACACTATCGGCAGGTGCAGCGTTTTTTTTTCAAAAGCAACGGGGTGATTCCTTGCCTAAGCCAGGAATCACCCCGTTTATTCTAAAATATTGATTTATCAAAAATCGAATAATGCAGTTTGAGTTTTCATAAAAATCTGGCCCAAGACTGGTTTTAATAAATTTTTTATCCAAGTAGCCATCCATGCCCACTTGAAAAACTCCCCCTGTTTAGGGAAGTACGAGTAAATCACGTAAGTTATGGATATGTAGAACCTACGCTAGGCACCATAGTTTTTTTATGCCTAGAGTATGATTTTGGCGGAATATGAAAGTTTTCTTTCTTCACTATAAAATAAAAAAATGAATCATAATAATTACGTAAATGAGTTGGAATCGCCACGCTTGTTACTTTCATAATAAATACAGAAAAACCACTCGTTCCGGTACTTTCTTCCGCCATGCACGATACGCGATATTCTCGCGAAATACGCGTAAACACGAATCCGACTCGGGCTTAGCCAGTCGCACGTATATTTACCTTATATGCCTATTATTACATTTACTTAAGGTTAATATTGTTGTATTTACTGTTGACTAATATATAACTGGGTATATTTACCTCCATGGAAAATTTACCTATGACAGCACACTGCCAGCACAAATCTTTGGTCCACTGAGAACGCAGTTGGTACCTACCTATACTTCTGCTTATAAAATAAAAAAACTTTTTGCAAAAAAATACTACCGACTTCCAAATACAAAACTACAAAGTGAAAAATAACTAAATTTTTTGAAGTCGGTGTCTTTCGTAGGTACCATTTTTTTGCGTTATGGACACCGACTTCAAAAAATTAAGTTATTTTTCACTTTGTAGTTTTGTATTTGGAAGTCGGTAGTATTTTTTTGCAAAAAGTTTTTTTCATTTTTCACTTTTTAGTTGTACGTACCTAATAGGCAAGTTAGTAAGGGAACTATTTCGCCAGAATAGATTTCATGAAACTTGAACATAACCGGTGAAATGAGAGATCTGCTTACCCCTTAAGAGCGAACTGGCGTGATGTTATGGTATGAAATGTTATAAACAACAAACAGACATGCGATTGCAGCAATCCCGAGAGATTTGCCGTTATTTATTGAAGAGTTCTGTTGTATATCTCCGAAGTTCTTCATCAGATCTTCACCAAATTAAAATGGGACCAATTTCGGAACATCCGAAACGACCGATTTTAAAATTTTTTCAAACAAAAAAAAAATTTTAAAATCGGTCCACAATTGACGGAGTAATCGGTGAACATACACAAAAAAAAAAAAAAAAACAAACATGAAGTCGAACATAGAACCTCCTCCTTTTTGGGAAGTCGGTTAAAAAAGGAAAATCTATTTGTCGCATCAAGGGTGGCCGATAGATGCAAACCATCGGGAAGTCAGGATGTATTCCCTTAGGTTAAGACATCGATCGTGTGTAGGTCGGTACAATCGTGAAAATGAAATCACACAAATTATTCGATACACTGAGTTTATATAAATATTCACAACTCACAGTTATGTTCTTGCTTACTAATATTACGGATCGAAAGTGATTCTACGAAGTCTTTGCTCTGGCGGTCAGTACTCAACTGCCATATTCTGCTGTCCCCACCACTCAAGTGGTTAGGAAAAGCGCGTCAAGAACAACTACGCATTGGGCGTAGTTGTTCTTGATTTGCCGCCAGTAGGATGCTTGTGATTTGTTTTGTCGTCCGTAGTATAGATTAAACCTGACATATTTATATTTCTTCCACGGACCCATTCCTTTCAGTAGGTCGCGCTCGCGCCATGTTGTATCAGCCTATTCTAGTATCTTGACAAAATCCTTCAGACTTCAGTTATATACATAAATATGTTATGTGGTTATATAACGTCACCACGCACGACAGGCAATTTCAAATTCAAAATTTTATTTAATAAAGAACAGTATTATACAGATTTTTACATTGGCCCCAAACTAGGCAAGCCTGTATCTTGGGAACTAATTTTGAGAGTAAACATTTAAAAGATTTTTGACAGATGTTTGGTTTCAGAGAAAAGTAAATTAATATCAAACAATAAAACAATTAAATTATAGGAAAACAATAATAGTAGACAATTAAAAAGTGCCCTGATATAATACAATTGAATACTTCATAAATTTCAACGCTATTTGTTACTAGAGTTTGAGTATGAATGTGAGCAAAAATATGTTAATGCAAATGTGAGTGTAAATGTGAGTGTGACTGAGAATATGAATGTGGGTGTGAATGTGAGTATGATTTGTTTTAACTTTATTTTGCCACGGTAATTAATTTTTCAGCTTCGTCATATGATAGGCTCAGCAGCCCGGAAGTTATTTTAATTTTTGCCTGTTTTAGATTGTGACTGTGTGAGTGTTTTGCTAAAAGATAAAAAACTCAAAGATCGTTTATATTTATTTGTAAAACATGAGTGAGCAGCACAAATTGTAGTTCGTACTGCAAGGTTAAAAACAAGGTTTTGCATGTATTGGCACAGCTAAAAACTAAAACCATAAGAAACTACCAATTCCACAACATAATAGCGAAGGAACGCAATCTTCAAACTATTTGTTGAAAGGTTCATCTCAAACTAAACCACCGTTTAGCATCTGTCAGCACGCACCCCTCTTTAAAATCAGTGGCGGCCCTCTTAGTAAAACACTCTATTGAATTAAAATCACCCTTTTAAGTTTAATAGGGCGTTTTATATATTTTGAAACAAGGGAACTCTATCTTAGTAGTTGACTGCCGTGATAGTATTAGACTATTAGGGTCATTATTATTAGGGTCGTAAGTTCGGTTTACCGTATCTTCGAATTCGATCCTTGGGTTTTTGGCTTTTCTACTATAACATTCTGAATTTCTCAAGAGTAGCAGGACTCCGGCTTTAGATATACAAGGTTAGAATCCTGGTCAATGTAGCAGCCAATAGGTGGATGGTGGAGTAGTGTGCTCTGGAGGCGAGCTATTCATCAGCATTTAGGGGGATACGTACGCGTTGAAGAAGAGACAGACAGACAATCTCGACAGTCGCAACACACCGACAATCTGCTTTTTTTTATTTACTGGCTAAATACGAGTATCCCTATTTACACCTTTATCTACATCCTCCTTCCAGCAATTTATTCTTCACTAGTTTCTGCCTGCGGCCTCGCCCGCGAGAAAAGTGTTTTATCATCCCAAGGGCACTTTATACCGGGATATAAATGGCGTATGTGCTATTCCAGACTATTATATTTCTCTGTGCAAAATTTCATCCAGATCCGTTCAACCGTTCTGGCGTGATTGAATAACAAACATACATCAAAACTTTCGAATTTATAATATTAGTAAATTGATAAGATATTAAGATTTCTCTCTACAAGTACCTATGATGTCTAGTTATATTCTAGATGTCAAATTTATTCCCTGTTCCACAAAAATCCCCTGCGCTGAACAGTCGGACATGCTGGCTGTCACGGAACACGACGCCGCAGCCGTCAAAACTTAGCTCCCTTGATGGATCGCCTCTACTTGGTAACTTGTGTTCGAGGTGCGTTTGTTTTTGTTGACTTAATCGTTGGAAAACTTGTAGATTTTTTAGATGAGTAATTTTAAATTGTAGAGCTTCCGAAAGAGTGGGTCTTAAAATGAACATGGACAAAACCAAGATCATGGTGAATGCCCATGTAACACCCACTCCTATCAAGGTCGGAGACTCTACTCTCTAAGTTGTAGACGATTATGTCTACCTGGGACAAACGGTCCAGTTGGGTAGGTCCAATTTCGAGAAAGAGGTCAACCGTCGAATCCGACTCGGCTGGGCGGCGTTCGGGAAGTTGCGTGGTATCTTCTCGTCCAATTTACCGCAGTGTCTCAAGACAAAAGTCTATGACCAGTGTGTGTTGCCAGTGATCACCTATGGGACCGAGACGTGGTCGCTCACAATGGGCCTTATCAGAAAGCTCAAAGTCACCCAAAGGGCAATGGAGAGGGCTATGCTCGGAATTTCCTGGCGTGATCACGTCAGGAATGATGATATCCGCAGGAGAACCAAAGTTACCGACATAGCCCGAAGAATTGCCAAACTTAAGTGGCAGTGGGCAGGGCACATTGCTCGCAGAACGGATGGCCGATGGGGCCGAAAGGTTCTGGAATGGCGACCGCGAACCGGAAGACGATACGTTGGAAGGCCTCCCACTAGGTGGACTGATGACCTGGTTAAGGTTGCGGGAAGGCGCTGGATGCGAGACGCACGGGATCGGTCAATGTGGCGACGCCTGGGGGAGGCCTATGTCCAGCAGTGGACGTCTTTCGGCTGAAATGATGAATTTTAAATTTGGTAAAGCAGAGATTAGATGGTTCAGATATGTTACAAAGAAATGCAGACTTTCTCTAAATAGTATATAACAAAGTCCCTGTTTGCCTCTCTCTATTTCTCCACTTTCTTCTTCTAAACCACGCAAAAGATTTTGAGCGATAAACGAAGAAACTTTCTTCCTGTCCTGTCCACTGGCACACTTAACATGCGCAATCGGTACCTCGCGTTCTATCGGTTCAGGTTCAGTGTGAAATAATTCCTTACAAACCTAGTTCCGTGACGTGATCAGAGAACCTACAGTGGGCAGCCAACAAACTGCGGCAGGCAGCAGAAATCAACTTCCAGACAGGCAGACTCCTCTACCATCGACAAGCCTCTCATTGGCGGTGCTCGTGGGGTAAGCATATAATCTGATTACTGCCGAGAACAAAGGTTATCGTAAGTAATAAGGTAAAGAGCCTTATTCCTGACACAACAAGAAGTAACGGAAAAGGGTCATCAAATTTTATTTGTGAGCTGCTTCTGCCTATGTAAATGAACAACTTTTGCCAAGGAAGCCAAGGAAATTCTTAAAATGAAATTTTGTATTTTCTATGTAGGTATAAGTAGTTGTCGTCAACTGACCAAATTTTGTATGAGAGATACCATTTTATCCGACGAAAAAAAGAATGAGGTTCAAAATACCATATTCCAATTTTTTTTTTTTATGTATGCAGAATTTTCAATTGTGAACCGATTCTGTTGCAATTAAGGAAAAAGAAAAGATTTTTTTTCTTTCGTTGAACCGACGAAATGACGTACTTGTAAAGCAAAAAATAAAACTTTTATGGCCGGTTTATGATTTAAGTACTTAATGCAGCAAAAATCTGCTGATTATTGTCCAATAATTTCGCAAGTAAGAATCCCGTTTAACTACTAGCATTTTAGTTCCAGTAGTATTTCCATAGTAGTTCCAGTTTACCTTCTAGCCAAACAAACAATCAACTTAATTAATTAATTTCAAAATCAAACTTTTGTATTTTACATAGGCCTACATGGGCCACTTATAAAACGTCGACAAAAGGTGCACGGTTTAGGTTGGTCGTTTCCTATGGAGAAGAACCGGCAAGAAACTCCATGGTTACTCTTTTGAAAAATGGTTTGGTTTTACAATATGTCCATGTTACAGCATTAGTACCTAGATCGGGACAAAGTAGGCCCGACAATAAGTCGTATGAAACTTAAAAAAAAAAAATATCCTTATCCTTATACTTTTTTCCTTACATAGTAAAAAAAAAAGTCGCTTTCCGCTGTCTAACCCTATGTATGCTTAGATCTAAAAACTACGCAACGGATTTTGATGCGGTTTCTTTTAATAGATAGAGTGATTCAAGAGGAAGGTTTATATGTATAATAAACGCAGGCGAAGCCGCTGGCAGAAGCTAGTCCTTACATAGAATAAAACAAAGTTGCTTGCCGCTTTCTGTCCCTATGGATGCTTAGATCTTTAAAACTATTTTAGATTTAGTTGCGGTTTTTTTAATAGATAGAGTGATTCAAGAGGAAGGTTTATATGTATAATACACGTGGGCGAGGCCGCTGGCAGAAGCTAGTATATTATATAAAAAGTTAACAAATGTTAACTAACATCTAGAAGGCCTACAATGTTCACACATTCACAAAACAATCGGTAAAAGAATCTATACAAAGGTAAAAATATATAACAAGACTAAATTTAACATGTGACTCAAGTGTTATTATCAGTGCTGTAACTATTCTTAGCAAAGGGCTATAAAGATGATTGAGAACCATTGTAAAAAGTCTAATTAAAAGAAGGAAAACGAGAAAAATTACATTGAGAATAGTTAGAGACATATTTGTGCCGTTTATGAGTTACCAGGGAGGCCGCATGCGCAGAAGGAGCTAAAGCCAAAAAAAATATCTTCGCCGTAGTCCTAGATTTTATTATGCTTTTTTAATAAGGACACGTTTGATGTAGTTTTTGAAATTTCCATCAGTCAGTTCTATAACTGACTTTGGCAACTTGTTATAAAAGCGTATACTGTTTATAAGAAAAGACTTGCTAGTTTTAGTTAATCTGAATTTGGGTATTACAATTTCGTGCTTACTGCGTGTATTTAAATTATGAAAGTATGAAGGTAGAGTCAATACATCGATCTCTTTATATTTATCTCTGAGGGATTTGCGAGGACCCATTTTATAGATTGCGCGGATTGCCCTCTTTTGTAAGATGAAAATTGAGTCAACATCTGCTGCTGATCTCCACAGCAGAATGCCATAAAATATAATACTGTGGAAATAAGCATAGTATACTAACCTAGCTGTAGCTACATCGGTTAACTGCCTTACAATACTCAATACTTTATTGCATTCCATATGTATTACATAGATGGTATAGACATGGTAAAAGATCAATATGGACCCCGTCGGGCACAGCAAAAATTAGGAGAGAGGAAGAGGGCCAAGTAACATTTCAAGGCATTACACAGTATCAAAAAATTTATAAAAATATTACAAATGTCAAATTATGTCTGTGTTTATAGGTATGATATATTGATTGAATAGGAATAGTAAGTAAGTAATTATTATGAAATTGATTGAGGTATTTTCATTAAGATTAAATTATGTTATTAATGTTATTATATTTGGCTTTTGTAAGTACCTATTTCAAGCAATTTACCCATTTTATTATATATATTTCGTAATTTTTGGTGGATAATTGCGGGTTTTTTTTTCCTTATTTTCCTTACTGCATATGCAGCTGAACTTAACCAACCCGAAAGAGTTCTAATGTGCGCGCCCCACTGCAATTTTGAATCGATAGTAATCCCTAAGAATACAGTTTCCGTTATAACTTCAAGATTTTTTCCGTCAAGATTTAAGTTTAGGTCACGTTGTGGTACACATTTGGTAAAGAGAAGATAAAATATTTTGTTTTTTTCGCATTCAGTAAAAGATTGTTAGCTGCGAACCATTTTGAGAGAATTATTAGACTTTCGTTGACATGTAAGACATCCGTATATTTCCAATCTATTTATAAAATTAGCGAAGTATCATCAGCAAATAGAATTATATCCGATAATTTGGCCATCATAAAAGGGAGATCATTAATGTAAACAAGAAAAAGGAAAGGGCCGAGAATTAAACCTTGAGGCACGCCCATCTTGACTAGAGACCCGGAGGACGTCGACCTATTAACATTTACTTTTTGCTGTCTGTTTGATAAATAGGAAAGCACAAGATCAGCAGCTTGTCCTCGAATTCCGTAGTGGTCTAATCTTTAGATCAGTGTATTGTGGTCGACGCAGTCGAACGCTTTTGAGAGATCACAGAAAATGCAAAGGGCATCCTGGGACTTCGCCCAAGATTCCAAGATGTGGCTGATGAGTTTTACTCCCGCGTCCGTTGTCGACCTACCTTTCGTGAAACCAAACTGTTGACTATGCAGGATCCTATTCGAATTGAAGTGAGACAACGTCTGGTCCAGCATGATTTTTTCATAGATTTTACTCAATGCTGGAAGCACGGATATAGGTTTATAATTAGAGGGTTCACTCTTCACTTCCTTCCTACTTTCACAGCCTGATTTGAAAATTGGTACTACTTTACTGTGCTTCATTAAGTCAGGAAACGTGCCGCTGTCCAAACATTGATTGAATATGCCTGTTAGGACAGGAGCAATTGAGTCAATAATATGTAGAAGAACCCTAACGGATATCCCCCATAAGTCTTCAGTATTTTTATATTGTGACTTTTGAACGCGTTTTTAATTGTATCAATACATATTGGTGGTTGGTATGTCTTCAGTAAAGTTTTCTTTAAGAAGAACTTCATCTAATTTGGATGAGGAGGAAAAGGCTTCGTAACCTCTAACGGGATGTTGGTAAAGAAATTAATTTACATGATCAGAAGCAGTTTTAAAAATATTTTCACATATTCCTTTACACCCTGTATAATTTGCCCAGTACGAAGCCGGGGCGAGTCACTACTACCTATCAACTTTCTAATTAAATGAACTATTATTGTTGGACGACATTAAACAATGGGAAAACAGGACACGACAGATGAATTTCTCAAACAGTAAATGAAACAATGGATTAAGATTTGCCTTCAAAGTCCTTCGTATTATATACCTATGAGTAGCTACCTAAAATAAAAAGTTTGGATACATGATACTCATAGGTAATCAATTAGACCACAAAAATCGAATAAGTAACAGACAATAGACTAAACAAATTCATGTCCAAACGATTTATATGTTAATGACGCAGTCAGTAGCAAATCATAAACAAGATCAGCACTCACATTTTTTTCCCCGCGCTATTCCACAACCCACATATTCTATAGACTTAAAAATTTTGAATTTCTCTCTTGGGTTATTCACAAAAATCTGTCGCTGGCCGTCTCGGTTGATGGATCACCAACACACATTGTGCGCAGAAATTATACTTTTATACGTGAAATGTTCCTATCTACAAAGATATACTTTTAGACGAGGATTGACGTGTTCGTTAGCACTTTTTTGCTGTAATCATGAAATTGAGATGTAGGTATGTAAATGGATTATGGGTGTTAGCTGGGGGGACTCTTTTTACCCAACTGCGTGACAGCAAAGGTAGTGTTTTGTTTTTTCGGGTGGATCGGTATTAGGTAAAACAAGGAGTTTATTTTCTCCATATCCGTATTGCCGTTTGCATGATACATCCTATTCATTTACAGATAATCGTCAATGATAAAGGTTTACCTGCTTTGCGAGGGTAATTTCACATTTCAGTGAAATATCAGATTTGTACATGTCTAGTCGGTCTCTGTCTATTTACTGCGCCAATAGAAGAACTTCCTTGCAATACAAAGTTATAGTTATCAAGGATCAGATACCTAGGTATACCTAAATCCTCCCAGCTCACCAACACACAAAGTTTCCTCTCAGCAATACGTATTACATAAGAAATGATCCCAATACAATTCAAGCGCACATACATCCAGAGTGTGCTTGCTGGCACATAACATTGTAGGAGCGTCGCCGATCCATCATTCTGTCATCGAGCGTCCCCCGGCGCGGACGTCTGTCGCACAAAAGCAACATTTCGCTAAAATCGCACGAATCCACCATTGTATGGATTTATCGCTCAGGATTCGTGACGGATTTACTTACTATGCTTATTGATTATATGCTTTGTTATTTTAATTTAGATGTTTTCTTTGTGTCGACATCTGTCGGATGTTACTAGTGCAATAGATTTGAGGTGGATAGGATAGAGTATCCTATTGTATTGCATTGTCAAGAAAGTAGATGTTTCAATATAAGGTAATCGCTACATCGTACCTACAGACTCAAACAGAGGTGTAAGACACAATATCTAACCCACAACCTATATTTTTTCAAGATACAAACACTGAAAATCTGTCAGGTACCTATATGGCGTAATAACAGCCCCCGTACCATGTCGTGTCAAAACTATCATGGTTTGACTGTGAAAAAGGGACAGATGTATTCAAGTCATATACATCTGTCCCTTACGCACACTCAAAATAACCTTGCTCTAAGAGCTTATGGTACCCCATGATAGTATATTATCACTTGAAATAATGTTCACATACATGATATAATTTTCATATGCTATAAAAACAAATAACCTAATTTCACGTGATCTAATGTTATATTCAAAGTAAAACGTTTATTGCGAACTAAGTGAATTAATGTTGGTGTTATTTTATATATGTATTTATGACTTAGCAGCCATAACCACCATTAAACACACATAATCTTCATTATTTGCTCTAATAACATTTAGTATAACGTTCATATCATATAATTTTCAATTTGTATAATGCTCTTTTTATATATCGTTCAATCACTAACCCTCAGTTTCCCACCTAAAAATTATCGCAGAATTAATGTGACAAATTGTCAAGCACGCGTTAGCTGCTGTGATTGGCTGTCGAAAATTCATTCATCCAATCACAGCAGCTAACGCATGCTTGACAATTTGTCACATTAATTCTGCGATAATTTTTAGGTGGGAAACTGAGGGTTAGGTAGGTAAGTACGATTACTATTTAAGCAACAAATAGCGGGGCTCCTATTTCTATTTTCAGCGTCTTAAGTAAACTATCCGTGTCGGAGTGCCCTAAGCTCCTGAGCTCGCTTCGTTCGCTCTTGGACTAATAACTCTAATCAGATTTTGCAAAAATCTTACACAAAACAAAATAAATATTTCTAAATTATATTAAACGTTATTTATAGATTTTGATTATTATAGGTAGTAACTGCATATTATAGGTACTCATTGAATACTTATTAAGGAATACAAATGTGCATTATAGAAAATGTTCAGCAAACCATAAAGTTAGGTAAAATGAAATCATAATCAATAATAATTCATTATTATCATTAGAACGTTATATTAAAAATAGCTATTTATGCAACTGTTACGTTATGGACGGTCTTTTAATACGAGTGCCATTTTTAGGCAATAGGTGGGCACGAGTTATTAAAAGACCAATAACGTACAGTTGCATACAAGATTTTATCTACGAAGGAAGGAATAAAACACAGATATAGACAAATAAGTATTTCAGGCAGTGTGTTTAAGTATTTCATTTCTCTTACATGTCTTGATTTTTCTGGTAGTAAATTATTTGTAGCCGCAACTGCTCTATTTGTTATATCTGGTGGAGTATTTTCACACTTTTCACTTGATGTTGAAGACATTTTTAATAAAATTTGAAATAAAATTTCAGTTATAAAAATTTTCACGCATCCACTTTATTTTTTTATTTATTCTTTAATAGGTATAAGGCAAAGATCTTGTAGCCGCAACAGCCAAATAGTATACGATACTTTTGTTCTAAACTTGTTCCATTTTTAAAAACATCATTTACATTGTCTCGATTTCGAAGTAATATTCTAGGTACCTGGCTGTATGTTCAGAATGTCTTTGCTTGTGTTTTAGAATTTATGACGATTCGCATAATGCAACCCGATGTCGTTATGGGTATCATAATGAAACCGCTGTTAATTTTGTAATTCGAGTATAACGAAACCGAAGTAGATAAAAGTATATTAAATGCAATCAGGGGGCCTACCCCCACCTTTTACAAAACAATACCAATTTGAGTACGCTTTGTTTCAAGCTCTTATTGAGACTTTTCATTATCGTACCCTCACCTTAGTTAAACGATATCAAATTGATGCCGATTAGTGTTGGGAATGAACGAATGATTTGAAATATTTATCTATTTCCCGATATAGAATTGCTAGCGAAGTAAAAAAAGGTTTTTAGAATGTCGTTTTTGCTATCACTAAAATTTAAAATAAAAATTATCATGAGATGTTTATTTCATATAAAAACCAAATAGAATTATATACCATACTAAACATTCATGTCAAACATTTACACTATTATTTTCTTAAGTGTATTTTACAACAATATAATAAATTTAAAGAAAAAATAAGTATTATTGAAATCAAAACCAATAGCTGACACTGTAAAGCATCTCAAAAGACTGAGTATGATATAATTTATTACCTGTGGCTTGACTTTCCATATTATTATGATAACAAATTAAAGAGTGCAACAAATCTTATCATTTTACTTTGTAAGCTTGTATTTTTAAATTGTTCGGATTATTTATAACCTCCATTTTTTGTCGTATGAGCTCTGTTTACAAGCGTACCTTATTATTTTCGTTGTTTTAAAGTAATTTACAATAAAGTTGTTGTGTGTTTGTTGTGAGTTGTGTGACAAAAGGATTGCCATATATTCTATGAACAAAGAAACGCTTACATATATCTACAAACATGTCCAATAGTTGTGACCTAAAGATTGTTATCCAAAATTGCCGCTATCACAATGTTATCACGAATTTCTGTCTTCAAAACTCTCCGTGGTGACAAGGGGATGTATTATACCCTAGACGAATTGGACGATATGGAGCCAAGTCCATGTTTTTTATAAATAATGATTTGCCTACAATTTTATTTGGATGCTGTAAATGAAAATGATTTATTGTCCAACTACAACAGAGCGGCACGTACAAATAATGAAGAAGCTGTAAATAAGTTAATCGCAACCGGAAAACCTTGACAGAGATGATAAAGTCCTCTGGCGTGAAAAATAATTAAATAACATTGTGCTCCTTTCCGCTAACTTGGCTTAAAGAAGGTAATCTATAATCTTATTCTTAAAAGATTGGTTATTTTGTAGAAAATAAAACAATATACTTACTAACTCATTAATTAAGTGCACCTGTTTTTGGTTAATACCTAACACAATATTCAAATTTTGTTATAGGATACACTCGTAGCAAAGTATGGCAGGACCAAACCATAATGATGTTCTGTTAAAGACCCCATCATAAAGACATATCCGCAGGATTAATAAATCTGCTATTACCTCCTTTTATTACATCAATGGCTATTACTGTGTATTGGTAAGTTTTAGTTAATATTATTATGCTATTCTAAATGCAAAAACTTACTTTAACCCCTTGAGTGCTAATTAGCAGACACAATAATAGACAAACAAGTGCCTTTTGGAAACTTTGGTTCCCAAGACAATCACCATAATATTTGATGTAATAGTTTACATCTTGTACCATTTAGCCTGGCCAGAGGCACAGATAATATAATACTGGTCTTGGGTTTCTTCTTCTGGGTGCCAACTGAAAACCAGTGCTGGGTGTCTGACGACCAGCAAATGCTGAGTTGGTAACCCTTTCGTTATGGCCAAGTTTATTGCAATTTGTCTTGGTATTTCATTACTGTCATTTACACTGTTGCTGGTGGGTTGTGACTGTCAAATAAACGTATCTTGTTTTTCAGCTATCATCTGCCTACTCTATAAAACTCAGGACTCATATTTCATTATTTGTCTACAGGATCAGATACTGGCTTTTTGAATGGAGGTGAGATGAAAGGAAGAAGCCATCATCTTCACCATTCACCATTGATTATCACTCAGAAATGGATACCTACAAATATGAAAAATTGTTCATCAGTTCACCAAAATTTTGCCAAACAAGAGCCCAACTCTGTTGTGGTTATATACAATGAAAAACCTTACCATTACTAAAAGTAAGAAAAAGTACCATTGTCCACTGGCAAAAAAAAAAACTATGTAATAGGCCTGGTTTCTAGAAAACAGTCATGACATCATGTATATGTCATCAAAAACCAGAAATATTCTGAAATAATCAGTAAATTATTTAAGCACCTAATAGTAAGAAATGAAGAAAGTGAGACGATGAATTTGTATGTTTTTTTTGTGGCAAATAAACACTTTTTCTTTCTTTCTAAGTTACAGTTTTATCCTAATTTGCTAAAGAACTTAATAAAACCAGCGCTTTCTATTTTGGCCCCAGAACCCCCTTGAAATAAAACAGGTTAGCATGGGGTTAGACTACTACAAATGTTCTATGTTCCTTGGAGTGTAAGAAAACAATGATATGTGTCCAGCATGGAGCTCGTTGAAATATTATGTTAATTTAATTATGACTTATTCCCTTTATCAGTAATGCATTTTCTGTTCAAAGTAGACCTACCTAATAAATAATTGTGTTTAAAAACAGTGTTATGTTTTATTTTATTGAAGTATTTGTAGTGTTTGATGTAATAAGACAGCATTAGTTGGTTTCGTCATGTTGACCAGATTTATTTATCAAAGGTAGTGGAAAGATAACATTAAGTAAAATGTGTACACATATATATATTGTTGCGGTGGCGGTAAGGTGTTTGGATGTTGTAAGTACCTATCCACGGTCGCCCCCGCTGGGACAGTATCCCACTTATGTTTGTCGTGCGTTCCCTACTTACTCAGCTGGTGGCACACGTCACCACGCACCCCTGAATGCGTATGTAGGGTAGTACGAGAGGACAACCCAAGGATCCACGTTTTTGACTGAAGAAAGAACCAGAAATAAAAGGCGGATTTTCTTGAGAATTGGTTCCGCGGATTTCGGCTTTTCTCCTTCCGGCTGAGCTGCGACCAGTTTATAATAGTAATCACTGGCTGCGACTGAATTCATCTGTCCAGTGGCCCGTCTCCCTTCTTATATATGGCCCGCTCAGACCAACAAAAAAAGAATGGCCCGTCATTCCCAAATTGACGCCCGCGTGTTTATGGACCATCCTTGCGTTCATTTTGACTTAGCCGAAATCTTTGGAGCCGTGTATTTTATTCAATTTTCTACATAATCCTTACAAATTTGGTCTTAAATGATAGGCTTTAACCACGTACATATAATTACAATAATAAAATTTACACATTTTACCATAATTAAAAGTTTCTAGAACAAAAACGAAAAATTCTGGTTTGTTTACATTTTGATTATAATGATATGCGATTATCTTGGAAACGTGTGGACCGATTTACATGACTCAAACGGATAAAATGGTTTTAGACCAAGACCTTTCATTTGACACTAACCTCAACAAAAAATCTCCACAAACAAAAAATCATGTTTTCAAGTTCTGCGCGTAATTATTAACATGTATCTCATGACAATTATTTAAAAACTATCTTTAGCATCTTTTAACATTCGAATTAGGATTATATAAGTTTGTACATGCTAATTAGATAAAAAACAAAATAATTACAACTCTAATTAATATCTAACAAGAAGTAATTACACTTAGGTACTATACTTCGACATTTACTTACAATCTGTTTAGTTATCTTAGGTACTTACTAGTCAATTTTATTAGATTGACTTAACTATCACTTTATGTACTAAGGTGCTTTCATGAGTAGGTATTACATAAACTTCGTTGTTTTACCTAATCAGCGTGCAGATGGGGTTTTTTAAAATAGGCATACCTACGTATTACGTATAAATTAACTAAGTATAGTAAATACCTCTAAATATAGGTAGTTATATGATGAATAAAAGGCGACTAAGAAAAGATATTTACAAGGCAGATGTGAGTGAAAACGCCACCCGGTAGGGGACGTCCTAGGTCATACACGGATCTAATTAGTAATGTTCTCCAGAAAGGTCAGGTGGCCTGTCAGAGGCTGAGGGCCTCATTACCGGTGTCCTCGTATGACTAGATGTATGGATGTAAATGAAGCAAAAGTAGTATGTTAGAACCGTAGCAGGTGGCGTTGTAGTTTCTGCTTGTCCACATGGGAAAGAGGCGTGAGTTTATTTGAATATTTTCAGGGTAAGTAGAATAGATGAGTTTGACGATAATAAAATAATGTACAACACGTGGGGTATAAAAGTATATTGATTCTCCAGCTGCAAAAACATTTATTACCTGATTACATCACAGTAGGTGCACAAACCAACACACAATATTGTTAACGCAGTCGGGTAAGATGCAGATGTTTATCAGTTATCTACCACCATTGAGATTATGTCCATGGTTATCACACACAACAATACTAGGCAGTCATCACAAGCACATTAAGGATTAATACAGCAAAGCAGCCATAAGCAATAACGTGAGACACTAGCACAAGCATCACAAAACACCAAATGCATTCTTCGTTCGTCGTACGTAGGTTTTACAGGTTTCATATATTTTAGCTCCCTCAGCTTCACGATGCGTTTGTTGGCCTCTATTAGCTTTCTTTTATTTCTTATTTATCCTCGAACTCGAACAGTTTTATACACTTAGAGCCTTTAATTATATCATGTTCTGCTGTTTTGGTTATCTATCCCAAGCATTGTGCTTATTGTCGATAGACACAAGCTGACGGCGCGGCGGTAGTAGGTTGCGATGGCTCACGTAGCGTCTGCACTGCCCTCCATGATTTCATGGGTTTACTCGCCATTCATAATGTATTCGCCACCTAGAATCAAACAAGAAATTTAGTCCACATATGTTAAAATCGCATGAGATACACAAATCAATCGACAAGTTTACCTACGTAGATAGGTAATAACATAACATGATGCCTGTAGCTCTGTAGGGATTGGCAGAGGTTATGTATCCAATAAATGCGTAAATAAATACGTTTTACTTACCGTATGATCACGGAAGTGATAATTTTTGTATATATTTTGGAAAATGTTGATAAATCGAGCCCGCCAAAGCAACTTTTTTTAACTGTCAAACAAAACCAAAAATTGTAGTAAAAACGATATCGCTGGTTGTCAAAAAGCAGGCTGTGGTTTGAATTTTGAATGAACTATAAGAAAATCGGTATCCAAATATTATCAAAACCTAAACAAAAGCAAACTTCGTAGCGTTATCAAATTGAGCTTTCTTAAACGACGTCATGGTACGAAAACGTGAAACAAGGTCAAATTGATACCGCTCTAAGAGCTTGTGGTAACCCCCCAGGTCATAATGATCATTAGAAGTTTTGTTCTTACTCGTATTTCAAACGTCCAACGTTGTTCTTACTCGTATTTCAAACTACACTCCCCATATTATTATTTAGTACCTGGGCGACCGAGCTGTGCTCGGGTGAAAATAGAGTAAACCCTGCAGTAAAAGTAGTTCCGCATGTACTTTTTGCTACTTACCCCATCTTGAGAAACTGGCTGCGTGCAATCTGGACATTATAGCCTCAATAGCCTCGATTCTGCATTTAGGGCGCTATGTTGCTTGAGCAGCAGGCAAAATTATGTTAAACCTGAAAATCAGCAATAATTGAAAAAATACTGATGGAAATCGCAAACTTTTTAACTGCAGTCAGAACCATCTGTTGTTCTATTAATGAACTACACGTGTCAATGCCGTCTACTATGAACACTGTTCAACAGAACCCGCGATATCCGATATGGGAAACAGAGTGAGAGAGACTATTCAGTACAATATTCGTATGATAGATGGCAATAGTCTTGTCCAGCTATCACGGGAATATGAATAAGGACAAATGCTAAAATTATCTGATAGAAATTCTAGCCCCACTCTCCCCTACTTCAATTGAATATTAGCTACATAGCAAATAATGCAATTCAAACACAGATGTAGATAAAGCGAGGAGAGTCATGTAGATGCGGAGGCTTTTAACAATTCAGAAACTTAGTGCGCCATAATTATATCTACATAGCTTAGTGGTAAACTTTTTGCTCTTTGGAGACTTGAAATGACATGCCGTGAAAGAAGGAAAGTGGACCTTTGTCGGAGAAGAGACACCGCATAATAATTATACATTTGAGTTCTGGGCTGTCAATTATGTCTGGTAAATATCTTTGTCGACTTGTTTTCTGATTCTATTTAGAGACTTCCAAGTCTCTTTCGGTAACGCGTGCCAAGGTAGAAGACACTCAGGTGGTTCAAGTCGGGCTGTAGTCAGGGGTTTAAGCAACTCCTTCCGTCTAACTTATTATAGAATAATTCTCGCCACCCAATCCTCAATTTCCTCAAACTACGGTAATTTTCGTCATGCGCCAGATTTATAAACCAGAGATTTTTTGGGTGCGTGCTTCCAGTCTCTGGTGGTTGTGCGCAATTGCGCACTGATATTTAGTGCCGAAAATTGACGGGGTGGAAATTGTACATTGGGTGGCGTGAATTATTCTATAATTAGTTAGGTACTTCCAAAATAAATATTTGACAAAATAAATGCAAAAATCTATATATGTTTGTTTTTATTTGATAAAAACGAGCCAAGTGCGACTCGGACTCGCGCACGAAGGGTTCCGTACCATTATCGCAAAAAAATCGTTTGTTGTATGGGAGCCCCACTTAAATATTTATTTTATTCTGTTTTTAGTATTTGTTGTTATTGCGGCAACAGAAATACATCTGTGAAAATTTCAACTGTCTAGCTATCACGGTCAAAGACTTTATACGTATTTCTTACTACTAGACTGAGTATCAAACATTTTTGTTTAGCTAAAATCAAATCTGTCATCGTACACCTAGGTTAGCTATTTCCTTATAAGCGGTCCTGGCGAGAGGGTTCCGCTGGTAGTGTGTCCTTGTCTGTCATCTTGCCAGCTCAACTAATCATTTGGTTTGTTAGAAATGGTAGAAAATTTTATATTTACCCGACTGCCGAAGGATACATCTGGTCAGCCAGCTCGCGAATATGTATCCTCCGACTGCAAAGCATGTTTTTTTCTTGTTTACGTCTTTTTAGTTCGCTTTTCAAGCCGTCGGGTGTTTTGATTTTGTTTTTTTTTTTTCATTTTATTTTATACCAAAAAGAACGATTCATAGACTTCGAAACGTATTTAAATATTTCAACAGTTCCTATAATTAATCAATACATTGTATTTAAAAAATAAGTCATTAATACTGAGTAAGAGTAGTACTTTTGAATGTGTGGGTCTGGTAAAACTAAATATAAGATGTTGGTTTGCGGCGTTTTTGGCGGACATTGTTCGAGTGAAATTCAGCGGCTGTTAAAATTATTTGCAAATTGATTCCTAGTGGAATAAAATTGGTGTAGTTTTGTTTCTCAACTGTCTGCGCAACTGGACAGTATGTAAAATCATTGAGATCCTTTGAGGTATATTTATTTTATTATTTATTTATTTCACCAAAAAATACAACAAATTACATAAAATATTACAGGCCAGTACTTAAAATTATGCAACATGGGAGCATCTGTAGCCGAACTAGGACGAATCCTGTATCTCGGCATACAGCGCCTGACCCTCGAAATAGATTATTATATTTAGCCCAATAGACATGAAAAAAGACGTATCTATGAAATTATACAATGTCTTTGAATTGTTCTAAAACCAAACAATACCAAAAATGTGCATGTATGTGTGCCTACGTGTGGTTTTGTGTAAATGTAGAGTAGTGAGAGGTGTAGGGGTGTTGGGTAGTGTGGTTTTGATACATATATAATACCGAGAATCTAGAGATGGATAAAATGAACAAAATATATAAAACAAAACATCCATTATCTATTGGTTATCTTAGTCTGGAAACTGCTCATGTCAGGATGCTAGTCAAACTCTCATTTTTATTTCTGAATGAGAAACAGGCTCTCTGTTTCTTCATAAGAAAGGTTAAGAAGGTAGTTATGTACCCCTTTCTTACACAAAGACTTATTTAGTGGATATATATTGAGGTCCTTATTTATTTTATTGTAAAGAAAAGGGGCAAAAAATGTGTAAAATCTTTTTACAAAAGACGTTTTAGGCTTAGGGGATCGAGTACATACCTCGTGCTTTCTGCGTTTGTTGGTTAGTAGTGGGTCATAAAGAATTTCGCTGTGCTTCTTTAAAACCACTCTTTCTATAAACAGTTGCCTCACGGTAGGAACTTGACAAAACTGATAGAGCTCTCTTGTAGGGAACAGTATTGGCTTAAACGTGCTTACTTTTAAAATCGCGCGCTGAGCCACCTCTAATCCCTTGTTGATGGTCTTAGCAGCTCCACCCCAAGACAGAATGCAGTATGCAATAATAGATTGACACAGTGCTAGATATATATTTTTAAGTGTCGCTTCCACGACGTGCCTCAGATTTTTGAAAACATATATGAGCTTGCGCACCCTAGAAAATATTAGTTTTAGATTTTCTTTAAAGCTGAGGCGACTGTCCAAAATAATGCCGAGGTATTTTAATTTGTCCACGCACTCCAGTGGTTCACATCTGCAGTCCATCTAGAGAGCACATCTGTGCGGAATTATGCGATGTTTGCTTAGTATACCAGTTTTTTTGCGAATAGAGAACGTTAAGTATTTAGTTCTAAGTGGTTAAGGGTCAGAAAATTACCATTCAATCACTCCTGAACCATATCGAAACGCACTTGGGCGGCATCAAAGACCTCATCCCAATTATCGGCGGAGAAGAGGAGAGCAGTATCATCCGCATAAGAGATGATTTCGCCTTTTGGTAAACTTAAATTTGTAAGATCGTTTTTTTTATTATTTTTTTATTTGAGCTGGTTTTGCTCTTGACTCTAGTCTAAGTCATAGGTGACAGAGACAGAGTCGACGATGAGTGAGCTTACCCAGGAGGAGCCTGTTTACTCTAACTTTAAAGAGATTCGGGTTGAATGCGTTCGGAAACACAGACGCAGGTAGTGAGTTCCATTCATTCGCTGTGCGCATTATGAAGGATGTTTGGAAGCGCTTGGTGCGAATTGGTGGAATGGCAACAAGGTAAGGATGGTAACTTGCAGTGCGTCTAGATGTCCGATGGTAGAAGGGGGCTGGTGGGATGAGGTCGTGGAGTTCTTGAGCACACTCACGGAAATACAGTCTGTAGAAGACCGACAAGCAGGCAACCTTGCGGCGATGAGCCAAGCTGTGAAGCTTGGTATCCACCAGTTCAATGTCGCCGATGAGCCTCTTAGCTCTGCGTTCCACCGAGTCAAGCGCGGCAAGCTGATACTTTGCTGAGCCATCCCAAAGGTGGCTGCAATACTCCATGCAGGATCGGAATTGCGCTTTGTACAGGGTTAAAAGCTGTCCAGGCGTAAAGTATCGCTTCACCTTATTTAGGATGCCCAGTTTTATGGCCACAATTTGGGCTTTGTACTCAATGGAGGCGCCGAAGTTAAGACTGGATGTCAACTCCATGCCTAGTAGCTCAAGCCGATCAGTCACTGGAACAGACGCACCCCGAAAATTAGGCGCCCGATCGAAAAAACTCCTTTTAGCAGTAAAAAGACACGCCTGTGTTTTGGTGGCGTTAAAGGAGACCAGATTGTCATCACCCCACTGGGAGACAAGGCTTAAGGTCAAATCTGTCCGCTCTACCATAGTCTCTCTCAAGGAACGAACTTCATCCACGCTGATTCTTGCGCTGGACAGGTATCTCTCTGAAACAGTACTGTCATCTGCCTACCCAACAATACCAAGCTGAAGTAGGTCATTGATGTGCAGCAGGAAAAGAGTTGCAGAGAGAACAGATCCCTGAGGAACTCCGGCATCAATAGCCATAAAGTCAGAGGAGCGGCCGTCTATGACTACTCGGATAAGAAGATCGCCAGTAGACCGTCCCCGGCGAAAGCCATATTGACGGTCACTGAGGAGATTATTGCCTTCAAGGTAGGTCAGCAGCTTACTGTTCAGTACCCTTTCCATAACTTTGTACAGAATGGAGGTAATGGCGATTGGACGGTAATTGACAGGGTCTGCACGGTTGCCTTTTTTGGGCACTGGTTGCACATTTGCAAGCTTCCAGGACTTTCGTACCGTTCTTTTTACAAGAGAGAGGCGGAACAAGCGTGTCAACACAGGAGAAAGTTCGGGCGCTCACAGCCTCAGTACTCTCGCTGAAATGCCGTCAGGCCCGCTGGCCTTGTTCACGTCTAGACTGCACAATACTCTTCGGACCTCTTTGGTGTGCACAGCGATCTCCGGCATCGAAGAGTCACAATGAGGAACAGTAGGTGGTTGCTTGGATCTAGCGTCCAGACGTGAATTGCTAGCAAACAGAGATGCAAATGAATTTGATTTCTCAACCGCAGAGTGAGCCAGCGACCCATCAGGTTTCAGCATTGGAGGTAAAGTGGGACGACAGAAATTCGATTCAACCGCTTTAGACAGGGACCAAAACTGTTTACTACCCGGAGGGTGCGATGCCAGCTTGGCCCCAATTCGTCCAATATGGTCAAAACGTGCCCGACGCAAAACCCGCTTGCAGAACTTGGTGGCAGAATTAAAAGCTCTTATCCTCGCACGAACCCTATGCGCTCTAACTTTGCGGTCGCGGGCCCCGACCCAGGCTTGGTAGGCAGACTCAGTGACCGAGCGGAATGTCGGAGAATGGAATGAAATACTCCATTCCCTGCCGAATCACATCCGCAACCGCGTCCGCACAGCTCGAGGGGTCACCCGAGGAGAAACACACATGCCGCCAAGGATAAGACGCAAAAAAGTGCCGCATCTCGTCCCAGTCTGCTGACTCGTATCGCCATACTCGCCTCGTGCCTCTAGGACTCTCATCTGGAGGAGAGCAAGTCGACACGGATTTCACCAGATAATGGTCAGACGTTCCCAGCGGGGCTGAGACCGATACCGAATGACTGTCCAGATCAGTTGTCAGCAGAAGGTCTAAGCAATTGGGTGTATGGCCGTCAACATCCAGTACCCACGTTGCCACATTCACCAGCTGGGTTGGATCTAGCGATAGAGAAAACTTGCGCGCCTCTAACCCGGCATGGTCAGTTTTCCGGTACGGGTACAACCATTCCTTATGATGGGCGTTAAAGTCCCCCCAGAAAATTAAGCTTCGCTGTTGGGTACCGTTGCTGGGCTATGTCAGCCGACTCCATGAGGCATTTAAAGAGCGCTGTCGTCTCCTGGTCACCGGTGTGTGATCGGTAGACTCCGATGTAGAGAGACTTCTCCACGCCAGTGTCCACAAGTAGCCATATGGCAGAAAAACCCGATTTCTCAAAGCAACGGAGACGACGACAACAAATGTCATCGCGGACGTACACACAGACCCCAGCTTGCTTCTTGAACTTGTGTTCAAGAGAGTAACCCGGGTAGTTGAGGTACGCCACGTCCGACGGGGTTGTTATCTTCGTCTCCGTTAGGAGAAACAGGTGCGGCTTCTCGGTCTCAAGGTAGTGGTGGACCGGATCGAGATTAGAGTGCAACCCCTTAATGTTAGTGAGGTGCACTTTTAGTGGGAGGAAGTGCAGCCGTTGTTTCACCATATTCTTCTTCGCTTTGGTCATTTTATTTTTTTAGAGTTTGCTGGGGAAGAAGTTAAACTGTCGAGGCGCTGCTCAGTGAACCAAGTGGAACACTGGAGCTAACCCAACCGGTGGGGAACTCATTTGGAGACTGCGGGGACGCCCGAACCCCCCCGGATATGGCCACCGGGTGCTCCCATCCAGTCGCCGCTGGCACGGTGGAGCATACCGGGATTTTTCGTGAGTTGAGTTGAGTAGTGTTAGTCGGCGGGGCAGCCTTTGGCACGTGGCTGGCGTGCTACTTGGGCCCCCTACTGACTGCGGTCGGCCAACGGCTGGCACCGTGCTTCGGATCCCGCTACCCTCCAAGATGAGTTACCCGGCAAGTTTTGCCCAGAGACCAAGACCGGTTCTGAACAGCGCAACTGACATCCTCCTTCTCCCCCAAAGGCACTGGCAGTCCCACACACCGACGGAACACAGCAAGCTGCTTGGCGCTGGACTCCGGTGGGATGGTGGTCGCGAACCAGGCAGCCCCTTGCGGAGCCTACCACCGCTTAAGTGGGATCATTCAGCCGTACCACAGGCAAGCCCGTGGTGCCGTTGCCCGGGATGTACCGCTAGGAGGTAGATCCCATACCCATCCCAAAGTTGATATACACGAGAAATAAGGTGGGTCCAAGGATGCTGCCCTGTGGGTCTCCGTACGGCACGGGAAGCTCTTCACTATAGTGGCTGCCCACTCTTACACACTGAAAACGTCCAGTTAGGTAGCTCTCAAACAGTTCAATTTGTTTTCCCCTTATGCCAAGATTCCTCAACTTGTTTATTAAAATAGGGATGGAAACGGTTTCGAAGGCCTTCTCGCACTGACCTCTATCATACAAGTACGCTGGACTAAACATACTATATGAAATGACAGTTGCTTTTTGTGCTGATTCAAAGCGCCCCGCTCGAAGTTCTCAGGAACTAAAATTGATACATTTAGAGATAGGTTAATACCGATATTTCTCAAAATTAGTTAATACTAATATATTCGCCTGGAAATATTATAACATTGTAACTAATATACCAGTATTAGTGATATTTTTAAATTACGCTAATATCAAAATAATAGACTTGGCAAGGCGTATCACTCATCTACTGTATTGACTTCTCGTAGTATGTTGGAACTAAATATCTCAAATTGGTATTGGTAAAGAATGCAATGAATGCCTAATAATCAGTAATAATATGTTTTATTTTATTTATTAGGAAAAACAAACGGTTACACATTGCAGTATAAATAAAAAAAATAACAAAACAGTGTGACAAATGTACAACCAACGACGTTTTCCACAGAATATTTATGAATCTTACAAAACTAATAAGACGTGCGCTAACAATTCATATCATAGTAAATCAAAAAGTACATTATTTTCAAGTAAAGTAAAAACGGCATGCATAAAAAGAAAGAAAAGCAACAAGTTATATAAAAATACCAAACAAAACAATTATTATTATTATGTCAATATTATTATTAAATTATTAGGTATACAAAAAATAACAAAAATTTAGAATAACAAAATAAAATAAAAACTCAATATGTCAGAAAAATGTCAAACAAAAAAAAAAACATTAGTTAAATTATTATTATCAAGTCACTATCAATATTATTATTATGAATGTTGGAGTTTAACAAAAACAAATCTATTTCTGTCTCTGTCTAACCTTATATTATATGGTTTGACTCCGAACCCTTCTCAGGTACCTAGTTGAGACCGCAATTCCATCTGGTGATTTGGTCACTATTATTCACAATCGCGTCAGACGTGCTAGGGAAGACATGTATCATAAAGTATTACTGAACCACACCTTCCAAATTTAACAAGTAAAGGGTAAATAAACTATATTATTGAAACCCTTATAAAACGGTCTTTCATTGGTGTCCACCTCTACCCATAATCCCAATAGGTTATGGGCCCAGAGCGCTAAGCCAAAGTGAAAATAATAATATACGGACACTACATAATAAAAACGTATTGTGCATCTAAGTGAAACAAGAAGAATAAAACAATACAACGGTGCATAGGGTTACTTCAAAACCCTAATAGACTTCTGGTTTACCTTCGTGACGGGCAGTGCTACAACAGACTGGAACAATGGCGCGTGATGAACAAGAGACGAAGCAAGAAGATCTTCCGGTTACCTGTAAGATGGACGCTCCAGGTATGCTCAGTTCCAGAAAACGCTAAGCTGGAATGGCTGTCGTTTTAATAAAGATAGCGGTGTCATTGTGTTCAAAGATGGTTGGTAAGCCTATTAAGGGTAAGTCTTTGAAGATAATCTAGAATGTAACTAATTGGCGTTAATTGTCTGCAACTTATAAATGCTTTAATTGGCAAACGTTTGACATTCGTAAATAATAATTATGATTTATTGTGAAACGAAATGTAAGGCCATAAAGGCAAATTTTGAAATAAAATAAATGAAACTATTTTTCTATAGTTATGCAATTACCAATAGTGGTGCTTTACAAAAATAAAATAAAAATTGTGTGAAGCTTGTATTTATTGAAAACAATTTTGTTTGGCAAAACAAAAGTTTAGTAAAAAAAAAGGTAGATAATTATGTCAATAGTGCAAACAGATGTGTACGGTCGAAACACTTCTTCGTATATTCAAAACAAAAGCTGAGTTGTGTTTTGTAAAGGTAATTTTGGTCTGAGAATTGTTAACTAACTTCAGTTTTAATAATGGAGAGAAAATTGTATCAAATTAAATAAGAGTCCTGATCTCGAAAAGGGTACCTACCATTAAACAGTGGTTTTCATAACGGCATTAAATAATATTGCCGAATGGATCAATAAGAACAATGAATTATAGAACAGAGTAGTAATGTAATAAATTCATCACAATCATCTGTCTAGCCTTTTCCGAAGTATATTCGAGTCGGCCTCCAGTCCAACGGGATTAAGCTGAGTACCAGTGTTTTACATAGAGCGACTGCCTAACTGACCTCCACAACCCAGTAACTGGGTGACAAGATACCTCTTGGCTAGATTGGTGTCAGATCTCAGGCTTCTGACTACCAGTAACGACTGTCAAAGATCTTCAAATGACAGCCGGGACCAACGGTTTAACATCATCGGCATGTAATAAATTGTACTACCTATTAAGGTCTAAATGTTTCAAATCATTCATGGATGAAATTGTTCTGGGGAGAACTGAGGTTGTAAAACACACATTCTAAGTTATGACGAAATAAGAAGCCACAACTAAAGTATTTAAATGTTTTGGTTTTACTTTGTTAATAGTAGAAAACTAAATATGACAATGTATTGCTAAAGGGAAATAAAGCATTGGCTATAAATAAGGGTTCGTCTTTACCTGCTTGAGTAACAAGAGGCGAGCGGGCCGACGCTAGGGGCGCGGGTCGTGCCGATATAAAACATCTGGCGAATAGTCGCCTGACGCAGGACGTTACTTCGTGTCCGCAACGTGAAAGTCCCTATTTATACTTAATACACACTAGTTGGTATAAAGTGTAGACAATTATGTAAGAAGTTAGACAATTGGTTTGTGAGATTCAGAGACGAAGTATTGGATGAAATTAACATCTTATCAATAGGCCAGTGAAACCTGAGCCCGAATGGATCATGGCTAAAACGTAGCAATAACTATGTTGATAATTTTGACTTGTTACACTTTATTGAAGTGGTGTGAATCTGAAAATATTAAGTCAGGTTGTATATTCCTATAAATACGAATGAATTCCTAGTATCATATGCTAATAAATCTGTCATAGAAATCATGGAGCGTTTGATCCAGTTTTCATAGCAAAATGGTAATGTATTAACTTTACCATATAATGATAATGATAATGAAACAGAAAATTAGTAAGTCTCAGGATGCAGTTGTGTGCTGAATCTTTGCTATTTCAAATACCTCAATTGTATTCAGAAATTGAATCTATATATGAATGATAATAAACATAGACCTACGGCTAAAATGTCAATGAGGAATATAATTTATTTATTGTTAATGATACCTGAAGTGAAACACTAAATCATATGCACATTAAATATATTTTATCAATAAAACTGTAAGTATACGGTTAAAATAATGAGCTTCGAAAACCTGTCAATAAATGGCTAGTGGTTCTAGTCAGAAACGTTTGCATTCGTTGCAAGAAACACAAGTTTAAGATTAATATCTTTAGCGAGTTAGTTTAATTTGCTATTGCATCATAGAGATGTTAAATCATTTTGAATGGTATATTGACCAAGGAAATCTAAGTATATGATTATTTCCATAGCATATCCTGGTTGAAAATATATTATTTGCAAATGAAAAGGAAGACACATTCAATTATATTTGTTTAAGTCATTATGTGGATTAAAGCAGTCTGCAAGCTGTTAGTTCCAAATATTTGAAACAAACTCGAACACCATTTGAATTGTGAAAAGATAATTAAAAAAAAAAAAACCTGTTATTAAATATTTAAAGGTTTACGGTTCTACCGTGTATGTACTGTAATAAAACCACTAAAACCAAATTTAATGAAAAGTCCTAAAATTATATTCTGGTAAGTAAGGTATGAACCTACCATATGGCTATAAAGTATGAAACATAAAGAGTGAAAATTTGAAACAGTTGGAAATGTCATAATGAAGTGAGTTTGCAGTCAATGGCTGCGTTACAATTTGAAGGAAATGAAACCGAACATTTCCATATCAAAACTGATTGACGTGAAGACGTCAAAAATCAGTGTCAATTAATTCTCACAGTTATGACAATCCTAAAAGCTGGTGTTTTCAAAACTGGTGTAACTAAATCCAAAAGTATAAAATTGGGTGGTTCAAATCAGTGGAATTAATATCAGATGTTTAAATACTACACGATATCAAAACAGATAAAGACCAAAATCTGGTGTGTACCAAAACTGATGGAACTAATTCCAATGATTAAATATTGGAAGGTTTAAAATCAGTGGAATTAGATAGTTTGAAATCTAATGAATGGATTAAAAGTAGTATAATTCGCTCGATAAAAGACTCTAATAACATAGATACTAAAGCCAAACGATGATAATAAACAATGTTCTAATAAAACTTGTACTGATAAATAAAAAATATCGATAATTCTTGCCAGGTAAGAAGGAGTGAAAGGATTAAAAGTAGTCTCCCTATAATATGGGATCTAAACATAACTGGTGAAATGTGGGTGTACTATAGTGTACTATGCCTCTGCCTAACCCTTCGGGGAACACGGGCGTGATGTCACATTAAGTCATGTTTTGATGAATATATAAGTAACTGGCGAAATGTGGTTGTACTATAATATAGTGTACTGAGCCCCTATTTAACCCTTTGGGGAATATAGGTGCAATGTTAAGTATGTTAAATCATATTTCAAATTGTATTTAAGCTATAAATGTAAACGATCTTGTAAAGATCGCTAATTTAAATATGTTACATGAATAGTAGTAAAACATACTGTTAATATGGAAGACTGAAATGGAAGAAAAGATTTTCTGGTAAACATAGTAACTTTTGTTTAGAATATGTAAGCAGATCTTGAGTAAATCAGTCAATATTAATTTGTACCCAAGTTGAAAATAAACTAAATTACGAAGTATTAAATTCGTAAGAACTTACTAGTGCCTTAGTAGAAATTTTGTTGTGTGCTTGATGACATGCTGTGCACCCGACCTGACACAAGTTTTTTTTTTTTTTGTAAACTTTCTAAGTCAGTATGCAAGCAAAAACAATAGTTTATTATGGTCAGACTTAAAAGGGTCTTGAGAAATTTCAAGAACCATAAATCTCAAGTTGGTTTTCAAACGAAATTATTGGAAGTGGTGTTGTTCATTGTGAATGGGCTGTAATATAATAGATAGAAAAAGTACTACGAGTTAATTGTTTAACTTTAAAGTATTTGATAATTGCACAATATGATTTTTATACCACAAATGGGCAGTAAACTATGATAACAACATAGTAAATACAAGCAAAATAAGGTAACTACATGGCTAAATGTGAAGCTGAAAAAGGCTTTGTTATAATTACAAGGATGATTACTTATGTTAATTATAATAGCATGATTGTAATGCTACTGATAAGTTAATTATAAAAGCTTGATTATAATTAAGGATGTTTTAATTATAAGAGCTTGGTTATAATAAGTAGATGAATAACTTTTATATTTCATTAATTATAATAGATGATATAATTAATTGGTCTGATAAGGTTTTAACTGGGTTTTCCCTTATCCTGTGCAACGAATGTTGGACCATGATGATATTGTTTTCCCCAGAGAGATAAAAGGAAGGTGTGTGTTTTTATTATTGTATAAAGATGGTATGAGATAGGTATTATTACGAGTATGTCGTAATTAAAGAGCAAAGGATTTGTTTTTGAGGGGGCGTGTTGGAGTTTAACAAAAACAAATCTATTTCTGTCTCTGTCTAACCTTATATTATATGGTTTGACTCCGAACCCTTCTCAGGTACCTAGTTGAGACCGCAATTCCATCTGGTGATTTGGTCACTATTATTCACAATCGCGTCAGACGTGCTAGGGAAGACATGTATCATAAAGTATTACTGAACCACACCTTCCAAATTTAACAAGTAAAGGGTAAATAAACTATATTATTGAAACCCTTATAAAACGGTCTTTCATTGGTGTCCACCTCTACCCATAATCCCAATAATGAATGATTAAAAAAGCAACAAACGGAAAACCTACAATTACAACTGTCAAATGTCAACAGATTTAATTGTCTCACAAGCTAGGCGTCTAAATTGTCCTGCGGAAACAGCGAAGATATCAATATTGACAAAGAAACTATTATATTCGACCTGCAAGTCGACGTAAAGACTTTATACATTTTTAAATTTTATACGTCTTTCAATTTTACCAATGTTATTAATTGTATACTTTTTATCATTTTTAACCGACTTCCCAAAAAGGAGGAGGTTCTATGTTCGACTTCATGTTTGTTTTTTTTTTTTTTGTGTATGTTCACCAATCGGTGAACACTCCGTCAATTGTGGACCGATTTTGAAAATTCTTTTTTTGTTTGAAAAAGTATGTTCCGAAATTGGTCCTATTTTAATTTGGTGAAGATCTGATGAAGAACTTCGGAGATTGTATAAAAACTGGAGGAACTTCTTGGGATTTTGGGGAATAAAAAAACTCAGGATGTAGCACGCAGTGATCCACTTATTTTATTTGACTACTAACTGACATTACATGTATCCTAGGACCGTAGGATAAACGCCTGATAAAAACTTATAGCTAAATATCTTACTGACTACAAATTGCGCTGAGCTAACTGATGCTTGAACATGCCCCCGGCCGTTGGAAGCTCGCCTTTCAACAGTTGTCTTCCGTAATGGACAAATCTTGGAGAATGCCCTTCTGACAGTTCCATTTTGAGTCCTGATGTCGGCAACTCTGCTTATGCCATCTGTGCCAGGATGAAGACCAACAACGCGGCCCAACTTCCACTTCAACGGTGGCTGGTTATCCTCCTTTATGACGACGAGGGAGTCCAGGTTCCTGCTGTTGAAGCTCGGAGACATATTCCTTGCTCCATCTTGACCAGAAATGCTGCCGCAGCTGCTCAATGCGTTGATGGCGCGTCAAGTGATAAGTGGAATAGTCCCGAATATCCTTTACAGGAAGAGACGTGAGAGGTCGTCCAATTAAAAAATGACCTGGAGTGAGAGGCAACAAGTCTTCTGGGTTTGACGATAACGGTGTTAGCGGCCGAGAATTTAAAATGCACTCAATTTGTACCAAAACGGAGTTAAGCTCCTCGTATGTTAGATGACAATTGCCCAACACTCGTAACAAATGAAATTTGGTCGATTTGACACCCGCCTCCCAAAGACCACCAAAATGTGGAGCGTAAGCAGGAATAAAATGTAATTTAATATCATCTTGAGCCGCACTATCAGTTATGGAGTCACAATTGCGTTTCAAGAAATCAGCTATCTCATTGTAAGCTCCTACAAACGACGTTCCGTTATCGGAGTAGATGTTAAGAGGTTTTCCTCTTCGAGACATAAACCGACGTAAAACCTGTAAATAATTACTGCTTGTCAAGTCACCTACCAACTCTAAATGAATGGCCTTTGTAGTAAAGTACACGAAAATAACGATGTATACCTTAACCAATCGACATCCACGACCTTGACGACTAGACGAGGTTATAGGGCCTGCGTAGTCAACTCCTACGCTTTGAAATGGAAAGTCAGCTGGTGAGAGTCTGCTCAATGGAAGATTACCCATCTGAGGGACAACAGCCTTTGGTTTTAGACGCTGACATCGAACGCAATGACGATAACTGGCTCTGGCTAAATTGCGACCACCCAGTGGCCAATAAGTCTCTCTAATTGTACTTAGTAATAATTGAGGACCTGCGTGCATTAATCTGATATGCTCAAATCTAAATAAAAGTTTCACAAAGTGATGAGTGGACTGTAATAAGATTGGGTGTTTCTTTTCAAATGAATATTCGGAATTGTGTAATCTACCACCTATACGAATAATTTTATTTTCATCTAGAAACACATTTAAGCTTAATAATTGATTTTTATGTGGTAACTTTTTATTATTTAATAGTAAGTTGTATTCAGGAAAAGATTCCCTTTGAGATTGAATAATAATGAAGTTTAACGAATTTTGTAATTCCTGAACATTTAAATAGGACGTATTTGCTGAACGTCTTTTACATGCATTAATAAAACGAAAAACATAACAAATAGAACGCTGTAATCTAGTTAAATTGGGAAAACGATTAAAATCGATTAATGCTTGAAATGAATCTGCGTTAGTGTGATCGTGAGCTAAATTGATCAAAATATTTGATTTAATGTCTGGTAAGAAGCCTGGATTCATAACAGGATGTGGCCATGTAGCACTGTCATGCTTTAAGAAACATGGACCGAACCACCACAAATCCAGTGATTGCATAGCGGTAGGTTCCGCCCCGCGTGTTATTAAATCAGCTGGATTGTCGTGTGTCGACACATGTCTCCATGTACCTGGGACGGTTAATTCTAATACTTCGGCAACACGGTTGCGCACAAAAGTATTTAATTTAATAGGTAGCATTTTTAACCAACCCAGAACTATCATGGAGTCAGTCCAAAAAACTACACTAAATGGTTTAATGCGAAGGGAACTAGCAACCTTTTGATATAAACGTGCACCAAGCAAAGCAGCACACAGCTCAAATCGCAGTATTGTTATTGGTTTAATAGGAGTAACACGACTTTTAGCTGTTAATAATCGCACGTCGACGTCACCCTGCTCATTGATACTGCGTATATACAAACAAGCGCCGTAAGCTCGCTCCGAAGCGTCAGTAAAAATATGATATTCAACCTGTTTGTATGCGTCACAGACTACACGACGTGAAACACGTAAATTATGAAGGCAAGGCAAGGCTTTAATTATGTTCGCCCATATTGTTCCAACCTCAGGTGATAACTGGTCATCCCACTTTAACCCGTCCAGCCAAAGTTTCTGAAGCAACATCTTCATGCTCACGACACACGGTGCTAACAACCCTAGAGGATCAAATATTCGCGCAATTACTGCTAGCATGCCACGCTTAGTATTTTCTATGCATTCAGGAACATTAATAGGAAAACACAGATCATCTGTGTTAGTTTGCCAACTAAGACCAAGTGTTTTATTGACAACATAACTTTCCTTGTGAAAATCATAATAAGAATCACCAGGTGGTTCTGAAATTAAACTGGGTTCGTTAGATTTCCACTTCCTTAAAGGCATGCAAGCAGAAGCAAGAGCATCAGCCACCTTATGACGCAACATTCGAGCATCCTCCAACACGTCTGTACCGGTCAAAAGATCATCGACGTAAAAATCATGAAGGATAACTTCCGCGACCTTTTGATCCTGACATTCAATACCGACCTGTTTGAGGCACCTAGTAGCGAGAAACGGTGCACTAGCCGTACCGTAAGTTACTGTATGCAATTGGTAGGTTTTAAGAGGACTAGAAGCATCATCACGCCAAATAATTTGCTGCAGGTGCCTGTCTGAAGGATGTACAGACACCTGCCTGTACATTTTCTCGACATCAGCAGAGAGGACGTACTTATATATTCTAAATCTAAGAAGGATTGCGGTCAGATCGTCCTGGACGGTAGGCCCCACCATCTGTATTGTATTTAAAGAAAGACCAGAGGTGGTGGGTGCACTAGCATTAAAAACAACCCTTAATTTGGTTGTACTACTACTCTCGCGCAGTACTCCATGATGAGGAATAAAATATGACCGCTGATCTTCATGAATAGTACACTCGGACATATGGTCTAAAGAAATGTACTCCGTCATAAAATCTTTGTACATTTTATCGAGTGAGGGTTGGCTGAGATTTCTGCGCTCTAATGACAGAAAACATCGTTTTGCACGATAATACGAATCGCCTAAACTATTCGAAGATTCCTTCAACGGTATTTTAACGCTAAAGCGGCCATCTGCCAAGCGCGTTGTGTTTTTTATAAAGTGTTCTTCACACATCTTCTCCTCAGCTGAATAAGTCGATGACTCATGACAAACTTCCTCGAGCTGCCAGAAACGCGACAATTGGTTTCGGATGTCATCTAACTCAATCGAACTGGAAGAACTTTCATAATAATCATTAACATTTGTAAAATTACATTTAATTAATGATAGATGAGATGAATTATTACTAAAGCCGCCGTTAATTGGGCCGCAAACTAGCCAACCAAGTCTAGTTTGATAAAGTGTTGGTTTCCCATCTCCTAGTAAAATCTTATTTGATCCTAATAAACTCCAGAATACATCAGCTCCTATAATAATATCAATAGAAGCCGGTGTGTGGAAATGCGGATCGGCTAAGTGAATGTTTGAAGGTATATTCACATGTACCTGTCTAGCGGGGACGTTATCAGTTATTGTGGGCAAGACAAAACATATTAAATCATTAGTGTAAGATTCATGCAACGATTTAAAGTTCACACGACACATTTTTTCCACATGCGATATAGAATTATTTATGCCTTGTATAGATTTGTCTGTGTTTAAATAAGGCAGATTTAACTTATTAAATAAATTCTCTGTCATTAAACATGATGAACTACCAGAATCGAGAAGCGCTCGAGCTATGTGTTCTTTATTATTTACGTCGTAGCACCTCACTAACGCAGTTGACAATAGGATGTCGCCTGCGCTGATCGTATGCGAATGCGCAGAAATATTAGCTGAGAGCGAAACGTGACTATTGTTTGTGTCAACAGTGCAGGATGACTCAACCTTAGCCTTATCAGTCGTGCCGTCAGTTGATTTGCTTGAAACAGGTTTTGATTTAAAGTCTGTGTTATGAATAAGCGTATGGTGCTTGCGTTTACATATTTTACACCCTGGTTTCTTGCAATTATTGCGATAGTGATCGTGACGAAAACAATTATAACATACCTTATAACTAGGTAGTAAAGACATTCTATCGTTGATGCTTAATGATAGAAACTGTGGACATGAATTAAGGTTGTGATCGCTTTTACATTTTGGACAACTATTTGATGAAGAACTACTAGTGTTTTGTGTTGTAACAAAGGCTTTTATTTTAGTATTCTGTTTTATGTTAGTTGTAGAATGACGTGATTTTTCTAGTGTTTCTATTAAATCAGCCCGATTACGCAAAAAAACAATGAACTGATCAAAAGTGATTCGTTTAGATTTATCGATACGTCCTTTATATTCCTCCCATTCTCGGAATGTCGTAGTATCAAGTTTTTGTCGAATTATATGTATAAGTAATGTGTCCCAATTACTAACAGGTTCACCTAATGTTTTTAACGCTCTGATATTTTTGTTTACATTATCTATGATACCTTTTAATGCAGTTGAGGACTCCCTAACGATCGACTCGACGTTGAACAACGCCGTAACGTGATTCTCAATCAATAATCTTTCATTATCGAATCGCTCACAAAGAAGCTTCCATGCCACATTGTAGTTTTGAGCAGAAAACTCAATTGACTGGATCACCACAGCAGCAGATTCCGATAATGATGACCTAAGGTAATGAAATTTATTAATCTCGTCTATGTCGTCATTGCCATGAATGAGACTGGCGAAGGTATCGCGAAATTCGAGCCAGTTATCATATGATCCTGTGAATTTGGGTAATTGGATTGTAGGCAACTTGACGAACTGACGCTTAACATTAGAAGTACTGCAATTCGATTTTATTTCATCTTGGTCAGTTTTTGAGAAGTTACTTAACATAATTTTAGCTTGGGCTACCAACCCATAATATTGAGATTCAATTCTAGTTCTTTCGAGTGTCTCAGTATTTTAGCGATGTGGACGCAGGTTGATGGAAATAATAATGACTCCAGATTGTAGAAAATAATAAGGGCTTTATTTTTCGTTGCACACACTTAAATACTATTTTACACTTATACTCTAACCAATGAAAATACAGAAACAGATTTACAAATATAGAAATAAAATCTTAACCAATAGAGTTGCATAATTCTTGTGACCAATAGGGTTGAAGCATAGTTCGGTGTTTGTTCCGTTCGTTTAGGCGCGTATCCTACGAGGCATTCTGCGCACTGAAGTTATAAATATAGGTGGCGCGTTGATTCGGCCTTCAGACTCGTCACCAGCCGTCGCCCCGTGCAGACGTCTCGCTGCCCGCTGCCCCACCGCCGCTCGCAGCCCCCACCACGCGCCCCGCTGCGCCCCGCTCTCCGCCCCGTCGCGCCTCTGCGTGACGTCACTGCGGTCGCCGCGTCTCAGCGCGCCGCCACCAGGTGTCGCTACTAGTAACTTCGGTTACTAGTAGTGACAAGTTCGGCCCAACCCTTCCGGGTTGGGAAGGACGCCCATAGGCCCCTTCTGGGTAAAAACCACTCTTACGTGGTCCCTGGCGGAAACCTAACGGTGATAACGAAGCCAGCTGGAGTGTTGCCCCACGCACTCGCTAAACCTCTTCAGGGTACGGCAGTCAGTTGGAATCGGGAGCAGGGTAGTTGGCCTTGGTAGATAGCCTAGTCAACTCCTGTCTCTGTCCCACAGCATTCACCTGGCACGGTCGGGTGTCTCTACCCCGGCGTGCCAGACTTCTGGTACACAAGTGGTGGGTGGCCCACCTTCGGTGGGTTTACCGGTACCTTAGGGCCCCTGTCACCCAATAAGATTGGTGACAGGAATACAAGCTTAGGGCTCACCGAGGTACTCACCTCCCAGTCTCACCCGACTGGGAGGGTAGGATTGCACACATCCCCGGGCCCATCCACCCGGGGAAGATTTCCCTTCCGGCCTACCGGAATTATTAATTATTTTCACCGACAATGTCGTTCGCGGCATTAGTCGAGCTCCTCCAGGAGATTCTTTTAGCCGATCCCAAGCTGAAAAAGCGATATGGTGCAGCCTTCAAAGCTGCCACCACCCCCACCCCACCCGATTCGGACCCGATTGTGGCCCCACTTAAGGCTTACAAGCCATTCCCCGACGATGACTCACCGCGGTCACCGTCCCCCATCCCCCAGACTAGTCAAGAGACTATAGCCCCAAATCTCTCTCAGGCCACTGAGCCCACCTCCCGCCCAGACTCCCCTATGGAGCAAACACCGTTCCCCGAAAATCACCATAATAACGGTGAATCACGGGACTCCTCTCCTCCAGTCACCTCCTCAGAGGAAGACGACTCTCACGACTTTCAAGTCGTGGGAGGCAAGAGGAAGAAAAATAAAGCCTCTGCTCAGGCCTCCAAGGCCAAAAAGACATTTGTCGCGACTCCGTTTGCGTCACCCATCGCCTCCCCATGCGCTTCTCCTGTGCCGACAGGTACCCCACCCGCCCCCAATACCGCTTCCCAGCGGACTAATCGCGCCCCAAGCCCCACTGCCGCTTCTATGAAGAAGGCAAAGCCCCCACCGCCTATATTCCTCCAGGATAAGGCGAAGTGGACCGACGTGTCCAATCTCTGCTCCCAGAGCAAAATACAGTTCAATAGTGCCCGTGCCTGCCAGCAGGGCATTAAAATCCTTGTCCCAACCTCCCGGGACTTCCGGGAGTTGACCCACCTACTTAAAGTGAGGAAGTACTCATTCCACACGTACTCTCTCCCCGAGGAAAAGACCACCAGAGTAGTCATCCGTCGGATCCCAAAGGAGATCTCGACGGAGGACGTCCGTTTGGACCTCCTGTCCCAAAACATCCCAGTCATAGCGGTCCACCGCTTGCATAAAGCAAGAGGTGGACAAGAGTACGATATGGTAGTGGTAGAGTGTAGCCCTACCGAATCCCACAATCCCATCTTCGGGATTAAAACAGTATGTTCCCTTGCCGGCATCTCGATAGAGAAGCCCTACCGTCCCACCATTGTCGGGCAGTGTCACAACTGCCAGCTCTATGGCCATTCTCAGGCAAACTGCTTCGCCACCCCCAGGTGTGTTAAATGCCTGGGGGATCATGGCACCAAGGACTGCCCCCGTCCTAAAGACCGTTCAGACTGCACGGAGCCTCCCAGTTGCGTGCTCTGTGGTCAAACTGGGCACCCCGCCAGTTACCGGGGTTGCCCAAGAGCCCCCAAACTTGCGCCTAAAATGGCCAAAGAATTCAATTCTCGCCTTCAGCGTGAAACCCCCTCTGCGAGCCTACCCTCCTCGCAAATCCCCCAAAGACTCGCCCCCCAAAGGGCCTCACCTTGGGGAAAGCTGAATGCCACTCTGGCTCTAGTGACTTCCCAACCCCAGCCCATTCCAGCACTGATGGAACTTAACGTTCCAGTGCCTAGCTCACTCCCGGCCACAGCGGCCCCGGCGCAAACCAACAAGGTGGCCTCCACCGCCGTCATTGGCAAGCGCCCTCCCCCTGTAGTTCAACCCGCCCAGGGCTCCTATCGTTGTGTCGCTGAGACTATCTTCAACGCATATGCGATCTGGATGACCCCAGAGGCCCGCTCCCTTCATGCTGAATTAACAAATTTAGCCGACCCCAAAAACGCTTTTACAGCCCTCGAGGCCTTCTCGAGGTATCCCTCTATCACCAGGGAATTAGATAGCCTTGTATTTATCAACGGAACATGGGTACGCAATTGAGAAACAATTGCCTGAAGCCCAGATCCCTTAGGTTAGGTTTCTTCAATGCCAATGGCATTACTACCCAGCGTGATGAGATTGCCACGTTCCTTCGCGATCATCAGCTGGATATCTTCCTCGTTCAGGAGACCCTTTTAAAACCCCACCGCCGCGATCCTAAAATTGCCAACTATCGCATAGTTCGCAACGATAGGTCGCGCTGCCACGGTGGTGGCACTCTCATTTACTACAAAAATAAGCTCCACTGTAGCATAGTCACCCCACCCGACCCCACTTCGTACCTAGAGTACTCAGCCTGTCGGCTAGGAATGACTGGTCATCAGTCTATCACTATAATCTCCGCCTACTGCCCCCCACATAAGGCGTCATCGGGAGATAACCCAAACAGTCTCAAACAAGACCTTACCACCCTCTTCGGCATGAGTGACTCTGTTATCCTAGCAGGGGACCTCAATGCTAAACATCCATCCTGGAACAGTACCCTTGCTAACCCTAGAGGAAAGCTGTTACTGGACCTAGGCGAAACCCTCCACTATGATGTCCTCGCCCCGATGAGCTTCACTCACTTCCCGGATAATGTCAACCATAGACCGGATGTCCTCGATGTAGCTCTGCTTAAGAACGTTAACCTTCAGTTACGCTCTATAGAAGCGATAGACGAACTAGATTCAGATCACCGTCCCGTGATCTTACACCTAGGTAGTCGCTTAGGCCTCCCAGATCCAGGACAGCCACCCCCCACTAAAAAGATCACCGACAGGAGGAAAGTAAGTGCTAAACTGAAATCCGATAAGTCCCCCCAGTTAGACTCTATCCCCAATGTCCTAAACTCAGTCGCTGACACGACAGCGGCGATCGACTCGCTTACAGCTCACGTACAATCTGTCCTGAACGAATGTTCAAGGGAGGTTCCAGTGCTGGACCCCCAGCAAGGGAAACTCCCGGACGATGTACGCAGGCTGTTAACCAAGAAGAACGCAGCTATCCGTCATTACAGGAACTTTCCCTGTGTCGCAAACAGAACTCACATGCGTAACTTGCAGCAAGCTGTAAAGGAACGTACTGCTGAGCACCGTTCTGCGACATGGAATAAGATTCTGAGCGAACTTGAGCCCACCCACCATGCCTTCTGGCAGCTTCAGAGGAGAATGCGCTCCACTGAGGACCAAGCCATGCCCCCGATTATTCGCCCCGATAAGAGTGTTGCATTCGAAAACTCTGAAAAAGCCGAATGTCTGGCTGACAGCCTCGAATTTCAATGCACACCCAGCTCCCAACCAGTAGACCAAGCTCACCTAGACATGGTAGACGCTGAAGTCGAACGTAGGACCTCCCTTCCACCCGTTGAAGACCCTGATGACCCGCTACCTCCCGTCACCCCAGACGAAGTAGAGGAGGTCATCAAAAGGCTTCACTCTAACAAAGCCCCGGGCTTAGATGGCATCACCAATAAGGTGTTGAAACTCCTCCCTCACCATATAATACTGCTAATGACGGCCATATTCAACGCTGCATTAAGCAAAAATATCTTCCCCCAAGCCTGGAAACAGGCCACTGTGATAGGCATCCCTAAACCGGGTAAACCCAAATCGGAGCCTACCAGTTATCGTCCCATCAGCCTACTCAACTCCCTCGGAAAAGTCTATGAGCGGCTTATTTATAAGCGGCTCAAAGATTTTGTCGAGCGAAAGAGCCTTATCCCCCACGAACAATTCGGCTTTCGTTCCGAACACTCTTGCCCCCAACAAGTTCACCGCATCGTTGAACACACTAGTGCTGGTTTCCAGCGTGGTCTGATGACGGGTGCCTTGTTCTTCGACATAGCGAAAGCGTTCGACAAAGTCTGGCACAATGGCTTAATTTATAAGCTATACAAACTCAAAGTGCCAGATCGTCTCGTGCTCATCTTGCGAGACTGGATGTCGGACCGAACTTTCCGCTATCGTGTCGAGGGAGAACTCTCCTCCCCTCACCCCATACGAGCCGGAGTCCCCCAAGGCTGCGTATTATCCCCCATTGCCTTCACGCTGTACACAAGCGATATCCCAAAAACCAAAGAGAGCCAGTTGGCACTATTCGCTGACGACACGGCCCTTTATTACACTGGCCTAAGACCCAATGCCATAGCCCTAAAACTCCAGAGAGCCGCCAACACACTGGCCAAGTGGTTCCGCCTCTGGAGGATAGAAGTCAATCCAGACAAAAGCCAGGCTGTCCTCTTCTCGAGGCCTGACCGGAAATACAATAATAGAGATAGAAACCCCCACCCCCCCAAACCCATAACCATGTACGGCAAGCCGATCCCTTGGGAATGGCAAGCCAAATACCTAGGTGTCATCCTTGACAACCACCTCACTTTCGCCAAGCACATAAAGGCGGCACGCTCGCGAGCCGCCTTCGCTATGGGCAGACTTCATGGGATGGTGAACGCAAGCAGCGGCTTGTCACTTAGGTGCAAGCTGCGCATTTTCACTGCGGTCATCCGTCCCATCATGACCTATGCATGCGCTGTCTTCGCACACGCTGAGCCCCGTCACATTCACAAGCTTCAGGTTATACAAAACCGATTCCTCCGAAAAATCACTGGAGCCCCCTGGTTCGTTCGGAACCAAGAGCAACCCAAAGACCAGCACAATTCGCAGACACAGACCGCCTTCGTTCCGCCCTCGCCGCCGAGGCCCGCCGCGACGTCCCCGACAGGATACGCAAGCCAGCCCGCGTGCTGTGCCTTAGTTAAATTCTAGGTAGATAATTGGAGTTTCTTATTCGTTCTTCTCCACGTAGGCTTTTCCGAACGAATGGTAGAATCACTTTTAATAAGATCCAGCCATAGTGTTGTCCCCCCAGCGACGCCCTGAGCCGAGGTTCGACCCCACAGGGGGTAGCCCTTAGCGTGGTCGCTTAGTTTTAGTATTTTTGTGCCTGGCTGGAGGCTATATAGCTTAGTCTCCACAGGCTAGTCCGGTTAAGCAATAGCCGGTCACTCTGACCGAGTTGCGAGACGCCCCATAAAAAAAAAAAAAAAAAAAAAGATTCGGCCTTTTCCTCGAGCGGCCGTTGCGCAAGACAGACGTGTCTGGCGCGACGGTTGTTCGTGTCCTATTTCTTTACAAATGAGTTCCTTCGGGATCTCAGATGAGTTCTTTTTAGAACTGGTGATTGTCAAAACGTATAATAAAAAGGTTCTTTTGAGAACTGCTTGCTTCAATATTTCTGGTAGACAGTGTCAAAACGTACTGTGATCAAAAGTTCTTTTCAGAGCTGCTTGTTTCAATGTTTCTAATAAACAGAGTGTCAAAAACGTGGGTTGATGAGTTGTGGCTACAGTACTCCCCTTCAAGCGAAGCGTACCGGCAGCTTGATGGTGCGGCCTTTACGTGTTGTTTTGTTCACGGCGGGCTGTAGCGGCATGTTGGCAGCAGGTACCTCTGTTGCTTGCTTGGTAACGGTTGGCTCGGTATTGGTGTTGGTTTGTTTGGTAATGGTAACGGTACTGTTTCTTGATGTGGTAATATTGGTTGGTGGTAAGGTATCTTCTGTGATGACATATGCAGGCTTCAATCGATCGATAGAAATGTTAATTTGCCGATCTGGTAGTTGGATGAAATACACTTTATCTGTTCGGCTTATAACTCGATAGGGGCCTTCATATGGAGTTTGAAGTGGTTTTTTTACTGCATCAGTTCTGACAAAAACGTGACTGCACGTGGGCAATTCTTGATGCACGAACATGTGTCTGTTATTGCTGTGATGCTCGGTTACAGCTTGCGGCTTGTTTGCTTGAATAATACCACGCAGTTTCTCAACGTAGGTATAATCCATCGCAGGTGTGCAGGTACTTGTATTGAAAAAATCGCCAGGTAGGCGTAGGTTGTAACCATAGGTAAGCTCGGCGGCGCTCACGCCGGTGTCTGTGCGTAGAGCGGCTCGCAATCCAAGTAGCACGGTAGGCAATTCGTCGATCCATGTGCTTGAGTCGGTGATTTTCGCGCGCAATGCAGTTTTAAGAGAGCGATGCCACCGTTCGACGATACCGTTGCTTTGAGGGTGATAAGCTGTTGTTCGATTTTTCTTGATTCCCATTTGCTTCATTAGGTTTTGGAATAGTTGACTCTCGAATTGGCGTCCTTGATCGCTTGTTAGTGTTGTAGGGCATCCAAATCTTGCTATCCAGTGTTGGTAGACGATATCGGCTATACGAACAGCTGATATTTCGTCGGTAGGGATTGCTTCAGGCCACTTAGTTAATCGGTCGATCATTGTTACTAAGTAACGGTGACCTTGAGCTGTTGTAGGTAGCGGTCCAACGATGTCAACGTGTAGATGTTGAAAACGCTCACTTGGTGGGAATGATGCTATGTTCGAGAATGTGTGTCGTTGTATCTTGCTTTTCTGGCAATGTATGCAGGATCGAGTCCAAAGGTTGATGTCTGCGTTCATTGATGGCCAAAAGAATTTTTGGGTTGTAAGTTTATGAGTCGTGCGCGTACCTGGGTGACTAATATTGTGCAGCGTGCACAATATTAGTTAAAAACTTCTTGTCGATATTGTATGGGTATATAAGGTCGTAAATATTGGGTGGATGTTTCGCAGTATAACTCTACGTCGGTGTTGGGTATAATTACTTTCTTTAGAATTATGTTTTCTTGTAATAGCAATTGTTCAATGGTGCTATCCTTTTGTTGTGCGCTGGCTATTTCGGTGAAGTTGATACCAGATGGGCAAGTAATTGTTTCTATGCGGCTGAGTGTGTCGGCGACAATGTTTTGTTTACCGCTCACGTGCCTTATGTCCGTGGTGAATTCGCTGATAAACAAAAGTTGTCTCGTTCGCCTTTGTGTTTCCGAGTTTGTATGAGTCTTCGACATTACAAATGTTAGCGGCTTGTGGTCGGTGAATACGATAAGATGGCGTCCTTCAAATATTTTGCGGAAATGTTTGACTGCCATGTAGATTGCAAGTAACTCACGATCGAAAGTAGAATATTTCTTTTGTGCGTCGGTGAATTTCTTGGAATAGTATCCGAGCGGTTGCCATGCTTCTTTGATGTATTGTTGCAATACGGCTCCAACTGAGTTATTGGATGCGTCACAAAATAAGGCGAGTGTTGCATGATGCGATGGGTGAGCTAGTAGAGCTGCGTTAATGATGCTAGCTTTACATTGTTCGAACGCTTGGGTTGCTTCGTCGGTCCACGTGATTTGGGTTTTGTCTCTCTTCTTGACATTATGTAGGTATGCGTTTAATGGTGCTTGTAGAGATGCGGCGTTAGGTATGTGATCGCGATAAAAAATGATCATACCGAGAAATCTTCTTAGCTCTTCGATTGTGGTCGGCTTGGGATAGTTGATAATAACTTCAATTTTATGATCCGGAGGTTTGATGCCTTCTGTTGATACGGTGTATCCTAGGAATTGAACTTCTGGTTTGCCTAGGTTGCATTTAACGGGGTTAATCGTGATACCGTTATCTTCTAACCTCTTTAGCACGATGTGAAGGTGTTCTCGGTGTTGAGCTTCGTTTTCTGATGCAAGTAACAAATCATCGATGAACGGGAAAACGAAATCTAATCCTCGTAGCACTTCATGGATGTATCGTTGAAACGTTTGTCCCGCGTTTTTCAAACCAGGGCACATACGAGGAAATTCGAATAATCCCATTAGTGTGATGATTGCTGTCTTCTCAATGTCTTCTTCTCTTACGTTCAGTTGTTGGTAGGCACGATTGAGGTCTATTGTAGAGAAGATAGTTTTACCAGATAGATGATGCGTGAAGTCTTTGATTCGTGGAACGGGGTAGCGATCTGGTATGGTAATGGAGTTGAGTCGGCGATAATCACCACAAACTCTAATATCGCCATTCTTCTTGGGTACGATATGTAGAGGTGATGACCATGGGCTTTTACTGGGTCTGCATAGTCCTTGTTCAATCATGTTTTCGAATTCTCGCTTGACTGTTTCGAAACGATGCGGTGGGACTGGTCGGGCGCGGCAATATAACGGTTGACCACGTGTTTCGATAAAATGTTGCACGTTGATGTCGGAGTTTAATTTCATCGATGTTAACCGTGTTATGTTGGGATATTGAGCTAGGATGTCGTGGTATGATTGCGACATGTCAATGCTGCGTACGGTAGGCGTGTTTGATACTCGTATTGGAGCGTTTACCTTTAAGCTCGTGACACCGTCGATGAGTTTTCGGTTTTTCAGGTCGACGATGAGTTGATGATGCTTGAGGAAGTCTGCTCCGAGTATTGGCTTCGAAACGTCAGCTACAATAAATTTCCATTTATAGCGGCGTCGTAGGTTGAAGTCGAGCGATAGCGTTTTCTCGCCATACGTAGCTATTGTTAGCTGCGTATAATTGAAATGCTAACGGCGTTGTTACTTGACCCTTTCTTCTTGGTAGCACGGATATGTTAGCTCCAGTGTCGACTAAGAATGATAGTTTCGAGTTTCTATCGGTGATGTATAGGCGGTGAGATTTATCTTGAACGCCGGTGTCCGCCTCTGCCAACGTCCTGGTTAGTTTTCCGCATTTTGTTACGCGAATGAGCAAGGCGACGTGCAGCGTCTAGCTTGCTCTTTAAATCGTTTGTGATAGTAACAGAATGGTGATGGCGATTCTGTTCGATTGCGTGATCTTGAGGCGTAACGGTTCCGAGAAGGGTAGCGGCTGCGGCGATAATTGTTGGTATTTTGCGGTCTTGCTTTGAGCTCAGCTATTTCTAGCGATAGCTTTCTTAGCTCATTCAAGATGAATTGCGTATCTGCTAGCGGTGTTGATGGTGTAGGTACAGTGGTTGATTGCACGGCTGCGATTTCTGTTGATGTAGTCTGCTCCATCATTTTGTCAGCGAGTAGCGCCAGTTCTTCGAGTGCTGTCTTTGTGCTGAATTGTTCACTTACTGCGAGGACTGAGCGGACGTGTGGTGGAAGGTGGTTTGTCCACATGAGACGCAGCGTGGAGTCGGGAACTTTGTCTCTGGCAAGATTTCTCATGCGGCGGAGTAGTTGGGTGGGTTTCTGATCGCCGAGTTCCATCTCGGACAACAGTTTTTGGAATTGGCGGCTATCAGATTCTTCGTAGGCAGATATTAGTCTTTCTTTGATGGCTTTGTACTGGTCCTTCTCTGGTGGATTGTAGAGTAAATCCGTGATCTGCTCGATGTCTTGTCGCTCTAGCTGTGCTATAACCATCTGAGCGAGTTGAGACTGGTTTTTCTTGAGGTCGTTCGTTGCGGCTTCGAAGCTAATGAACCAGAGTCGTGGTCGATCGCGCCAGAATGGTGGGATGCGCATGGTGAGGGAGATACCAGCAGCTTCAGCCTTTGTGATGGTGTGTGATGTCGCTGAGCTTGATTGTTCTTCTGTTGGGCAGGTATTCGGCATCTTGAAATGGGTACAGTCGAGGTTATTCGCCAAATTATTCTTCAGTTATGTTCTGGTTCGGATGTGCTCTGTCCGGGTGTGTTCTGTCCGGGTGTGTTCTGTCCGGGGTCACCACTTTAGCGATGTGGACGCAGGTTGATGGAAATAATAATGACTCCAGATTGTAGAAAATAATAAGGGCTTTATTTTTCGTTGCACACACTTAAATACTATTTTACACTTATACTCTAACCAATGAAAATACAGAAACAGATTTACAAATATAGAAATAAAATCTTAACCAATAGAGTTGCATAATTCTTGTGACCAATAGGGTTGAAGCATAGTTCGGTGTTTGTTCCGTTCGTTTAGGCGCGTATCCTACGAGGCATTCTGCGCACTGAAGTTATAAATATAGGTGGCGCGTTGATTCGGCCTTTTCCTCGAGCGGCCGTTGCGCAAGACAGACGTGTCTGGCGCGACGGTTGTTCGTGTCCTATTTCTTTACAAATGAGTTCCTTCGGGATCTCAGATGAGTTCTTTTTAGAACTGGTGATTGTCAAAACGTATAATAAAAAGGTTCTTTTGAGAACTGCTTGCTTCAATATTTCTGGTAGACAGTGTCAAAACGTACTGTGATCAAAAGTTCTTTTCAGAGCTGCTTGTTTCAATGTTTCTAATAAACAGAGTGTCAAAAACGTGGGTTGATGAGTTGTGGCTACAGTATCAATATTATCACACAAGCATTCTAATTTTAATTGAACCTCATTAAATTCGTCAAAAATATCATCCAATTTGGCGACTCGCAATTGCAACTCCATTACCTGAAAGGGGGTTATCTCGGAATCTTTTAGATTACTCAAATAGGTTCCAAATACTGTTAACCTTCCTTTATAACTGCTTCGCTTCTTTTTAAGTTCTTTAATGTCAGTCATTTCGATTGGAGAGTGTCGTAGACCTGTAATTATACAATTATAATGTTAATGAAACTGTAACAATAAATAACTATCGTAGTGACTAATGAGACTGCCAGCTAAAACTACCCCAAGTTATTAATTGTACAAATTTAACTGTTAAGTTGTATCACTGCAAATATTAATAATAGCTACTGTAGGAAAGTATGTAAGGTTTAATATTTCTAAGAAATAACGTGACAAACAAATTAATTATCTGCCTGTTAAAGGGTTTACAAAGCAACAATTAATTTTAAAGGTTTAAATTAGAAAATAATAGTTGTATATTGAAAAATAAATAACTAACTAATGTAGGTTAACTATAACACTACTGTACTGTATTTTAAGCACACGTTAACTATATTATACAACTGTGATTTAACCTAATGCTCTGTAAATAATTCCTTGTAAATATGTATACACAAAAGAATAAAAACAATTAAATTAATAACTTTGTAAATGTTATACAAAAAATATTTTACTAACCTTATTATAAATACTTAATTCCTATATTTTATTTTACCTGATTTAATATTAATGAGTGTTGGGTGAATATAATTAATATTATAATGCTTAAAGTTTCCTGTTTTATTTCACTTAATGTCCGAAACACTTTTCTTTCAAACACGTGTTCGTTACCTCGTCACTCCGGTACTCATTCAATATCCAATTTCCAGAATATCCAATTCCAGCTTATTCCACTTTGCTAGTATGAAGATACTAATGCGGCTCGTATGGACCATGTATAAAAAACTGGAGGAACTTCTTGGGATTTTGGGGAATAAAAAAACTCAGGATGTAGCACGCAGTGATCCACTTATTTTATTTGACTACTAACTGACATTACATGTTTAGCGATGGTACCACTTTAGCGATGGGACGCATGGTTGATGGAAATAATAATGACTCCAGATTGTAGAAAATAATAAGGGCTTTATTTTTCGTTGCACACACTTAAATACTATTTTACACTTATACTCTAACCAATGAAAATACAGAAACAGATTTACAAATATAAAAATAAAATCTTAACCAATAGAGTTGCATAATTCTTGTGACCAATAGGGTGAAAGCATAGTTCGGTGTTTGTTCCGTTCGTTTAGGCGCGTATCCTACGAGGCATTCTGCGCACTAAAGTTATAAATATAGGTGGCGCGTTGATTCGGCCTTTTCCTCGAGCGGCCGTTGCGCAAGACAGACGTGTCTGGCGCGACGGTTGTTCGTGTCCTATTTCTTTACAAATGAGTTCCTTCGGGATCTCAGATGAGTTCTTTTTAGAACTGGTGATAGTCAAAACGTATAATAAAAAGGTTCTTTTTAGAACTGCTTGCTTCAATATTTCTGGTAGACAGTGTCAAAACGTACTGTGATCAAAAGTTCTTTTCAGAGCTACTTGTTTCAATGTTTCGAATAAACAGAGTGTCAAAAACGTGGGTTGATGAGTTGTGGCTACACATGTATCCTAGGACCGTAGGATAAACGCCTGATAAAAACTTATAGCTAAATATCTTACTGACTACAAATTGCGCTGAGCTAACTGATGCTTGAACAGAGATATACAACAGAACTCTTCAATAAATAACGGCAAATCTCTCGGGATTGCTGCAATCGCATGTCTGTTTGTTGTTTATAACATTTCATAACATAACATCACGCCAGTTCGCTCTTAAGGGGTAAGCAGATCTCTCATTTCACCGGTTATGTTCAAGTTTCATGAAATCTATTCTGGCGAAATAGTTTCCTTACTAACTTGCCTATTAGGTACGTACAACTAAAAAGTGAAAAATACAAAAAAATACTACCGACTTCCAAATACAAAACTACAAAGTGAAAAATAACTTAATTTTTTGAAGTCGGTGTCCATAACGCAAAAAAAAATGGTACCTACGAAAGACACCGACTTCAAAAAATTAAGTTATATTTCACTTTGTAGTTTTGTATTTGGAAGTCGGTAGTATTTTTTTGCAAAAAGTTTTTTTTTTACTTTTTATTATTGTTTATATTTTAATTTATAAATTTTAAACAATTTTTATCAATTTAATACATTGATAGATTTTATCTTTTGTGCTTTTATTATTGTCTTTTAATTTATTTTAGTTCAGTGACCTGCCCCCTGCTTTAATGATGTAATAAAATACTTATTTTATTTGTTCTCTTTTGTTATTGGGCACATAGAACTTTTAAATTTGTTGAGTTATAATGAGTCGCAAAATTTTATTTTAGGTAATTTTAAAACAAAAAACTGTATATTATAAATGTTTGTTTGTGTTTTCGAGCGTATGGCACTCGTGGGCTGCAGCTGAAAATCAGCGTCAGGTGGTACTGTATTACCACTTGGCATTATGCTGAGCTGAGGCCCTTTTGGTATTAATAGTTTTAATTATTTATTTTGTTTAATTTTAAGGTGTTTTTGTTTTTAATGCCAATAAATACATTTTTCTTTCTTTCTTTTCTTTCTTTAAAGGTGCTCGCAAACCTGCATTCGTACGACTAGAAGATACGGCAAAAAGGGGACGTACGCGCACCCCACGACTAATGGTTGTTCTAGGTACTACATAATTTATCTTATTAACAATGTCAATACAATCAAATGTATTATTTCATAGGTTAAATAAGAACATTGTCTCCAAAAAATACGTCTGGCTTTAAGATTTTGTAGCCTGTACCTGTTCAGAAGATCGCTATAGGATGCATACGTGCGAAAACAACGGTAATGCATGGCTTTCAGAAACCTTCTTTGAACCCTTTCAATTGCATCCGAATATTTGCTGTAGAACGGACTCCACACCGCAACAGCATACTCTAACTGAGAACTGAGACCTCATGACAAAACCGTACATACGGAAAGCATTATTAATAATTTTACCAATATGAGCGTCAAGGTGTAGATTGTCATCCAACAGAACTCCAAGGTCACGAACCAGTGTTTCTCTTTTTAAGAATATGCTGCTTAACGCGTAAGGATATTTCACAATATTTTTATTTTTTGTAAAACTGATGCAGCAACATTTGGATAGACTAAGTTGGAGTTTATTGTTGATCAATACGTAGTGAACCTATCTAGATCCTCTTGTAAGAGAAGACAATCGCGCAGATTTCTGACTGGCCTATAAATTTTGAGTAACACTTAAAGTACCGGAAACGAAACCGTTTGCCACCACTCTCTAAGTTCTATTCGATACGTAAGAAGAGAACCATCTCATAAAATCACCACGAATACCAATTAAATGCAATCTTGTTTAACAGCAGCTGATGGTCAACCCTGTCAAAGGCCTTCTGAAAATCAGTATATATAGCGTCCACTTGAACACGTGAGTCCATGTTGTTAAATAGGTAGTCCACAAAAGTAACCAGGTTTGTTGTAGTTGACCTGTTTTTGACGAATCCGTGTTGTTGGTGGATTATTTTATTGTGCAACAAAGGATATATTTTATTATGTACTAGTCTCTCAAAAACCCTTGACAAAGTTGACAGTATGGATATAGGACGATAATTCTCAACATCATCCCTAGGTCCCGACTTCTAAACAGGGGTTATGTTTGACAGTTTCCACGCTTCAGGAAACAATCCCTGGGAAATAGACAGGTTAAATATGATTTGTAACGGTATACAGATATTATCAGCTGTTTGTTTAATGAAAAATACCGGTAGACCATCTGACCCTGGCCCTTTAGAAGTATCCAATGCCTTGAGCGCACTAAGTACTTCATCGGCAGTAAACTGTATGTTACTTAACAGTTACATGTTCAAAAGCAATGTGTAATACTAAATTCTGGAATCATCATCATAATCATCCGCAGCCCGACTTCGCCCACTGCTGAGCACAGGCCTCTCTCTTGTAAAAATCACCACGTTCCTGAGCCTGGAATTAATTCTGGAATAATATCATGATAATTATATTTTATTAATAAATGTTTTAACTTTACCCAAAAAATATAGGCAATTACCGACCTATTAGCCTCCTTCCATCACTTTATAAGTTATTTGCAACAACTGTGGAGAGGCGAATTGGTACTACTCTAGAAAAAAGGCAACCAATCGAACAAGCAGGGTTTCGAAGTGGATATTCCACATTGGACCACATCCATACTCTGGAGATGCTGATTGAGAAGTATCTAGAATTCCAACGCCCCCTTTACATAGTGTTTATAGACTATCAAAAAGCTTTTGATTCGATACTACATGCCTATATGTGGAAAACTTTACGATCACAAAAGGTAGAAAATAAATACATAGAGGTCTTAAAAAACCTCTACGAGAACACCACAAGTAGAGTGAAACTAGAGACCACGGGACCACCTATCCCTATCAAAAGAGGAGTACGACAAGGCGATCCTTTATCACCTCGAATCTTTATAGCGGTTCTGGAATCAATTATTGGCAAATTAAATTGGAAAACAGTGGGCATATGCGTCAAAGGGAAATACATAAGTCACCTGAGGTTCGCCGACGACATTATACTGCTATCAGAAAAGTGTTCGGAGCTAGAGATGATGTTAAACACGTTACAACAAGCAAGTAGAGAGGCAGGACTAGAAATAAATTTGAGCAAAACAAAACTGATGACAAATTCCACTCAAAACTCAGTTCTTCTCAACAACACACCTGTACAGTACGTTGATAGTTATATCTACTTAGGAAAACAAATATCTTTTAATAAAATCAACAACGATGCAGAAGTAGATCGAAGAATTACAACGACGTGGAAAAAGTTTTGGGGTGCAAAAGAAATTCTTAAAAGCCAAATGCCTATGAAATTCAAGACGAAAATCATGAACTCATGTCTACTACCATCTCTAACCTACGCATGTCAAACGTGGAAGTTCACTCATCGAGTAAAGAATAAAATTACTGCCTGCCAGCGAAGTATGGAGAGAAGTATGGCAAAAATTAAAAAAATTCAAAGAATTCGGCACTCGGTTATAAGACAAAATACCAAAGTCACAGATGCTCTCACCTACGCTCTCAAACTTAAATGGAGATGGGCAGGACACGTAGCAAGAATGAGTGACGACCGTTGGACCATTCGCATGACGTCATGGCCTGGCCCTACAGGCAATAGAAAACGAGGTAGACCGATAACTAGATGGGCTGACGACATCACACGAGTCGCAGGAAAAAACTGGATGTCGGAAGCCTCAGACCGTGACCGCTGGTCATCCCTGGAGGAGGCCTTCACTCTCACCATGTGAGAGGTTCATGCATGCTAATCATGATAGGTTTTACCAATAGTTTAATTTTATTAATTGTTATACAATCGTTTGTTATTTTACTTTTTATATTATGCAATTAATCAATTTTATTTATTCTTTTAATTTATTCAACAATGTTATTTTAATAATTCAATTAAATAATATACTCATATAATGAAAATAATTAATGTATAATGTATGAAATTAATCAATTTTGTTTATAATTGTTGTACAACTTTTTACTTAAATTTATTTTTATTTTTTTATATTGTTCCAATTCCAATCTATACGACCTGTAATATTTTCAATTATTATTTTTTGTATTAACTTTGCTATGCATGAAATAAAAGGCTTTTTTATTTTATTTTTAATAAATGTTTTGAAGTCAAACAATTTATTATCTGCATCTGAAACAGAGTTGAAAACTGATATAAGTCTTCACCTTGCTGGAATGCGATGTTACTCTTATTTGCACCTTAACACTACAGAGACAGGATCTCAGCGATGAGAGCGAGAAATACGTCCGTTGTAAATAATTATCCATCTCATTTATTATCATTATTGTATAAATAATGTTCCCTTCACGAATCCGATGGGCGCCAACCGAGTGAGTCCGAACGATTGTAAGTATTAACTAACTAGTGTACTTGAGCGAGGAGATACTTGCTCAAATATACTAGTTTTAAGGATAAGTTGTTAGCCTATCCCCATATTTAAATCTCACGGATCTGACAGTAATGCGGTATAACTTTACTAGCACGCTATCCACTAGTTTATAGCTTGCAATCTGACTGAAACTATTTTTCAGTTAGCCTTTACAGCAATTATTCTATTACTTAAAATGAATCATAATAAAAATAACTGGGTTTTTTTTTCTCTTACGTATTAAATTATTCTCACGATCGATAAAGCCCATAAAAGTATTTTTTACCGAAGGCTGTGTCCCATCTCTAATATTAGTTCCATGGACTCTCACGTTAGGTCACGTTGCTATCAGCGCCAAAATGGCGAAAATCAAATGTCTTCATTTTGTCATCGATAATATGAAGTCCAGCGTACTTGTATGATCGAGGTCAGTGCCTTCGCGAGATCGAGAAAGACCGAGAGACACTTCCCACCCCCATCCAACTTCGTGGTGATGAAGCCAGTTAATTTATGTACTGCTTCATCAGTTGATTTTCCTGCACGAAAACCATACTGATTTTCAGAAAAAAGTTTGTTTTTTTCTAGATAACTGACCAATCTTGTATTAATTATTCTTTCTAGAATCTTGGACAAAGAGGGTAGAATTGAGATTGGCCTGTAGTTACTGAAACGACTCCCATCTCCTCCCTTATCGATTGGGCATACGACGGATTTTTTCAAGACCATAGAGAAGGTGCCAGTTTCAAGACACAGATTGAAAATGACTGCTAGTGGAGGGACAAGAAATTCTTTAAATTGCTTTAAAAAATTGTTAGAGATACCGTCCCAACTCACCGAGCATTCAGTTTTCAGGTCATCTATATGTCGGGCGACCTCCTCTTCACTGGTATATTTGAGGAAGAAGGAATACAGTGGAGAATCATGCACAGAAACAGCCGATGAGATATTATTTTTGTTATTTTGTGTCTGCACAATATCCCCAGCCAAAGTCCTGCCCACACTCAAGAAATAATTGTTCATTTCATTAACCGTTAACTGAGGAGAAAAAGAGGAAAGAAATTTTAACAATTCAGAGGGCCAGCTGTTGTCCTTTTTATTGCTAGTGATGCTTTTTATCGCATTCCATAACTTTTTTCGGTTATTGCCAGCTAATTCGACTAGATTTTTTTCATAAGATATCTTGACTTGTTTCAAAATTTTGTTACAGAAATTTCTGTAACGTATATATGTGGTTCTTAGAATTTCGCTATCGGAGGATTTCTTATGATTTACATGTAAGCGGTCCCGGTTCCTCATGCATCGCAACAAACCTGGTGTAACCCACGGCTTTATCGTTCTTTTTCGCCTTGACTGAGTAATCACTTTTGAGTTTTTTTGAAGCGAATACTGTATGCTATTTACAAGGTAGTCTGTGGCAACGTTAGGATCCCGTGTTAGTGATATGGGTTTTAGGTCAATGCTAAGAATATCACTTCGTAGGCTCTCAAAATCAACTTTAGTAAAAGTAGTAGTTGGGTATTTACGTATATGCTTAAGACTCATGCAAAGAAGAACAGGATGGTGGTCAGTCAAAGTAGTTTGGGGTATAAGAGTCGTGCATAATTTTTTAGTTTTAAGTAGGACATGATCTATACACGTGCCACTTGTAGCACGTGTAATTTCAATGTGTGACGGTAAAATCCCATGTGAAGCAGCTAACGTAAGATACCTCTCTCCGGGAAGCTCGATTTTGCCTTCATTGATTGCAATATTATTGTCACCAATGATAACTATGTTATTGAAATGCGATAACTTCGAAAGAGTACAGTTTAGGGAGGCTAAAAAGTTATCTATATTTTTATAAGAAGGAGAACGGTATATCGAAACTATAGCTGTGGCTTCCCTTGTAAGTACCAAGCAGTTTCCTTCCATTAAATCCGGCTCCTCAATACTAAATGTAGGTTATCTCTACAATAAACCACGACACCATCATTTTGTTTGTTGTTTTGCCTTGTTGCATATGATCGATTACCAGAAAAAATAGGTACGGAATCATCTTTTTTTTACCAGCACTCTGTGAGTACCAGTACGTCACATTCAAATTTCAGTCTTTCTAACATAGTTTCTAATCCTAGCATATTGCAATGAATGCTGCGAATGTTCTGTGTAAGAACCGTGAGCCTATTATTTGCCGGTAAAAGTAACTTGTGGCAATTATCTAAGTCACATGTAAGAGCTTTGGAGACAGTCAATCCATCAATATTGTTAGTTAAGTCGACTAGGTTATTGAATTTTGAATATTTATAAGTATGTCAAATTTATCATGAACTGAGAAATGGTCAATTGATCCATATTTCTGTACGTATGTATCTGTATTTTGAATGTTCTGTGTAAGAACCGTGAGCCTATTATTTGCCGGTAAAAGTAACTTGTGGCAATTATCTAAGTCACATGTAAGAGCTTTGGAGACAGTCAATCCATCAATATTGTTAGTTAAGTCGACTAGGTTATTGAATTTTGAATATTTATAAGTATGTCAAATTTATCATGAACTGAGAAATGGTCAATTGATCCATATTTCTGTACGTATGTATCTGTATTTTGAATGTTCTGTGTAAGAACCGTGAGCCTATTATTTGCCGGTAAAAGTAACTTGTGGCAATTATCTAAGTCACATGTAAGAGCTTTGGAGACAGTCAATCCATCAATATTGTTAGTTAAGTCGACTAGGTTATTGAATTTTGAATATTTATAAGTATGTCAAATTTATCATGAACTGAGAAATGGTCAATTGATCCATATTTCTGTACGTATGTATCTGTATTTTTATCGGTATGTGTGCTATTAAGTGTGTGTGTGTGATGATGTGTACTTACAAAATAGAAAAAAGTTCGATAAGCTTAATTGATATAAAATTAATGATAGTGTGAAATTAAACTTGAAAACAATCACTAAAATTAAAATAATAAACATACAATTGAAACAAAATCCAACAACTATTATCAAAATTAAAATAAGAAACCTAAAATTGAGATCAAATTCAAAAACAATTAGGTAACAAAATTAAAATAATAAAACCAAAATTAATATTAAATCCAAAAATAACTAGCGATATTAAAATAATAAACATGAAATTAGCATGCAATTCTATCAGAAAAATAATTATTTTACGGATGACAAAATAAAAGACTAGTCATACAGCGCTCTTTAGTTTCTCTAGGTCGGACTCTGAGTTAATACGTATTTGTGGATCTTTTTCAGCTTTACGTAGATAGACAATGCCGTGAGAAGTCCAGCAAAAGCTGTTGCCATACCCCTTTTGAAATATAATAGACGTCTTGCGGCATAGTATAATCGCTGGCATTTATAAGTCAGGTTTTCCGAGACATAAACCGGTTGTGCTGGAGATCGAAGACTTATTACTCCTGTGATGATTTTATCCTTCAGAATGACTGTATTGAGATCAATTATGATTGAACCAGACTTTTCCTTAGCATTGAGTCGGTGTACGTCTCTAATATCTAAGTGTTTTAAGTTGACATCAAGCGCCTTCGCCGTATTTAGCTGCCGGTATTTCAAAGCATCGTCTGAAGACTGCAGGATCATCTCACATTCATGAGCTTGAGAGTAGGATCAGAGAGCTTTTTGTTCCTATCTACAAGATGGGTCTTGAAGAACGAGACTTGAGGAAACTTGGGATTTGAGGATTATCGAGACCTCCCCCTCTCTTCGAACTTCAGATAAACCTATAGGGTTATAATACTCCATCGTAACCTGCTCAATTCCTCTTAGAGTTCGTTGATCTTTTCGTCGGTTCGGAGTGTGCGCGCGTTGTACTTTGCCAAGTCCAGTCGTCGGTATTTGTTGGGGTAGCCGAATTTGGTCCGGGATTCTTAGCACCCCTTGCCATACCGTAACCTCGACCGCTACCGTAATCGAGGGTAGGCGGGCTGCCGGGCACTAGGGGCTATGTTTTATTTGTGCTATACATGGGGAGTGCTTTGCAGGCGGGTTGGCGATCGCAGTATGGTTGTTACAAATCACGGAGAATCGGACGAGATCACTGGCCCCTGAAACACAGGTGCTGTTACCTCAGGGGTCAGGGTTTCATGATTTTTGTACATTTTGAAGCTAATAAACAATTTATTTATTTATTTAAATGCACAGAGAACGCTGCTGCCCATACTGTACCTCAGTCGCGGTTTGTACCTCAGTCGCCTCTTACGATACCCACGGCAAAACATGGGCTGTTGAAATTCCAAAAAATATACATACTCTTTTTTTATTTACAACTAGCTGACCCTCGGGGCTTCGCTCCCGTCAACTGGCTATATACCTACCTACCTACCCTGCCCCTACCCTAAGTACCCGGCCTACCCTGGCTACCCTGCCTACTCTGCCTACCCTGCCGATCCTGCCTACCCTGCCTACCTTGACTACCCGGCTTCTCCGCCTACCCTCGGATCGCGGAGTCTTTGTAATAGGGTCCCGTTTTACGGAACCTTTAAAGCAGAATGATTAACAAAAAAAAAACTACAAAAGTTTTGATTCGAACTCATGACGATTGACTTTGAAGTCTTGTGTCTAAACCACCAGGCTATGTCGATTAAATTTAATCGCGATTTATTTAACCGACTAAATTTTCAATTGATTGATGAATTGATTAAATATATTAATCGATTGATTAATCACTGGACATAGTCAATATTTAAATGGTCGCGTTCACGGCCACTAAGAATGGCTATAGCTATAATAAACGCGAGTATCAATTTTAACTTGATTCGGAACACGGCGTCATTAGGCGTCATTTGTAATTACGTTATCTAAGCACGAATGTGCGTTGTTCCGAATGAAGGTAGGAGTATTTAAAAGGTACCGAAAATTATAACATGTCACCATACTTAGAAATTCAGCTGATTTTTTACTCTCAACAAGTACGTCAATATTAAAATCGCTACATATAATGCACTTCTTGTTAATAAAATGTTCCAACAATTTTTCTAAACTGGACATAAAACTTTCAGAATTTTTATCGTAGGGTCTTCTGTAGCAACAACAGAGAACTAACCACAGAACACTAATACTCCAAGAGGGAACTAACCTAGTTTCAAGATCCTTTACCCCACATATCTCAAAACTATCTGCTCTATACAACTTTTTAACAAAATCGATATTTTTCCATTCGTTTGTCACTCTTGTCACCTCTTTGCTTGTCACACTTGTCACTGTCAGTTTTAGCAGGTTTTTCTATGGTTTTTACCATAGACCTAATAAATAGTATGGACTCGAAATACCTACAAAAAAAACGTACCTACCTAAACCTTAAAATTGCACTTAAAATGGCTGCCGATGCTATGGTTGTGCCAATCACGGAACACACACACATTATTAATACAAAAAGTAAACAACCATTTGACAGCTGGACTACCTACCACGAACACAACCACAAATTTAGGCAACTAATATGGCGAATATGGCACGTACCTACAACTGTCACTAAGTCATAACAAAATGTTGCCATACTGAGCAACTACTGAAATATTGCTGTCTCTTTTGTCAAATACGATTACTACATTAGAAAAAAATGAGACAAAACGATGTTTCACATTCTGTATCGTATTTCACTCATATTTGTATAAGCTAATGTATGTATAGAACATTGGGGCGCCTCCGTGTTTTTCGTAGCTCAATAGTTTTTGAGCATTTCTCAAAAAAAATGTACCGAAGATCAGAAATTCACTAAAATGAAAACGTTTAAGTAAAATTATTTTATTAATTTTAAGTACCTAATAGTTAAATGTCTAAAAATTAAACAACTACCTCTTATTAATAAACACTGAATAAAGTTACACCAGGAATAACAAAGGAATAACCATACATTTTCATAGGTTTATACTTGGTATAACTTTATTCTGTGTTTATTAATAAGGGGGCTAAGGTTTATTTTTAGATTTAATTTGTAAAAAACAGTGCAATGTATAAAACCAAGGCCACGTCGGAATAAAATCTTATTTTGTTACTTTCAATCTATTACATACATTATATCACCAAATCAATTTCGACAAGTTACAATTGATTAAAAAAGATACGTTACCTTCTGGCCACAACTCTGTTTTAAAATTACAGGAACGCAGTTATGGTGTTGTTTAATAATATATGTATACATATCAGAAAGTAAACCACATATCTGTGTTTTTATCATAAAAACATCTAAGTAACATATTAGTAAAAAATATAACAATATTGAAAAGAAATACTCGTCCACTTACTCGTATAAGGGACAGTAACAAAAATATAATACTCACAACTATATAATTCTCTGAATTGGCTGCAAGAGCCTGCGCAGTAGCTATTTTTGTGTCAATATTGAAAGTGAAGTTAACATTGTATAACTGTCTCTTTCACTCGCTTACGTTTGTCGCATCATCCTATCTCGCTTACTCTATGCAGTTAAACTGTTTCTTGCGCATTATTTGACAGAACCAACTTCAGAGACACAAAGATCCGTTGTGAGTATTATACAATTCTGGTAACAACCTAGGATATTTTAAGCCTAGTGTTCACAGCAGTTCAAATCATTAATTATTGGCCTATACCAATAAAATTAGGCCGTCATTATTTTTATAACTGCTGGCAAGGGACATTTATACTTAAAATAATTTAAAAAAATATAATATTAAGGAACATATAAGTGACTGAAATATGATAAAATAAGTTAAACAGTTTTTAATAATTAATCTTCTCCTACTATATAAAAATAAGTCGAGTTTTCCTTCCTGACGCTATAACTCCAGAACGCACGAACCGATTTCCACGGTTTTGCATTCGTTGGAAAGGTCTCGGGCTCCGTGAGGTTTATAGGCATCCGGAAGAAACATCTTCGTCACAGAGGCTGTCTCGCCCGACACATATCTTCGGTTCCATTCATCAAGCGATTCCAAACGGATCTGTCGCTTGATGAATGAAACCGGACACTGATCGTAGTCCGGCTTCCTCCGTAACGACAATGCTGCTTCCTTTGCTAACTCGTCCGCTCGCTCATTCCCCGGCAGGCCCGCGTGTGCCTTGACCCAGAACAAAGACACAGCTTTGCTCTGGCCCAGGGCTTGAGCCAAATTGGCGCGCGCGTGAACCAGGTAGGGTAGGTAGGGAAGGTAGGGTAGGTAGAGTAGGTAGGGTAGGTAGGGTAGGTAGGGTAGGTAGGGTAGGTAGGGTAGGTAGGGAGGTAGGGCAGGTAGGGTAGGTAGGGTAGGTAGGGTAGGTAGGGTAGGTAGGGTAGGTAGGGTAGGTAGGGTAGGTAGGGTAGGTAGGGTAGGTAGGGTAGGTAGGGTAGGTAGGGTAGGTAGGGTAGGTAGGGTAGGTAGGGTAGGTAGGGTAGGTAGGGTAGGTAGGGTAGGTAGGGTAGGTAGGGTAGGTAGGGTAGGTAGGGTAGGTAGGGTAGGTAGGGTAGGTAGGGTAGGTAGGGTAGGTAGGGTAGGTAGGGTAGGTAGGGTAGGTAGGGTAGGTAGGGTAGGTAGGGTAGGTAGGGTAGGTAGGGTAGGTAGGGTAGGTAGGGTAGGTAGGGTAGGTAGGGTAGGTAGGGTAGGTAGGGTAGGTAGGGTAGGTAGGGTAGGTAGGGTAGGTAGGGTAGGTAGGGTAGGTAGGGTAGGTAGGGTAGGTAGGGTAGGTAGGGTAGGTAGGGTAGGTAGGGTAGGTAGGGTAGGTAGGGTAGGTAGGGTAGGTAGGGTAGGTAGGGTAGGTAGGGTAGGTAGGGTAGGTAGGGTAGGTAGGGTAGGTAGGGTAGGTAGGGTAGGTAGGGTAGGTAGGGTAGGTAGGGTAGGTAGGGTAGGTAGGGTAGGTAGGGTAGGTAGGGTAGGTAGGGTAGGTAGGGTAGGTAGGGTAGGTAGGGTAGGTAGGGTAGGTAGGGTAGGTAGGGTAGGTAGGGTAGGTAGGGTAGGTAGGGTAGGTAGGGTAGGTAGGGTAGGTAGGGTAGGTAGGGTAGGTAGGGTAGGTAGGGTAGGTAGGGTAGGTAGGGTAGGTAGGGTAGGTAGGGTAGGTAGGGTAGGTAGGGTAGGTAGGGTAGGTAGGGTAGGTAGGGTAGGTAGGGTAGGTAGGGTAGGTAGGGTAGGTAGGGTAGGTAGGGTAGGTAGGGTAGGTAGGGTAGGTAGGGTAGGTAGGGTAGGTAGGGTAGGTAGGGTAGGTAGGGTAGGTAGGGTAGGTAGGGTAGGTAGGGTAGGTAGGGTAGGTAGGGTAGGTAGGGTAGGTAGGGTAGGTAGGGTAGGTAGGGTAGGTAGGGTAGGTAGGGTAGGTAGGGTAGGTAGGGTAGGTAGGGTAGGTAGGGTAGGTAGGGTAGGTAGGGTAGGTAGGGTAGGTAGGGTAGGTAGGGTAGGTAGGGTAGGTAGGGTAGGTAGTGTAGGTAGGGTAGGTAGTGTAGGTAGGGTAGGTAGGGTAGGTAGGGTAGGTAGGGTAGGTAGGGTAGGTAGGGTAGGTAGGGTAGGTAGGGTAGGTAGGGTAGGTAGGGTAGGTAGGGTAGGTAGGGTAGGTAGGGTGGGTAATAGGTAGGGTAGGTAGGGTAGGTAGGGTAGATGAATGTTTGGTGTTTTTATGGCAAAACAAAGTTTGCCGGGTCAGCTAGTTAGTATCATAGAAATTAATAACAATAATACCCCATAACAATAGTTTGATCCGGTACACGGTAAACAACATTTAATATTTTTCTTTTAAATGCTCTTTTACATTTATTTTATTCTGTTTACGTAAATTACAATCAGTGATCGATTTGTGATTTTGAAGATTGATTAGTTAGTTAGAAAAGAAAGTCCCACAACAGATAGGTTTCTATTTACTAAAAAATGTTTTTGTTTTTTAATAAATTCGTTCTGTTTGTATAAAATGTTACAGATTTCCTTCAAATGAGGAATTGAAGCAGCAGTAATTAGACATTTTGGGTAAGAGCGATGTCTCCATAGGAAAAGGCACGTCGCTGTGTTGCTTGCACTTTGAAGAAGACTTTTTTCGTTATGGCTTAGTTCACGGAATGAAAATATTGAAGAATGTTAGCTTGCCAACGCTACATTTAACAAATAATGAAAAAAATAATCCACCCCTAGAGTCGATGCTTGAAATAATTATATCTGAACCTTCAATGAAAAGTAGAACAGTTGATGAACAGATCGAATGATTCAACTTCCGTGTTTAAAGTTGAAACCAATTGGATGAAACCTTCACCTTCAGAAATAGATGTTAGAAATCATTTTGTAGGAGTTCCAATTATTGTTCGTTCACCTGATGGATTGTCCAGTAAAAGGTAAATAATCGAATAGGAACTTAATAATAACTTAAACAGTTAATGATTAATAAAATTGATAACAAAATTAATTTAAAATTATTTCAGGAACCCACACGATAATAAAAAAGTTAATAAAAAAAAACAAAAATCGCGCATTGTGAAGGCTCGAATAGGTCACAATTGTGACCTTTAGTCTTTAGTTTATGTCACGCATGGCTTTGTTGAAACAGAAACAAAATAAAAAAAATGCCATCGTGTGTATTTAGAAATTGTACCAATTATGATCATACTATTATCATATCAATTATTATCATATAATTATCTCATACCATATGTAAGTACGCAATACGCCGCAATTTACTCATTTATTTCATTTTGTTCCCGAATATTCTGATATTTGGAGGTTAGAAAAAGATAACAACATTGGTGGTCAGAATAATGTTTGCTTACATTCACACGCAAGTGATAAACACTAGCTGTCTCTTTTTTCTTGTTGGTTTTATCAAGCCATCCCTTTTTACTTGTGGTAAAATGTCAGATGAATGAAAAGTGTGTATGTGTGCTGCCACTGATGCGCGGAACACTTTTTTCAATTGTTTTGTGAGTGTATAACGTATCTGTTTATTTGAATATCATTGATCCTAGTCGTGTTTGAGCTTATTGTAATCGCCATGACATGTACTTTGGCTATAAATGATTTTCGTGGTAATTAGAGGTACCTACCAAAACTAAAAAGAGATATATAAAAAACTTTTTCGTCTTTGGTACCTATTATTTTCCGTATTTCGACACCGACTTCGGTAAAGAAAGTTATTTTTCGCTTTGTAGTGTATTGTTTTGGAAGTCGGTTTATTTTTTTTATTAAAAAGATTTTTTTGTTGAAATGTTTTTTATTTATCTCTTTTTAGTTTTGGTAGGTACCTCTAACTAATCAAACCAAAAAAAACCGACATCCAAAATAAACACTACAAAGCGAAAAATTACTTTCTTTTCCGAAGTCGGTGTCTTTGGTACCCGTTATATTCCGTTTATCGACACCGACTTTGGAAAAGAAAGTTATTTTTTACTGTAATTAATCCCCTACTATCGCCCTGTTTCGTTTGATCGACGATTTTTGCCCACCTGTATATGTGTATATCAACATTGTGTATTCGTTCGTGGGCTGCGTCCCTGCACTGCTCCAAGCAGTGTATTCATAGTTGTTAGTAGTTTCACTTCTCCCTACGCACCTACATAACATTGGCGACGAAATTACCCACAAACGGAAAAATAAACCCTTTGTTGAAAAATGCCACAGTCATTTAGTGTAGTTTTAACAACGTTCGATCATAATATTAATGATTGGAAGATTTACAAAGGTCGTATCACGCTTTGGTTCATCGCAAACATCAATGCGAAAAATGATTACGCTGGAATCAGGAGACGAGCCATACTACTCAGCGCACTCAATGATTGTGCCTACATGTTGGCAGCAGACTTAGCCATGCCTGAAGACGTACAAGAGATGCCATATGAGGATCTAGTGAAGTTATTGGATAACCACTTCACTCCAAAACGTTGCGGGTTCAGCGAGCGACACGACTTTTACGCAGCTTTGCAGCAGCCGCGCGAGACATATTCTCAATGGGCAGCAAGATTACTTGGTCTAATAGCACATTACCGATTCAGCAATGTTGAGGAGGTGTTGCGTGATCGATTTGTGATGGGGATGGCAGCGGGTCCTGAACGGGAGAAACTGTTTGCGACTGGCTGACCAAAACCAGATGTATCCTCCGACTGCACAGCATGGTTTTCTTCTTATTTACATCTTTTTAGTTCGCTTTTCAAGCAGTCGGGTTTTTTGATTGTTTTAATTAACTTTTTTTATTTACAACCTTTTAGTTATTTTTTTTAAATTAGTTTCATTTAAACATATAAGTGTTATATATTTTTGAAATTACCTCTTAAAACCCTTTATCTTAATACCCCACACGATGGGTTTGGAATAAAAAAATAAAAAAATCCCCTACATAATGGCGCCCAAAATCCGCCATTTTTTTCTTATCCAATTTGTATATAGCCTATGACACTCGCAGGGTTAAGACGAATCGATTGACGTACGAATCGAAATTGTTAAAAAATTTTAAAAAAGAAGACGAAAAATTGGGGTACTGATATATTGTATATTTTCTTGTTTCCTTGCTTGTTTTACTTCACGGTATCATTAATTGTTTTATTAATTACTCGACATACCTTGCTAAACTATATGGATTTATCAGTTAAATGGTATGGCTAGTAGTTTCACCAAGTTATTATTGTTACAAGATAGGCCAACGCCATCTAGTAACGAGAGGAAGAACTAGGTAGTAACTAGTGGCGCCATCTAGTATTGAATAGCGGAACTAATGTTCTCGAAAGCTCGTGTCGAATGGAATTTTCCAGAAGGTTCGAACCGAACATTCTGGATGTTTCTAGTCGCTTCGGGAACAATGAGTTCGAAAGTCGATTGTTCTGGAAGTTTCTCGAATTATCTAGAACAGTATGGAACGTTCCAGAAACTTCTTCCGTGCTATATAAAGAGCGGTCGGATTCGTCGTGGGTCAGTTTCGATTGAGAAGCGATACAGAGCGATCAAAGCGGAAAATAGTGCGAAGTAATAGAATTGTTTACGAAGTGTTTTTGTAATAAACAGTGATTAATTGAGGTCTGCTGTTTAAATAATTTATCCCTGAACCCCAGCTCGTAACAAATTGGTGTCAGAAGTGCGGGATAAATTATGCCGGTTCTACCGAAGGTAGAAACGGAAGGGATGCGTACCAGGAGTCAGCGCCAGCAAGACGTAGACCAGAGGCGCTTTGGAGTCGCTCCCTCACCGTCATCAAGTGGACATCGAGACTCCGCGGCTGCAGCGGAACCAGCTCAATCGTCGGCATCGCCTGACCTAGCCGCCCTTATGGTATTCATGCAAGAGCAGGCTCGCCGTCAGGAGGAGCAAGCCCGCCGCATGGAGGAGCAGATGCAGCGCGACAAGGAGGAGCAGGTTCGCCGCTTGGAAGAGCAGCTGCAGCGCGACAAGGAGGAACAGGCTCGCCGTCAGGAGGAGCAGGCTCGCCGCTTGGAAGAGCAGCTGCAGCGGGTGCGGCGGTGAAAGGACCACACATTCGTAGTAGAGGTGCATCAAAGATTTATAAGCACATGAGACAGACAGGTCAACAGATGTCTGAGAGGATGAAGACCCGCTACGATCGGAAAGCGAACAATAAGGGCTTCGATGAAGGATATCTTGTATGGTTACATAACCCGGCAAGGAACAAAGGAAAATCGCCTAAATTACAAGCAAAATGGGATGGGCCTTATCGCGTAGTCACCAGGATCAATGACGTCACCTACCGAATTCAAAAGGGACCCCGAGGTGCATCAAAGGTCGTTCATGTGGATCGGTTGGCCCGTTATAATGGGTCTAACAATGCTCGGGACGAGCATGTCTAAGAGGGAGGCAATGTTACAAGATAGGCCAACGCCATCTAGTAACGAGAGGAAGAACTAGGTAGTAACTAGTGGCGCCATCTAGTATTGAATAGCGGAACTAATGTTCTCAAAAAGCTAGTATTGAAGAAGAAGGTAAAACAAAGCTGCTTTTAGATATTTTTTGGATTTGTAGTTACTTACTACTATCAACTCAACCCATTGGTCTCACTGTCACAAGCACAAATGCTGACGTACTTTTGGGTTCGATTCCCATGTGGCGCTACTTTAAGAAGGAATATGACTAATAACTTAACTCAAAATCAGGGCTAATGGTGTTTCAGCTGACATGTGTATTTCTTTATGTATTTCAGATTCAACCATCAGATCATATTTGTCAAAGAGCGAGCAGCAGTAAATGCAAATGTAAGGGACAGGTTGAGAAAGCTCTTCAAGCCAATGAAGCTGGCGATGGAGAATACAGAAATAAGATACCAGGCAAAAAGCCTAAGGTTTTGAAAAGAGAACAGACCAATTCAAATATAAATAATAACTGTAGAAATTCAAATATTATTTTACTTTTATGGCAAGAAGGTGCTTTTACAGTAGTTGAAGCTATGGTTTTATTAGTAAAGTCAAGTCAAATAATCAATTTATTTGCTCCAAACAATATGCAGAAAGATCAGGACATTGCCAAGTTCTGGTATATTCGGAATCAATAAAACAAACATTCGAAAGAACCAACTTGATTTTTTTTATTCGTATCGCGGACGACAACCCACAAGAAGAGATGCTGAAATTTAAGGAGAATTTGAATTTTAATAAAATTGATGTCTTAAACCATAATGATGTGGAGTAATTTTTCATCAGGAAATACAAACATTGGATGCAACATGAGAAGAAGAATAATTGTTTTTCCACCATCGAAGGTACAAATGATGATCATTAACGAAATAGAATAGTGAAATATAATTTCAATTGTAGATAATGAAGGGCCTTCTTGGCGCAGTCGCGGCATATATCCTAGTTTCTGTTCCATCCTATTTCTTTCTTTTGCTTCTACTCCAAATGTCGGTAGTTTATTATTTTGTCATACTAACATAATTTAATACTATCGTTAAATGTCTAGTATCGAACTACAGTTTTAATTTAAGTGGTTTATTATACTTGATGATGAATGCTCAAAATGTCCATATGCTACCAATAACTTTTAACTGAAGTTGACAAAAGATTCCCTATAATTGAACGCTTGAAGTGCGTGCTAAGCAAGACATCTGCTATGTTGTCAAAGTAAAGTATGTCTATAGAGAACGCCCTCAAGCCCACCTTTCAATTACAATAGTACATTACTGCAGCGGCCAGCAAAAGAGGCATTGATGGACGAACGTGTAAATGTGGGCCGAGGCGAAGCCGAGGCACACATACGTAAGTCCATCAATGCCTAGTTGTGGCCAAGGCTTGTATAGTGCTTTTCTTAAATAATGCGCGGAAATTAAAACTAAGTTGTACCTAGAACTCATTTGTCAAATACAATTACTTTTCAAAATCAATGACGAACAACGAGCAACAATAATTATGCGCGCGTTAGGCTTAGCACGCACTGCAATTTTTATTCGCGCGTTTTTTTTTTCCGCCCATTCTACGGCCTATGGAATTGTATGAAGCCGCACGCGTTGCAGTAAAAAAAACACGCGGGTAAAAAATCAGCGCAAATAAAAATCGCAGTGCGTGCTATGCCTTAAAGTTTTCAATTGTTTTTTTTTTCAATAAACAGCTTTCTATTAGCAAGCCAGTTCGAAATTTAAATAAAACCTATGATAAGTTACCTCCTTGGTTGCCATGATTCGCAGTAAAATATCGTTCCATTTTTAAATTACACGACAGATATGAGATTACTATGTAATTTATTTGGCCGCTACAAACGACAGATATGGATTTTCATACAACTTTTGCCGGCCGCTGCTCGCATGTATATGGCCAGTACTGCAATTTCGATTTATCTCGAAGAAGGTTGTCAAAATAATGCTCAAATTTCCAATCATGTTTGAGAATAGTACATTGTGATACAAGGGTGGAAAGTAGGTTATTGCAAACGAGCTGTCATTAACAAGCCCGAGCCGAAGGCGGGGGTTTTTAATGACACGAGTTTGCAATAACCTACACACCCGTGTATCACACGACGTTTTTCAATACAGTTGTGGTAAATAGTAAAAACAAGTCAAAGAATTAAATTTTATTTTTCCATAAAATAAAATTAACGTAAGTCGCCATATATCTTTCTCCAGATTTTGGAGGCAAAATTTCATCTTGCGCAGTGTTGGCCTCAGATAAAATATCGGGTGGAGTTAATTCCATTTCATCACTTGTACTTGAACTTGTTAGAATTTGAAGTATGTGTGACGTTATTAAATCGTTAATTTTCATTTTTCAATGGTTTACTACATAATACATTCCTGTCATGTTTATTAAGCACCTACCGACAAATGTCTAAGTACCTATCTTAATTATTATTGTGGTGTCAACTACCTTCAAATGTAAAAGAGTACCCACCTAAGTAAATATTGTTGTGTGTACAGGAAATAACTCTAAACTTATATTTAAGCCACGTTGATAATATTCCTATAAATTATTACGTAATTTGTAATGATCATTGTGATGAATCCTGGATTTTATAATGCTATATTAATATTATAAGTCCTTTGAAACAATTAGTACAATACTGTCTGTTACTATCAATATTCTTTCGAATATTGATTAAGAAATACTATAGAGGCGATATTAAATTCCTTAATTGTCTTGATACGTTTTAAAACATATTCACTTCATAGTAATTGATTATTGTTCACCTAATTTTGAGTTTATTTGAAGCAATATAGAAAATGACGGGATACCGCGCCATTTTCTCATATTGGACGTATTGAGACACAGATAGACCAGATATTATAAAATATTGTGTAATTGATAAGCGGACTTACTTTTTGGTGAACTACAAGCCAGTACAGGCCAGATATTGTTATTTAGAAGTATACTACTTTATAATACTTGGTGTAAGATCGACTACACAAGACTAACGTAAGTTATTTGATATTATAACTTTATTATTTCTAATGGTTGTGTTGAAGCTGTATCTATATCGTATTATGGCCTTTATTCCTAATATGTTACATTGATTTAAGGGCTACTCTATGTCCTTTGCTTTATCCTTGTTATTTTGAATCTATAATATTGTAAATACTTTGTGTTTGTAAAAGATATCGATTAATACTATGAAAGAGCTTCCGTGGGGTTTGTTGTCCTTCTTCCCCACGAGAACTAGTCTAGCGAACGGGCAGTAAGCTCAATGAGCCTTCTAAATATGAATTAATTGACAAGCCTTACTTAAATAAATACCTAGTCTTGTCTTTCTGTGCTTTTATTCATAAAATCCTTTCCTTACACACCACATACATTAGAACTCTGATACACAGTAAATAACCAATAACCATCTTGACATTCAAAGCTTGCTATCTTGGTTGATACCAATACTTTTATATAGAATTCCATTCATAATTCTAACATCAGAAGTAGGGATTCTGCCCTAGCTCACACAGATTTCTAATGAATTTCATTTTCTCATTTTCATAAACAACGTGTCAACGAGTCGCCGCCTCCACTCGCACCAAGTCGATGACTTCACGATGCCGCCCCAGACGACGGCACTGCGAGCTGCATAGCTTGCGGATCTAGAAGCTGTACGACCATTGGAACTGTGGTTCTTCTAGCTACCTTATGAGCAGTGGGTCAGCGAGTCTGCAAACTATTGTCAGAGCGTCAGAGTCTGATTAGGTATGGACATCAAGCCAACAGCTACAGCCCGAAGTAGCTAAAGGTGGTGATACTTTGGTTTTTGTGTGAACTGTTGAATTTTTCAATTTATTTACCAGAAAATTAGTAGTTATGACTTATTTTAAATAAAATCCTAACCTACTGTAATATCAAAAATCTCGCCATGATTCAAGATGTCAAAATGAGTTATTTAACAGTACATTCTTTTATGCTATTTCATTTATGATGTACTATGAGATTTTAAAGAATTTTGTCTAGAATTTTATAATTTTTTTGATTACCAGAGGGTATTTTTACTAAAGTGTACCCAACTCAACTTTTATACTTAAGAGCTACAAAGGATTTGCATAGAATCATTACTTTTAATGTATGTAGGTAGGGTAGGTAATGTGGGGTAGGTAGGGTAGAGTAGGTAGGGTTGGTAGGGTAGGGTAGGGTAGGTGGGTAGGTAGGGTAGAGTAGGTAGGGTTGGTAGGGTAGGGTAGGGCTGGTAGGGTAGATGAATTTTTGGTGTTTTTTATGGCAAAACAAAGTTTGCCGGGTCAGCTAGTTTAGAATAATAAAGACCGCTTTGGTATTATTTACCGAGTGGTTTGTTTGTAAAATGAGATGGCACGAGAGAGTCAGAGAAGAGGTATAATAATGTCAGGCCGTGCCATCATCAGCATGGTATAAAAGAAAAATGATTTTTGCCTTTATTTGTACCCATTGAGATTATTTTGGTTTTATTTCTGGTAAATATTAAAATACGGTGAACCCAATATTTTTTACAACTGATTTTTAGGAGAAAATTGCAATAATAATGAATAGAAGTTAAAATTAAAAGTTGATAATTTGTTAACTTCAAAATCCGTAAAAAATATATTAACAGAAAATATGTACGTTCAATGCAATTTGCAAAGATATTGTCAGATTGACCGAGCGATGTATTGTGTTGGTTGGTGAAATAATATTGAATTTTTGATTTTCCATTTACTTTGACATTGGTACCACTACTTTATTAAAATATAAAAAAAAGAACTTACCGCAATTCGGTAAATGGAATCGGCATGTTTATGCTACAATGATAGTTGTAACTTATCCGCTACTAGGCCTTATATTTGACGTCATGAAGTCTCACCGGTAGCGGGTGAAAGCGATTGGCGTGTCTAAAATATTTGGCTCAACTATCCGCTACTAGGCCTTATATTTGACGTCATGAAGTCTCACCGGTAGCGGGTGAAAGCGATTGGCGTGTCTATTTATTTGGCTCAAATATCCGCTACTAGGCATTTAATTTGGCACCATGAAGTCTCACCGGTAGCGGGTGAAAGCGATTGGCGTGTCTATTTAAATGACTCAAATATCCGCTACTAAACACCATTTAGTCACTGGTAGCGAGTGAAAGCGTCTGGCGCTGTTCCATTTATTTGGCTCAACCATTCGTTAATTTATCGTTAAATTGGTATCTGATAAATTTCACCTGCATATGGTGAATGTGATTGACATGTCAAAGTATCTGGTAAATTTTAGTACGACTGAAGGTGACTACGATGTCAAGTAGCATTGTATGTTTATCTGAATGTAAATTGGTTGCCACATTTTATAAACATTTAATTACCAAAAAATGCGACAAAAGTATCTTGAGTCACCATAGTGATCCAATCTACAAAGTAAATTTAGGCATTAATTTTTGTTTTTATTACTTTTCTGTATTAAATAAGTTATATAAAATTATACATAATGTACTTCGTGGACGAAGTATTTGCCAGTATGGCCGTGTTAGAATTTGAAGTATGTGTGACGTTATTAAATCGTTAATTTTCATTTTTCAATGGTTTACTACATAATACATTCCTGTCATGTTTATTAAGCACCTACCGACAAATTTCTAAGTACCTATCTTAATTATTATTGTGGTGTCAACTACCTTCAAATGTAAAAGAGTACCCACCTAAGTACATATTGTTGTGTGTACAGGAAATAACTCTAAACTTATATTTAAGCCACGTTGATAATATTCCTATAAATTATTACGTAATTTGTAATGATCATTGTGATGTATCCTGGATTTTATAATGCTATATTAATATTATAAGTCCTTTGAAACAATTAGTACAATACTGTCTGTTACTATCAATATTCTTTCGAATATTGATTAAGAAATACTATAGAGGTGATATTAAATTCCTTAATTGTCTTGATACGTTTTAAAACATATTCACTTCATAGTAATTGATTATTGTTCACCTAATTTTGAGTTTATTTGAAGCAATATAGAAAATGACGGGATACCGCGCCATTTTCTCATATTGGACGTATTGAGACACAGATAGACCAGATATTATAAAATATTGTGTAATTGATAAGCGGACTTACTTTTTGGTGAACTACAAGCCAGTACAGGCCAGATATTGTTATTTAGAAGTATACTACTTTATAATACTTGGTGTAAGATCGACTACACAAGACTAACGTAAGTTATTTGATATTATAACTTTATTATTTCTAATGGTTGTGTTGAAGCTGTATCTATATCGTATTATGGCCTTTATTCCTAATATGTTACATTGATTTAAGGGCTACTCTATGTCCTTTGCATTATCCTTGTTATTTTGAATCTGTAATATTGTAAATACTTTGTGTTTGTAAAAGATATCGATTAATACTATGAAAGAGCTTCCGTGGGGTTTGTTGTCCTTCTTCCCCACGAGAACTAGTCTAGCGAACGGGCAGTAAGCTCAATGAGCCTTCTAAATATGAATTAATTGACAAGCCTTACTTAAATAAATACCTAGTCTTGTCTTTCTGTGCTTTTATTCATAAAATCCTTGCCTTACACACCACATACATTAGAACTCTGATACACAGTAAATAACCAATAACCATCTTGACATTCAAAGCTTGCTATCTTGGTTGATACCAATACTTTTATATAGAATTCCATTCATAATTCTAACAAACTCATATTAAAAAAAAAGAAACAATTTATCACACAAAAAAAAAAAATACCATTCCTCCTGTAAAAAGCTTATTTTATTTTATACTGAAAACAGTGAATAAAAAGCACTTTTAATCACTGCTTTGGTGTTTGAATTTAGAACACCAATATAATATTCAAACTCCATCTCAATGCTATACAACCTCCTTGCGCATAAAATATTCGATACAAACTTAGATAGAGATAGAGTTATACAAACTTAGATCGAGATAGAGTTAGAGATACAGTTAGATATAGAGTTAGAGATAGAGTTAGAGATAGATATAGAGTTAGATATAGAGATAGAGTTAGTGATAGAGATAGAGTTAGATATAGAGTTAGAGATCGAGTTAGGTTAGAGATAGAGTTAGAGATAGAGCTAACTCTAAAGATCGAGATCGATAGAGATAGAGTTAGAGATACCAATTTTTTTTTTCAACGAAGACAGCCTATACAGCCTATTCGATTTTTGACAAATGTTTATGTGAAAATAATGAAATTAAAACTGTTAATTCAATATATTAAACAACCATTTAATAAACATTTGAGAATTTTATGCTAAGACGTACGGACTCATTCATTCATTTTGGCCTCGAATAAAATCCCATTTTATTTTAAGTATGAAAACTCCTTGCTACTAAACTTTTTTAAATTGACTAAAACATTTAAAACTTAACTGCAAAACTAATGATCGAGCTCGTAAACAAAAATCACGACCGCGTAATAGAAAGATGCCTATGCGAAAGATTTAATTTTCGAATCATAATTATAGCCTCTGAAAGTACGCCATGTCTAACAACTGTATTGAAAAACATTATTTTTGCGGGGTGAGAGCGCAAGCGGTGTCGTATGAGTTGTAAGTTTTACTATGGACAGAAGTCTGATAGCAACAATAATTTTGGTAATTTAAATTTATATCAAACGCCAGTTATAATTAAATTGGTTTATTAATGCATACGAATGCGTGTTTAGTGAACGAATGTAGACAACCAGTTTGAAAAATCGAAGTTGTTATTTTGACGATTTCAAAGAATGGTGTAATATTATGATGTGAACATCGTGGTATTATAAACATGTAGTAATTACCCCAAATAAAAGAATTGTAATGTACAAATATAAAACGCAGTAATTTAAATAACATCATTTATTGCAATTTCTCTTTCCATCTCATTCAAAATAAATAAAAATTAATAAATATCGGAGTAAATAAAAATATTTACACTTGAATGATAACCTCCGGTATCGGAAGCACTTCGTCTCGAGATTCCACTCACTTGCTGCTGGCTGCACTGATCCTGCAATAGAGGAGAGGGTTCCGGTTAAAACTAGGACTAAAAGTGGGAATCATAGAAATGTAAGGGCTAAGCTCATCAAATTCTATTGGCAACTACATAATATAAAATTACGCCTGTATTTCTAATATTTTTTATATGCTCGCTTTTGACCATTATCTCGCCTGAAGTTAAGTGATGATGTGGTCGACGGTGAAGCACGCTTGCCTAGAAGTAAGTTGCTCTAGTTGAACTTGAGTTGCGTAACTCGAGTTATGTGAATTTCAACTCGGGTTGACTCGAGTCGTGTTTATTCAGATTCAGATATATTTATTTGCAGAGTTGGCATATCACACGTAACACTAAGAAGGTCGAGATTGTTCGTTATCGGCACCGTTACACCACGGAAAGAAGGAGCAGGGTGGAATAGACTCTTTTTTGTGGGAAAAAGACACGCCTGGGTCTTAGCGTATTGAAACTGACCAAATTGGCATAGCCCCATTCGGAGCCTGCCTCCAAAGACAGGTTCAAGCGCTCAACCATGCTCTCCAGAAGAGACCGGATCTGAGGCGCCCCTGTAGGGTTGGCAGAGGTGCACCGTGACGAGCCTAAATCCATCAACCAGGCAAAAATCGAGACTCCGGGCTACTATTGACAAATTATAGATACAAAAAAACCTAAAAACCTGTTGTTGGTAACTAAATGCCTTACTGAGAATTTTGACCATGTAAAAAATATATATTGACAACTGTCAAAATGCCTTAGCTTGAAAGAGATGCATCAGTGACGCGGTAAGAAAAGAGTGGGTGAAACGTTTTCTAGCTAGACACTTTGACGACCATTATAAACTGGATGGGATTAGACGCGAAAGGAATTATCCGGCTCGTCTGTGAGTATTAACATTAGTTGGACCAGACAGACACTTTGTATATCTATCTTATCACTACTGCTCCCAAAACGGTAAAATGGTCAATGTCACATCTATTGACTTGCATGGGGCACTCATAGACAGGTTTGACCTAAGTCACAGCAATGGGCAAATTATAGGCTGGTTATAGGTATAGTATGTGTGTTGTACTGACTTGTTGCCGAGCACGGCAGCGACTGCAGCCTGCACGTCGTCACTGCGCGGGATGCACTGCACTTCCAACGTGCGCGCGTACGGCATGGGGACATCAGCGCCGGTCACGTTATAGGTATAGTATGTGTGTTGTACTGACTTGTTGCCGAGCACGGCAGCGACTGCAGCCTGCACGTCGTCACTGCGCGGGATGCACTGCACTTCCAACGTGCGCGCGTACGGCATGGGGACATCAGCGCCGGTCACTCTCCAGGCGGGCGCGTCCAGCTCGAAGAACGACGGAGACTCCATCACGCGCGCGCAGATCTCCGCGCCGATACCTAAAAAAAATAAACAAGTTTGATTGTAATGAAGATGCTTTTCTTTTATGGCATTGGCTCCAGCAGCGTCCATACTGAGGCAGCCGCCTGGCGCGTCGATACCGATTGTAGGGCTATTGTTTGTCCGTGAGGAAACACGTAGCCCGCTACAACTCAACTCAACTCTCAATATTACACGTACCACTAGTAACAGTCTCTCTATCACCGAAAGGTCGACTGGTAGAAAATGCCTAAGGCACACAAACGTACAGAGGCGAACGCAATGTTCGCCTCTGTACGTTTGTGTGCATAAAGTTTTAAATAAATGAATAACTCGCTCGGTACTGCGGCCGATTGTCGCGCCCGCGGGCACAGTGGTGTTACTCTGGATCAGACCATAGAGTTTTAAACAGACAGACTACCCACCTATAGGCAAAAATACACAAGCCTGTAATTTGCATAAGTGTGCAAGTAGCTTGCATGCCATGCACAGCAAGCAAGTTACGGGCATTTGTTTTTGCCCTAAATTTAAGTAGTAACCACTGCCTTCTTTAAAAAGAGTATCTATGTGCAATACAACTATTTTCTTTATGGCCCTCGGCAATCATCGCATTTCCGATTACAAACGAATGCTAAGTACATGTATATTAATTTGATTTCAAAACTAAGTACTTTATTGTTGTTTTGTTGTAATTTCCATGTGAAATATAAAAATATAGAGCAAAAATAGCAGCTTCCCTCCATTTTTTTAAATACATTACATTATGTTAAAAGAGTATTGACAACTCTATATACTTCCAAGTTGATTGAAAGCGTCCGGTCTGCATCAAGTGCAAAGGCAACTGATAGAAATCCGACTACTGACGAAACACGAACTTTACTAAGGGAGATTAAGAAAATAGTTCTTAACAATAGAATAAAGGAAACATTCGTCCGTCCGGCCGTCTCCGTCTGCCTTGTCGTTGCACCTGACTGCGGCCAGCCCTGCTCCACCGTGATGAGGTGGTGCGTCTTGGCGATGGTGTCGAAGTCGTGAACAGATCTGTGCTTACCTGACTGCGGCCAGCCCTGCTCCACCGTGATGAGGTGGTGCGTCTTGGCGATGGTGTCGAAGTCGTGAACAGATCTGTGCTTACCTGACTGCGGCCAGCCCTGCTCCACCGTGACGAGGTGGTGCGTCTTGGCGATGGTGTCGAAGTCGTGAACAGATCTGTGCTTACCTGACTGCGGCCAGCCCTGCTCCACCGTGATGAGGTGGTGCGTCTTGGCGATGGTTTCGAAGTCGTGAACAGATCTGTGCTTACCTGACTGCGGCCAGCCCTGCTCCACCGTGATGAGGTGGTGCGTCTTGGCGATGGTATCGAAGTCGTGAACAGATCTGTGCTTACCTGACTGCGGCCAGCCCTGCTCCACCGTGATGAGATGGTGCGTCTTGGCGATGGTATCGAAGTCGTGAACAGATCTGCGCTTACCTGACTGCGGCCAGCCCTGCTCCACCGTGATGAGGTGGTGCGTCTTGGCGATGGTATCGAAGTCGTGAACAGATCTGTGCTTACCTGACTGCGGCCAGCCCTGCTCCACCGTGCTGAGGTGGTGCGTCTTGGCGATGGTATCGAAGTCGTGAACAGATCTGTGCTTACCTGACTGCGGCCAGCCCTGCTCCACCGTGATGAGGTGGTGCGTCTTGGCGATGGTATCGAAGTCGTGAACAGATCTGTGCTTACCTGACTGCGGCCAGCCCTGCTCCACCGTGATGAGGTGGTGCGTCTTGGCGATGGTATCGAAGTCGTGAACAGATCTGTGCTTACCTGACTGTGGCCAGCCCTGCTCCACCGTGATGAGGTGGTGCGTCTTGGCGATGGTATCGAAGTCGTGAACAGATCTGTGCTTACCTGACTGCGGTCAGCCCTGCTCCACCGTGATGAGGTGGTGCGTCTTGGCGATGGTGTCGAAGTCGTGAACAGATCTGTGCTTACCTGACTGCGGCCAGCCCTGCTCCACCGTGATGAGGTGGTGCGTCTTGGCGATGGTGTCGAAGTCGTGAACAGATCTGTGCTTACCTGACTGCGGCCAGCCCTGCTCCACCGTGATGAGGTGGTGCGTCTTGGCGATGGAGCGCGCGATGGTGTCGAAGTCCAGCGGCCGGATGGAGCGCAGGTTGATCACCTCGCACTCGATACCTGCAACGTTTCAACCACAGATAATAATTAGTTATAATACTAGCATACAGAAGCCTTATCCCATACAAAGAAACCATGCCGACGTAACTAGCGTTTTTCATCTGATTATACTGATTATTTTTTGTAAATCGATTGCGTTCCGTGCCACGGCGATAGATAGATCACCATCTATATCCGTGGAACGGAACCGAACGTGAGCAATGTACAAAAAATAATCAGTGTAGTACGTCGGCACGGTTTAAATAACTTGATGCAGATTTATCTTGTCGTCGTAGTGACAGTTTATTGTTTTTTGACACCAACAATTTTGTTAGTGATTTTGTTTTGATTCGGGACTACATGTTTCTTCCCAAAAATTGTCGACATTTATTAGCTACATTGTTAGCTTTTAATATACACGCAGTTAATGATGATTTAACTGAGACTAGGTTTAGTGATTTAACAGTATTATCCAGTTTTCTGATAATACCACTCTAGATTCTTTAAACTATTAGAGCCGACAAAAGAGAAAACGGATAGGAATATTTTACTGTATCATCAAAATATAAATCGCTTCACCAGCAAAATTTTAGACGTGGAATTGTTAGTACATAAATACCACAAGGTTTTTGTGAAACTTGGTTAAAACCAGATAGGATGTTGTTTAATGTAAATAATTTTTCAGTTCCCAGCGCATACAACAGATCCACAGTGGGTGGTGGTACCCTGATAAAAGTATCAGGGTACCACCACCCACTGTGGATCTATTTGAGATAACTATTACAAAGGTAATAGTCATCTCAAATATAAGGAAAGGAAGGATATCACTGCTTACTCTGTTGATCGCTTATGTGAGGTAGCATGTGCAGAGGCCGAGGGGCATACAATCTTGTGTGTTTACAGACCTCCAGCATCAAACTTGTCTTTATTTTTAACTAGCTGACCCTCGGGGCTTCGCTCCCGTCAACTGCCTACCTACCCTGGCTACCCTGCCTACCTTGCCTATCCTGCCTACCATGCCTACCCTGCCTGCCCTGCCCCTACCCTGCCTTCCCTGCCTACCCTGGCTACCCTGCCAACCCTGCCTACCCTGCCTACCCTGCCTAACCTGCCTACCCTGCCTACCCTGCCTACCCTGCCTACCCTTCCTACCCTGTCTATCCTGCCTACCCCTGGCTACCCTGCCTACCCTGCCTACCCAGCCTACCCTGCCTACCCAGCCTACCCTGCCTACCCTGCCCCTACCCTGGCTACCCTGCCTACCCTGACTTTCCTGCCTACCCTGCCTACCCTGCCTATCCTGCCTACCCTGCCTACCCTGCCTACTCTGCTTACCATGCCTACCCTGCCTACCCTGCCTTTCCTGCCTACCCTGCCTTTCCTGCCTACCCTGCCTTTCCTGCCTACCCTGCGTATCTTGCCTACCCTGCCTACTCTGCTTACCCTGCCCACCCAGCCTACCCTCCCTACCCTATCTATCCTGCCTGCCCTGCCTTTCCTGCCTATCCTGCCTTCCCTGCCTATCCTGCCTACCCAGCCTACCCTGCCTTTCCTGCCTTTCCTGCCTTTTCTGCCTTTCCTGCCTATCCTGCCAACCCTGCCTACCCTGACTACACTGCTTACCCTGCCTAACCTGCCTACCCTGCCTACCCGGCCTACCCTGCCTACCCTGCCTTTCCTGCCTACCCTGCCTATCCTGCCTACCCTGCCTACCCTGCCTATCTTGCCTACCCTGCCTACCCTGTCTTTCCTGCCTACCCTGCCTAACCTGTCTTTCCTGCCTACCCTGCCTATCCTGCCTACCCTGCCTACTCTGCTTACAATGCCTACCCTGCCTACTCTGCTTACCATGCCTACCCTGCCTACCCTGCCTTTCCTGCCTACCCTGCCTATCCTGCCTACCCTGCCTACCCTGCCTACCCTGCCTTCCCTGCCTACCCTGCCTATCTTGCCTACCCTACCTATCCTGCCTACCCTGCTTTTCCTGCCTACACAGCCTACCCTGCCTACCCGGCCTACCCTGCCTTTCCTGCCTACCCTGCCTATCTCATCTACCCTGCCTACCCTGCCTACTCTGCTTACCCTGCCTGCCCTGCCTAACCTGCCTATCCTGCCTACCCTGCCTACCCTGCCTACCCTGCCTACTCTGCTTACCATGCCTACCCTGCCTTCCCTGCCTACTCTGCTTACCCTGCCTACTCTGCTTACCCTGCCTACCCTGCCTACTCTGCCTACCCTGCCTAACCTGCCTATCCTACCTACCCTACCTACTAATTTGTATCTATCATCAATAGTTTTCTCAGCGCACGCCAAATAATGTATTTTACAGACAACATTTTGCTACCTTGGGTTACATTATTGCAATTTTCATAAGGATCTCTATTTTTTTTGAAAATATTTTATAGCCTATGACACTCAGGAATAATGTAGCTTTCTATCGGTGCAAGAATTTTCAAAATCGGTTCAGTAGATCCAGAGATTACCCCTTACAACGTCACAAACTCACAAACTCACAAACTTTACCTCTTTATAATATTAGTATAGATTACAATGGAAGAATTGTTATGTAAACTTTTCAGTGATAATTAATTAGTTTTTGTTTGTGGTGACTTAAATATAGATCTGTTAGTCAATTCACCTGAAAAATGTAAGCTTATATCATTATTCAAATCATTTAACTTAAAATATTTATTTAATGAACCAACAAGAATAACAGCAACTTCAGCTTCGTGCATAGATAATGTATTCACTAACTGTAAAGTAAAGGATTCGTTTTGAATTGGTGGCGTTAGGTCAGACCATACTGGTCAACTGGCATCTTTTGAGTCAGATAAAAAAATAACCTAGCTAAATCAATTCGAATAAGGATATTATAACAACTATTGTATGTTACCCATATTTGCAAAATAAAATTCTATTCTATTCTATTCTAAGACTTCTTACTAAAAATAAATAAAATTCTTTTAAAAATATATTTTCCCCACATAATGGCGCCCAAGTCACCATTTTTTTCTTTACCAAATTTAATGTAGCCAGTGACACTCGCAGGGTTAAGTAAAACTCATCAGTCACATCTTGGAATCTTAGCAGAAGTCCCAGGATGCCATTGGCATTTTCTGTGATCTCTCAAAAGCGTTCGACTGCGTCGACCACAGCACACTGATCTGTAAATTACAGCACTACGGAATTCTAGAATAAGCTGCTGATCTTGTGCTTTCCTATTTATCAAACAGACAGCAAAAAGTAAATGTTAATGGGGCGACGTCCTCCGGGTCTCTAGTCAAGATGAGCGTGTCCCAAGGTTTAATTCTCGGCCCTTTCCTCTTTCTTGTTTACATTAATGATCTCCCTTTTATGATGGCCAAATTATCGGATATAATTCTATTTGCTGATGATACTTCTCTAATTTTTAAAATAGATAGGAAAGATAGGGATTTGAGAGAATAATTAGACTTTCGTTTACATGTAAGACTACATGTAAACGAAAGTCTAATTATTCTCTCAAAATGGTTCGCAGCAGTTCAATCTTTTACTGAATGCGAAAAAAACAAAATGTCTAAAGTTCTCTTTACCAAATGTACCACAAAGTGACCTAAATTTTAGTCTTTACGCCAAATATCTTGAAGTGATAGCGGAAACTGTATTCTTAGGGATTACTATCGATTCAAAATTGAAGTGGGGCGCGCTCATTAGAACTCTTTCGGATAGGTTAAGTTCAGCTGTATAAGAAGTAAGGAAAATAAGGCAGCATACCGATGTAGCCATAGCTAGATTAGTATACTATGCTTATTTCCACAGTATTATACTCGAAAGGTTTAGGTAGTTAAAAAAGTGTAAACAAATCGTAAAAAGGGTTTTTTATAGTTGACACTTTCTTGTTTAAAAATACGTTCTAACAAAATAAATTTATTTTCGATCACACGATAGTTTCCACTTTTATTATAGTATGTTCAACTTTATCATTTATTCTTAAACTACTCTTCGTAGATATAACTGCTTGAGCACCATTTTTTTGTTAGATTTATTATAATAATATAATATTTTGTAATCTGTCTTTTGTAAAGAGCCTAAAAAGACAGGTTCCCCAAACCTTTTATAAAATACAATGAATTAGATAACGTTGCTAAATTGAAGAGTACAACTTTGACGTAGATTGTCAACTGAAATGGCAGGTATTACGTTTAGTCGGTTAACCAGACGCCTTTGTTGACACTGACAGCGCCAGCGTTGCCAGAACGTAACTTTTGTTACACTTTATGTAACTTTTGACCGTCTCACGTAACCTCCATGTAACACGACTCAAAATGTAACTTCTACGTAACTTTTAGGTCTTACTAAAAATATTAAAATAAAAATGCATCTAAAAAGCTTTTGTTCGTCATGTTGTCGCACCTAACTCACTCACTCACTTGTGAGTGTTTTGTTTGCTAAAGTTTTAATATATCTAAAGAAGAGTAATTATATACGAAAGTTAATATCTGTGGATGTAATTTTATTTATTAAATTTATTTCGTTAATAATTTAATGATTGGTTTGTTTTCGACTTGTTTATGGTAACAATATTTGGTTAGTAAATTTTATATTTATTGTAGTTTTAATTTAATAAATAATTATTTAGGGAATCAATAAATCAACAACAAAGTCGTATTTGCAACTGAAATAAGTTTATTTTTTTGTATCAATCGTCAACTAAATATCAAGATTATCAAGTCAAATAGCATAATATATGTGTGCATATTATAGTTTCAAGAAGTTCGTGTAGCTATTTATTACTCATTGTTAAGTAACTTTTGTTTCGTTTACAAGAACTACAGTGGGCTGAGTACCTACCGGCCGGCGTAACCTGGATTTGATTTTGTTTATCGATCTTTTCGCTAATGCAACCAAGTAGGTACCTACCCATTATAGTTGTTTCTCGTTGTAATTTGTATTTTCTAAACTAAATGCAAGAGATTTACCCGTGGTAGTCGCGGCGGAGGACCCGAACGCGCGATAATTCGAATAGTGAGGCGCTACCTACATAGTAGATTTGTTTTTTACAAATAGTAGTTTTTTTTTATTTTAGTGTCGTTTTCCATATAAAATAAGGTAATGTAACTTTTCTCATGAAAATGTAACTTTTTGGGATGTCTCATGTAACATTTGACTGCCTGCCACTGGCAACACTGGACAGCGCTCTCCACATTTCCGAATAGCGTGTGTTTCGAGTCGGTTTTGTTGAATTGTGATAATATTAGCTTGTTTCTTTGTTTTGTTTTTGTTATTGTTAGTTATCGTTATTGGTTTTTAAATTCGTATCGTGGAAAAATTAGTGAACCCGAGGAGGAGGTACTAGCCAGACCAACTTCAAACACACATTTCCATCGCCGAAGAAGAAACGCTTTAAAACCGGACCTCTTTCATCATCTGAGAAACAGACATTGATAAATGTGTTTAAATATGTAGAAGAAACATGGCTCAAAGAGTGTTTTTCGTCGAAAAACAGACATAGTGCAAAAAAACTGGTGAAATAATGAGTATGTCTGTACCAACTGTGTATAGGGTTATTAACCAATACAAAACATTGCGTAGAGTGGAGTCTCCTCCTCCACCGGCAACGAAAGCAAGCAAAATTGACAGTTTCGATTATATGGATTTAGCCGCTGTGAGGAGAAAAGTAAATGTTTTTTTTTGCAAATGAAATGCCAACTATTGAAAAAGTTATGAAAAGTGTCAATAATGATGACAGTCTACCTAATATAAAAAGAGATGTAATGTGTAAGTTGATGAAGAAATTAGGCTTTAAATACTCCAAACGCAGTCGCAAGAGTATGCTTATTGACAAACCAGACGTTGAGGTTTGCGTGTAAAGTATTTAAATGAGATTGCAAAATTTAGAAGAGACGGGAAGAAAATATATTATTAGGATGAAACATGGGTCAATGAAGGTATGATAACAACATTAATATGTTTTTTAAATAAATATTGTACTCTGTTACCTTTGTAAATATCTTGTAAACTCATGAATATTGTTTTTTACAGGACACACCAAATCTTCAACATGGCAAGATACTACAATAACATGCTGTAAAGAGACTCACAGGCAGGATTTGTCTAAAGGGTTAAAGAATACCAGCAGGAAAGGAAAAAGTCTTATTTTGGTAAGAATATTACTTCATAGCCTTTAATAGAAATGCCATGATGATAATTTTATTTTATAAGTTTGTGATAATCAAATAATAATATATAGTAAACATAATAAGTCACTCCTCGTTTCCCCGAAGGTATGGGCCGAGGTGTATCTATAGTACACCCACATTTCGCCAGTTATGTGTAAGTCCCATGTGATAGACAGGCTCGCCTATTGCCATTAACCGGACACGATCCAGAGTCCAGGCTGCTACTGAAAATTTCAGACAGAAATACCCAATAACACTGCCCGACCTGGGCATTGAACTGTGAACTTCATGCTCAGCTGTAGCGCTTGCGACCACTAGATCAATGAAGCAGTCAATATATAATAAATTAACATTTTAAGTCAAAGTACATGTGAGATGCTCATATTATGAGAAAATATAATTTATTAATCATTTGTTGAATGTTATTTGAAACTATGTTTCAGGTTGATCAAGTGGTTTTGTTGAAGGAGGTGCACTAATATTACAACCAGCTATTAATAACAGCACATGGCTCATGGCTGACCTAAAAATTCTTTTGCCAGAGGCTTTGGCTAAAGTAACTGCAGAGAATTGGAAAAATTGTGAGGGTCATGTAATAAAAGAAGAACAGACAATGTTTAAATTAGGCAAAATAATCTATACTAATATTATAAAGCTGAAGAGTTTGTTTGTTTGTTTGAACGCGCTAATCTCAGAAACTACTGGTTGGAATTGAAAAATTATTTTTGTGTTGGATAGTCCATTTATTGAGGAAGGTTATAGGCTATATAACATCACGCTACGACCAACAGGAGCAGAGCATAAATGAAAAATGTTGCAAAAACGGGCAAAATTATTCTTATGCTTCCGTTGCGTGCGCTGCGTAAACGGTTTAATTACACAACAATCATGTATGTAGAGTAGGTAGGGTTGATGGGTAGGTAGGTAGCCAGTTGACGGGAGCGAAAAAAAAAAAAAAAAAACAAAAATCAAAAATGTTTATTTCGTTATTACACGTTATACAATGTTACACAGTTGGTGGCGTCTCCTTTTAAGCATATAGATGCCTGTACCAGGAGGCGCCGCTCTTTTATATCTTACGAGTGTAATAAGTTACAAGACAAAAGTGCATTGAAAATGAATAATTAATAGTCTATTTTTAGTTTTTTTTTTAATCCTTAGTCTGTTGGTGTGTGTGTGTTTGTGTGTGTGCGTGCGAGTGTGTGTGTGTGTGTATGTATGTGTGGGTGTGTGTGATAGTGTGTGTGTGAGTGTGCATGGTTTTTTTATACGGAAGTGATTTGTGTAAATAGAAAAGGTTTTTAGTTGACAGTTTATAGAAGATTCTCTGTTTCATCGTAGCATAACTTATTTATCCACTTAATCAGTAATGATTTGCATTCTTTAAACGGTTTAGTATATATATCTATTAATTTATTTATTTTATTATATAAGTAAGACGAGCGTCTGTCATACTGAATATTAGCAAATTCTGTTTTTACAAAATGGGTACAAGCAACATTGTGTTTCCTTCTTCTAGTCAATATATTGGGATCTAATGGTAGGGTTTTATGTTTTTTTAGTACAACGTGTATAATATATAATTTTCGGACTGATAATAAACAACTAATTTGGTATAGCTCATAAGTAGCGAAGTAGGGAGCGAAGCCGCGTGGGACAGCTAGTAAATTATACAACTGAAAGCTTTATTATTAATGTGACAGATAGTTCATCAGATTCAGATTCAGAATAGAACCTATTAATATGTGACTCTAAATAATATGATTTTAACATTTGAAATAAAAGGTTTTGCATCTATGAGTCACGTGGTTTTTTTTGTTTACCCTTTTTTAACTACATAAACCTATGGAGTATAGGTCTTATGGCATTTTGCTGTGGGGATGAGCACCAGACGTTGACTCAATTTTCATATTGCAAAAGAGGGCAATCCGCGCGATATATAAAATGGGTCCTCGCGAGTCCCTCAGAGAAAAATTTAAAGATATCTATATACTGACTCTACCTTCACTTTATATTTTGGAATGTATTTTTTATGTCCGAAAAATCGAGGGCTTCTCAAAACTAGAAGCGACTTCCATAATTTAAATACACGCAGTAAACACGAAATTCAGATTAACGAAAATTAGCTAGTCTTTTCTAAAAAGTTGCCAAAGTCAGTTATAGAACTGACCGAAGGAAAGTTCAAAAATCACATCAAACTTGTCCTTATTCAAAAAGCATATTATAAAATCAAGGACTATGTTGAAGAAAAAAATTTATATATGCGGCTTCCCTGGTAACTCATAAACGTCGAAAATATGTGGATCTCTCTTCAATCTCATTTTTCTTTTTTTAATTAGACTTTTTACAATAGTTTTCAATCATCTTTATAGCCCTTTGCTAAGAATAGTTACAGCACTGATAACAACATTTGTGCCACATGTTAAATTAAGTCTTGTTATACTTTGCATAGTTCTTTTACCGATTGTTGCCTACAATGTGTGAACATTGTAGGCCTTCTAGATTTCTAGATGCTTATTAACATTTGTTAATATCTTATCTCGTTTACTTTTTTTCTTTTTAATCTTTTGTTTATACAGGCTGTTTGGTGCATCGTGTGCCAAATTGAAATGGTCGACTGAAGGGGTCACCTGCTAGCCTTTCAGACCCCTTAACACTCCTCATGCCCTGTAGATTTCTTTTTTGTCGACATTTTATTGTTTTACAAAAAAAAAATATAAGGCGTAGACTCTGAATTTTAATTTTATTTCGATGTGTATTGTTTAAGAGTACTTTTAAATACAAAATTAGTGACATTAGGTACCTAGTTTTTTTTAATTCACTCACAAAGGTAAAACTTAAATTAAAGCTGTACATTATTACAGCTGTTTATATGGATACAAAAAAAAAAGCGACCGGGATCTTCCAACTCCCGCATTAATTCTCCAGTCTATCCTCTTGCTAATGATGTGCCACATGCCATAAAAATCTTTTAACAACTTTGTGAATTCGCTAGAATTGTGAATCGAGTCACCTAAGGCTAATATTCAAAATACCTAAGCTAATAACTAGCTATTAGCTAAGGCTAATATTTAATATAGCTTTGCGAGTGAATTAAAAAAAACTAGGTGACACAACAAACAATACACATCGAAATAAAATTAAAATTCAGAGTCTACGCCTTATATTTTTTTTAAATTTGTATTTGAATGTAAAATTTGGGTCTTTTTTTAGTAAAACAATAAAAAGTCGATAAAAAAAAAACCACAGGGCATGAGGGGTGTTAAGGGGTCTGAAAGGCTAGCAGATGACCCCTTCAGTTCAGTCGACCATTTCAATTTGGCACATGGTTCACCAAACACCTTGTATAATATACAATCTTTTTTTTTTTTTCTTACGACTTATTGTCGGGCCTACGTTGTCCCCCCATCTAAGTAGTAATGCTGTAACATGAAAATATTGTAAAACCAAACAATTTTGTAAAAGAGTAACCGTGGCGTTTCTTGCCAGTTCTTCTCCATTTGAAACGACCAACCCGAACCGTGCACCTTATTCGACGTTTTTTAAGTGCCTATGTAGGCCCAAATTAGTTTAAAAAAACTGAGTGGTAGGCCACTCAGTTTTAATTGCCGCGCATTATTTGAGAAAAGTACTATACTTGTGAGGTGTCTTACCCTTGCCGGCGAGTTCCTTGGCCGCCTGCAGCGCTGTGTCGGTGCCTCTGCCGGCGCATACTACTGTGACGTGATTACCTTCCCGCTCTATCTTAGCTTTACCTGCGAAATTTAAAATAAACTATAAATAATAGGGTAAAATAAAGATTGGAGGAACGATTACTGAGCTTTGGGTTAGTTTTTTAGGACAAACTAGCCCGACTACTCACAATCACTGTAACTACTGAAAGCCAGAAGCAACAGTTATTTTTCAGCAAAATTAATCATCAGAAAAGAACAGGGGTGGAGTAAGAAAATACATAATTTCCAATTCCCTCCAAATCAAGTAGGTGACAGCTGATATGGGATCGTCCATTAATAACGTGAGGCTCCACCCCTTATTGGCTTGGGAAGGCAACTGAGATATTATGTGTATTTATTTTTAGGGTTCCGTACCCGAAGAGTACAAACGGAGCCCTATCGCTGCCACTGACATGACCATCTGTCTGTCACATAGGTTTTACAACCAAACGGTTGGAGCTACAGTCTTTAAATTTTCATCTTGTTGACCCAAAACCATACAAATTGTCAAACATATTATTTACAGCGAAAGGGGAATACGAAAAAATTTGTATTCCCCATACGAAAAAAAAATACCTACCCCATCGAGTGGGGTATTGTTGAGTAGGTAATTAATTAATTTATCTTTATTTCCGACGAACGTCTATACTTTTTTACTGATATAGATATAGCGTATTTGTTGTTTAAAACTTATTGGAAAACAAAGAAATGAGAAGCCACCCAAAGACAGCTTTTTAAACTTTTTTTTTTGAATTCTCGTTGAAATTTTTTCATTGCATAATCACGTTGGTTGTATCAACTTCATTTTGCAGTTTGGTAAGGAACCCTAACTGTGCGAAGTCCGACAAACACTTGGCCGGTTTTTCTTTGAACACACGTTTTCTAAACAACCTGCAACCTTAATGTCTGTCTGAAAATATTTATCACGGTGCATAATTTTCCAGAACTAAATAGAAATCTGGATTTAAGGAAAATACATATATTCTGCAATTTTAAGATACTTTGTACCAGAAAAATTGGCGTGATTTAGGGGGTAGTTTAAAATTTCAGCAAAGCATCATGTGATTAATAGAAGACCCATATTGGATTCAAACTAGTAGTTTTAGATATAGATGAACAAAATATACTTACCAATTGGAATACAAAAGTCTGAGGAGAGTGCCTCATCTGACATGGGGAATTGAACACCGTACAGAATCTCATCTTCTAATACTACCACTGGGTCCATGCTTCTGATGGCGGACTTTAGGAGACCTGAAACAAAATAGTTTTTTTTAAAGCAGTTTCTTTTCGTTTATTCTAAGGCCTGAATCACATTTATCACAATCGATTCCCTTTTATCTATTGAAAATAGATGTTTTTATGCGTACGCCTCTTCAAATAAAATGGGTTCGGAGAAGAAATGGCGAAACAAGCTAGTGGTGAAGGTTTTTTTAGGTCACACAATTAGTATAAAACATATTATCTTAAATCAAAATGCAAGATAGCGATAGCGTCTCGACTGCTTTGTTGAGTAAAGTTCCAGAAACTTTTTATTCCGTCTCCAAAAAAAAATAGCCAACGCTCAGCAATTCTGCAATTATATTCGCAGATACTGTAACCAGCATTATGATGCTTGTTACAGAACCTGCGAGTGCTGGGGCTACTCCGTTATATAAGTACCTTTAGCATCTTCGGAGGTGTAGGGCATGAGCACCTTGAGGCCGGGACAGTGGCTGTACCAGGCACCGAAGCACTGCGAGTGCTGGGCTGCTACTCCGGACGCCGCGCCGTTGGGGCCACGGAACACGATGGGGACTGGTACCTGGCCTGCTGACATGTAGAAGGTCTTCGCTGCTGAGTTTATTACCTGAAAGAGAAAGTGGAATTGTAAGTTGGGAGAAGAGGCAGTATAGGACATTATTATTATATCATCAGCCTTTTAATGTCCCCACTGCTGGGACACAGGCCTCCTCTCTATGAGAGGGAATGGGCCGTAATTCAACACGCGAGTCCAGTGCGGGTTGGTGAATGTAACATGTCTTCTATTTCTTGGTTCTAAGACACGTTTTCCTCACCGTTTTGAGAGCAGTGTGCAGTGGTGATTAAATAATTTACTCAAAGAACGCACACAGGCAAGAGCCTGGGATGGAATCTACGACCTACTTGTAAGTCTCGACCGTTACCACTGGGACATATAACACGCGCGCGTATATGAAAGTAAATAAGCAAATGAGTACGTTGGGAAAAGGCACGAGTTTTTGTATGTATGTTTAGTTGTACATTTGAGTAGAGATAGCGTAATCGGGGTTTGTACACCTGGACGCTGTGGGTATTTTTTTTCGGGTCAGCTCTCAATCTTGGAATTTCTAGGTCGAATGTCACCAGCAAGTCACAAAACGACAAGGAGTACTTATTGTCTATGTAACAGTTTCGAATTTTGTAAAGTTTTACTGGGAATTATTGTCAATACCTAATTGGTAAGCAATTAATTTCCATAACACGAATTCGCACCATTAATGAATAAAATTGAGTTAGGTGACATTATCACAATAGCCAATCTTATCGCTAGAAGTGACATGTGGCAGACTAACTGGACCATCGATTCGAATATTTAAGTCAATAGCTTCTATAAAAATATTGCCGCAATGATGAATCTTGGCCATCAGCGTCGTCATCCAACCGGGCGAGCACGGCCTACTGTGACAGGCTTGATTTACACATTTTTATCACAGTTTGGGAGCAAAAACCGTGATAAAATGCGAGACTCAAGCCTATCACAGAGGCCATGCTCGCCCGGCAGGTCTCGCTTTTGTATTATTCACCTCTTTTAATCGGCATGATACAGTTTTATATAAACGTACCAAGAAATATCCAGAAAATATCAAAGGGAGTATCAATTTAAATGCTCTGTTGTGCATTACCTACAATCCAACCATGTCAATTAGGCAATTAATAGCAACTGATGGAATGCGATCTACCGCTCACCGCGCTACGTCGTGCTAGTAGTACCTATTGTATTCAGATTGATATTTAGCGAAGTCACCAATGCCAGTTGTCTTATTTACTAGAGAAATAAAGATTTTTTATTCAAATTTCAATCTATGTTGTCTCATTGCTGGGCAAAGGTCCCCCCCATAGCCTTCCACACTTCCCTGTGTGTTGCTTGTTCCCGAAAAATCCGTCGTAAATGCCTCTAAGTCGTCACGCCAGCGTTTCCTAGGCTTATCAGTAAGTTATTATATAAGTGACATAATCGCATACATCTTCTAATCGCAAAATAAAAACCGGCCAAGTGCGAGTCGGACTCGCGCACGAAGGGATCCGAACCATTACAAAAAACGACAAAAAAATCACGTTTGTTGTATGGGAGCCCCACTTAAATATTTATTTTATTCGGTTTTTAGTATTCTTTGATAGAGTGGCAACAGAAATACATAATCTGTGAAAATGTCAACTATCTAGCTATCACGGATCATGAGATACAGCCTGTTGATAGACGGACAGACAGATGGACCACGGAGTCTTAGTTATAGTGTCCGTTTTTACCCTTTGAATACGGAACCCTAAAAATCACGTCTTTTTATAAAACAAGATTTTATATCAAAAATTGCATTGTCACAAGAATGCAATCATGGCCATCAACTCAAGTATCGAAATTATAGCATCAATTTTGTATCTACAGTAGATCTTTAAGTGACTATTTATAAAGTAAGTGAGAGTTGCAATGAAATTTGAACTTTCTCGTACATGATATAGAGCTTATTGTTGCCGAATCCAAAGTAATGTACACCGAGTATTCACATAAATCACACTCGTAGTATGGGAAAGTACCCCGGGTACTGTAAGAACAAAACCACCTACAATCATTATGTATTTCTTTACTTGTACTTGACTTGACATTCATTCAAATATACACAGATTAGATATCGTTCATCAGATGTCTGCAAGATTTATGTGTAACCATGAATTTGTAGACTTTTATCTTATCTGCTCTGATTGTTTTTTATTTGTACTCATAATAGCTGCAAATAGTTAGCATTAAGTAAATTTATGACATTACATTCCGGAGACTGGTTTAAGCTAGGGTGTAGATTAATTTATTATCTGAATTAATGAGCTGTAAAGTAGATATGAACTTAAGAGCATTAACCCCTTGAGTGCCTGAAATGTAGGTATCAAAATTTCAGGCCGGGTACCTCCACACCTGCTGTGTGTGTGTTGTGTAGGGTTTATATGTCGTGATGGCCTAGTGGCTAAGACCTCGCCTCTCGTGCTTGAGGTCGTGGGTTCGAATCCGGGCATGGACAAATGTGTATTTTTCAATTAATATGAACTTTCTAAGTTAATCTTGTCTCGATGTTTTCCTTCACCGTTGTCAACAAGGACATTGTTGACAACGGTGAAGGAAAACATCGAGAGGAAACCTGGACTTATAGTGAGTTTATTATAAGATTGTACTCCTTTGGTGTAATTGCTGAAAGGCATTACAGTGAAATAAAGTTTTTTTTTTTAAATGTTTCTGTTATTACGGCATTCAAATGGTTAAGTAACTTGAGACATGAGAGGCTCTAAAAATTGGTAACATCCTCTCTACATTTTGTATGTGAATAAAATCACATTTGAAAAATCAAGTATTTAATTTTATATTCCATGACCTTTAAAAATATCATGAAAACGATTATTAATACAAATACGTTTTCATAACGAACATACGTTTTCATTACAATACTGACTCAATTGATTGTATATAAATCATCCTTTTATGAGCGTGCGTGAGTCAAGTCAAATATTTTAGTCTGGGTTCTGTATTGTGAATTGTTTCAATAATATTTGTGTAAATATTTATTTATTTATTTAATTAAGGACAACCAACAAAGCATACACCAAAAAATACATGTTGAAGCACTCATATTTTTACATTGTATAGTGTAGCCTTAATTAAAGACTGCCACGGCTTGCATTAAACAAAGGAATAGGAAATGTAGAACAGTGTTTACTACTTTTCAAATAGATTGTTGCATAAATACAGTTTACGTAAATTGTAAAGTAAAACCGACATATAAATGAAAACAAATGAATATTGCTGGTTTTGCTCGATCAATCCAAACAATTTTGTACAACGTTGCGCCAACCAACAAAAAATACAAACATACTCCAAATCTTTATATTTATGTAGGTGCAAAAGACAAAAGAAAAAATAAAAATATTCTTTTCTCCTTTTCACTCTTGAGATAATGCCCTATGCAAGTCAGACTTAACTTTATGTAAAGAGTAAGGTATATCAATATCCACACTGGGTGAGCGTGACAGGCGAATAAATTGAACCTGCAATCTGTTAATGGTGGAAAAATGACCCAGATTGGTTTTACCCTTAGCACAAAGTAACTGATATCTGGACTTACGAGCAAATTTGCAAGGCACATTTATATTTATCTGACTCAGCAACCTCGGACAATCAATGTGAGTGTTTATTATTTTGAATAGGAACAGATGATCTAGGATCATACGACGATTTTCCAAACTCATAAGTTTGAAATGTTTCAAGCGTGAGCTGTAGCTAGTTAAATTTTTGACCATATTGCAGTGATATGACAAGTGCCAAAGAAATCTTTTCTGCACTGATTCTAAACGACGTTTATGTATTTCGTAGAATGGAGTCCAAACTATGCTGCAATATTCTAAGACTGCCTCAACTAAAATTGCAATCTTTAACTCAATAGTCAGCTATTGAGTTAAAGATTGCAATTTTAGTTGAGGCACGTTTAAAATCTTTACATTTACGCAGAATGAAACCCAACATCTTAAACCCTTTAGTAGCAATTTTATCAACGAAGCTTATTGTCCATATAAACACCCAAATCACGAATTACTTCTTTCTCGACAATAATTTTGTCATTAATTTAAAATATGTGTAATAGATCCAAATAAAGAGTTAAAAGATTGGTAAGATATTAGAAACTCAGTTTTGCAGAGCCAGAATACCTATACTAGGTAGGTATTAGTCCAATAAATTTGGGAAAACTAAAATCTACAGTAAAAAAACCGGACAAGTGGGAGTCGGACTCGGGCATGAAGGGTTATGTACCATTATCCCAAAAAACGGCACAAAAATCACGTTTGATGTATGGGAACCCCACTTAAATATATATTTTAATCTGTTTTTAGTATTTGTTGTAGCGGCAACATAAATACATCAACTGTGAAAATTTCAACTGTCTAGCTATCACGATTACAGATTAGATATAGCCAGGTGGCAGACAGGCAGACAAATGGACCGCGGGGTCTTGGTAATAGGGTAAGGTCCCGTTTTGCCGTCTATTCCTTAGCAGTTTGATAAGATTTTAGCGGAGCTAAAACAAAATTACAGCTTTACAATAATTTTGACTTGAAATTTAGGAAAGCAATTTTTTTTGTTCTCTTGCCACTCACAGTTGTGCAAACAACCATTATGTTAATTATCTTAACCTGACTATAAGCAAAGCAAATGTTGATGGAAGACCATAAAAAATAATACAACCAAATAGAGAACATACTCCTTTTTTTGAAGATGGTTAAAAAGTATGCTTACTTGATCAATAGCCTGCATCGAGAAGTTGAATGTCATGAACTCGCAGATTGGTCTGAGGCCGGCAAACGCAGCACCAACAGCTATACCGGCAAAACCGCTTTCTGTGATTGGTGTGTCTATGACTCTCTTGTCTCCATATTTTTTCCATAGGCCCCTGCAATATTGTAAAAGTAAATGAATAAAGATTTAAAAACTTTTCTATTAGTATGGATGAAATAAACCAAATTAAATACTACAAAAATGCCTTTGAATCTGGGTTTTTTCACAAGATATGTCATAATTATGTGTTTCGATAGATTGTTGATTGAATCATGAAATAAAAAGTAAATATAAAATTTAAAAAACCCCCAAAAAATTTTGCTTGTTTGTTTAAAAATTATTTAGTAACTACGGATTCGACAATTTTATACAAAATCCTACAAAAGGGTCAACTAAAATGTATCTGCAGCATTATTTCCTAAGATATCACTAAAGTCTCATAGCTTTTCAAAGGATATGAATGACATTTGACAGCATTCTATGGAGACTAGGTTCTGAACAAAATCTATCAACAAACTTCTTGGTTATGTAATATTGAAGCATATTTTTGCAAAGAAAAATCTTAGAAATGCTTGCAATTTTTTGTGTTAAATTAAAATGTGAAAGAGTAAAACTTTATCATCGTTTTTTAATACAAAACTCAGGCGAACACGAACCGTTAAGGTTATGTAGTCCGTTTTTTCCTTACCTGGTCACTTTGTAGGCACCGTCGTATTGGGCCACTTCCTCGCCCAATATGAACACCTTGTCGTCTCTTTCCATCTCCTCGTCAATTGCACTGTTGATAGCATCACGCACAGTCATAGGCTTAGCGGCTAAAGCGCTAGATGTGGAGAAACTACGAGGCAACCGAGAGAGCCACCCAAAGATAACCGGCGACGATTTCAACGCCATTTTCATTTCAAAACTATATTATCACCTAATAACTTAAAAAAAACTGCACTAATTGACTACCGTAAACTGTTTTCGAGTAGTTTTGGTTGAAAATGGTGTTAGAAACGTTATTTTGATGAGACGAAGGATGAATGGAGGTCGTAATCAGTGTTGCCAGATCCGAGCTGTCAAAGTGTTTCAGACAAATCAGCTGTTATCTTAATTCTGTGACAGAAATAATTATAATATTTGAAGTTGCTATCGTGTTTCAATATTATTTGAAGTGCGTGGGAACCATCTGTTATTGTATTACGGTATAAAAAGCGAACTAAAAAGAAGAAAATCATGGTGTGCAGTCGGAGGATACATTTCGTTCTGGTCAGCCAGCCGCGAACATGTATCCTCCGACTGCACAGCGTTATTTTCTTCTTGTTTACGTCTTTTAAGTTCGCTTTTTAAGCAGTAGGGTTTTTTGTTTTTTTTTTATTAACTTTTTTTATTTATTACATTTTAGTTAGTTTTACCCCCACAGTATGGCGCCCAAAAGCCGCCATTTTTCTATTTTCCAATTTTAATGTAGCCAATGACACTCGCAGGATTAAGACGAATCGATCGACGTAAGAATCATCAAAATCGGTCAACGCGTTTGGTCTCTAGATCGCCATATACGAACAAACATACATAGAAAACTCCTTCGGCAGTCGGGTAAAAATAGAGTGAAGTTTTAATTTAATGCAAACTATTTAAGGTTATTATTCACTAAGATAATAATGATATTTATATATATTTATGTGAACACAGGAAGTGGACCTGGCAGAGCCCTGATGGTGCAACAAAAAATATGATCGTTTTCATCATGTTAACCAAGAAGAAAATGTCCAATGATGTCTCTATGTGATCGATTCGGTGAAAACCGGGAGCGATCACCGCATGGTAAGAGGCACATTGAACATTCATATTAAGCTTGAAAGGTGATGAAGACTGATGAAGTTCACGCTCCGTCCAGCACAGATCCAGATCCTAAACCCCGAAAGCTTTCAGCTCGAACTCCAGAATCATTTCGAGTGCCTAAGGAGCTCCGTGGACGAATACAGCGCTAGGTTCGTGGAAGCTATCCATACGGTCGGATCTAAGTTTTTCAAGACCCGTCGTACAGATGGAATCAAAAAGCTCTTTGATCCTACTCTGAAGCTTATGAAGGAGAGGCGTGAGATGATCCTGTCTGTTTGATGTCTTCAGATGAGGCGTGCAAATACCGGCAGCTCAATAGACAGACCTCTAAATCCTTGAAAAACACCTCCGCCGCTTTAATACCGAGCGTATTAAAGACTTGATTGAGCGAAATAAAGGCTCCAAGGAATTTTCAAGGGATCTGGCTATTGGGCAGTGCCAGCTCATGAAACCGAAGACCGACAATGGCAGGATACTATCCGCCAAACCGGAGCTTCTGAGGGAGATCGAGACATTCTATGGGCAGTTGTACTCATCAATCAGCAAGTCCGCTGCGAATCTAGCAAACAACCCAAGAGCTAGATTGATCCGACACTATACCGAAGATATCCCGGACGTCAGCCTGTACGAGGTTAGGATGGCTCTGAAACAGCTTAAAAACAACAAGGCGCCAGGTGACGACGGAATCACGGCCGAACTCCTGAAGGCGGGTGGGAATATATAATATCATACTTGAGGGCAAAACGCCATAGGCATTGTGCAGGGGTGTGATGGTACTCTTCTTCAAGAAGGGCGACAATGCCCGGCTGAAGAACTATAGGCCCATCTCACTTCTTAGCCATGTCTACAAGTTGTTTTCAAGAGTCATCACGAATCGTCTCGCGCGCAGGTTTGACGATTTCCAGCTTCCCGAACAAGCCGGATTCCGAAAAGGCAGGCAGATTATACAGAAGACCGAAGAGTATGCCTGCCTCTCAGTTTAGCGTTTGTGGATTACGAAAAAGCCTTCGATTCGATCGAGACTGCTATACTCCAGTCTCTCCAATGGTGCCAGATCGACTACCGGTACATTGAGGTGAAAAACACTTCAAGTTTGTATAAAAAAGCCACCATTTCAGTCCGTCTTCAGGATCAGACCTTGAAACCAATCCTTCTCCAGCGTAGCGTGAGACAGGGAGACGTCATTTCTCCCAAACTGTTTACTTCTGCGCTGGAGGATGTATTCAAGGTGCACGACTGGAGGGGCCTAGGCATCAACGTCCGGCTTCTTGACGTGAATATCCTACTACCGAAATATTTTAAAACGCACTGTGTCTAGTGCGTCTTTTTTATGGTTTTTGTCTTTCTTAGTGGATAGGGCGAATAGCTAAATAGCGAATAATGTACGGATCTGGCAGTACCGAACGTGTCAAATAAATAAATGTCAAATTCAAATGTATTTGTACCTGGCTACAAAGGCTTTTAAGTATTTTTTTCATAATTACATAACATACAGTACACCCACAGACTACTTAGAGATTACGTACGTATAGAGGAGTTCACCCGTATTCCGCGGTTAGGTAACTATAGTAAAACTCATTTCGCCGGTTATGATTTCAAGTCTCATGTAGTAAGGGGCGAGCCTGTTGCGATCAATCGGGCACAAATAAATATTACAAACCGCTACTGAAAAATTCCTTAAACACTTTGCCCGACCCGACAATCAAATCCAGGACATCAGGCTCAGCAGTAGAGCTTGCGACAACTAGACCAACGAGGCAGTTTATTACGATTATTTTTCATTCAGATTGTTTCCATTATGTTTTAATTAAATGAATATTTTGTATAGTGGTTTCAAACCATTGAAACCTGTATCAAAGTTACATAGGTACAATGTTCAAATGGCGAGTGCGCTTCATTTTAATTAGCTAGCCAAACCTTGCGAAGATGCTGCTAGATGTGAAGGATGTTAAAATATAGTGACAGGACCTATATATAATATAGTGAGGGATTTATTTATGATTTATGATTTACCAAACGATAAGAAAAAAAGTCTAAACCCATGATTTAAAAAAAGTTATTAAACCACCAGCGAGAGTCGACCTCGTAGCTGTTGTTACTTCAACTAGCACGCTCCAAAGCAGGTATCGCTGATGTGGCAAGACATGTTTACTAGGCTGATGAGATGAGATTGGGCGGGTCAATTAAATTCAATTTGTTAAGTTTGTAGCTCCATCGATGAACGTTTGATGATTTTGCAAATGTATGAGATGGTAACAGTCGGTTTACAATTTATGATTACTGTCATTTAACGATTGGGCGGTTCACTAAGCAGAATGCACAACGACAGATAGGCCAGAGTCACGCAGTGGGAGCCAGAAGACGGGCGACGTCGCCGCGAGAGGTCTAGGAAACGCTGGCCTGATGACTTAGAAGAACCTTGCAAAACCACACTTCACGCTTTCGGAATTCGGATGAATCACGAGTAGAAAAGCGACCAATGACAACGTACAATTTTTATTTTTGTCAAACTAAGTCAAGGCCGTCCCCTATTCAGCCTAGTCCCTAATCCTCCAAATTACGCCGCCAATTGTAACAGGACGTTTATGGACCGAGCCTTTTATGGTTATGATCAGCATCATGACATTCTCGAGTAAAAAGGTCGTTAGAAACATGGCCGATCGGTTTTAATGCATTTTTTATTGTAGGCGTATGTGGAAGTGGCTGTCCGGTAGATGGTTCTAAAATCTTGTTCGAGGATGCCAATATTGAGTTTAGTTACTTTTATTTCGTGGGCAGCTGATTCGAGCAGAAATATCTATATAGTTTTGCACGCTAAAGATGTTGGAAAGGAAAACGGGGAAGCCTTTGCTCTTCGTAAGGGACTAGCAAGGCGTGGTAAAGAACTCTCCGGGAAGGTGCCTAAGCATGCTCAATATAAAACCATCTTACCTCATTCTCAAGCATCTAACGTAGAGGTACCATTTTATCAAAGACACCACTCCACAGCAACTCACGGCTACGCTGCGCAAAAATATTGTCTTATTTTCGCTTTTTATGCAAATGCAGGCTGTTTCGTAAACTGCATCGTACGGCTACGCCATGCTTGAAAAATGTAAATAAAAAACCGTGCAGCTAATGAGCGACACCTCTTCGTTCATATCCTAATTCCTATGTAGGTATGTGGCAGTGTATGGCACACCTTATAAAGTTCTTGTCCAATTTTGAATATAAACCTTGACATTATCTTTAAAACCAAGGTCTTTAGGTCTTAACTAAACTGTTTTTATTCAGGCTTTTTATTTTTCCTTAAATTAAAGCTCTAAAAGTTTCTCAAGTAGTTCCATCCTACTTTTTCTTTTCGAGTTGCTTCTTCTGAATTTATTTTTCAGGTGCGTTTTGCCCACTGCCCCTACAACTTTTTAATTCCTTGAGTGATCCCAGAGGTTTAACTTGTATTTTTTTATTAGATATTTTGATAGGGTTGTTTCTCTAAAGGTTAATAAAGAAAGTCAACGTGAGACATCTTGTCTGTTTGTTTTGAACATACCTACAAAGTTAAAAGTCAAATCAAAGTCAAACATTTAATTCATCTAGGACATTATGCGGCATTATTGATCGTCAACAATTAAAATTTACAAGTAATACCTAATAATTGATTCTACCGTCGCGTCTATTCGGATATTTAGCTTGTTATGGAGAAGAATGGACACGAAACTCCATAACTACTTACTCTTTAAAAAAATAAGTGGTTTACAATAATTACATAAGTACAAACATTAATAAATTCATATATGTGAGCACGATGCACCCATAATAGCACTACATACTATACTACGTATAAAGTATTAAAAGCATTAACAGGTAAATTCATTAATTTGATCAATAGGAATACGGTTCTCACATACTTACAAATATTGAAAACATAGGTAAAATACCTTATTCAACAACAACGGGACAGTGTGTGAGTCAATTTCATAAAAATACATAAATACTTAAACACGCGCTTTTTTCATATGGCAGAAACCAAATTCAGGAAAGCACCTCTACGGTCCTTACATACTATTCCTTTTAACAAACAACTATGACGAAATGGAAGAAGGCAGGGAGACACCAACATACATACATACACTACGCATGCATACATAACACACCCGACACAGAAAAGACATTCCAAAACCCGAAATTGTACTACTTAAGTTAAATTAATTATTTTATCTACTTCGGTTTCGTTATATTCGAATTACAAAATTGACAGCGGTTTCATTATGATACCCATAACGACATAGGGTTGCATTATGCGAATCGTCATAAATTCTAAAACACAAGCAAAGACATTCTGAACATACAGCCAGGTACCTATAATATTACTTCGAAATCGAGACAATGTAAATGATGTTTTTAAAAATGGAACAATTTTAGAACAAAGGTATCGTATACTATTTGGCTTTTGGCGGCACCTAATGAAGACTAAATATTTTTTTTTAATAAAAAGTGGACGCGGGAAAAAAAATCTGAGTGAAATTTTATTCCAAATTTTATTAAAAATGTTTTCAACATCAAGTGATATTGAAAATACACCACCAGATATAACAAATAGAGCAGTTGCGGCTACAAATAATTTACTACCAGAAAAATCAAGACATGTATATGAGAAATGAAATACTTAAACACACTGCCTGAAATACTTATTTGTCTATATCTGTGTTTTATTCCTTCCTTCGTAGATAAAATCTTGTATGCAACAGTACGTTATTGGTCTTTTAATAACTCGTGCCCACCTATTTCGGTACGCGCTACGCTTGTACCGAAAAATGGTTCTCGTATTAAAAGACCGTCCATAACGTAACAGGTGCATAATTTTTTCTTTTTTTAATTCGCGTTACTAATTTGTCTACTATATCATCGCTAATGTAATGAACGGTTTATGGCCCCTGTAATACAAGAATTTCCTAGTATGGGATTCATTGATCGTGTATTTTGTACCACACCAATTATATCCTACGTTAAGTTCCACCTGTAATTTTTATTACTTACCTACTTTGCTTCGTTTACTTTCATACATCTAATATAGTCATACCTACACTCTCGCCACCGCTGGTTCTGGCTATTGTATTTGAATAAAAATTCCTTTTACTCTCCCATAATAACGCAGCCATAACAAAAGCCAGTTGGCTAATTACTACAGCATCTGGGGCCCTTTTCACCCCATCTTTATTCCCTTCCTTTTCCACACATCATTAATTATCCCCATAGGATTCTCAAACAGGCCTGTCGTTAATAAACTAATATGTGTGCAGGCTTGGGTCGACCGCCCTGGGCTGCGGACGGTAGAAATCGGTTCCTTTGAAAGCGATAAGCGGAGATCATGGGTTTTGGCCTTTCAGGCTTATCATAGCCACATCTTTAGCCTAATGAATTAATGGCCCTTTTCGATTTATGGTAGTTTGACGGTGATAATACGATTGGCCTGCCACATTTATTGATGGCGGATGAATCGATCTTTGTATTGAACAATAAACTATTGTAAGTTTTCTCAGGACGTGTAGTTAGTTGTGGTAGGTGTTAACCAGGTTTAAATTAATTGAACATTATGTAAAATAACGTAATGCCTGTATTTCCCGATGGGCCAGTTGTGTTGCCATCTACCGGGCTCGAGTCCAGGCATCAGGCTGATTTTTAAAATTGCCAGCATAAATAATAATATTAATTGACATGTTCAAGAGCAAACCAGGCCTGTTGCTCAAGAACATCTGAATGCCATAACCCTAATGGAACGTTGTCCTCATGAGCACTCTCATTTTCTTAGGTATAAACTATTAGCAACTAGCAGCTAATTCAGATTCTAACTCCAGATATAGGTCACCTGCTGCCCGCTGACATACGGACACGTCCCAAAATGCGGCCAAAAACAGAGTGCCATTAAATCTTTACAGTTGCACGCGGCCTTGGCCTACTTACCCCTGGCCTGGCAACCGTAACTCTTTACCGGAAAACCGTATCTTACACGTAACATACCGGTTTATGTCCAAGAAGGAGGAATCCTTTTGAAACTTGCAAGGAGCTCAGGATTGAGCACTTAGGTATAACAGTTAATGGTTAAGTGATGGTTGAAGTAATGGTCTTTTTATTTACTTCGATAAATGACTAGGCTGTTCACTTAACGTATGTAGGTGAAGTCTCAATTAGTTATTTCTTGAGAAGATAACTTTTTTTTATTATATATGGGTTCGCGCTTGACCACTATCTAACTATCATAAGATTAATTTCTTCTCGTTACATCAAATCTCAAAAACCATGACGCCTGTTTATATTCCCCGAAGGATAAGCCAGAGACGCACCTATTATAGTGCCCACATTTTGCCAGTTATATTTAAAGTCCCATGTATTGAGGGGCGAACCTGATGCAAAACATGGCTGACATGTCAGTGCTGCAAATTTTAAAAAGAAAGTTTTCACGGAGTTAGCTTTAAAAAAACAACAAAAGTTATTACTGTAGGTAATTATTATGTCCTTAATATTAAGCTAGTAATAATTAGAAAAAACAAAACCGGCCAAGTGTGAGTCGGACTCGCACACGAAGGGTTCAGTACCATTATCGCAAAAGACGGCAAAAAAATCACGTTTGTTGTACGGAGCCCCAATTAAATATTTATTCTGTTTTTAGTATTTGTTGTTATAGTGGCAACAGAAATATATCATCTGTGAAAATTTCAACTGTCTAGCTATCACGGTTCATGAGATACAGTCTGATGACAGACGGACAGTGGAGTCTTAGTATAAGGGCCCCGTTTTTACCCTTTGGGTACGGAACCCTAAAACTAAGTTATCATCGAACGCTCCAGATCTCAATCTACCGTACGTTACAGTTAAGCTATTCTCTAGCAACAACCCCCAAAACTCCAGCTCTAATTAATAGACCCTCGACTAACATATTAAATAACTTTCCAACACTGAATTATCCTCACTCACCTTTAGAACAAAGGTTCTAAAGTCCCATTGAAACTAGCCTCCTTACTCCTGGAGTCCTGGACAACCTTGAAACTTATAAGCCTTTTGTAACCGGGTCAAGTGTTGCTGCTGTCTAAAAAGTGGACCGTTTACTGCTTAATTTTGTGCTAAATCTGTAAATGTCCTTGTATTTGCATCGAATCGTTTAGAGGCGTGTGGTAGTGGACTTGTGGGGTAAAAATTTACTTAGGAATTTGTAGGTACGGTTATTTATGTACGAATTAATAATAAACAGTTAAGATATATAAAAAAAACTATTTTACAAAATTTACAACTGACTTCCAAACAAAAACACTACAAAGTAAAAAATATCTTTAATTTCGGAAGTCGGTGTCAAAAAACGAAGAAAAGAAAACAGGAACACCGACTTCCGAAATTGAAGATATTTTTTACTTTGTAGTGTTTTTGTTTGGAAGTCGGTTGTAATTTTTTATAATATATAGTTGATATGTATGTATTTTTATATTCTATATATATTAAGTTAAGATGTAATTTATAAAATATATGATTAGTTAAGTTATTTTTGTCTATTTTAAGTTGCCTTATTCTTTCTTTTTTGCCTTAAATATTTATTTTATTCTGTTTATAGTATTTGTTGTTATAGCGGCAACAGAAATACATCATCTGTGATAATTTCAACTTTCTAGCTATCACGGTTCATGAGATACAGCCTAGTTCTCAACAATCATTGCACGCCTCTCGAGTTTTAAATTATCATCCAACTTTGATATCGCAGGTCTGCTGGAAGAAATGTCTAATGATATAAGCAGTACCTTTGTGCTGTTCAATCTCTATTCTATCTTTTTCTGTAAAGTGTTTTTGTGTCTAGGTACATAAATAAAAAAATAAAAAATACAAACACATAACTAAAAAATAAAAAAAACTTAAAAATAAAAATATACTACCGACTTCCAAATAAAAGCACTACAAAGTGAAAAAGTTAACTCAAACAATCAAGAAATCCGACTGGCCGTAAACAAGAAGAAAATCATGCTGTACTCGTACGTGCATTCGGAGGATACATATTCGCCAGCTGGCTGACCAAAACCAGATGTATCCTCCGACTGCACAGCATGATTTCCTTCTTGTTTATGTCTTTTTAGTTCGCTTTTTAAGCAGTCGGGTTTTTTGATCTTTTTAATTAACTTTTTTTATTTACAACTTTTTAGTAGTACATTTAAACATATAAGTTTTATGAAATCTCCTCTTAAAACCCTTAATTTTAATACCCCACACGATGGGTTTGGAAGGAACAATTTTTTTTTTCTTTTCCAATTTTAATGTAGCCAGTGACACTCGCAGGGTTAAGAAGATCGATTGACGTAAGAATCATCAAAATCGGTCAACGCGTTTGGTCTCTAGAACGCCACATAGGAACAAACATACGTACATACATACATACATAGACTGATAAACTAAGCGATCCATATTTATGATCCACACAGCCGAACTGTGAAGCTCTCTGCCAGCAACTGTGTTCCACGTTGACCACCTTTGACCGTCAGGCCCAAAGGCAGGCAGCAAAGGTGAACAGGCATATTCTATACTCGCTCGCTCCATCGTAGATCGGATCCATGGCGCCATCAGGAGCGATCGAAAGCGGGCTCATCAGAAAAATATTAAATATTTATTTTCTGATCCAAATTGTGCAAAACTGCGTGCGGAACTTTTGTACTTATTTATAAAAAAATAAAAAAACTTTTTGCAAAAAAATACTACCGACTTCCAAATACAAAACTACAAAGTGAAAAATAACTAATTTTTTTGAAGTCGGTGTCTTTCGTAGGTACCATTTTTTTGCGTTATGGACACCGACTTCAAAAAATTAAGTTATTTTTCACTTTGTAGTTTTGTATTTGGAAGTCGGTAGTATTTTTTTGCAAAAAGTTTTTTTATTTTTCACTTTTTAGTTGTACGTACCTAATAGGCAAGTTAGTAAGGGTTTCGCCAGAATAGATTTCATGAAACTTGAACATAACCGGTGAAATGAGAGGTCTGCTTACCCCTTAAGAGCGAACTGGCGTTATGTTATGTTATGAAATGGTATAAACAACAAACAGACATGCGATTGCAGCAATCCCGAGAGATTTGCCGTTATTTATTGAAGAGTTCTGTTGTATATCTCCGAAGCTCTTCACCAAAAAAAAAAAAAAAAACAAACTTGAAGTCGAACATAGAACCTCCTCCTTTTTGGGAAGTCGGTTGTGGTGATGAACCTTCTCGTGGTTGCCGCCCCGTTATTGGTCTAATTCCATATGAAAAAGACGCAACAGAAATCACCAGGCGACTTATCACAGGGGTGGCGAGGTCATGCCCCTGGGTGTCCACCATCGAACAAGATCAGATGATGGATAGCAATGACCTCCTGCGTGTTTTTGCCGTGCGCGGGGACCCGTACGGGGGGATGAAGGGATCCTGGTGGTTGAGTGGAGCAGGCTGCACACAACACACCACTTTGGCCTGGATTTCCTCTCAAACGGGAGGTCGTGGGGTAGCTACCCACGATCAATCGGCTGAGGCATCCCATAAGCGGGATGTCAACCGAGGATCGGTTTAGTGGGGGGGGGGGGGCAGCCGGCGTGGCGTGGGGTTTCGGGATGAGTTGCGGCATAGTCTCGTGCCGTATACAGTCCCGTGATCTTCCGTCGCGTGCAGGTTCGTCTACTTTTCACTAAGCTGGTCCTATACCGAAGGAGTAGCTCTGGCGTCGCTTGTTGAACGAGCGGCGTCCCCGACTGAGGGCTCCGTGGCGGGTGGAGAGCTCCAACGGTGAATTATTTGATACCATACTCATGGATAAAGAGACCAAAACAATTAACAAAAAACAAAGCTGCGTCCCGCTCGTCGGATGCGCTTACACAAAAGACACCAAGGGCTGCGTCTTCAGATGCGCCTTTTACGACTAACCCAAGGGTTGCGTCTCAGGATGCGCCTAAGCAACAACCGCCTAAGACTGCGTCCTCAGATGCACCCAACACACATAAACGCTCGGCTGCGCCCAAGGATGCGATGAGGAAGGCAACCGCAAGGGATGCACCACAACAGGCTGCGTCCCAAACGATCCCAACCTCATCTGCGTCTATGGATGCGCCCCCTAACACTACCCTGACCGAAAAGCCAAGGACAGTTCTCGCTCACGGCGACTCGAAGAGCACTGCAAAAGTAGATGCGCCCAAAACACGGGTTGCGTTAGCGGCTGCGGTCTCCGAGAGGGACCCGACGAAGCTGGCCGAAGGCCATATGGCAGGTTCATCTAACGCCAATAAATGGCAAACAGCAACCAACAAAAAGACGGTGATGTCTGCTACGGCTGACACACCAATAGGCGAGGCTGCCACCGGCGCTAAGCGCAAACGCAGCACGAGGCCTAGAGGGCGCAAAAAACAGCAAAAATACAACACCGAACCACCGGCTAGGGCGCAGAAGCGTTCGCGTCCCGAGGATTCCGTCACACCAACTGGGGTAAGCAAGAAGAGCAAACCCGCTCGCTCCCATATGGTTGATGGAACCCTGGTGAGCTACGCCGAAGCGGCCGCGTCGTTCAGGAACAACGAGCTGTGTGTCGCCGTCATGACCGAGCCCTTCTTGGACATGACGCAGGAGCAAGCGGAGGGGATCCAACAAACTATTGAGGACCAGCTCCGGGCTCTGCTGAAGGCAGTTCCTGAACCAGCCACCCCAACCCAAAATACCGCGATCCACTTTAGAGGTCGGGCCCACTACGCCGAAGGCGTCCTCAAAACATGGTGCGAGGACGACTTCACACTGGCCTGGCTCAAGGGGGTCATAAATAACACACCGTCCCCGTTACCGGAGACCAGACTCACCGTTCGGCCCCAGGCCGACATACCCAAGAAGGCATTGTGCATGCTGTATGTCCCCGAGAACAGCGAGGACACTTCAGACCTTCTCGGGATGTTGGCGAGGCAGAACCCCAATCTAAAAATTAACACCTGGACTCTAACACACGCAAGGGTCAGTCAGGAGCCACCGTGCACCTGTCTCTACTTTCGTGTGCCGGAGTCCATGGTTAAAACCATTAAAGACCAGCAGAGGCGAGTATACTACCTTATGGGTAGTATATACATCCGGTTCCTGAAGGAAGGTGGAACCAAGGAGGATGCCGCTGCGCCTTCAACCTCAACGACCTCGACTGCGCCTGGAGTGGAGCTTGATCCGCCGCTGCCTGGGCGTTCCCCGTCGCCTCCCGCGACGGGGACCGCTGGGGAGGCGGTGGAGCTGGCGACTTCCATGGCAGCGCTTGAGGTCGATTCAACTGAGGGATCAACACAGGATCCACCCTCGCCCGGACTAACTTCGGACGAGGACTGCTTTCCGCCGGAGGGGAGAAGTAGGGACGAGGACAGCGATCCCTGCTCCTCTCCTTTGCGGGAGGACTAAGATCCTGCAGACCAACCTCCAGCACAGTCAAACTGCGTCGGCTACTTTACGCAGAGTGCTGGAGAACCAACAAGAGAAGACCATCGCCCTCATCCAAGAGCCGTGGATTAGAAGTGGCAAAATATGCGGTCTTGCTAACATCGGAGGTAAGTTGCTGCTAGACACCTCCGTAATTAATCCGCGTACCTGCATATTGGTCCCAAAACATGTACCTAACCTTTTAATTAACGAATTCTGTTCATGGGACCTGACAGCAACCAGGCTTTTCAGAACCGAACAAGAACGCCCAGACATTGTACTAGCCTCGCGTGGCATACCTGCCAGGCGACGCGGATGTGCCTCTACCAGAGCTCGCCTTGCTGGTGGAGTACTGTGAAAGGGAGAAACTAGAACTAATCATCGGCACAGATTCCAACGCGCATCACACGCTCTGGGGTAATGTCAAAACCAACAACCGAGGTGAGGAAATGCTTGACTTTATTCTTAGCAATAACCTTGTACTACTTAACAAGGGTTCCGAACCCACCTTCATAAACGCAAGATCGCAAATAATAATAGACCTAACTTTAGCAACTTTAGGTGTATCCAACTCCATTCAGGACTGGCATGTGTCCAATGAGATATCATGCTCAGACCATAGATGGATTCGTTTTACAATTAACTTCAACTTAACCACACCACAGCCAAGAAGAGGTCCTCGCAACACAGACCAATCGAAGTTCGTCAGACTTATAGGTACTGAACTGGGTAGGTTATCCTCTCTTCCGGCTGAAATAACGATAAACAATTTAGACGAACACGTAAACAAAATCACTTCCATCCTATTATCGAGCTATGAACAGTCGTGTCCCCTCACCTTACCCAGGAGAGGGATCAGGCAGTCCTGGTGGAGTCCTGAACTGGAGAGACACCGACACAAACTGAGAAGGCTATTCAATAGAGCTAAGAACACACGGTCGCCAGTAGACTGGGACCGTTACATAACAAACCGCAAAACATATAAAAAACTAATTCGCCTCCGAGGTAAAACAAGTTGGAGGCGTTTTTGTACTAACATTGAAAACAACAACCAGGCAAATAGGGTCAAAACTTGTCTTGCTCAAGAGGCAGACCTGTCTATAGGATGCCTAAGAAAACCAGATAACACTTACACAACAAACGACGCAGAAACTAGCGAACTACTCCTAACTACCCACTTCCCGGGCTGCCAGATTGCCACCCAGCAAAGCTGGGAACCGTACAGGGAAAGGGCTACGAGCAGCTTAGACTGGGAGGTGGCGTTAGAAGTTATCGACAAAGATAAAATAACATGGGCAATCAACACCTTCCTGCCTTTCAAAGCAGCGGGGATGGACGGTATCTTTCCAGCTCTGCTCAGATGGAGCGGTGCTCTGCTAGCTGATTACCTTGTTAAGGTCTTTCGGGCTTGTCTGGCTCACCGATATGTCCCCTTGAAATGGCGCGAAGTAAAAATAATATTTATTCCGAAACCAGGTAGGGGCGACTACACCCAGCCCAAATCTTTTAGACCCATAAGCCTCTCCTCTTTCTTTCTAAAGACACTGGAGAGGCTGGGGGACAGGAAGATAAGAAACCAGATTTCGATTCAAAAACCTCTGCCCCCGAACCAACATGCCTACTGTGCAGGCAAATCAACTGAATCAGCGCTCCACAGCGTAGTCTCACGCGTAGGCAATGCTCTCAAAAACAAAAATCCAACCCTAGGTGCCTTCATTGATATCGAAGGTGCATTCGACAAAACTAACTTCACCAGCATCGGTCAGGCACTCAACACGCACGGTGTTGCGCCGACGCTCGTAGAATGGATTAACAACATGCTAAAAAACCGTGCTATTCAATTTACTGTGAACACTACCACACGAGGAATCGTGAGCAGGGGCTGCCCACAAGGTGGGGTGCTGTCACCACTTCTGTGGAATTTAGTCGTAAATGAGCTCATTGCAGAGCTCAACGCCAGCAGTCTTTACTCGGTAGGATACGCAGATGACATAGCAATTCTAATCTCGGGGCAATTTGAATCTTATGTGATCTCATGAGAAAGGCCTTCAAAATAATCGAGAGCTGGTGTACAAAACACGAACTGTCGGTTAACCCCGTAAAGACGGAACTAATAATGTTCACTAACAAACGAAATCTTGGACCGCATAGGCTTCCAAAACTTTTCAACACAGAATTAACACTTAAAGAGGAGGTCAAGTACTTGGGGGTAATTCTTGATAGCAAATTGCTCTGGAACAAGCATCTTGACTACAAACTCAACAAATGCACAATCGCACTCTATCAGTGTAAAAAAATGTTAGGAAAAACATGGGGGCTGTCTCCAAGGATTACTCTCTGGCTATACACAGCGGTAATCAGGCCAATGTTGGCTTATGGTGCTCTGGTTTGGTGGACTAGGACAGAACTCTCGACCACCATCACCCGACTCCAACGGTTCCAGCGACAGGCCTGATCAGCTATCACCGGCTGCATGAGAACCACCCCAACAGCAGCCATGGAGATAGCCCTACATATAACTCCCCTGGACCTGTACATACAGCAAGAAGCGGTGCTAGCTGCTATCAGGCTAATGCATCTAGGCATATGGGGTAAAAACCACACAAGCCCACACGCTAAAATCCTGGACCGGGCGAATGAGTATCAACCTCTCATCGCCGCTCCGTGTGATAGAATACAAAAACAACCTATGTTCAACAAAAACTATAACATACAAACAATAGAGGAAGAAAGGGATCAGTCAGGAGCTAATGAAGTGCGAATCTACACAGATGGCTCAAAAACTAATAGCGGCTCAGGTGCTGGCGTTCACTCCCTTGACCTCAACATTAACTTTCACATACCGTTAGGCACACATAGTTCAATTTTCCAATGTGAATGTGTCGCCTTAACACAAGCCGCAAAAACCGTAAAGCGTTTAGGTATCCAGAACTACGGAATCAGATTCCTATCTGATAGTCTGGCTGTGCTCAAAGCTTTAGAAAACAAACTAACCAACAACAAACTAATCTTTGAATGCCACCTCGCCCTGGAGAGTATATCAAAATCCAATCGAATCACCCTCCAGTGGATCAAGGGGCACAGTGGATCCCTAGGCAATGATGCCGCAGATGAACTTGCGAAAAGGGGCTCCGAGATGTTGGTGCTAGGCCCGTACCCACTTATCCCCTTGTCTTTCTCGCAATTTCGTGCGTGGATTCGTCAAAGATCAACAGAATTGCACAATAACAGATGGTCACGGGCTACAGACTGTAGACAGTCAAAAATGGCTGTGCCGATAGTAAACCCGCGTCTCACCAAGAAACTCCTCAGCCTGAGTAGAAATAACCTCAAAATAATTATAGGGACATTAACGGGCCACACCCTTCTTAACAAACATTTATTCAACATAGGCGCCACGGACAGACCACTTTGCAGGGGCTGTTTTAACGCCGAAGAATCAGCCGCCCACGTAATCCTGGAATGCGAGGCCGTGGCTTCTCAACGCGAAGAAACCCTCGGAACAGTGAGGTCGCTCCGTGAAGCCTGTGAAGCTCCCAGGAAGCTTCTGTGCTTTTGGGCGGAGTTGGGCTGGCTATGTTAGCCAGTACCCCCACGTACAACGGACCAAATGGGAGTCTAAGTGCGGAAAAGGGAGTCCCTACTACTACTACTACTACTACCATTTCATAACATAACATCACGCCAGTACGCTCTTAAGGGGTACGCAGATCTCTCATTTCACCGGTTATGTTCAAGTTTCATGAAATCTATTCTGGCGTTATAGGTAGCTTACTAACTTGCCTATTAGGTAGGTACAACTAAAAAGTGAAAATAAAAAGTTTATTTTTTGTATACAGAATTTGCTAAGCAAGTCTCAGACCAACAAAAAAAGATAGACGGCGCATCGCGAACATCATAAGTGAAGCCACAAAACTATGCTCCTCCAAGTAAATATACACTCTCACGCACACACCTACAGTAAAACTATGCTCATCGATCTTAGTACGTCACGAGTCGTCGTCTAGTTAACATATATTTAAAAAAATAGAATTATGCCTTCCTGTGTAGTAAAAATTTGTAAAAACAATAGCAAAGCACATAAAAAGTCTCACGGAACCATTTTTCATTTGAAAGTGCTTGAAATAACATCGTTTATTTATTAAATATACTATGCATTTTATGTTACTTGGAACAAAAAACCTCAACGAACGAAAGCAGTGACATAAAGTGCGAGAGTTGCCATAATTTGATTAAAAAAATCTCCATACGATTAAACATATTTAAATATGATTTCTTACTTCGAGTTATTTTGAATTTAATAAATTTGATTGAAAATATAATTAGGTACCTATATTATTTCAAAACAATTTTATATAATGACTCATACCCATGACGATGTTATGAATAACGCTTCAGCAACCTTATCAATCTATATTATATATTATTATATTATATCTATATATATAAAAGAAGAAACTGACTGACTGACTGATCGATCAACGCACAGCCTAAACCGCTAGGCCTAGAAGAATGAAATTTGGCAGAAAGGTTTCTCATGTCGCGTAAGTGAGCACTAAGAAAGGATTTTTGGAAATTCCACCCCAAAGGGGGTAAAAAGGGGGTTGAAAGTTTGTATGTAATTTCCACAGTTTGTAAGTTGGGCACGTGAAATTTTAGATTTACGCTCTTGGTTGATAAAAAGAATTTATGTATTTATTAGTTTTTGGATATTCGACCCCTAAGGGGAGAACAAGGGGGTTGAAAGTTTGTATGAAGTTTTTACAGTTTGCAAATTGGACACATGAAATTTTACATTACGCTCTTGGTTGATAAAACTAATTAACGTTGTTTTTGGTTTTTCTAAATTCCAACCCTAAGGGGGTAAAAAGGGGGTTGAAAATTTGTTTGTAATTTCTACAGTTTGTAAGAAGAACACTTGAAATTTAAGATTTACGCTCTTGGTTGATAAAAAGAATTAATTCATATATTGGTTTTTGGAAATTCGACCCGTAAGGGGGTAAAAAGGGGGTATAAAGTTTGTATAAAATTTTTACAGTTTGTAAGTTGGACACGTGAAATTTTAGATTTACGCTTTGGGTTCGTAAAAAGAATTAATATATTTGTTGGTTTATGGAAATTCGACCCCTAAGGGGGTAAAAAGGGGGTAAAAAGGGGGTAAAAAGGAGGTTGAAAGTTTGTATGAAGTTTTTTTGCAGATCTTGGTTTAAAAATCTTGAAATTTTGCACAAATACTAACCATAATAAATAATGTGGGTTGCTATTAGTTACTCGTTTTTCGGAACTATCCCCAAAATACTATTTAGGGGGTGATCAAGATTTTTGAAGTTTTTTATTAAACATAGCTTCTTTTAATGATGTAGGTGAGCACTAAGGAGGGAGTTTTGGAAATTCAACCTTTAAAGAGACATTTAATTGTGTAGATATTACTGACCTCCATCTAAAAACACTACAAAGGGAAAAATAAATTTATTTTTCGAAGTTGGTGTCTTTGGTAGGTACCAATTTTTTTCGTTATGGACACCGACTTCGAAAAAGAAAGTTATTTTTCACTTTGTAGTGTGTTTAGTTGGATGTCGGTAGTATTTTTTTGAAAAATAGATATTTTGTTTTCACTTTTTAGGTGGACCTAATAGGCAATTTGCCTTTAGTAAGGTACTTAATTATTTTTTGTGTATGTTCACCGATATCTCCGTCAACAAACACTGGACAAACGGTCCAGTTCGGTAGTTCCAAATCGAGGAAGAGGTCATCTTAGTGCCGTAAGATTCTTCAAAAAACCGTTGACACACCTAAAACACCTTATGGGGGTAATTCTGAAAAACTAATGATGGCAATTTATTATTGCCCAAGGAATAAGATTTTTAACAGACTTTCCAAAAAGGAGGAGGTTCTATGTTCTCTAAATCCTAACTTAAACCCTAGATATCTACGATATCCCATTTATTATTGATTTAACAATAGCTTATTTTTGATCACCTTCACTAACTGCACATAATTTAGTTGAATAAAATACAAAATCATGTGAACGAAGTCGCGGGCGGAGTGCTAGTAACCTATAATCAAATTTCTATGAGCATGGTTACAGGAAGAAGCTGTATTTCACTTTCTTCCGATCCCAAGACACTGTGACAGGCAGGGCTAACTTACTCCTAAACATATACCCCATAGTAGAACTAAATATGATAATTTTAACTCATACACACTACACTCCCTCGCCCATTAGCGCACTCTCACCTATACTACATCACACAAATACGCGCACGTTTTTTCTCTGTATAACGTTCGTTCACTTATAGTTTGCTTTTTCTATTATTTAAAACTTATCTATTTATATTTGTATTTTTTTGCATTCAGTTTAAAATTAATGGATATTGCTAAGCGGAAGAATGACGTCTCCTAACACAAGCAAGTCTTGCATAAAAGGTGATCTCCAAATCATAAGTATGTAAAGCCACTTTCTAATTGTTTTTTTAAATTATTTTTTCGATGATACAAAAAAATCATTTTGTTCGGCATAGAAGTTCTTCTAAACAATTGAGGTACAATACCTATATAATATTATCATACCCACACAATAATATTATAACCCATTTTATGGGGAAAAAACTTGACAAATGGCAATCCTTCCAAACACAAATGGATAAAAATGTGGCTTCACTTTTGATGTTCGCGGCGCGCCGTCTATCTTTTTTTGTTGGTCTGAGAAGCAAGTGCGAAATTTTCATGAATAAGGATGAAAATCTCTCTTATAAGTATCCTTTTAAGAAAATCGTTTATGAATTTACTGCAATCAATCCCTATCTTCATAGATATGACGGATATTTCCAAATGAGTTCTTGAAGAAACCATCTCCAATGCATATATGTCGAATGTCGAGTAAAGACAGTGTTCTCGAGGGAAATACGAGTATGTGTAGTTAATGTAGCTTTTCTGGCGATCTTAGTGAATTTCTCACAGTTTTTAAGAACGTTGATCTTTGAAAGATGTTCAGGGATTAGGGATTTAACCTACAATAATATGCAGTTGTTTCTTTGTTTCAGTTAATTGTAAATTGAAGACTTGTCTTTGGATATTTGAATTTCTACTTGGGTGGGTATTTGCTGAGTTAAAAAATATTATTTTAATTTATTTGGATGTCTGCGTATAGCGGGATGTGCTCAATACCTACGGACAGAAATAGTCCACACTTTTCCAAAACCGGGAAGAATAAAAAGTAGACTTTGCCCTGGGTGTGTGACAACACAGATTAAAAATAATAACAAATCATTAAATGAAACGCCTTTTGTTTTTAAACGTTACATTTGGTTTGAAATGGGACACATGGCGATCATGAAATTGCTAGTCATGGCTGCAAGACGCACAGAACCGATCGGTGCAGCGACGTTTTGGTGTGGCGACGCTTTGACGGCAGGCTTGTCTCCACAGGATGTCCAGCAAACGTCATTCAACTGAAATATATGAAAATACTGCTAACTAAACGTTCGATCAAACTATCGACTAGGTACTGGTTAAGTACTTAATAATCCATTCAGCTAAATTACCCTTCAAAAGTCCTTTTAAAGGGATATCTTCAGTAGACTAGCTCGCCGTCAGCTAAGTGATGGATTCATTCCACAGAGGTTTTACGGTCAATAGCTCTCCACAGCCCTATTTACGTATGTGCATAGTTCAGTAGGGTAGCCTAAATAATTACCACTAATATATTAATCGTTTCGGGGAAGAACACTGACCTAATATTCTTTGCCTGGCGTGTTTTTGTGGAGTTTCTCGGGAAGAACATTGTTATTATCTAGTTTTAAGTATTTTGATATCATTTCATATCTAGGTAAGTTTTAGTTAGTATTTTAGTTCGTAGCTTATATCCGAATCAGTAGCACGTCTCATTATAGAGTATTGGTAATTAATCAATTATTTTTATTTTTAAAGAGCTTTTATGGCGCTCCCAATCCGGACTAGGTATACTTTCTTGTGAAAACGAAGCAGTTATTTATTTATTTATTTATTAGATGGAAAACCAACAGCTATACATAAAATGAATACACAAGTTGAGTATGTTACATTAAGCCAATTACAGGTTCTCACGGCTAGAGATATAATAACTTTAAAGAGATCTTAGGGATCACTAGCAGCAGGCACAACAATCAGAAAAATTAAATCACTAACACTAAAGGACAATATTGCACACTATCCACCTTTGACAAAGTCAAGGTTAAGCTGCTTACGCACTGACAAGCTTTTAGTGGTAAACACATCAAACGAGAACTCCTTACACAATAAGTTAAGATCCTTACTCGCTTATGTGCCCTTTGATATAATAATGCAAAGTTCTGATGGTAGAAATATATTCAAAGTCAAATTCATTTATTGGCAAGAGATAAACTAACCAATTATACATCGGTACTTACAATAACAATGAGGTTTCCATTTATCCAGGTAATTCTTTCATTTCCTGGTGTAGGGTTTGTCTGTGTTTAACACTATAACCAGAAGACTATCCAGACTATTATGACTGCTGTGGTTATTTGCATGATTGGCGCAGCATTCTTATATTTTGGCTTCTATAAAAGGCATACAAGAAGTGCTATCGCCTAAAAGGAGGCTTCAATCTCAAATTTGTTGTACTTACATGGAAAATAAAAAATGTATTTTATTTTTTTATACTCGCTGGATGCACCAGGAGATCAACCCTACACTGGTCTTAAATTAAATGTCTCAATGGTCAGCCAACACAGTTTGCCAAGTCTTCAATACTCGGCGCCTTAGCACTTTCACAATGGGCACAGAAAACAAAAATCATCTACTACAAGCTACTTACAAGTTGATTGCTTCAGGAATTCCTCTAGTATTCGTAAAATTACACTTATCGTTATTGTTATTCTCTCCAACCAGCGTTATATCCGCAGAATAACCTCAATTGCTAATTCAATCTGCTTCAGTCCAGCATATTCACCGGTTTGGGGTTAATCGGTAAGGGCCTTTTAGGAATGATATTGTCTGACACCAAACCAAAACTGATTTAGAAGTCACATTAGGTTTTTTGAGAGCAAAGAGAATGTTTGCTTAATGGCTATAAAACGTTGTATGGTTGTTAGTATTTGCGATGTTGAAATTTGCATATCCTCATAACATTATCTTTAGAGAGACCTATCATTGTAGGCTTATTCTAGGTACTTGAGGCTTAGCACGCATTGCGGTTTTTAGCCGCGTGGAATTTATTCGCGCGAATTTTTATCCGTGTACCGAATCATAACTACGCACTGCAGATAAAAAACCGCGCGATTTTTGTCTCTTTCTACCTGTTCATAGAGCTCCTCATCCGCGCCGGGGTGAAGTGCATTCTGTGGCAAAACACATGTTGCGGATTTGTAACCGCGAGGTTTTTTTACCGCAATTCCATATATAACAGAATTTGCGGTTTTTATCCGCACGACTAACAACCGCAATGCGTGCTAAGCCTGACGTATGAAAAACGCTTCATAGCAGTATTTGACAAAACACTGTGTAGCTAGTTCATAGACTTTGTTCCTAGTAATGCACAGAGTAAGGTGTCGTGCGATGTCATAGGCTGCTACGCAAATGCGTAGCTGGCAAACAAATAAGTATACCTACCGTTAATGAGGCTAATTTCTCCATTTACAATGTACATCCCGCACCCAGCGTAGAACTGTATGGCCGACGCGACCTAATGGACCTATGGACCGTCTATAGTAAGTGTGTTGCTGAAATTATAAAAACAAAAACCCGACTGCTAAAAAACAAATTAGTTTTTTGAGACTTTTTAGTTTTATTAATCAACGAGTTCTCCAAGTAAGTTATGTGGCAAAAGACTATTTATTTTGCTATCAAAGTTACGCTTATCTTGAAATTATGCCTAAATGGTAACAAAAAAGTTTTACGATATATATATTTTTGGAATGTTCTATTTAATAGCTTTCATGTGATACCCATATTGTTACGATAACGAAAAATAATTGTATCGACCTCTTTTTTTGGATTCACCCCCCCTGGGTGGGAGGCGCCGTATTAAAAAAAAATATATAACCTATGTCACTCCCACAATTGACACGAATCCAAAGAATGTGACATTTTCATCTGACGAATTGACACAATCCGTCAGATGAAAATGTCACAGTAGAAAAATATTGCAAGAATTACAAATTATCAATATAATTTAGTGGTATTCTGCTAAACAGAACCACATATTTTTTAAGTCTATTTACAATTCATTACACTATACAAACCATACCTTCATATCTGTTGATATTTTATCAACTTCTGTAATTAATTTTTATGTTTTCTTTCATACTGTTTGTACCTGAAAAGCATACTTTTAATTATATCTGATTGTTTTAATATCTGAATCTTAACTTATATTGATAATTGGTAATTCTAGCAATATTTTTCTACTGTGACATTTTCATTTGGCATGACATCTGTCTGTCTATTTTATTTTTCTTAAAACCATAGACCGTAACATAGGTACCATGGACTAAACCTCCTTTAAGCTAGGTTTACACTATTATAAGGGTAGCGTAGACAGACCCTTTTGTGAACCGTTTTTATTCGTTCTGGTCTTTATTTCTTAATTGAAATTTGAATTTGAAATGTAGATAGAACACAGAACGAAGAAAAACGGGCGTCAATTTTCAGTTTTGAATCTGAACTGAACGCCGAAAGTCCTTTTACTATTGAGTATTACAAAGTGTATCTTCTGATCTAAAAACTCCTGGAAAACTCTTAAACTTTATATCCAGCTTGTGAAAGAGTGATATTAATATCTATAAACTATAAATAAATCGCATTTGGTCTCTTAAAAGTATTATTACTGCCGACCCGCCCGATTGACTGCCTACCGTACGCCTACGTATCTGCATACCAACCAGTGACCTGGCTGCCTGCGTATCTACTCTACATCCTGCCTATCCGATTGCCTGCCCCACACTACAGCCTACTACTGCATACCAACCTGTGTGTCTGCTTGTCCGTCGAGACTAAAGCCAGGCTACTGTATGACTACTAATGCACACCAACCTGTGTGGCTGCTTGTCCGTCGAGGTACCTGATCACCACCTGCATACCTCGAGCAGAGAAGAGTACCCGTCCGTCCTGCTGCCTGCCTAGCTGTCGAACGCTAGCAACCAACGACGTCTGAAGCCGGTCCCTCAGTTTATATCCTTTTCCTTTATTTAAATTTTTAATTACTTTTATTTTATTAACGAGGCTTACGTTTAGCTCCCTCTGAGCTAAACGTAACGCTACAACATAGACCCCACGTTTTACCGCAACTTGTCGAATCACCGGCAACCGCCAGGTCCGGCCATGCCATGGGAATAACTAAAAACTTGTTTCTGTATAATATTTATTTATCATCACCAATTATAAGAACTTTACAGTTTGATCCAATATGATGCTACAAGTCACAAACACACAAAATTAAATAATACTAAAATAACCCAGCAACAAAATTACACATAATAAATATTATAATTAATAATGTTTATTGTGTATTAATAATATTAATATTATTTTATATTATTCTGCTCACGAAAATGCAAGGATTTGTGTAAATAGGTACCTATCGAGTTTCTGACCACCAATTTCCCATTCTGAAATATTATCACACTAGCTTTGCCGTCCGCGTTAGTTTGAAACAGTTTGAACTTTGCACAATAGCTGTCCTCGTTGGACGTGGCAATCTGTTTGACCAGCTCTGACCGCTGGTATCAGCAGTCGCCAATTAATTTGACCGAAATTAGGAATTTAGGTCGGATTGACTTTGTATTAGTTTGTACAATGAGTTGAGTTGGTGAGATATTGAGTGTAATAAATAACACCGGAGCTAAAGTGCACTAAAATAATATTGCAAGCGTTTACTAATATTTGATTAATTAGGCCGTACACGTATTTTTTTCGTGCGAGAATCGAACCCGCGATATGCAGCGCAGCATTCAATCGTTCAGCTACTGCGCCAACCCATCTCCTGAAATCTAGAATCAACAGTGTCAGCAAAGCTCGACCAATCACGGAAAACCAAGTCTTGAATCCCGATTAACGAAGTTAATCAGAAAGAGTAGCGGTGAAGAAGGAAAATCTTAATTGCTACTTCCATAGAAAAATACTGCAGCTAAGAAATAAGCAAAGCGTCAACTGGCAACATGGTATTTTTTTAACAAACAATACGACATGAAGATACTCATTCCCATTACTTTAAATAAATAATACTGCATAAAGTTTATGTATTCCTAATAATAAAACCGTGTAGTCTACAATGACAATGCAAGAATAAAATAAGTTTATGGTCCATAAAACGTGATTCCCCATGAACGAGACGCCCGCGCCTGAAGGAAGTTCAATCTCGCTGTAAAATTTATGGTCCATAAAACGTGATTCCCCATGAACGAGACGCCCGCGCCTGAAGGAAGTTCAATCTCGCTGTAAAATTTATGGTCCATAAAACGTGATTCCCCATGAACGAGACGCCCGCGCCTGAAGGAAGTTCAATCTCGCTGTAAAATTTATGGTCCATAAAACGTGATTCCCCATGAACGAGACGCCCGCGCCTGAAGGAAGTTCAATCTCGCTGTAAAATTTATGGTCCATAAAACGTGATTCCCCATGAACGAGACGCCCGCGCCTGAAGGAAGTTCAATCTCGCTGTAAAATTTATGGTCCATAAAACGTGATTCCCCATGAACGAGACGCCCGCGCCTGAAGGAAGTTCAATCTCGCTGTAAAGTTTATGGTCCATAAAACGTGATTCCCCATGAACGAGACGCCCGCGCCTGAAGGAAGTTCAATCTCGCTGTAAAGTTTATGGTCCATAAAACGTGATTCCCCATGAACGAGACGCCCGCGCCTGAAGGAAGTTCAATCTCGCTGTAAAGTTGCCGATTTCAAGACAAGAGTTCGATGCTCGAACGAACGTATAATGCTGAAAATGTATTCCGTCATTAAAAAATAATATTATTTACTTTGACGGGAAATGTCTCGCAAACGGTACGCTTGACAAAAATATGCTGTACTAAACCCTATCTTCATTTTAAAATCCCTGTTCAATGATACCACATGATGGGATGAGGTGAATGTTTTTTGCCCCATCCCTTCATGCCCCCTCAAGGTTCCCAACTTCGTGCCCCCTAGAGGGCGCCATATAGCCTATAACCAGCGGATAAACAAGACGCTTCCAACAACACCTCATTTGTCAAATTATGATAAGTAATTTAGAAGTTATGAGGGAACATACATACATACATACATACACACATACCGGTCAAAAACATATCCCTTCCTTTTGCTTCGCCGTAGCCGGGTAACAAGAACTGCTAACACAATATAATTGTATAAGAAGTTATTGTTACAAACATAGCAATCACCCGTATTCTATCTTAGAGGAACATATTTTCGGGCTAAAAAGTGACACTAAATGATAGTGTAACATTATGTCAGTAGACTATCAGAGAATTCCAGAGATTATCTTTAACAAACATGTGCACAACATTTTTTACCTTTTTATAACATTAGTGTAGATTTTCTTAAAGCCAAAACTAGAACCCACTCTTTTCCTAGTCCACCTCCTCCATAGTTAATACACTATATGCCACTTCGATGCTCAAATGTTTATCAAGATCAACGAGCAATATCCGCTCCAATGAATCAAATCTTCCACCATCATAACATGATACATAGTCACAGTGGCCGCGCCGCCTACCTACTGACTCCAGCATTCAGTCACGTCTATGAACAACGTCACAGGTCGACGACCCGGCGCTACACATCACACCCTTTCATTGCTCCGCGTAAATAAAGGGTAGGCAGACTAGAAGGTTCAGTCATGACAATGGGGGTGTTGGAGTAATAGTCTAGTATTTTTTTTTAGATTCTCTTGATCAACTATCAATCATCTCATAGCTAGTGAAAATCACTCTGCGAAAATTGTTCAATATTGGGGCCTGTTTATGCCTTAAATTGTCTGAGTGCAAGAAAGAAATAAATAAAGAAAGATTTATGTCCGTTCTTCTCCACGTAGGCTTTTCCGAACGGATGGTAGAATCACTTTATTAGATCCGGCCTTAGCCTTCCCCCCAGCGACGCCCTGAGCCGAGGTCCGACCCCAACTGGGGTAGCCCTTAGTGCTGTCGCTTTAGGTTTAGAAATTTGAAGCCTGGCCGGAGGCTAAGAGATTAGTCTCCACAGGGTAGCCCGGTTAAGCAGAAGACGGCCACTTTGGTCGAACTGTGAGACGCCACGTATAAAAAAAAAAAATGATGAAGTAATGATCCAGGTTGCCTTACAAAGATTTTGCAACATAAATACAAAGAATGAATGATAATATTTGAATCGACATTGTACATTTTTAGGGTTCCGTACCCAAAGGGTAATGAGACCCTATTACTGAGACTCCGCGATCCGTCTGTCTGTCTATCTGTATGTCTGTCACCAGGCTGTATCTCATGAACCGTGATAGCTAGACAGTTGAAATTTTCACAGATGATGTTTTTCTGTTGCCGCTATAACAACAAATATTAGAAACCGAATAAAATAAATATTTAAGCGGTTTTTTTTTTGCAATAATGGTACGGAACCCTTCGTGCGCGAGTCCTACTCGCACTTGACCGGTTCTTAAATAAAGGTAAATAGTATTGTCGACTAAAAGTTTTAAGTTATAAATAACTAGCTTCTGCCAACGGCTTCACCCGCGTGAATGTCGAAAATTATCCCAAGGGAACATATATTTCCAGGATCAAAAGTATCCAATATGCTGTGGAAAATTTTATCCAGATCCAATTTGTAATTTTTGCGTGAAATAGTAACAAAACATAAAAAACCCTCTCAAAAGTTTTCGTAGTAGGTTTTCTATTTTTTCCTCTGATTAATAAAGGCCTCCCTTTCTTCTTGCCATTCCTCTTAGTTTTGGGCAAGTGTAGGTCAAAGGCTTGTTCTGAATAGCCCAAATAAAACATGATGTGGTCCTTCTGTAATTTCTTGCAATGCGGTTAAAAGTCAAGCCTCTTCTGTGACGTCACTATTAGTTTGTCGAGTTAATTCGTTTGTTTGACTGAAGAGGGGCGATTTACTCAGTGGGCTCGGACTTTTGGAGATATCGGCTTTTAGTTCTCCTGTAATTGCTATGCAATACTGCTTCATTAGTTTACACTGGAGGATGACCTCAGCATAGCTGTAAACCATACCGTTGGGCCCAATATTCGAGGCTCTAGACAAGTGACTTTCTATCATCGAAAGCGAGGCGATATCGCCAAAAAGGCAAAAACTGTATGGGATTGACAAGCGATATCGAAAAGTCACGTGATCAATCCCTAATACATATGCTAATACGCAATACACTAAGTCATTGGTTTGTCAGTGTATGTGTGTATTTAATAATAATGTCAGTGGAGCCTAGCCATCGGTGCGGAGATATTGTAGTTGTAATTTAGTATGTGTGCAAACTCCAGTGCAATTTCTGTTTCTTCACTCTCGTAGTGCGATGAGAAGGCAATCCGACACGATCAGAGAGAGAGAGCGATCAGGTGCAGGACCAACGGCGTAACTGGCTTGCCGAAGCACGGGGGTTTCACTGAGAAATTCCTTATGTAAAAACCTATAACTTAGACCGACTTACTAGTACTTCATTTACTGAGAAAACGTAAATAAATATGAGAATTATATCTTTTGAAAAATATTCTCTCCTAACATAGGAAAGGTTTCACTTCCGAAGGTTTCATATCTTTAGAGCACCTAGGAATGGTTCGTTCTTTTTACACGCTTTTATTTAACTTGCGTATGTAAGTGTGTTCGGTTCAAATCTTGCAACTGAATTTTAAAGCAGCTATCCTCCACCGATCAAGAAAAATTTTGCATACACGTTTAGTTTGGATAAAAATGCATGGTTAGCTAAGTGACGTCATACTAAATCCAATATGGCGGATGGCCCAAGATGGCGGACTAGTTATTTTTTGTGCACTGCCATGATATGGGTATCAAATGAAATGGTTTGCTGAGAAGAATACGAAAAAAGCTTGTATTTACTAACATCATTATCATTATATCGTAGCTGTATTCACCGAGGTGTAGGAACCTATAAAACTATTCTAATAATGCTGTACCTGAAGTACACCTACCTTTCGCCAGTTCCAGTGTCAAATCAAAAAGGTCGAGAATATGGCAAAAACTCGTCCCGAAGTGGAGCGAAGACGCTCACTCTTGCAAGCCGTATGCAGGATTCCAATTTTCGGACAGCTACTGAAAGAAATCTGATCGAAAAACTCAGTAATACTTTGGCCATCCTGGAAAGTGAACTCTGGAATTCTCAGAAAACTTATGCTCAACAATAGCGCTCATGACCACAATACCATGGAACCGTCGGCGTCGCATTAAAAACAATCACAAATAACACTTCGATGCCGAGCCCCTTTACCTTTGTTATCATCATGTGGTCATTCACATACCAAAACAAACACACCACGTGTGTCGCCAAAAGGGTGCCCCGCAAACACTTGAGGATTTCCGGTCATAGCACTCTCTTTAAAGACGAGGAAATTGTCAGCTGAGTACTGAAAAACGGAGTTGAATGCTCTCGTCTATAATGGAAGGGTTATGAAATGAATGAAAGGTTGCTGAACGCTAATGATTTGGAAGATGTCCTCAATTTAGAACTCCTAATGAGATTATCATATACTTGTGTAGGGTTATAGCAGAGTATAATTTTAGCAGGTACTATTAGGTAAAATTTATTTCTATGTATTTGAACTCTTGACCATTATTGACATTGCTATCTACTTAAATATGGAACTACAAAAGATGTTCTTAGTTTAAGGCGTTTGGCAAAGACGTCAGAACCTTAAGCAAGCTATTATGTCCTAAAGAATGACGCAAGTATACCTACGTAATTTGTGAGTGTCACAGTGTCACCTTCTGACGAGATTGGGCACTTTTCATTATATGCGTCTGTGGGCTTAATCATATTTAATATTATAAAAAAACGGCCAAGAGCAAGTCCGACTCGCGCACAGAGGGTTCCGTATAATCAGCTGCACTCACCATAATAAATAGATAACATTACTAACGTTCATAAACAATGAAAGCACCAAACCGACCGAACATTGCTCTAACGAAGGGACAAAATAAACTTTGCTGTTCGAAAACTGTTTCCTTTTAATTTCGTTATATACAGGGTGTTTGGAAGGGAGCTGTACATACGCCTAGGGTAGAAACTAGGGATAGTCTGCTACCTACCCCCGCCCATTATATTGACCTTGGCCTCAAGGTTTTTTTTTAATTTATTATTATTTTTTATTTGACTTTTTTATGATTTTTTGACTAAAACTACCTGTAGCTCAAAATCTATCCATGGGACCGGTCGGCTAATGGTCTTGTTTTAATCGTTAGAGTCTTAGGGTCCTGCAAAAAATTATTTTACACCAGAAAATTGTGGAGAAGAAAAGTTATGGGGCCTGAAGTACCGTAGTAAGGTAAAGAAATAATTTTAAGGGCAACTTTCTATGGGGTTTAAAAAAAAAGTAACAGGGTTGGAGTTCTTCTGATTTTTTTAAAACATCCTCAGTCCATGCCCTTTCTAACGATATGCTAAAAGTGTAATTATCACTTTTAGTTTTAAAGTTATTAATTAATTACCGCAACTAGGGCACTTCAAGCAAAAATTTCAACTAATGAAAATTAAATGTGTTCGATCGTAAAAGGATGGCAAATGAAACAAAAAATTTGGTAATGACTAATGTCATTAAATTACAAATTTTAATTAATTACTAATTTTAATTAATTACAAATTTTGTTCAAATTGATGACCATTGACCTGTAAACATGCTCGGCACCTCTTCCTCATCTCCACGGTCACCGTTCTAAGCAGCAGTTCCTCGCGCATTGTATCGAATGCGGCGTGGATCCTGTTAATTAGAACCTCCCTTGTTGGTACTTCTTCTGCGTACACCAACTCTTTCGCCCTTCCCCAGACGTAGAAGTCGAGTGGGGTAAGGTCAGGCGACCTTGGGGGCCAGGGAATTGGCCCACCCCGACCAATCCAAGAATTAGGAAAGCAGTTGTCCAGAAGCTCCCTCACTGCTAGGCTCCAATGAGCAGGACAGCCGTCGTGCTGGAAGACTATGGGCCGATCTTCGTCAAACACTTCTTCCGCTAAATCAGGCAAATCGTTTTCGAGGAAATCTAAGTAGTTTTGCCCGTTTAGGGTAGGTCTGGCAAAAAGTTAAAATTTGTAATTTAATGACATTAGTCATTACCAAATTTTTTGTTTCATTTGCCATCCTTTTACGATCGAACACATTTAATTTTCATTAGTTGAAATTTTTGCTTGAAGTGCCCTAGTTGCGGAAATTAATTAATAACTTTAAAACTAAAAGTGATAATTACACTTTTAGCATATCGTTAGAAAGGGCATGGACTGAGGATGTTTTAAAAAAATCAGAAGAACTCCAACCCTGTTAGTTTTTTTTTAAACCCCATAGAAAGTTGCCCTTAAAATTATTTCTTTACCTTACTACGGTACTTCAGGCCCCATAACTTTTCTTCTCCACAATTTTCTGGTGTAAAATAATTTTTTGCAGGACCCTAAGACTCTAACGATTAAAACAAGACCATTAGCCGACCGGTCCCATGGATAGATTTTGAGCTACAGGTAGTTTTAGTCAAAAAATCATAAAAAAGTCAAATAAAAAATAATAATAAATTAAAAAAAAACCTTGAGGCCAAGGTCAATATAATGGGCGGGGGTAGGTAGCAGACTATCCCTAGTTTCTACCCTAGGCGTATGTACAGCTCCCTTCCAAACACCCTGTATACTACAGCCGTGATTTTTCACACATCCAAAAGCAACGATTTAGCTGGCAGGGGGTGGGGACACTCGATTATAACAAAAATTAGCACTGAATCGAAGAATGGTTTGCACAGACCCGTAATATCTTTGAATGGCCTATCATACCCCAGACGAGAAAAAAAACATCCCCATTTCAAGTGTAGGTACAGGAGGTACCATTAAAAAAAACTTGTTTTCTTTTACCTATTTGTATGTATGCAAATTATAGCTGTCTGGTACCAAGAGTCTCCTAGCTAAGCTGCAAACAGACGGACATGGCGAAACTATGAGGGTTCCTTGTTGATTAGGGAACTCTAAAAACGATTATGGTTTGTGCGGGCAAGTGTAAACCATGGCAAAGGTCACCTACAAACTTAGCAATTATCACAGGCCTGTGAATTTTAGTTTTTTTCGGCCCTCATTGGATTTGATGACTGAACTTGGGGTATTTTGGTGCTCTGTTCCCACGTAGGTACCTATTTACTTTTTCCACTCACCCACACTATGTTTTTTGGAAAAGGTTCCATTAGAAAAATCGTTCGCTGTGAGGAAAGATCGAAGAAAAGTTTGAAAAGGATATACAAACGAAAATAATTGAAATGATTATACTATCGCCAAAAGCCGTTATTTTTCACGGGACCTGATACTAACAGTCTTCCGAGATAAAAGTCCTATGTCCTAACTAGGTCATTGTCTACATTTGCTCCAATTTTCATCCAGTCATTGAGGCGAGATTGATTAACATAGAAACAAATATCATAATCATCATCATTATCAGCATCCTTTTTAATGTTGTCACTGCTGGTACACAGACCTCCCTTCTGTGAGAGGGAATGGCCTTAATCCACCACGCGGACCCAGTGCGGATTGGTGGATGTCACATATCTTCGAATTTTCAGTTCTAGGACATGCCGGTTTCCTCACGATGTTTTCCTTCACGATGTTTTTGTAGCAGGGTTGATGCAATAATTTACACAAAGCAAAGCGCCGGCCTGGGTTAGAACCCACGACCTACGACACGTAAGTCCGGGCCGTTACCAAGGGGCCACCACTGCTCGATAAAACCAATATGCTATCACATTATTATATTGGATTCGTTTTCCATGATTAACATAACATCACGCCAATATTCCATGAAGAGTTAGGCAGAGATGTTACTACTATAGGTACACCCACATTTCGCCAGCAATGTTTAAGTCCAATGTCAAAGGGGATAAGCCTATTGCCATCAGCCGGGCACAAGTCCAGAATCCAGGCTGCTACTAAGAAATGCCAGATGGGAAAACCCAAACATACTTCGTCCAGCCCGGGCATCGAACCCAGGACATCATGTTTAGCAGTAGAATTTGCGACCACTAGACCTTGCGGCCAAGTGCGAGTATGACGCGCGCACAGAAAGTTCCGTATAAACAGCTACATTCAATAAAATATATAGGTGAATTTACTGATAACGTTCATAAACAATAAACGCACCGAACATTGCTCTAGCAAAGAGACAAAATTAACTTTGCCATTCGAAAACTTATCCTCATACATCAATATACAAAATTTTTACTTTTCTAAGTACATTTTATAAGTTGGTCGACTATTACTCGTAAACTTGTAAAGCCTACTTAGCTGTGATCGTTTTCCTTTAAATTTCGTTATAAATACTACTACCGTGAATTTTTTCACATATCCAAAAGCCACCATTTAGCTGCCAAGGAGGAGAATGGCACTTGACTCGTAACAAAAATTAACCATTCAAAGCTTAATTTTACGCAAACGGATCCCTGAATCGAAAAATGCTTTTCACAAACATATTTTTGAATGGCCTATCTAACAATACCCCACACCATGGGATAGACGAGAAAAAAAAACCACCCACTTTACGTATACAGGAAGTACCCCAAATTATAGCTTTCTAGTACTAAGAGTCTTTGAGCTAAGCTGCGGACGGACGGACATGGCGAAACTATAAGGGCTCCTTGTTGACTACGGATCCCTAAAAACAAGTTGAGAGGACATTTAACTTTTGAAATCCATCTACTAAAACAAACAGCTTTAAATAATTCATCAAAAAAAAACCTAGGAATCCCTTAAGAATAAAAGCTGCACGCAATTTCAGTGGCCGGGCAATAAAAATGCACATGTCAAAGAACTTTCTATCAAAGTTCGACAGTCTTCGTGTAGAACATTTATGTGAATTCTACTATTCCCAGTACAGTATTTATAATCTTTCCTCGAAAAGGCAGAGGATCTTGATGTATTCTGAAATAAAACTTGATAGAACGTCTATATTATGTATGTTTTTTGGCTTCAGTTTGAGAAGTCTGTATTTAAACGAGCTCATATTTCATGCTTCAGTATTTAGTCTTCTTTTTATAACTGTTGCCCATGTAACAAAATTAAAAGACCGCCCCATTTACGAAGGAAATATTTTTGCATATGTTTTTTTAAATGTCGTTGCAACTTCGCTAAAATTCTAAGATCGACTCGACTTTTTACTAAACAATACAATCGACTTCCAAATAAAAACACTCTCAAGTGAAAAATAACTTCAATTTCGGCACTCGGTGTTTCTGGTTTCATTTCTTCGTTTTTTGACACCGAAATCACAGTCGAACATAGAACCTCCTAGAATTGTGCCGTTTATTAAATACGAGGCTCACGACTCTCACGCAGTAGCGCTTGTCTTCATCAAAACAAATTTGCTGGCTTTTCTCTCGGTTAACTTTTGGACAAAAACCTTAGAGGCCATCCTTTTAAGCTTCATTGACACGATTCCATCAGGATGTTTCGGTTTCTAAACATTTAAGCTCTTTCTTCCGTTTCTGTAAGACGTATTTTCTTTTTAAACGGAAAACATTTTCTTTACTTTATTTTTTTACTCCTTTAAGTGACTGCTAGATAAATGTATTTTCTATCTTTATTTATTTTTATATATTATATTATATTTATATTATAACTAAGCCTAAAAATAAACTAATCACTGGTATTCTTTGGTCTTTATTTCATAGTGTACTTCTCCTACGTATTACTCTCAACTTTGCAACATTGAGGGCTGAGATAGCCCGAAGTCCGTAAAAGACTGACCCTGAAAAGTGGAAAGACCCACTCTCTACCACTGGCCTGGTTCTTTACCAGGTTATTAACCATAGAGTCAGTTTCCACGCGCCTGACCCTATAACAGTTAGTTAAAACTCAGTTTTGCTGTCACATAAACTTAGTTATAGAAGTTAGTTGGTACCGGTTTATGTTTGAAATCAGTTTAATTACATAGTACATAGTTGGCGCGTCATTTTGTACGGTACCTAATCATATTTAAAGTAGAAGTGCTTTTTATTTATGTCTTGGTAATTTGGTAGAGAGTCCAAATGTTATACTTTAAATTATTATTATTTAAAGAAGTAAGGATAATATATATGCATCATTGTGTTGTCTTCTTTCTTTGAAAGGTTAGAGCTGCTGCTAATAGTTAGTTCTTAGACATAGAAACTGATTTTTAGCAATCAGCAATAATTGCGCAGTCATCGTGCGATCACACGCTTTATATCATACAAGTCGGGCTTACTAAAAAATCGTTTGCTAATTGCTCGCTGTTTGTCAAATTACGAAAGAAAGCGCCAAAGTCTCTAAAACGTCTATAATTAACAATTTGGGAACGATTGGCCAATAACAAGAGAAAGCAAAGACCGGTCAAGTGCGAGTTTAACTTGGGTGCCGAAGGTTCCGTACCTACCCATTATACCGCCATAATAAAATTGGTATCATTTTTATTGGTGGCTTAGTTTTAAAGATATGGGCAAATTTAGATTTTCGCAAAAACAAAAGGAAGGTAAGCAAAACAAATAAAATAACAATTCCAAATAATAAAAAAGTTGAAAATTGAGGTAACTTTTGGTACTTACAAGTTTTCGCGAAAATATAAATTTGATTATATCTTTTTATCGTGGACCTTGAGTATTATACACCTAATAGGGACTATAGACCTCAGTCTCTGGTATAAATGTCTACTTGCTAGGTCTACCCGTTCCTGAGAAAATCGGTGGTGACACATGGACAGCCGGAAAAGAAAGTGATCTTACAAGGATTCCTTTTTTACCTTTTGAGGTACGGAACCCTAAAAAGTAATCGAAATTTGACGGCCAAATTTACTCGCCGATGGCTGTCACGCTGCTGTTAAAAACCAGACATCAAATGCACATTTTAGTTAATTAATTGTTCCATAGCCGCTATGTCGAAAAAATGTTATGGTGTGGCTATCATTGATATATGAATCGAATTCACGGTTGAAGAACAATTATTGCGCAAAGGTCGCTATCGTTTTGCTCTTGCAAGATACGTAATAAGTCTGCCGAAAAAACTCTCTCTTTTGGCCAATAAAATATATGTTCCGTGCGGGAATCAAATCCGCTACACGCAGTGTAGCAGCCAATTGCTAAGACACTGCCAACCATGCCGTGCAATAAAAATACATAATAAGCATTGTTTTGTCTCTCGTGTTATCGCTAAAAACAGAAAAGCTAGGCTCTATTTCACCAAGTATTAAGTTAAGAAAAATTACATAATATTACAGCCAATATTTGTACCTAATATTATTTTTCTTGTCTCCAATAATATCGATATAGAAGTTTTAGAACCAAATTACCGAAAGCTTTGCTTACCCTCAAACAGATAACAGACGAGACACATTTTAATTACCGCTAGGCAAGCAAATTTCAACCTAATTCTTGAACAATTAAGTTGCTAATTTGAAGGGTGAGGTGGCAAAAACAACTGATCTGGATACCAAGTTTTATTTACCGTTGAAATTGCTTACTGTCATCGACGCGATGTAGTAGCAACCATACATTTATGAGGCTAAGGTACATTTTGTTTTGATGATTTTGCCAAATATTTGGGCATCGGTAAATGTGGTAGATAATCAAGTTATTGAATAGTCTCCTCAATTTGAGTTATAACAATCAAGTTGGATCTAAGCTATTCTAGAAATTAATTTGATCAGTCCCATTCAGAGAATTATGTTCGGTACATATTTAGTCAATGCCGATTGACTTTTAATTAATAATGTTTTGTTTCTGGAAAAGGAATTATTTTGTCAAATTTGATGTTTTACCGACTATTTTGTTTCATGAGTTGTTGGTGTAGTGTTCGCAAGTTTGACTGCCTAGCGTGGGGTTCTGTTCGTGAGTAACTTTGCTTAAATAGGGAGTTGAAGCCAGGACCCCATATGCAGCAGACAAGCATTTCAACATTTACTTTATCAGCCTTTAATTATCCCACTGCTGGGACACAGGTCTCTTCTCTCTCTCTCTCTCTGTATGTGAGGGAACGGGCCCTTATTCACCATGCAGACCCAGTGCGGGTTGGTGGACATAATCACCTTCACGTATTATTATTTAATTTAATATCAAAACGTGAACAAAAATGTTAATGTCATTCTCAAGTTCAGGACATGAGCCGCAATAAAATAAAATAATAAAAATAAGCCGTTGCACTTAGGTTTACGATGTCTCGACATGTCGTACCCATTCATCAATTTACATGAAATAATTTACAACTACTATGAGTCAGATCAAGTAGTTACTTCACCAAGAATCGGTTTATCGGTGGAAAAACAGTACGTCATTATTTAGGCATAAATTAATTAGGCGCCTAGAGTTAGTGGCAAAAGATTATAAATATTTCTTTCAACGCAAAAGCGGCTTTTCAGCGGAGGCTTGTGACCGACAGTGAACTAAGATAGGTTCAGTTGATATTCTAATTAGTTCCCTTAGTACGCAAAAGAGGTAGTGATTAACGTTGAAACTATTTTACAAAATATACCTCCACTTACGATACCGTCGCGAAAATGAAATATTTTTGTCATACATTTTGTTCCTATTTTACGGGGAGGCCATGAGGAATGATGATGATTTAAGGGCAGACCGGTGGAATGCAAATGGCGTAGGTCGTAGACCGACGCTGACGTTATAAATAGAGGCCTAAACGAGTTAATATAATAAACTAACAAAGGTCAAATCGTGCCTGAATGGATAGCAGAATAAAATCGGATTTCAGCCTGAAATCCGGGTTCATCCTAAACCTAGACTGAGATTTGAACTGGGTTCAATGCCTCCCCAAAAAGGGCAACTCGGTCACTATATTCATATCAAAAAAATGTCTGTTACTAAATAAAAACTCGATTACCAAAGGTGTTATCTATAAAATTGTAATAAAAATGTTTGATAGCGGAAGTCTATAGAAAGGCTTTCGTTCGCATTTTCGTTGGCGGTCAGGGGGTAGTCATAAAGTGTGGTTTGAAATAGAGCCTTAATGTCCTATTGTTCGCAGTACAGCGACCTGTCTTTTAGGGTTCTGCAGGCAATGGTAGAAACGGGACCCCATTTTGTAAAGTGCACGGAGCTGTGTCATCAGACGAAAATACAGATTCAAGTTAGCTGTAGAAAAAATTATCCTCCCGTGTTGTCAAGCAAAACAAATGATCGTATCAACAGTTATTTAACTATTTATTTTCAAACTTACGTAGATTACTGAAAAACATTAACGGGTATCATAGTTTCGTAATAAGACTTGTATGCAAGCGTGCTCCATCGTTGATCATATCGTTGCTTACCATCGGGTGAGTTTATGGTCGAACGCAAATCTATCAATATTTAAAAAAATTGTTTAAGGGCACTAACTCACCTAATGTAGTTAAACACTTTATGCTTGGCTACAGAATCCAAAGTGCGTATCTTCTACGCACTTGTTCAGTTTTTATTACAAAAAAATTACCCACGTTTCATTCAAAATCGTTCGTCCCGATCATTCGATAAGATTTATTACAGGCGACAGAAATAACTGTATTTTACGACACATTATTATTTTTTGGTGTGTAAACATTCATATAATAATAGTTTCTTATCTTATCATCGAATTTGTTCAGTTCAGTGGTTACTGAATTTAATCTTCTGCAGAGGTTAGTGAACTTTCAGCTCTGATTAAAATACGATTTTCCGTAAAAAAATCTAGTGGTTTGAGGATTCTTTTTTTTTTCCTGCTCGAGTAAACCTTTGGAGAGTCTACGTTCTCTACCTCGTAGTTAAGTTACACTAATTAAGCAACCTTTTTTGATATATAGTATAATAGTCTTCATGCTTGCTTATAATTGCTAATTTGTTACGCAGTTTATTTTTATAAAACAAGTATTTCTTAATCCTTAATATACACACTCTGGCAAAATTAGCGGCACAAGAAAATTATTTATAATACTTGTTTTTTTTTAACGGTTACATGGTGGGTTTTATTTTGTTTTATAATAAAACCAATTATGCTTAATTGAAAAAACAATTAGAATAAGAATAATTTAGAATAAGAATAATTTATTAAAAAGTAAATACGTTCACAAAAATGTACATTAGGTGCAGTAGTATTATTTCTAAAACAATGGTATAAATAGTGCTTATTATAACAACAATATTTTATTACAACTGCAAGATTATATACAAGAATTTCTATTTTTGGTAGGGACCTGCCTGATATAGGTTCTTTCAAACCTTTGTTTCAGGCCATCACTTTACATAAAGCAATAATTGGGTCAATAAAATTATTAAATAAAATTAGTCTATTAACAAACACAAGAATACATAAATTGGTACAAAACACAAAAAAGAAACAAAAAATAAAAAGTAAATAATTTAAGTATGTACAAGTAGATATGAGGGTATATCATAATCAAACAACAATTTCTAGAAGTTTTTCTGTGTCTTTGTAATTGAGTGTCCCTAAATAATCTGTTAAGGTAAAGCAATTTTTTTTATATGTTAAGCTATAAACATCGAGTAATTTGTTGAGTCTATTATACAGAAAAGATCCTAAAAATACATAAAACCGATTAATAAAAGCTTGTTTGGTCTGTGGCATTATGCATACCAGATCCTTCCGTCTCTTGTCGGAAGGAACTGGATCATAGGGAAGTGCAGTGTGCTGTTGCAGTATTGTGTGAAAAATAAATAATTGGCGTACTGTAAGAACATTACATGCTTTGTAGAGCTGCTGTGTCGGAAATCGAAAAGGGCGAAAGACACATTCTAGGGGGAGTAAAATTGAATTAGCCGCGCCACCCCAGGAGCTTATACAGTAGGTAAGAATGGATTGACACAACGCTAAATAAATCTGTTTAATTAATTTAAAGTCATGCTATGTTACGTAAATTCTTAAAAAAATATATTAATTTGCGCACTCTAGTACATAGTAATTCGATATGTTTACGGAAATTTAGATTGGAATCAATAGTGACACCTAGCTATTTCAAATTGACAGCTTTAACTAAAGAGGGGCAAGAACATGCAGTGTCAGCGTACGTGTTACAGTTATGCGCGTAAATATTTAGGTTAGTAAGCGGTATGTTAGTATTACTCATTGTAAATAAAATGTATTTGGTTTTATCTGAATTCAGTGTTAGAAGATTATTTTTGAGCCAATTCAACATGGTGTGTATGTTAAAGCCATTTTGAGCATGTTCAAAAACCTCAGTTCTTGATTTGGCTGCGAACAATAGAGCGGTGTCATCAGCATATGACATTATGACACCATTTTGCAGTGGCAGGCTACATAGGTCATTTATGTAGACTACAAATAATGTAGGACCTAAAATACTACCTTGTGGAATTCCAAAATGACTATTAGTAAGATCAGAACTTGTATAAGGACCAATTTTGACACACTGTTGCCTATCGCTGAGATAATCAGAAAGCAGTAGAAGTTGCGCTCCTCTAATCCCAAGCGATTCAAGCTTCTGCAAAAGTGTATCACAAGAAATTGTGTCGAAGGCCTTGGCAAGGTCAAGAAAGATCCCAGCAATATATATGCATTCCATTATCCAAATTTGTACTAATATAATTAGTCATTTTGTTTACTGCTTGGCTAGTTGATCTTTTGGGCCTAAACCCAAATTGATTATCTGAAAGTAGTTTGTTATCTTCCAAGTATTTTATCAGTCTACTGCTGATAATTTTTCTAAGTTTTTTGAAAGGCCTGTTATCAATGAAATGGGTCTGTAGTTGTTCATACAGTTTTTATCTCCTGATTTAAAAATAGGTGTGACCACTGATTTTTTTAACAAATTAGGAAATATTCCTTTGGATAAACATAGCTGAAAGATGTGGGTTATCGGAAGGGCGAGGAGGTGTTTAAACCTTTTAAGAATATTATTGGGTATATCATCCCACCCATTAGCACAAACATCCTTCAACCCGTCTATTATGCTTACTACTTCATTGACGTGAGTATCTAGTAAAACAAAATAATTTAATGTAGAAGGTGTCCTAGCTGGATTTTGAAGGGGAAGACAACTACTATTTAAGGATTTTTCTGCCAAGTTCTTACTAACGTTCACAAAATAGGTGTTTACTTTATTCGTTGCGTTGGATGGGTTAATCTCTGTAATTAGTAACTCAAGCGGAGGTTCGGGATTTTTTGATCTAAATGTATTGGTTTTTATATATTTCCACACAAGTTTACTATTTTTCCCTGCTTTCTGTAATTCATTTTTATCGTATTGGATTTTTAGTTTTATCATAAGATTATTTCAGAAATTTCGATATCTTTTATAAGTAATAGAAAGTATTTCGTCATCGGGTGAGAGTTTTGAATTTATTTATTTATTTATTGAGCAAGGCACACCAACGACTCATTTACAAATTAATATTAGAAAATAACATTCAGAAAAGATCCTGTGTAAGCAAGTCACTTACAGGCATGCACATCAAATGTATTTAAAATGAAGTTTGTCTAATTGAATGTTACCTGTCATGCGATTGTTTTAACTTTATTCGAATTTATATAATTTTCTGAGAATTTCGCTTATTACCACATTATGGTTTTGTTTTAAAATTTCGTAAAAATTTCATTAACATACTGAGTTATTCGTTTTATTTTTAACGTTTAGATCTTTTTCGAAGTTAAGAACGTCATTGTGCCCAACTTATTTCAAAATGCCCAGGGCACAAGTTTCTTAATTTTTGCTCATCCCAAGGGATGAGCAAAAATTAAGAAACCTACAGATGATGTGCATAATTCATCGTTTATCTGTTTCAACCATTTATAGCAGTTTCTGTTAATAATGATTCAAAGAGACTAATGTTTTTGTGAAATGATCAGGACATGGCAGAGAATTCGTTTTTCTAACAGCAATAATCGTTTCATTCATTTTCTCGTTCATAAAAACCTGCGTTTAAAGGACGTACAAGCCAGAAATGAGTTGAAGGAAATTCGAGGTGAGTACAAAAGAGGTTTAAGAAAGCTGGTTTAGGTTCATTCGTGCCCGCCGAAGGTACAAAAGTTTAGGCACACCTCCTTAGAAACATAATTACTTCTGTTAGAGAACAGCGACTTTGGTCCACGGACTAATGGAGTAAAATATTGCCTTGCGATGAGTCTGACGTCATTTAAATTAAATTAACGGATGGCAATAAGTGTGTTATCATGAACAAGAACAACATAAACTGTTTTTTTTATAAGCTATTGAGGCATATGGTACAGGAAGAGTATTGGATTTAGGTAGGACATGTTTGGAAGCTCGTGCGGACTTGGTGGTGATTGATGGAGGATATCTTATTGCAGATCGCTATAGAAGAGTTATTAAAGAATAAAATGTGATATCATTTGCCCCTTTCTCAGGGATCACTTCGTATTGATCCAGGATAATGCTTGGCCGCATACCACTTTTTCAACTACAGTCTATCTTAATAAGGCCAATATCGTAGTTTTGACGTCGCCGGCGAGATAACCAGATATGAATCCGATAGAACACGTCTGGGATCTGGTAAAACGAAGAGCAAAATTCATAATCCCCACACCTGTCAATGTGGGTGAAGTGCGATACGCTGTTTTATAGGAATGATAGAGACTACCACATAATTCTTCTACCAGATAACTTAAGATTGGATAACATTATTCTGAACATACTATCTAGGCGGGTGAAAACTTTATTAAGATACGTGGAGGAAATATTCCATATTATGTAATATTAATTTTATTGTGAAATTGATTTTTTAATTAACATTTATAAGTTTCCTTACCAACCTTAAAAAATCAACAACACGCAGTTTTCACATAAAATCATGTTACTCACACAAAATGTACTAAATGCAATCTCATTTTTATTACAAAAATTGTTTTTTAAAGTAAGGAAATCTGTCTTAATATAAATTTCTAAAAATAAATAGTAGTTTTAAAAGAATTTACTTTTTTATTTTGTTCCGTTAATTTTGCCGGTGTGTGTATATAAAACACTTTCTACCTTTGTCCGTTATAGACTTTGAACCAACCGATCTACCTTAACCGGTTTCATCGAAAAGCCAATAATGCGAAGTAGGTTTTAGACAACTAAAATAACAAAAAAAAAAACAAGTAAAGAAAAATGTAATTCGTTTTTAGGGTTTCGTACCCAAAGGGTAAAAACGGGACCCTATTACTGAGACTCCGGGGTCCGTCTGTCTGTCTGTCTGCTGTCTGTCTGTCTGTCGCCAGGCTGTATCTCATGAACCGTGATAGCTAGACAGTTGAAATTTTCACAGATGATGTATGTATGTTGCCGCTATAACAACAAATACTAAAAACAGGATAAAATTTATGCTCCCATACAAAAAACGTGTTTTCTGCCGTTTTTTGCGATAATGGTACGGAACCCTTCGTGCGCGAGTCCGACTCGCACTTGGCCGGTTTTTTAGTTTTAATAAGATAAGTATAAAAAAAGTTTACTTAAGAATTGAAAAAAAATGCTACTAGCTAAAAATCTGAATTTAAATTGATCATTTTCTAACGCCGACATTTTCTATCAACCATTCTAAGACAAAAAGCTAAACCAAAGATTCAACTCTATTCATACACTAATACATCTAAAAACATTAATATGAAAAGCAAACAATCTCGATGAGACCTTCAGCCTTTTGAAAGTAAAAGGAATCAGTACTAAGCTAAAGCTTTTTTCTCTAAAATTAGGCAAAGGTCTGGTTCATTAACAAATAGCAAAGTTCGCCGACCCCCGATTTGCCGATACTGTCTAGCGAGACTGACGATCTTAACTAGTTGTAACAGGCGCTATCTGAACTACACCCAGTGAACATTTAACGCGTACCGGCTGAGTATCGTGATAGTTAGTGTACTTTGCAGGGAAGTTAGAAGGCTCACTTCACTTAATTAATACGCCTTATGACGACACAATTGGCGCAGTGTTGAGTGATCGGCTGCTGCGTGTTGCGGGTTCTATTCTCGCACGTATGAAATATTTATTTTGTATGGCCTGCTGATAGTTGTTCCGGGTCTGGCTGTATGTATATGTGAGTTTAAATGTTTTTAAACGCATCCATGACACAGCAGAAATGCCTAGTGTGGGGCAACGTCTTCATTTAAAACAAAATATATATATATTGGGGTCGCCTTCCAGTCTAACCTAACGCAGCTGCGTATCAATATTTTACATGGATTGACTGCCTATCCTACCTTTCTGCCTTGCCTATCTGATCGCTACACCCTCAGTAAGTGCCGGTCTACACGTCGCGTTGCGTCGGCGCCAAGCAAATATCTTGACGCAATGCCGGCCACACAGGCGCTGCACCATCGCAGCGTTACTACGACGCAGTCTTAACGTTCCGTCGACGCAGCGGCGACGCACAGTTGCGGCAAGCATTTTGTAAAAACATCACAGTCAGTCTACAGGAAAGAATGGATCGGGAAAGATGTCTAGCATTGCTCCTATTACTACGTCACCGCCGAAATGGACGCAAGATCTCAAGACGGTATTGGATCTGTCCTTTCATTTCATTAAAAATAGTAATGGAAAGTTTTTTTTTTGTTTGAATATCGGCAGTTGCTATTTGACGAAAAGAAGTTTTATATTTTTTTTAGAATGAGTGTATCCAGCTTCGAATGTTTATTGAAGTCCTTAGAACCACACATACGAAAAAACTGTACTAATATGAGGAATCCAGTGGAACCAATAGAAATGCTGGGAATTACTTTAAGGTAAGAATTTATATGAGTAATGAAAAGATAACAGTTTTTTTGGTCTGTTTATTATATAATCTACTAATCAATATCAGTAATCAACTAACAAATAATCAGCAATTGTCATAAGTTTAAGTTTACAGAGACTTTATCCAGTAATTACATATTTGAAAAATCGTATTCGGTTTCTTCACTTGCTTGAGATGCTTGATCTGGAGATGTAATTGAATTATTATAATCAGAATTGTATGTACTTTGAAAATTTGTTGTTTGATACCCATATGATAATGGTTGTTGAGATGTTGATGGGCCACGAACATATGATGATGTTTGTCCATACCGCATTTCGTTTATAATTTGTATTACTTTACTTTGGAAACTGAGAGTTTCTCGGTCGGAAAATCTTGGATTGATGGCAATATACCTCTGAAAAAGGACATGTGGCGATTTTCCGGCTCCTTGAGACGTTTTAATCCTTCTCTTTCAAACTCATCTATTTGCATTGCCCTTTTGCGCGCGACTGGAACATAGTGCGGAGAATCATCTATAGTAATTTCATCATTTGTAGACGTAGATTCAGTGTTGATTTCTCTAAGCGAGTCTAAGCTAGATTCGGTGGCATTTTGTTCCACTCTTCACAAAAAAAGAAGTTGGTTATACATGTATAAATGATACTTTTCAGATTCGTAGCACCTGAGCCCGATTTTGATGCTTCTTTTATTTTTTTTAAGTATTTGAAGAAATTATCTTTGATACTTCTCCATTTCTTCATTAAATACCTGCAAAACCAAATAGTAAACAAGATTTAATAAGTTATACATCGTGAATTTTTGATTACCCGAGAAAATTTACTGACATATTCAGACATCGATAACAAACAACTTTCACTATGTGACCAACTCTGGAATCGCGAAATAAATAACAGCTGTTCCATACAAAAGTGCAATACCTACTGAACCAAAATGTATGGAACAGCTGTTACATACAAAAGTGCAATACCTACTGAACCAAAATGTATGGAACAGCTGTTACATACAAAAGTGCAATACCTACTGAACCAAAATGTATGGAACAGCTGTTACATACAAAAGTGCAATACCTACTGAACCAAAATGTATGTAACAGCTGTTACATACAAAAGTGCAATACCTACTGAACCAAAATGTATGAATAGAATAGAATAGAATAGAATAGACTTTTATTTGCTTTGAATGCAGGTAAATACAAATAGGATCGTAAATAACATAATAAAGAACCGTGTACATTCTGCCTTGTTGGCATGCAAATACAATACTTATTATATAAGTTATAAAAACAGGTTATTAAAGTGTATCATTTAGGAAATCCTGAACAGAATAATAACATTTATCCACAAGTAGTTCTGTAAAACATTTTTTAAATTTCATCAATGGCAAGGTTTTCATATGATCAGGAATTTTATTAAAGACAACAGGAGCCATACAGATCACACTTTTTTTTAATAAACTAGTTTTAAATGTGCCTGTGTGAAGTAAATTCTGATATTGTGATCTTAATGATGTACTCCGCTTTCTGGTTTCTGTTAGTGTGGCAAATAGATTACGGTTTGTTTTAACAAATATTGCTAATTCGAGGATATAGAGGCATGGGAAAGTTAATAGTTTCTGAGACTTAAATATAGGCACACAACTGTCAGTAACTTTGAGGCCAAATATAGCTCTCAAACAGCGCTTTTGAGCTTTAAAAATGCTTTCTCGTTCACTACAATAACCCCAAAATATTACACCAAACCTTAAAATAGAAGTTACAAGACCATGGTAGGCCACTAGTATTGTTGTCAGATTTACTTTTTTGGATAGGTTGTATAACATAAACGCGGTTGTGCTCAGACGTTTACAGATATCTTCTGCTTGCGGCTTCCATGTTAACTGGCTATCAATTAAGATTCCTAAAAATTTTGTGCTTTTCACTTTATCGATAGTTTGGCCGTTGTAGTTGATAACCATGTCACCTGTAGATATACGTTGGTGAAAATGCATAGTTTTAGTTTTTTGTAGATTTATAACTAGGTTATTATTGTCAAGCCATTTTATTAAACTGCTGATTGAGTTATTGATGTCATTTATGTAAGAGTCTTTATTGATACATGAAACAATAGAAGTACTGTCTTCTGCAAATAAAACCATTGGATTAGATATATGACGTGGCAGGTCATTAATATATAGTAGGAATAGTAGAGGTCCGAGGACACTTCCCTGCGGGACTCCATATTTTATTTCTTTAAATGACGATAAAGTTTTTAGTTCCTTCCTAGATTTTAAACATAGGCTTGATATCTCTATACATTGTCTACGGCCTTTGAGGTAGGTTTTTATTAAATTAAGAGCATTTCCACGAATACCGTACGCATCAAGTTTGGTTAAGAGAATATCGTGGTCCACGCAGTCAAAAGCTTTCGACATATCGGCATATATTGCACATACCGGTATTTTGGAATCTACTTTAGGCATTATTTCATGAAGAAAATCAAAGATGGCCATGTTTATATTTTTGTTTTTCCTGAAGCCCTTTTGTTCGTCACATAGTATGTGGTATTTAGTTAGGAAGTTGTTAAGAGATTCATAAATAATTTTCTCTATGATCTTAGAGAATATAGAAATAAGAGCAATTGGCCTATAATTTACCATTTCTTCTTTATCGTTTTTTTTATATACTGGTATGACTAATACGCTTTTGAGACTTTCTGGAAATACGCCAGACTGTATGCTCAAATTAATAATATGAGCAAGGGGTTCAGCTATACAATGTGCAACAAATTTAATAACTGTTGTTGAAATGCCATCGAGGCCAGTGCTCTTTTTATTTTTCAGGTTTCTAATTATACGCATTACATCTTGAGGTATAATTGGGGCCATAAATATTGTATGTGGGTTTATATTTATGTTAATGGTATCGCATAACGTACGTTTAGGTATGCCAGAGGATTGTTCAATGAAAAAATTATTAAAAAATTCGGCTATTAAATTAGGTTTTGATATTATTTCATCTCCTTTTTTTATTTGAGAAATGGGTTCTCTTAAACTCTTGTTATTATTTATAATTTGCCAGGCCGTTTTGGATTTGTTTTTTGAGTTATTTATTAAGTAGTTATTCTGCGCTTTTTGAGTAAGTTTAATAATTTTCTTGAACCTCCTTGAGTAAATCTTAAATTTATTTTTGTTTTCAGACGTTGGCTTTAGTCTCTGTTGACCATAACAGTTGCCGTTGTTTCTTGCTACATATTCGTATCCCTCGAGAGACCCAAGTAGTATATTATTGGGCATTCTATACCACTATCGGCAAGTTGCTCGGCGAGTGCGCCTCGCTGCCGATAGTGGTATGGAATGCCCAATAATTGATAATCGACTCGCCTTTCCACTCGACCGATAAACTCGACCGAGACAGTACATTTTGCTGCGTACTTGATGAGCAACGATGATCATCCATCAACTCTCCGTTTACTTACTCTCTAGTGTATAACTGTATACAACCAATGATCATGCGAGTTTGCTATCGCTCTGAAGGGTGGTACAGAATGCTTAGTAATGAACAATCCACTCGATCAATGACCAGTAACGCAAAAGAGGTTGTGGTAAGTTTATAAATGTTAACGTACTATATACATTCACTCATTTTTAATCGGTTCATTTCCAACAGTAATCATGAAATTTGTAAAACAACCGCAATCGCTGCATGTTGATACAGTCTGCGATGATATTTGTAAGACTAGTTTTCGTCATGGGGAATTATTACCTAACTCAGTACGATGTATCATTTGTGGTCCATCCAATTGTGGAAAAACCAATTTATTAATTGGCCTTCTTATACACGAAAATGGATTAAGATTTGAAAATGTTTATGTTTATTCAAAAACTCTGCACCAACCTAAGTACATTTTCTTAGAAAGAGTTTTGCAACGGGTTCCCGGTATTTCCCTCCAGAAATATCAGGGAAATGAGGAAGTACTAAGCGTTCAGGACGCAAAACCCAACTCCGTGATTATTTTTGATGATGTTGCTTGTGAAAATCAAAATAACATGCGTGATTATTTTGCAATGGGAAGACACAAATGCATAGATTGTTTTTATCTGAACCAAACATATAGTAAAATCCCCAAGCAGTTAGTAAGAGATAATGCGAACTTAATCATACTTTTTAAACAAGATGAAATTAATTTACGGCATATTTATGAAGAACATGTCAACACTGATATGACATGGATTGAATTTCGTGAAATGTGTTCGAAAATATGGAGTGAACCTTTCAATTATGTAGTGATTAATAAGGATTGCTCCAAAAATAAAGGATGTTATAGAAATAAATTTGACACTTTTGTTGTCTTTGATTAAAAATATTTATATTTAAGAGTGTTACCCTCGCGATATTATTATTCTTCAGACAACGCTTAATCAATCACGAACTTTTTGTTACTATGGAAAAATCACTGAAAAGACAAATTGTTGAGGCTGCAGATGCTGTTAAGAAGAAGGTGCGAAAGATGAGAGATGCTGAGCTTAACAATCAGCAAGTACTGGAATCAGTTTTCAAGCCGGTAACAGAACCACTCAACCAAATTGCTAATGTCAGTAAGCAGGCTTGTGTTCCGCATAATATAGAAAATGAAGAAACCGAAGTTCCGTTTATCGATAAAACTTTGCAAAAAGAACCCACAATTAGTAAAGGAACCAATGATAATAACGACAATGAAGACGAATATGAATCTGATATCGAAAGTGACTCTTCGTACAAATCATTAGTTGAAAACAACCAAGGTATTGATTCGTCATCCTGGTCAGTGTCCTCAGAAGCTCTGACCGATATTCCGTTTGGTGTCAGAAAAGAGGGCGGAAAATTGATGTTAGGTTCTGCTCGTATAACGATCAGTGATGAGTATATCATCGTAGCTGGACGCAAATACCGAAATACGCCTGGTTTAAAACAGTTGCTGTTGAAAAAGAATGCCGATTTAAGCTTGGTTACAGAGAGTGATATGAAACATTATAAGTCGATGCTACTTGACACAAACGCACATCGACGGGACTATGAGCCCGGTAAACCAATCAAAAGTAATAAAGGACAAAAATATTTGCAAATTATTAAGCCTCTATTCCAACTACGAAGTACAATTCAGGACCACCAAACGAAAGGAAAAGGACTACCCTTTACAAAAATGTGGAAGAAAAATGTTGATTTTGTTTATTGGGACGATCCAAATGAATTGGTAGATAGGTTAAAATTACTAATTGCATCTCGAGATGCTGGTAACACAGGATTAGATAATGAAATTATATCTATCATTGAAGAATTGCGTGAAAGTAAAGTTATAAATAAATAAATATTTTAAAATGTGTTTATTTTATTATCAGCTTCTCGATACAATACACCTTAAATATGAACGTAGACAAATTCGGACACTTCATTCACAAAAGAATGCGTTTATCAGAGTTATTTGAGTTTAATGAGAACGCATTGTTAAAATTAGAAAACGGAGATTTTGATTTAAAAACATCAAGATTAAGAGGAGTCCGATCTCCAGTAGAAGCAGGCGATGCTGTGAACAAGGATTATGTAGATCGATTGAATGCTAACATGTTAAAAGAATTAAATAACCTGACCGTGAACAAGGATTATGTAGATCGATTGAATGCTAATATGTTAAAAGAATTTAATAACATGATTGGTTCATTGCGCTCTCAAATCATAAAAGACACAAAGGACACAGTTCAGGCTACTTTAAAAGCAAAGATACCTGAGATTTCAACTCATTTGGAAGATAAGTTTTATACCAAAGCAGAGGTAGATAAATTACTACAAAAAACTCCGTAATGGCAAAACAGCAAATTGTTAATGAAATACATAAAGCAGCACGAAGAAATTTCGTTAGACGTCCTGTCATTCTAAAGGGGATCGATGACTTGTGGCAAGCTGATCTGATGGACATGCAAAATCTAAGAAAATATAATAAAGGTCATAATTACATTTTAGTGGTGATTGACTGCTTCTCAAAGTACGCTTGGGCAGAGCCATTAAAATCAAAAAATAAACTTGATGTTACTCATGCATTTAAACGAATACTGATTAACAGCAATCGCAAACCGGTTAATTTACAAACTGATATGGGAACAGAATTTTATAACAACTCATTTCAAACGCTTATGAAGACTTACAATGTTAACCATTACTCAACGTTTTCTACCAAAAAAGCTTCGATCGTAGAGCGACTGATTAAAACTCTTAAAAATAAAATATATAAATATTTTAGTCTGAACGGAAACTATATGTGGTTAGGTATACCGTTAGAGGTTACGTTAAAGATATATAACAACACAAAACATCGTACCATTAAATTTAAACCAATTGAAGTAAATAAATCTTGCGAGTCTGTTATAAAAGAAAATATTAAAAAAGCCTTAAATCATGTAACCGTCCGTAGAAAACCTAAGTTCAAAGTAGGTGACTTTGTTCGTATCAGTAAATACAAACACCATTTTGAAAAAGGTTATACACCTAATTGGTCAACTGAAATATTTACTATAAAAAAAATTAATCATACCATACCAGTAACATATCATATACAAGATCAGCGAAAGCAAGCCATAATGGGAACCTTTTACGAGCAAGAACTTCAGAAATCTTACTATCCTGGTATTTATTTGATAGAAAGGGTTTTAAAAAGAAAAGGATCAAAAATGTTTGTGAAATGGTTGGGTCTAAACAACGAAGAAAATAGTTGGATCGAGAAAACTGCAATAGTGGATTAAAATAATTATATAACGATTACTTTTGCATCATTTCTCTCATTACACATTAGACAATGCAAGGAGGTGAACTTGTTAATACCTTAATTAATAATCTACCGTTCGAACTTCATTTACCCGGCTACAATTATTGCGGTCCCGGAACTAAATTGCAGAAACGTTTATTACGAGGTGACCGAGGTGTAAATAAGCTAGACGAAGCTTGTATGCACGACATTGCATATGCAAACCATACAGACTTACCCAATCGCCACAAAGCTGATTTGCAACTACTAAATATGGCTAAACAAAGACTTAAATCGAGCGATGCTGGGAAAGGTGAAAAACTTAGTTCATGGTTAGTGAGCAAAGTTATGAAAGCCAAACTGAAATCTGGTTCTGGCATTAAAACGTTTAAAAGTTTCGTGTCAAAAATAAAAGCAAAAATAAAGAAACTGAATCCAAAGGACAGTAAAGCTTTAATTAACGCTGCTTACTCAGCAGCAAAAAAAATAATCCCATGCATTCAGAAAATTCGAGTGCCGCGAGTGATACCCTTACCAAAGACTGGAGGTATTCTACCCTTAATCCCAATTTTTGCGGGTTTATCAGCTTTAGGAACTTTAGCTGGTGGTGCGGCTGGTATTGCAAAAACTGTTAACGATTACAAAGCAGGTCAGCAAAATTTGCGAGAAACACAACGACATAATAAGGCTATGGAGTCTTTAAAGTTAGGCCAGGGCTTGTACATTAAGTCACATAAAAATGGTAATGGTTTATTCATTAAGTCTTCAAAAAACTGAAAAATAAGCTACCTAATCGTCCTCTCACTAATATAGACATCCAAAGGTATGCACGCAACATCCCTCACTTTCGAGGAGTATACATGAAGGATCAGTTACCAAGGACGCCAAAACGGGTTGAATGTGGTGTCGTTAACTTGGACGACTCTAAGAACGAAGGCACGCATTGGGTAGCTTATGTAAAAGTATGCAATTATTGTGAATATTTTGATAGCTTTGGAGATTTAAAACCTCCAACGGAATTAATGCGATATTTTAAGAATTGTAATGTTTTTTATAATTATACAAGATATCAGAAATTCAACACTGTAAATTGTGGACACTTATGTTTAGAATATCTATGGAATTTTTGGAAATAAAACGTATAAAACTTATGCTTTTCTTTTATTTGAATCATTTGCAAGATGTCACTCACATTATCGATAACTGGAAACTCGTCAACTTTATCTACTTACTATCCTAACACGTTGCAACTATATGAACAGTATGAGTGTGCCTTATTGCATTTCGCAACATTTAATTCTATTCCAAACATTGACAAAACGAATAATAAGTTCTATTATGGTTCTAACGAAGTTATTGAAATACCTGACGGCACCTATGAATTGCAAGATATTAATGATTATTTAAAATCTGAAATGAAAGATGCATCAATCAAACTACAGTGCAATAACAATACTTTAAAAGCTGCTGTATATTGTACAAAAGACATAAATTTTAATAAAGAAGGTACGTTTAGGAATTTGTTAGGGTTTAATAAGCAGATCTTAAAAGCAAATAAATGGCATGTATCGCACTTTCCAGTCAACATTTTACCTACAACAGTGATCAGGATCGAATGTGATATTGTAAGCGGCTCGTACACAAACGGAGAACCCAGTCACATTATCCACGAATTTGCTCTCAACGTGCCTCCCGGATATAGAATTATAGAAATCCCGAAAAACGCGATATACTTTCCAATTAACCAAAACAACATTAGCTGTATACATATCAGGCTGTTAGATATAAATAACCGCTTAATCAATTTGCGCGGTGAAGAAGTGCAGCTGTATTTGCATCTCAGAAGAAAAAAATGATTGACTACAATAAATATATGCATCAACAAATCAAAAATATCAGTTCCGCTCAAGCTTCCAACCAAATAAGAGCTCGCTCTAAGAAGAAAATTAAATTAACTAAAGAAAACAAGGCATTTCTCAAAGCGATCGGTTTGCTAAAATGAATATCTTAGACGTTTTATCTGCTCCGACTTATGACAACACTGTTGAAGGAATCGAATTTCATTCTTACAAGCCCTACGTAACTAGTTTCAATAGAAACGATGAAATCCGCATACCTATTAACCAACAGGACTTGTATATACTTCCCTCAGCTAGTACCTTGTATTTGGAAGGAACTGTTGTCGTAAGTAAAAAGGATATGAAAGAGAAAGCCACTAGTGTTAATTTTACGAATAATGCTCTACTCTACTTATTCCAAGATATAAGATATGAGCTGAATGGAGTGGAAATTGATAGAATAAAAAACGCTGGCATAACTACCACCATGAAATCGTTAATATCAATGAGTGAAGGTGAATCAAAGATAGCCAATGCATGGGGCTGGAATATCGATGGAATAAAAAATATTAATGGGGGTAGTTTTTCTGCTTCTATACCCCTCTGTAACATTATCGGTTTTGCAGAAGATTTCAAGAAAGTCGTGATAAATAGTAGGCACGAACTGATATTGCTACGAAGTAACACTAATCTGAATGCTGTGAAACTTAACACCGGGGAATTTGTAGACGACGTTCAGATAAATAAAATCATCTGGCGTGTACCGCATGTTAAAGTGTCCGACAAAGAAAAAATAAGTTTGCTAAAACTGTTAGAAAAAGATCGACCACTCCAGATGATATTCAGAAATTGGGATCTGTACGAATATCCAGCTTTACCTAAAACTACAAAACATACCTGGTCTATCAAAACTTCCTCACAAATAGAGAAACCAAGATACATAATTATGGGTCTACAAACAAATAGAAAAAACAATTCAAGTTCTGATATGTCCCAGTTCGATCACTGTCATGTTCGTGACGTTAGAGTATACTTAAACTCAACTTACTTCCCGTATGAAAACCTAAATGTCAGCTTCGCGAATAACAGAATCGCTTTATTATACGAGCAATACATCAGATTTCAACAGTCTTATTACGGACGTCGCTCGGAACCCTTATTAAGTGAGAAACAATTCAAAGATTTGGCGCCGCTATTTGTCATAGATTGCTCTAGACAAGCTGATAATGTAAAGACAGGTCCTATTGTGGATGTAAGAGTGGAAATTGAGAGTGATTCCGATATACCAGATCAAACTTCTGCATACTGTCTTATATTGAACGACTGCATAATTGAGTACAAGCCATTGAGTAATACTGTGAGAAAAATATCATGAATCCGAATACTATTATTTTAGATGTTCAAGGGTTTAAAGACCTGAACAATAATTTTATAATAAAAGAATTAGCTTTTGCAAGTCGTGATTATACGCAAACATTTTTAATAAAACCGCCATACTTGTTTAAATACTTAACAAGTGACGAAAAGAGACAAGTTAAATGGTTGGAAAGAAATAGAGGTATTTATTGGAATGAAGGATATATTGACTATAGAGAATTTCGGCGTATAATCGTTCCATATCTAGAAAATAAGGAAATTATTGTAAATGGTTTGGAGAAGGTGAATTGGATAAAGGAACTGTGTGTGAATTGTAAAGTATCAGACCTTGGTACAGAACAATGTCTTAGTTTCTCTGTTTTGCATAAAAAATACTGTGAAGGAAGATCTAATTTTAATTGTAATAAACATCTAAAGCATTGTGCTCTTAAAAATGTGCTTTGTTTAAGGAAATATTTAGAATGGGTATAAATGTATGTACTCATATGTGTAATGTATTTAGATTATTGGTTTTAAGGTTTTTAAATAAAAATCAAAATAATGTAAATTTGCTTTTATTTTGTTAAACACCCCCACGCTACTCCACAAATAACACAACCTAATACAAAATTAAATAAAAACATCATAATGAAAATACAAATATTAACTACTTTACAAAAACGGTTAATAAAAGTCAGTACCTATTAAAGATTTTGATATTTTCTTAACTAAAGACTCAGTTTCGTCCATAACACTGTCGATGGGATCTTGAACAATATATTGAGCGTTTATAATAACGTTTTCACTGTCACTATCACTGTCTATGGTTTGAGGATTGTTGTTACACAGATCTACCACTGAAATTTTTATTAACTTAATCCCTTTTCGATGTAGTCGACTCATAACGAAGGATTTTGTAGGATTTTGCTTTATCGATTTTTCCCTGCACCGTTGTTTTGGTTTTTTATCTTTCGTGACTTGTTTGCTTTGCCCGGGTTCACTGCGAAACATCTCGGAGAATCCCTCGTAAGGATCCTGAGCATACTGGCTGAATACAATCTCGGTGTCAGAATTCTGGAACAAAATATAAACACAATTTATACCACTATTCCGCTAGTATAGCGTTTTAATTGGGTTTTCAATCGAGAAAGTCTAGATTTACTTTAGATTAGTGACAAAAGGCTCTGGAAAAATGCAACACAACACAGCTGCGAACACAATCTCTAATTATAAAACAATCATAAAAAAAACGAATTAAAAATATTTTACTCACCGACATGATAACTTTTGATGGAAGTTAAAAAAATATTAAACAGGTGTTCGCGCCGAATAATATTTCGTAAATGATGACAAAATAACTAAATAATTACAAGTCATACTAATATTGTCAACTAAGCGTTTGTGTCTCAAGACTAAGGCCAATGAACTGCAACGTAGGTAACACTTATACAATGACAAACAACGCCTTGTAAGCATGTTACTTAATCGTAAAACGTTAGTTATTCGAAAATCAACCTTATGATGCATGGTATTTTAGGTGCATAGTGAGATAACTGCAATCAGTGTTAACTTTGTTTACCGATTAAAAAAAAAAAAAAAAAGTGTAATGATATTTTGAAATAAACAGGATTTCAGAAATAAAACAAGTCAATAATTATAATAATTCACACTTTATTTCATTTTTTGTATAATATTAACATTTATTATTTCCTAAAACTAAACTATGAGTAGGTAACACTTAACTTAAAATTATGATCAAAGTAATTCATTCTTAAAAATAAATGCATGCCCCCAGGCTCGGGTTGATATTTGATCCACAGATATCGATCGTTTGTCATCATTTCTAGATAAAGCAACTTTGTTGACAGTCCGAGTAAATATTTCGTGCTTTATTGATTTAAACATATTATTTTTTCTCCGGATTACTCCACCATTAAATAAAATGGTTTCATAGTCTGATAAGTTTAAATCCCTGACCACGCATGATTTTACTCCTTTTGCTTTTTTAATGATACTATTAGGGGTTCTTATAGAGTAAAGTTTCGATCTCAAACCAACAAAATCAGTAATATATTTTCCTCCCATTTCATCTTTAAAGAGACCGGGAACCTTTTTATTTTTTAGCGGTATCTGTAAATCATTTGTGATTTCATAGTTACTGCTGTCAAAATATTGTAAAAAATTATATTTCAAATCATTGTAAAAATCGTTGGTGTATATTTTATAGACAAAGGAATCGGTATCTGTGTAACATAGCTGCACTCGATCTTTATAAAAAGGCTTTACAATATTGTAATGAAAGTAATACATGTGTGCTTTTGAAAGTTCTAATACATTGAAACCTATGTATATAGGTTTATCTAAAATAATTTGATCAGGTTTCATTTGTATTGCAACTAAATTTTCTGATAAAATAGATGCACTGTGGAAATAGGGGTTGGCTATAAGTTTCTCAGCGGATATAAATTTCTTAGTTCGATTGGACTGATCGCACCATTGATTAACTAAATGTACGGTTACTCTATTTTCAGTATTTTCTAATGTTTTTCCAAAAACACTGTTATTTAATAACTTAAAAAAGTCTTGTTCGAAGGAACTTTTTGCTTTCTGTCTTAATTGAGTATTTAACTCTATGTACTGTTTTAAATATGGACTCTGTCTAAAAGTAATTGCTCTATGAATTTTACGTAATATTAAACCATGTTCTAAACATTTTTTTAAATGAACGTAGTGAATCACGTAGTTGTACTTATTATACAAATTTGCTATTAATTTCTTTGTTTTACCTCCCGGGGGTACACATTTTTCGGGACAAAATGGTAAGTCATTATGGTCATTATGTAAATGCTCGGGATACAATAGATCGACTTCTAATATGAAGCCCCAGTTTGCGTTATCCTCTATAGTGGTAACATTAAAATTTGCTAATTCGTTATCACTTAAAAATCTGAAACTAGAGTATGGTAAATACTGACACATGCTAAAACCGTAAAGATTATTACAATCTAAATATACTATGAAACTCTCAGGTTGTGATGGATTATATTCAGGCATGTATTTGTGATTGGCTCTAGCATGCCGATGGGAACACATGCACAAACCGCCGCGTATACCGCTTTGTATCATTCTGATGATAGCTAAGTCCGACACGAGTTCTAACTGAACGCCCGTTTTTAGCAACATTGCATCGAAAGATAAACTAGGTGCAGTAATGTAAAACGCTGGGTCAAGACTGTAATATTGTTTACAGGTTTTCCGAAAATTTTGAAATATGTCTGTTAACAAAAGCACATCCGTTTTTAAGTATAGATCCGTATACTCGCCGAGGTTATTAATATTGAATTCAGCCCAAACAGCCTGTGCGTGATTATAATCCTCATCTGTAATGTCTTCGTTAGTCAAATAATTATAAAAATTACCCTTAGACGGCAATGATTTTTGATCGTAACATTTCCAATTGGTCATGTAATCATAAGGATATATACCTTTTCTTGTCAATAAATTAAACTGTCTGTCTTTAGAAAAATGAAATCGAAGATTAACAAAATCTTCCACCTGCAATGTTTTAGCGAGCTTGTCTAAACTTGTCCCTAAAAAGTTGAATGAATCTAAAAATCTTATACAAATAAACTCATTATCAGCAATAGGAATAAATTTGGTAAATGCGACGTATTTTTCTTTAGTCTTAGGGATTATTTTAATTGGGCCTGGAATTTCGCCTAACTTTTTTATAAATAAATGACAATCGTACCCGGATAAATTGTGAAAAAATATTGGTATAAATTTTGGTACTTTATGTTGCAAATTACAGTGTCGATGTGCTGCACCTCGATACAGGCCTGTAATATGACAATGATCTCTTACTTTATCGGTCAAGAGTAAATTGTCGCAAATATGACACCTAACGGCACGTTTGAACTCTAGAGAATTGTCATCAGTGAATATCATAGGCTCGCTTTTGGATATAATCTGATGTATTTGTTTTACATCCTCAGTAAGAAAATTTATAAATTTTGAAACACAATCATTGCCGCGATAACTTCTATAGCCTTCAACGCTATCATTTTTATTTGATGACACGACATTGTAAGCGAATGCAGCCGGCACGTGGCGTTTAGAGTATGACGTATTAGCGGTGTTGAAATCATCGCCGGAAATGGGTTCAAGTAACGTTTCGAAATCAGCGTATATGACGAATGGAATGTTTTGTTTCCTATCATAATTTTTAAATTTTAAAAATGAACCTTGTTCTGATAAAACTGTGACGATCCCCCCACACAAGTGGGATTCAATTTGACTAAGCGTTGGAAAAAACAATAAACAAGTTTCACAGAAATATAGTTTACCATGATGTTTGGTCATCTGATTTCTAACTAAACGAGATAAATCTTTGATAAGACAGTAATGAGAATTATTATTGTTTTCTATAAACAGTAGATGGATACTTTTATTAGACTTATTATTCAACGTTTTATAAAGCGGTCCAATAATTGTCTTCTCGTTTTTTAAACCATACACATATATATTAACAGAAGGATTATTTTTCTCAAAGATAGCTATGTCCGAAAATGTGATTGGAAATGTCAAATTATTAACATTCAAAACATCCTGAAAGCGGGGATAAGACGAAATCCTATCGGGATGTCTATTTGTGGGGTACAATGCCGCCACAACACACCACAAAAAGCAATACTCATCATTGTTCCGAATATTCAAACAAGCTCTTTTACTTTTTATGAATTTCGGCAAAGTTAAAAATTTAGATCCGCTGAGAGGTTGATATTTATTAATATTTAATTCTAAATGTGAATTGCATAAAAAAGTCCAACCACTATCCCTTTCCTCAAATTCTTCAATTTTTTTTAGTAGTAAATCAATAGTTAGTTTATAAATAGAATCAAAATCGTAATTAAAATGTGTAATAATGTTGTTTGTACGGAATGATTTTATTTCTTGTTGATCATTTTTATACATAAGAAACGAAGCAAACAGTTCAAAATTTATTTTGACAGAGGTGTGTTTCTCTATTGAATTGTCTATTAAATGTTTGACTTGTGTACTAATACTTTTGAGAAACACCTCAGGAAAACTATGTATTTGTTCACCTGTCGCTATGATTTTGTAACTTTTGATTCGTTCTTTAAAAGAAGAATTAATAATTGCAACATTATCATACATAGGGGTAGAACTATTGTTTTTATGTACATTGCTACGTAAATGACCAGACCATCGACGATTGTCTACAAATACTTTACAATCAGAGCAGTGAGGCATTATATTATTGTTTGAAATCAAAGAACACTTGAAATTATTAGTTCAATAAATTTGGATTAGATAATACTTACAACTAATATTCACCGTCTTAGGTATACCAGACAAAATATTTTATATTTATTAGTACAACTTGGTCAGGACAATTTTACGCTGATTTCAAGATCCTTGTGTAATTTTTCACAGGCAAGTCGGTAATTATGTTTAGGCAGGATGTATCTGAAATAATAAAAAAATGGATGGATGCATTAGGTACATAATCTGATTAGGTAAGATAATGGTATATTCTGGGCAGAAAAATATATTTCATAATTACCTGCAAAATATGAAACTATGTATACATAAGAGTACGTGTATCTGCGTGGTCCAAATATGTAGATATACTTCAAGTAATTTAATAATTCTTCACAGGCAAGTCAGTAATTAATATTATGTTTAGGCAGAATGTATCTGAAACTAAAAAAAAATGGTTTATTGGTACCGATGAAGAATTAGGTAAAAAGCTGTAAATTCTAGAATGAAAAATAGTCATAATTATTGTAATGTTCTAAATAGTTATCGTATTATTGTTGTGTTATATTTGATAATTACCTGCACAATATGAAATGATTCATACATAAGATTATGTATTTGCGTGATCCAAATATGTATATATATTTCAGCACCCCGATATAACGAACACAGTTGCTCCAGTAGCTGAAATTGTTGTTGTTTCTGGTGTGAGATCAATTAAATATTTATTTATAATAATTATCTTGATTGTACTGTAACAGTTTAGAAAGGTGCTCGCTCCGAGAGACTTTGAGGTAATAAATAATATTTTAGGGATTTTTTTTTTGTTTTCTTTTTTGTCTACAAAGCAGAAAAATATTTCATCATAAAAGTTGTTATTGCCTAATTGTTACACGTGTGCTAAACATAATTATTTATTTCGCAATCACAATAATCAGCTATTTTGGTTAGGGTTGGTAACAACTTGGTAGGCATTCAAATATACAAATTTCACACAATGCACTTAATCGATTAAAATATATCATAGTATGTCGATAGACGACATGACGATGACGATATCATATAACGTTCATGGTTTCGTCATGCCCGTTACCGTAGTTACAGGAATTATATTATCTATTTATTTTAGGAAATCTAGAGAAGTACGCGGTAGACGGCAGTAAGTTCATTTTTTCTACACGAAACCTAAATGTAGATGATGAAATAATTACCTTGGAAACATTTATTTACTTCTTTAAAATAATAAAATCTATCTGGTTTGTGGCGATTCCGTTCACGCTATCGTTTGGTCAGCCCTAGCTTATTTCGCTGCATCGACATTCGATACAGTATAAAATTTTCCTTCGTCTTCATTTTACCAACGCGTATAATACGACTATAGAAAAAGTTACTTTAACAAAGCAATACCGGATTGATTGTAGTGGATTTAACATTCCTAACTTATAATTTTAAATTTAACTTATAAGCCACAAGTTTTTCTGTTCGGTACAAAGTTTTCGCAGTCTGCAAGTGCAACGAAGTGCTCTTGTATAATCGGTCTACAAACACTCCGTGTCGCCTACAATATCAGTGACGGCATTGTCGATAGCCATCCGCTGCTGTCATCACCAGCCAAGTCATCAAACCGAGTGGAACTTCTGATCGGAAAATAATGTAAGTCTGATAAGATAGTCTGTTCGTTTTCATGGATCACACTTGTGATTAGCCTGTCATTTATAACTACATATATTTGTTTGTGAGCGCGTTACTTCACAGATCACCCGATCTGTACATAGTTAGCTCAGTCTCAGTGCTATCCCATTTAAATATTAGAGAACCAGTGTTTGCCCGAACACTTGTGTCCTATAGTATGCCCAGCGCAATGGACATTACTCCATTGGATTAATTAATAATAATTGTGTGACTACATTTCCTCTATCTTTATTTCAGGTCAGACTCTGAGTGTGATTACTCGCAAGCATCGATCACTGGACACAAAGTGAAGGCCAGTCGCAAACCGTCTGCAGACAGCAATGGGAAACGCAAGATGCAGTCACAAACAACAACCGTAACTCGTAGCAGGTGAATAATATTTTGAATTTATTATCTCCTAGTTCTGATTAAATTAAAATAGTAAAGTAGTACGTTTCCACTAATTGAATTATAATAGTGCAATTTGCATAAGTATTCCATTCGCTGATTAGTCACTTGTAATATTTTCTACAGAAATATCCGTGGTGTCGTTCATAAAATATTATGCGATTGTGTGCGCTGCTTACACACCGTTTTTGTTTGCCCCTGCATCTCTCGTTGTAAACATTAACTAATAACAGTTTTCGTTATTATTTCAGTAAAAAAACCAACACTGGCATGGACATATTCGGCATCAGTAAAAACCGCGACATCCCACACAAAGAACATTCATCGGATCACCTAACTTCATTCTTTGTGAACCGCGTAGCCAGCGGCTGTGAGCGCCGAGCAACGAGCACCGACGGAGAGTACTACATCGACTGCAAGGTGTACAAGGCTGACGACGCTCGCCTCACCGACTCCGCCGAGCTGTGGAAGAAAGCGCTCGTCCGAATCAAGTTCCAGACCGACGCGGACTCTCCTCAGTGGCGAAAACTACAAGAGCTCGTGCGTGCGGCTGATATTTTGTTTCCAGACAAACCAACATTTTATGATAATTAAACCAAGTACCTAAGTTACAGTTGTTTATTATTTACAGTAACAACCCGTTAACGCTTTAGTCACAAGCTTTGGTTTGTTACAATCATCGGCCACCATCACTCTCGCTCGACATTCTGTTAACAGCGAATACAAACTCGAGTGATCGGTCGAGTGCAGTAAGTAAACGGAGAGTCGAGTTGATAGTTGACAGTTCATCGTTCTCCGAAACGCCGCATACTGGTCAGATGTATGGAATATAGTGGTAAGGAGTAAGTTACTAGTCAATGGTCGAGTAAAGCTCATCCAGTACGCGACAAAATGAACTGTCTCGTTCGAGTGTATCGGTCGAGTTGAGTGGCGAGTCGAGTATCGATTTGCTCGAATTATCGTTCCAAATCAAGTTCTCAGTACAATGTACTGTCTCGGTCGAGTGGAGAGGCGAGTAGATTATCAATTATTGGGCATTCTATACCACTATCGGCAGCGAGGCGCACTCGCCGAGCAACTTGCCGATAGTGGTATAGAATGCCCAATAATATACTACTGACCCATTTTATTTTTTTCTCAGATTTTACACTAACTAATTTGAACGGGAAACAGAGATCGTGTAACAGTAGGAAAATATCGAGAAAGTTATCACAGGCTTTGTTAGCATCCTCTATATTATATACATTAGAAAATGATAGACTTTCGAGGTGCGATCGAAACTTAATAAGGTTTTCTCGAGTTATATCTCGTTTTAATGTTCTCCATGTTTTTATTTGATTCGTTTTATTAATTTTTATCTTAATTATTTGAGCAGAGTGGTCAGATAATCCAAAGTCAGTGACTTCATGTTGGCACTTCTGCTTAAGATTATGTGCAAAATTGTCTAAACAAGTATTACTGATAAATCTAGTTGGCTGATTAATTTCTAGTTTAAGGTTGAAGCTCCTGAGAAAGCATTCAAATTCAGAGGAGATTCTATTCCTGTTCAAAACATCTATATTAAAGTCTCCACATAAAATAACTTTTTGAAGGGGTTTTTTACAGACATTTTTTAAAACGAGATCTAAATTTTCATAAAACTTACTTAGATTACATAATTTAGGAGGCCTATATACACATATAATTATAGTTTTTTGAGAAGGAAATTCTACAGCACAACATTCTATAATTCCTGATATCGAGTATTTCATTACGTCAGGTCGTTCTTTATACTCGTGTCCAACTCTTACTAGGATACAGGCACCGCCACGTTTTTTATTCTGTCTAGCAAAGCATGCCGCCAGCTTATAATTAGGAATATATAATAACTTTTCTTGGCCTGACATTATAAAATGCTCGGTTATACATATTACGTCGACTACTTTTTGCTGACTCAACAATTCCTGAATGTAAATATTTAAAAGGTCTGATTTATTTATAAGTCCGGCAATATTTTGGTGAAGAATATACATAGAATCAAAGAAAAAGCTCACGACTTGGGGATGCAACGACGTTGTTATCATTCTCGTGAATAAAGGCATCACATTCTATCGAAATCTCAGATATAGTTTGCAGTAAGTTATTAAAAATATTGCGCATTCCGCGGTCGTTTAACTTTCTATTTATTCTTGAAAACATAGACAAATCATACAGTAGATCTAAGTTAGTATCAAATGCAGTTGCGTAACCATAAGTTTGAAGATCAAGATGTGTACAAAAGTGCAATACCTACTGAACCAAAATGTATGGAACAGCTGTTCCATACAAAAGTGCAATACCTACTGAACCAAAATGTATGGAACAGCTGTTACATACAAAAGTGCAATACCTACTGAACCAAAATGTATGTAACAGCTGTTATTTTTTTCGCGATTCCAGAGTTGGTCACATAGTGAAAGTTGTTTGTAATTGATGTCTGAATATCTCAAATGTATGATAGGGTAGGTACTGCGCAGCGAGTAGCGTTTTTGTAAAACATCATTAAGTTGGAATCGACGTCCCGTTAATAAACACGTAAATAAGAACATAAAGTAATTTTTGTCCTTGTGATTACACGGCTCCACTACTCGTACAGTTCGATTTAAACTTAATGGCGGCTTAGAACACTCATATGAGTCGCTGCACACTCGCACGGCAATTATTTTTAAAAAACCAGTGTCAGTTGCTAGTCGCCATTAAGTTTGATTCTAGTCTACATCAAATTTGTTCAAGTAGCCCATGCTACGTACCTAACTAAAGTATTAAAAGTAATCATTTTTGTAAAAAGATCTTGTTCTTTATATATCTAAGTACCAACCTAAAATAAAAAAGCTAATTTAAAAATCAAACATCCGACTGTTGACTGACCTCTCACGCAGTTCGCGAATGACTATCCTCCGACTGCACAGCATGATTATTTCTTGTTTACAGCTTTTTAGTTCGCTTTTTAAGCAGTCGGATGTTTGATTTTTAAATTAGCTTTCTGGTATTCTAGGCAAAATCTAGGCAAACTACTAGATGGCGTTAAAAAGCCACAGTCTCGGGTTATTAATGAGTCACTGGTGCTGCCACCTGTTAAAAATATGGAGAAAGAAAAATAGCCCGACCAATTGCCCGACTTAAGGAGGTGACATTTCCTTGTATGGGATTGGGTATCTGTACTGTAGTATTATATTATCTGTGTAATCAGGAAATAAAACTTTTGATATTTGTTCCCAAGCTTTTGTTTTTAAATTTTTATTTTTAAAATCTACGTGTGACTTGTCCCATATAATTTCCCTTTCCTGAATCAATGTAATGAAGTAATCCATGTCAATTCCTTCAATGGTACTCATTTTACCCTGCAAATAAAACTGAATACAAAAGTAGGTAAAAAATTAACTGAGCTTGCGTGTATCCTCCCTATCAACGCACAAGCAACTGAGCGCAGCCGCTCCGACGTCACAATGAGTACACCCCTTCCCGCTTCGTCTCGGGGGCTGCTGTCCGTCATGTGTGCGTTGCGACGACGCAGCGTGCCGTGTGAACACCTTGGTTATTTGTATGTAAAACAACGCAACGGCAGCGCTGCGTCGACGCAACGCTGACGCAACGCGCCGTGTTGACTGGCTCTTATTGTATGGATCCTTTTCGGGCGATTCGAGGAGACAACAAATGACTTTCAGCTTTCTAATTAATCACTTTAAGTAATGGAAAATAAAGTAAACGAATTTCCACCAAGCACGTAGTTTGATCTACACGAACAATCGGTAACTCTCACTGTATTTCTCCTTAAGTTTTATAACAAACCAGCTGTCCCACGCGGCTTCGCTCCCGTCAACTGGCTACCTACCAAGCTAGCCCACCTACTCTAAATACGTTGCGTCTCAAAAAGAATAAATTTTCCCCGTTTTTGGAACATTTTTCATTGATGCTCCGCTCCTATTGGTCGTAGCGTGATGTTATATAGCCTATAACCTTCCTCGATAAATGGACTACCCAATACAAAAATAATTTTTCAATTCCAACCAGTAGTTCCTGAGATTAGCGCGTTCAAACAAACAAACAAACAAACAAACAAACAAACTCTTCAGCTTTATAATATTAGTATAGATTAAAAAACCAGTGTCAGTTGCTAGTCGCCATTAAGTTTGATTCTAGTCTACATCAAATTTGTTCAAGTAGCCCATGCTACGTACCTAACTAAAGTATTAAAAGTAATCATTTTTGTAAAAAGATCTTGTTCTTTATATATCTAAGTACCAACCTAAAATAAAAAAGCTAATTTAAAAATCAAACATCCGACTGTTGACTGACCTCTCACGCAGTTCGCGAATGACTATCCTCCGACTGCACAGCATGATTATTTCTTGTTTACAGCTTTTTAGTTCGCTTTTTAAGCAGTCGGATGTTTGATTTTTAAATTAGCTTTCTGGTATTCTAGGCAAAATCTAGGCAAACTACTAGATGGCGTTAAAAAGCCACAGTCTCGGGTTATTAATGAGTCACTGGTGCTGCCACCTGTTAAAAATATGGAGAAAGAAAAATAGCCCGACCAATTGCCCGACTTAAGGAGGTGACATTTCCTTGTATGGGATTGGGTATCTGTACTGTAGTATTATATTATCTGTGTAATCAGGAAATAAAACTTTTGATATTTGTTCCCAAGCTTTTGTTTTTAAATTTTTATTTTTAAAATCTACGTGTGACTTGTCCCATATAATTTCCCTTTCCTGAATCAATGTAATGAAGTAATCCATGTCAATTCCTTCAATGGTACTCATTTTACCCTGCAAATAAAACTGAATACAAAAGTAGGTAAAAAATTAACTGAGCTTGCGTGTATCCTCCCTATCAACGCACAAGCAACTGAGCGCAGCCGCTCCGACGTCACAATGAGTACACCCCTTCCCGCTTCGTCTCGGGGGCTGCTGTCCGTCATGTGTGCGTTGCGACGACGCAGCGTGCCGTGTGAACACCTTGGTTATTTGTATGTAAAACAACGCAACGGCAGCGCTGCGTCGACGCAACGCTGACGCAACGCGCCGTGTTGACTGGCTCTTATTGTATGGATCCTTTTCGGGCGATTCGAGGAGACAACAAATGACTTTCAGCTTTCTAATTAATCACTTTAAGTAATGGAAAATAAAGTAAACGAATTTCCACCAAGCACGTAGTTTGATCTACACGAACAATCGGTAACTCTCACTGTATTTCTCCTTAAGTTTTATAACAAACCAGCTGTCCCACGCGGCTTCGCTCCCGTCAACTGGCTACCTACCAAGCTAGCCCACCTACTCTAAATACGTTGCGTCTCAAAAAGAATAAATTTTCCCCGTTTTTGGAACATTTTTCATTGATGCTCCGCTCCTATTGGTCGTAGCGTGATGTTATATAGCCTATAACCTTCCTCGATAAATGGACTACCCAATACAAAAATAATTTTTCAATTCCAACCAGTAGTTCCTGAGATTAGCGCGTTCAAACAAACAAACAAACAAACAAACAAACAAACTCTTCAGCTTTATAATATTAGTATAGATTAACAACTCAATCAAAAACTACCATCTTCTTCCTCGATATAATGTCCGATTGTCTCTTGTTCGCGCCAAAAACTAGTGCTTACTGTTATGTCAAGTAGACATTTTTTTTAGGGATGGGTATGGGATCTACCTCCTAGCGGTCCATCCCGGGCAACGGCACCACAGGTTTGCCTGTGGTACGGCTGAACGATCCCACTTAAGCGGTGGTAGGCTCCGCAAGGGGCCGCCTGGCTCGCGACCACCATCCCACTGGAGTCCGGCGCCAAGCAGCTTGCTGTGTTCCGTCGGTGTGTGGGATGCCAGTGCCTTTGGGGGAGAAGGAGGATGTCAGTTGCGCTGTTCAGAACCAGTCTTGGTCTCTGGGCAAAATCTTGCCGGGTAACTCATCTTGGAGGGTAGCGGGATCCGAAGCACGGTGCCAGCCGTTGGCCGACCGCAGTCAGTAGGGGGCCCAAGTAGCACGCCAGCCACGTGCCAAAGGCTGCCCCTCCAACTCGCGAAAAATCCCGGTATGCTCCACCGTGCTAGCTGGCGACTGGATGGGAGGACCCGGTGGCCATATCCGGGGGGCTTCGGGCGTCCCCGCAGTCTCCAAATGAGTTCCCCATAGGTTGGGTTAGCTCCAGTGTTCCACTTGGTTCACTGAGCAGCGCCTCGACAGTTTAACTTCTTCCCCAGCAAACTCTAAAAAAATAAAATGACCAAAGCAAAGAAGAATATGGTGAAACAACGGCTGCACTTCCTCCCACTAAAAGTGCACGTCACTAACATCAGGGGGTTGCACTCTAATCTCGATCCGGTCCACCACCACCTTGAGACCGAGAAGCCGCACCTGTTTTTCCTAACGGAGACAAAGATAACAACCCCGTTGGACGTGGCGTACCTCAACTACCCGGGTTACTCTCTTGAACACAAGTTCAAGAAGCAGGCTGTGGTCTATGTGTACGTCCGCAATGACATTTGTTGTCGTCGTCTCCGTTGCTTTGAGAAATCGGGTTTTTCTGCCATATGGCTACTTGTGGACACTGGCGTGGAGAAGTCTCTCTACATCGGCGTCTACCGATCGCACACCGGTGACCAGGAGACGACAGCGCTCTTTAACTGCCTCATGGAGTCGGCTGACATAGCCCAGCAACGGTACCCAACAGCGAAGCTTAATTTTCTGGGGGACTTTAACGCCCATCATAAGGAATGGTTGTACCCGTACCGGAAAACTGACCATGCCGGGTTAGAGGCGCGCAAGTTTTCTCTATCGCTAGATCTAACCCAGCTGGTGAATGTGGCAACGCGGGTACCGGATGTTGACGGCCATACACCCAATTGCTTAGACCTTCTACTGACAACTGATCCGGACAGTCATTCGGTATCGGTCTCAGCCCCGCTGGGAACGTCTGACCATTGTCTGGTGAAATCCGACTTGCTCTCCTCCAGATGAGAGTCCTAGAGGCACGAGGCGAGTATGGCGATACGAGTCAGCAGACTGGGACGAGATGCGGCACTTTTTTGCGACTTATCCTTGGCGGCATGTGTGCTTCTCCTCGGGAGACCCCTCAAGCTGTGCGGACGCGGTTGCGGATGAAATTCGGCAGGGAATGGAGTATTTCATTCCATTCTCCGACATTCCGCTCGGTCACAAATCCCGACCTTGGTATAATTCAGAATGTGCCCACGCTGAGGCCCGAAAAGAGTCTGCCTACCAAGCCTGGGTCGGGACCCGCGACCGCAAAGTTAGAGCGCGTAGGGTTCGCGCGAGGAAAAGAGCTTTTAATTCTGCCACCAAGAAACAATTTTGGTCCCTGTCTAAAGCGGTTGAATCGAATTTCTGTCGTCCCACTTTACCTCCAATGCTGAAACCTGATGGGTCGCTGGCTCACTCTGCAAGTGAGAAAGCAAATTTATTTGCATCTCTGTTTGCTGGCAAATCACGTCTGGACGCTGGATCCAAGCAACCACCTACTGTACCTCATTGTGACTCTTCGATGCCGGAGATCGCTGTGCACACCAAAGTGGTCCGAAGAGTATTGTGCAATCTAGACGTGGACGGTCAGCGGGCCTGACGGCATTCCAGCGAGATTACTGAGGCTGTGTGCGCCCGAACTTTCTCCTGTGTTGACACGCTTGTTCCGCCTCTCTCTTGTAAAAAGAAAGGTGTCAAAGTCCTGGAAGCTTGCAAATGTGCAACCAGTGCCCAAAAAAGGCAACCATGCAGACCCTGTCAATTACCGTCCAATCGCCATTACCTTCATTCTGTGCAAAGTTATGGAAAGGTTACTGAACAGTAAGTTGCTGACCTACCTTGAAGACAATAATCTCCTCAGTGACCGTCAATATGGCTTTCGCCGGGGACGGTCTACTGGCTATCTTCTTGTGTATGTCACGCACTGCTGGGGCGTAGCCATCGAGAGACACGGCGAAGCACTTGCTGTATCGCTGGATATCTCGAAGGCCTTTGACAGGGTCTGGCACGCAAGTCTACTCAGTAAGCTTCCTGCGTATGGCATCCCCGCTGGTTTTTGTAGCTGGATATCAGACTTCCATTGCGAACGGTTGATCCGAGTAGTCGTAGACGGCTGCTCCTCTGACCTTATGGCTATTGATTCCGGATTTCCTCAGGGGTCTGTTCTCTCTGCAAGTCGTTTCCTGCTGCACATCAATGACCTACTTCAGCTTGGTATTTTGGGTACGCAGATGACAGTACTGTGTCAGAGAGATACCTGTCCAGCGCAAGAACCAGCGTGGATGAAGTTCGTTCCTTGAGAGAGACTATGGTAGAGCGGACAGATTTGACCTTAAGCCTTGTCACCCAGTGGGGTGATGACAATTTGGTCTCCTTTAACGCCACCAAAACACAGGCGTCTCTTTTTACCGCTAAAAGGAGTTTTTTCGATCAGGCGCCTACTTTTCGGGGTGCGTCTGTTCCAGTGACTGATCGGCTTGAGCTACTAGGCATGGAGTTGACATCCAGTCTCAACTTCGGCGCCTCCATTGAGTATAAAGCCCAAATTGCGGCCAAAAAACTGGGCATCCTAAATATGGTGAAGCGATACTTTACGCCTGGACAGCTTTTAACCCTGTACAAAGCGCAAGTCCGATCCTGCATGGAGTATTGCAGCCACCTTTGGGATGGCTCAGCAAAGTATCAGCTTGCCGCGCTTGACTCGGTGAAACGCAGAGCCAAGAGGCTCATCGGCGACATTGAACTGGTGGATACCAAGCTTCACAGCTTGGCTCATCGCCGCAAGGTTGCCTGCTTGTCGATCTTCTACAGACTGTATTTCGGTGAGTGTGCTCAAGAACTCCACGACCTCATCCCACCAGCCCCCTTCTACTATCGGACATCTAGACGCACTGCAAGTTACCATCCTTACCTTGTTGCCATTCCACCAATTCGCACCAAGCGCTTCCAAACATCCTTCATAATGCGCACAGAGAATGAATGGAACTCACTACCTGCGTATGTGTTTCCGAACGCATTCAACCCGAAACTCTTCAAAGTTAGAGTAAACAGGCTTCTTCTGGGTAAGCTCACTCCATCGTCGACTCTGTCTCTGTCACCTATGACTTAGACTAGAGTCAAGAGCAAACTCATCTCAAATAAAAAAAACATCTGTCAGAGTCTTTCGAAACCATGTCTCTTTAGAACAAAATATTTAGAAGTGCCGACAAGTATGTAAAACGATGACGCAGCGACAGCGCTACATCGACGCAACGCACCGTGTGGACCGGCTCTAATAGCGTAAAATGATACACCCAGATTGGTGTCTGGTTTTCTGGCTTCTGTTTTGATGCACTGCAATATGATGGAGATCTGAAGTTGATCTGCTAATGGAGATATAAAACAGTCGAGGGAACTCCTCCATGGTTTTCAGCAGGTTCATCATGTTTGGGCTTATTTAATTCTATCTCTAACTGTGAAAAAGTAAAATGTAAGTAAGTAATATATAATTCTATTCTATTCTATAAATCCATCGAGGATCTGATGTTGATTACGGAAGGCTAACAAGTGCTTTGCTTGACAATTTGTTTGGCGTTTTCACAAAATTATTTAAAAAGGTTCTTGATTTATTTTCCGCTTTACACTTTCTTTTTTTTTTCGGTGGTTACATTTTTGGCTAATAAGTTTTAATAAATACGAGAATTTGCCATCAGGTCATCGTCACTTCCAATAGACTTCTTCCATCTTCGTCATCATTATTTTGTTGGCAGCTGGCATTCTGTATGTTCTTGTTTGATATCGTTTGTGTCTGGTCAGGGTGGCTTGACCTTTATTTTCTCAGTCACAATTTATTTGGAGGCATATAGTACCCCGAATAGACAGTTCCACTCCTCCGACAATTCGTAAGTCAGATCTTTGTATCCCTGAAAACGGAAAAACCAAATTGGGAATTAAAGTTTGAGATGACAATTCTTTCTGTTTAGTTTTGGGGACTTTTCCACATAAAGATATTTTTCGTATTCAAGAGTTTCTAGGCTCTAATTATGAAAAAACTTTTAAAATTAAATAATTTTTCAAAAAAACCGCACTCCGATTAAAAACACTACAAAGTGATAAATAATTTTAATTTCGGAAGTCGGTGTTCCTGTTTTTTTAACTGACTTACCAAAATGGAGGAGGTTCTATGTTCGACATTATGTATTTTTTTTTTTTTATTTATGTTCACCGATATATCCGTCAATTGTGGACCGATTTTGTAAATTATTTTTTTGTTTGAATAAGTATGTTCCGAAATTGGTCCCATTTTAATTTGGTGAGGATCTGATGAAGAACTTCGGCGATATACCACAGAAATCTTCAATAAATAGCGGCAAATCTCTCGGGATTGCTGCAATCGCATGTCTGTTTATTGTTTATACCATTTTATAACATAACATCACACCAGTACACACTAAAGGGGTACGCAAATGTATACAGTTCACCTTGGTATACTCTCATTTCACCAGTTATGTCCAGTTTCATGATATTCGGGTAATCTATTCTGGCATTATAGGTACCTTACTTAACTACTTGGCTATTAGGTAGGTGCAACTAACAAGTGAAAAATAAAAATACTCTTTTGCAAAAAAATACTACCGACTTCCAAATAAGAAAGCTACAAAGTGAAAAATAACTTTCTTTTTGGAAGTTGGTGTCTATAACGAAAACGTACCTGGGTCAGGACCAAATTTTTGACGTAATCGGACAACGGAAAATGTGTCACACTGGAAAATAAATGTAGCACAATATAATTATTAGGGTGTGTGTAAATAGTTGTAAGATTTTAGGTAGGTGAGTGGATATTCTATTTTGTGTTGTGCGATTGCGTCAAAAAATTGGTCCTGACCCACCTACCAAAGACACCGACTTCTAAAAATAAAGTTAATTTTCCTTTTGTAGTTTTGTTATTTGGAAGTCAGTAGTATTTTTAGGTAAAAAGTTTTTTTTATTATTTGGAAGTTGATTGTATTTTTTTGAAAAATTAATTTAATTTTTGATATATTATTTGTGTTACATAATGAGCAAGTTCTAGTAAGGTACCTATAATGCCCAACTAACAAAAAGCCTCAAACATAACCGGGGAAATGTGAGTGAACATGTGGTGATGTTATGTTATGAAATGGCGTAAACAATACACATCCATGCGATTGCAGCAATTCCGAGAGATTTGCCGTTGTTTAATGAAGAGTTCTGTTGTATATTTCCGAAGTTCTTCATCAGATCTTCACTAAATGTAAATGGGACCACAGGAAAAGTACCAGCTTTCAAATAATAAAAGAACCATCAGAATCTGTGCACCTGTAGTAAAAAATTCTCAGGTAAAACAAATAAAAAAAAACTGGCCAAGTGCGAATCGGACTTGCGCACGAAGGGTTCCGTACCATTATCGCATAAAACGGGAAAAAAAATCACGTTTGTTGTATGGGAGCCCCACTTAAATATTTATTATATTCTGTTTTTATTATTTGTTGTTATAGCGGTAACAGAAATACATCATCTGTGAAAATTTCAACTGCCTAGCTATCACGGTTCATGAGAAACAGCCTGGTGACAGATGGACGGACAGACAGACAGACAGACGGACTGCAGAGTCTTAGTAATAGGTTCCCTTTTTACCCTTTGGGTACGGAACCCTAAAAAGTACAGTAGAATTGAGAACCTACTCCTTTTTGAAGACGGTTAAAAATGAATCCTGAAACTTATTAGTTACTATCTTCTGCCCGCGGCTTGCCCGCATAATATGTTTTATCATCACAATGGCGACCCGCCCGGCTACACACGATAGTAGAGCATAATTATATTACTATGCCTTCATGTTTTTTATTAAAATAAGTACCTATATACCATGACACAAAACAAAAATGGGACCTTGGAATTTTGCTTTAAAATACTTCACTATTTAAAACAAAACCAACGCAATTGCAACCTTCCAACAGCACCCAAAAAGAAAAAAAACATATGACACACACAGCGTCCAGTCATCACCTATTTGCAAAAACTGTAAAATTATAAACATTCGCTTCAAAAGTCTGTTTATTATAGGGATACGCGCTCGTTATCGCTCGGCTTATATTGTACCTAACAGTGGGCGACAGTGATTTATTTTCACGCGTAGTTTTGCGATAACTCCTAATACATTCATTTAAATTTTATGGTGTAAGGGATTATATAAGCCTTCCTGATGAATCACTCTGCCTATTGGTGAAAACTGCATGCAAATCTGTTCAGTTATTTTCAAATCATGAAATTGATAGTTATAGCTTGTTATGTATTGACATCTTGACATTAATTGAGAGTTTTTACCGTTGTCATGGTGACAACCTTGTGCTCTTTTTTTAGTAAATTCTAAAAATCATTTTCAAAGGTTATCTTTATAAGTTATTCAAACATTTGTTCAACAGCTAAGATACGATGTTTGAATGCAAACATAATAAGAAATGAAGTCATTCTTGTAAACTTACAATAAAACTGAGATTGCCCTAATATAGACGTCTTTTGTTTTGGTAACGTAATCGAAAGGGCAAAGTTATGTCAATGATATTGAGAACATTTTATAAATAGCAAAGATTGTAGGCGCTTACATGGTGTAGGTAAATTAGGTCTGTATAAAGACGAGCTCGTGGCTAAGTAGGAACAGCCTAACGGGGCGATCTTTAATGTTTAGCAAAATCCGTGGATGACTATCCGCATCAAGGACAATCCATGGGTGGAAAGAAAGAAAGAAAGAAAACTGACCAAGTGCGAGTCGGACTCGCGCACGGAGGGATACCATTATCGCAAAAAACGGCAAAAAGATCACGTTTGTTGTATGGGAGCCCCACTTAAATATTTATTTTATTCTGTTTTTAGTATATGCATAGTGGCAACAGAAATACAACATCTGTGAAAATTTCACCTTTTTTTATCTATCACGGTTCATGAGATACAGGCTGGTGACAGACGGACAGACAGATGGAGTCTCGTTTTTACCCTTTGGGTACGGAACCCTAAAAAGTGTTTAAGTCACAAAACGACATACAATATAAATACATGCTTATGCTAAACCCTTGACAGTAGTACTCAAATTAATTTAGTAAAGACGAGAAATAAATAAAACAATAATAACAATTACTATCTCCATTTTGTATAAAACAGAAAAGAAATAAGGTGAAAAAGATGCCAGGCAGTTGCATGTCGTGATTGTGGCAAGAAGGGTTCCACTCAGCATAATGCTGTGCAGTGGGCTTCGATCAATCCGTGGGGGACCCACAGCATGGCGCTGATGGGTGACACATAGAACCTACACATTAAAACTCCCTAATGCATCGGCAAGCTAGTTAAGCTTTGCTTTGCTTTTATTTGGTGGTTAATCAGAAACCAGAATTGACACTAGTCTTGGCAAGAGGTAACCTGTTACCCAGTCGCTAGCTTATAGAGGTCAGATAGACTGTCGCTCTTTATGGAGGTCAGATAGGCAGTTGCTCCTTGTGGAGATCAGATAGGCAGTCGCTCATTATGGATGTCAGATAGGCAGTTGCTCCTTGTGGAGGTCAGATAGGCAGTCGCTCTTTATGGAGGTCAGATAGGCAGTTACTCCTTATGGATTTCAGATAGGCAGTCGCTCCTTGTGGAGATCAGATAGGCAGTCGCTCAATATGGATGTCAGATAGGCAGTCGCTCCTTGTGGAGGTCAGATAGGCAGTCGCTCCTTGTGGAGGTCAGATAGGCAGTCGCTCTTTATGGAGGTCAGATAGGCAGTCACTCCTTATGGATTTCAGATAGGCGGTTGCTCCTTGTGGAGATCAGATAGGCAGTTGCTCATTATGGATGTCAGATAGGCAGTCGCTCTTTATGGAGGTCAGATAGGCAGTCGCTCCTTGTGGAGGTCAGATAGGCAGTCGCTCCTTATGGATTTCAGATAGGCAGTCGCTCCTTGTGGAGGTCAGATAGGCAGTCGCTCCTTGTGGAGGTCAGATAGGCAGTCGCTCCTTATGTATTTCAGATAGGCAGTCGCTCCTTGTGGTGATCAGATAGGCAGTCGCTCTTTATGGATGTCAGATAGGCAGTCACTCCTTGTGGAGGTCAGGTAGGCAGTCACTCCTTATGGATTTCAGATAGGCAGTCGCTCCTTGTGGAGGTGAGATTGGCAGTCGCTCTTTGTGGAGGTCATATAGGCAGTCGCTCCTTGTGGAGGTAATATAGGCAGTCGCTCCTTGTGGAGGTCAGATAGGCAGTCGCTGCTTATGTATTTCAGATAGGCAGTCGCTCCTTGTGGAGATCAGATAGGCAGTCGCTCTTAATGGATGTCAGATACGCAGTCACTCCTTGTGGAGGTCAGGTAGGCAGTCACTCCTTATGGATTTCAGATAGGCAGTCGCTCCTTGTGGAGGTGAGATTGGCAGTCGCTCTTTGTGGAGGTCATATAGGCAGTCGCTCCTTGTGGAGGTCATATAGGCAGTCGCTCCTTGTGGAGGTCAGATAAGCAGTCGCTGCTTATGTATTTCAGATAGGCAGTCGCTCCTTGTGGAGATCAGATAGGCAGTCGCTCTTTATGGATGTCAGATACGCAGTCACTCCTTGTGGAGGTCAGGTAGGCAGTCACTCCTCATAGATTTCAGATAGGCAGTCGCTCCTTGTGGAGGTGAGATTGGCAGTCGCTCTTTGTGGAGATCATATAGACAGTCGCTCCTTGTGGAGGTCAGATAGGCAGTCGCTCCTTATGTATTTCAGATAGGCAGTTGCTCCTTGTGGAGATCAGATAGGCAGTCGCTCTTTATGGATGTCAGATAGGCAGTCACTCCTTGTGGAGGTCAGGTAGGCAGTCACTCCTTATGGATTTCAGATAGGCAGTCGCTCCTTGTGGAGGTGAGATTGGTAGTCGCTATTTGTGGAGGTCATATAGGCAGTCGCTCCTTGTGGAGGTCAGATAGGCAGTCGCTCATTATGGATGTCAGATAGGCAGTTGCTCCTTGTGGAGGTCAGATAGGCAGTCGCTCTTTATGGAGGTCAGATAGGCAGTTACTCCTTATGGATTTCAGATAGGCAGTCGCTCCTTGTGGAGATCAGATAGGCAGTCGCTCATTATGGATGTCAGATAGGCAGTCGCTCCTTGTGGAGGTCAGATAGGCAGTCGCTCCTTGTGGAGGTCAGATAGGCAGTCGCTCTTTATGGAGGTCAGATAGGCAGTCACTCCTTATGGATTTCAGATAGGCGGTTGCTCCTTGTGGAGATCAGATAGGCAGTTGCTCATTATGGATGTCAGATAGGCAGTCGCTCTTTATGGAGGTCAGATAGGCAGTCGCTCCTTGTGGAGGTCAGATAGGCAGTCGCTCCTTATGGATTTCAGATAGGCAGTCGCTCCTTGTGGAGGTCAGATAGGCAGTCGCTCTTTGTGGAGGTCATATAGGCAGTCGCTCCTTGTGGAGGTCAGATAGGCAGTCGCTCCTTATGTATTTCAGATAGGCAGTCGCTCCTTATGTATTTAAGATAGGCAGTCGCTTGTTGTGGAGATCAGATAGGCAGTCGCTCTTTATGGATGTCAGATAGGCAGTCACTCCTTGTGGAGGTCAGGTAGGCAGTCACTCCTTATGGATTTCAGATAGGCAGTCGCTCCTTGTGGAGGTGAGATTGGCAGTCGCTCTTTGTGGAGGTCATATAGGCAGTCGCTCCTTGTGGAGGTCATATAGGCAGTCGCTCCTTGTGGAGGTCAGATAGGCAGTCGCTGCTTATGTATTTCAGATAGGCAGTCGCTCCTTGTGGAGATCAGATAGGCAGTCGCTCCTTGTGGAGGTGAGATTGGCAGTCGCTCTTTGTGGAGGTCATATAGGCAGTCGCTCCTTGTGGAGGTCAGATAAGCAGTCGCTGCTTATGTATTTCAGATAGGCAGTCGCTCCTTGTGGAGATCAGATAGGCAGTCGCTTTTTATGGATGTCAGATACGCAGTCACTCCTTGTGGAGGTCAGGTAGGCAGTCACTCCTCATAGATTTCAGATAGGCAGTCGCTCCTTGTGGAGGTGAGATTGGCAGTCGCTCTTTGTGGAGATCATATAGACAGTCGCTCCTTGTGGAGGTCAGATAGGCAGTCGCTCCTTATGTATTTCAGATAGGCAGTTGCTCCTTGTGGAGATCAGATAGGCAGTCGCTCTTTATGGATGTCAGATAGGCAGTCACTCCTTGTGGAGGTCAGGTAGGCAGTCACTCCTTATGGATTTCAGATAGGCAGTCGCTCCTTGTGGAGGTGAGATAGGCAGTCGCTCATTATGGATGTCAGATAGGCAGTTGCTCCTAGTGGAGGTCAGATAGGCAGTCGCTCTTTATGGAGGTCAGATAGGCAGTTACTCCTTATGGATTTCAGATAGGCAGTCGCTCCTTGTGGAGATCAGATAGGCAGTCGCTCTTTATGGATGTCAGATAGGCAGTCACTCCTTGTGGAGGTCAGGTAGGCAGTCACTCCTTATGGATTTCAGATAGGCAGTCGCTCCTTGTGGAGGTGAGATAGGCAGTCGCTCATTATGGATGTCAGATAGGCAGTTGCTCCTAGTGGAGGTCAGATAGGCAGTCGCTCTTTATGGAGGTCAGATAGGCAGTTACTCCTTATGGATTTCAGATAGGCAGTCGCTCCTTGTGGAGATCAGATAGGCAGTCGCTCATTATAGATGTCAGATAGGCAGTCGCTCCTTGTGGAGGTCAGATAGGCAGTCGCTCCTTGTGGAGGTCAGATAGGCAGTCGCTCTTTATGGAGGTCAGATAGGCAGTCACTCCTTATGGATTTCAGATAGGCGGTTGCTCCTTGTGGAGATCAGATAGGCAGTTGCTCATTATGGATGTCAGATAGGCAGTCGCTCTTTATGGAGGTCAGATAGGCAGTCGCTCCTTGTGGAGGTCAGATAGGCAGTCGCTCCTTATGGATTTCAGATAGGCAGTCGCTCCTTGTGGAGGTCAGATAGGCAGTCGCTCTTTGTGGAGGTCATATAGGCAGTCGCTCCTTGTGGAGGTCAGATAGGCAGTCGCTCCTTATGTATTTCAGATAGGCAGTCGCTTGTTGTGGAGATCAGATAGGCAGTCGCTCTTTATGGATGTCAGATAGGCAGTCACTCCTTGTGGAGGTCAGGTAGGCAGTCACTCCTTATGGATTTCAGATAGGCAGTCGCTCCTTGTGGAGGTGAGATTGGCAGTCGCTCTTTGTGGAGGTCATATAGGCAGTCGCTCCTTGTGGAGGTCATATAGGCAGTCGCTCCTTGTGGAGGTCAGATAGGCAGTCGCTGCTTATGTATTTCAGATAGGCAGTCGCTCCTTGTGGAGGTGAGATTGGCAGTCGCTATTTGTGGAGGTCATATAGGCAGTCGCTCCTTGTGGAGGTCAGATAGGCAGTCGCTCATTATGGATGTCAGATAGGCAGTTGCTCCTTGTGGAGGTCAGATAGGCAGTCGCTCTTTATGGAGGTCAGGTAGGCAGTCACTCCTTATGGATTTCAGATAGGCAGTCGCTCCTTGTGGAGGTGAGATTGGCAGTCGCTATTTGTGGAGGTCATATAGGCAGTCGCTCCTTGTGGAGGTCAGATAGGCAGTCGCTCATTATGGATGTCAGATAGGCAGTTGCTCCTTGTGGAGGTCAGATAGGCAGTCGCTCTTTATGGAGGTCAGATAGGCAGTTACTCCTTATGGATTTCAGATAGGCAGTCGCTCCTTGTGGAGATCAGATAGGCAGTCGCTCATTATGGATGTCAGATAGGCAGTCGCTCCTTGTGGAGGTCAGATAGGCAGTCGCTCCTTGTGGAGGTCAGATAGGCAGTCGCTCTTTATGGAGGTCAGATAGGCAGTCACTCCTTATGGATTTCAGATAGGCGGTTGCTCCTTGTGGAGATCAGATAGGCAGTTGCTCATTATGGATGTCAGATAGGCAGTCGCTCTTTATGGAGGTCAGATAGGCAGTCGCTCCTTGTGGAGGTCAGATAGGCAGTCGCTCCTTATGGATTTCAGATAGGCAGTCGCTCCTTGTGGAGGTCAGATTGGCAGTCGCTCTTTGTGGAGGTCATATAGGGAGTCGCTCCTTGTGGAGGTCAGATAGGCAGTCGCTCCTTATGTATTTCAGATAGGCAGTCGCTCCTTGTGGAGATCAGATAGGCAGTCACTCCTTATGGATTTCAGATAGGCAGTCGCTCCTTGTGGAGGTCAGATTGGCAGTCGCTCTTTGTGGAGGTCATATAGGCAGTCGCTCCTTGTGGAGGTCAGATAGGCAGTCGCTCCTTATGTATTTCAGATAATCAGTCGCTCCTTGTGGAGATCAGATAGGCAGTCGCTCTTTATGGATGTCAGATAGGCAGTCGTTCCTTATGTATTTCAGACAGGCAGTCGCTCCTTGTGGAGATCAGATAGGCAGTCGCTCTTTATGGATGTCAGATAGGCAGTCACTCCTTGTGGAGGTCAGGTAGGCAGTCACTCCTTATGGATTTCAGATAGGCGGTCGCTCCTTGTGGAGGTCAGATTGGCAGTCGCTCTTTGTGGAGGTCATATAGGCAGTCGCTCCTTGTGGAGGTCAGATAGGCAGTCGCTCCTTATGTATTTCAGATAGGCAGTCGCTCCTTGTGGAGATCAGATATGCAGTCGCTCTTTATGGATGTCAGATAGGCAGTCACTCCTTGTGGAGGTCAGGTAGGCAGTCACTCCTTATGGATTTCAGATAGGCAGTCGCTTCTTATGGATTTCAGATAGGCAGTCGCTCCTTGTGGAGGTCATATAGGCAGTCGCTCCTTGTGGAGGTCAGGTAGGCAGTCACTCCTTATGGATTTCAGATAGGCAGTCGCTTCTTATGGATTTCAGATAGGCAGTCGCTCTTTGTGGAGGTCATATAGGCAGTCGCTCCTTGTGGAGGTCAGATAGGCAGTCGCTCCTTATGTATTTCAGATAGGCAGTCGCTCCTTGTGGAGGTCAGGTAGGCAGTCACTCCTTATGGATTTCAGATAGGCAGTCGCTCCTTATGGATTTCAGATAGGCAGTCGCTCCTTATGGATTTCAGATAGGCAGTTGCTCCTTGTGGAGGTCAGATAGGCAGTCGCGCCTTGTTGAGGTCAGATAGGCTGTCGCTCTTTATGGAGGTCAGATAGGCAGTCACTCCTTGTGGATTTCAGATAGGCAGTTGCTCCTTGTGGAGGTCAGATAGGCAGTCGCTCCTTGTGGAGGTCAGATAGGTAGTCGCTCTTTATGGAGGTCAGATAGGCAGTCGCTCCTTGTGGAGGTCAGATAGGCAGTCGCTCTTTATGGATGTCAGATAGGCAGTCACTCCTTGTGGAGGTCAGGTAGGCAGTCACTCCTTATGGATTTCAGATAGGCAGTCGCTCCTTGTGGAGGTGAGATTGGCAGTCGCTCTTTGTGGAGGTCATATAGGCAGTCGCTCCTTGTGGAGGTCAGATAGGCAGTCGCTCCTTATTTATTTCAGATAGGCAGTCGCTCCTTATTTATTTCAGATAGGCAGTTGCTCCTTGTGGAGATCAGATAGGCAGTCGCTCTTTATGGATGTCAGATAGGCAGTCACTCCTTGTGGAGGTCAGGTAGGCAGTCACACCTTATGGATTTCAGATAAGCAGTCGCTCCTTGTGGAGGTCATATAGGCAGTCGCTCCTTATGGATTTCAGATAGGCAGTCGCTCCTTATGGATTTCAGATAGGCAGTTTCTACTTGTGGAGGTCAGATAGGCAGTCGCTCCTTATGTATTTCAGATAGGCAGTCGCTCCTTGTGGAGATCAGATAGGCAGTCGCTCTTTATGGATGTCAGATAGGCAGTCACTCCTTGTGGAGGTCAGGTAGGCAGTCACTCCTTATGGATTTCAGATAGGCAGTCGCTCCTTGTGGAGGTGAGATTGGCAGTCGCTCTTTGTGGAGGTCATATAGGCAGTCGCTCCTTGTGGAGGTCAGATAGGCAGTCGCTCCTTATGGATTTCAGATAGGCAGTTGCTCCTTGTGGAGGTCAGATAGGCAGTCGCTCCTTGTTGAGGTCAGATAGGCTGTCGCTCTTTATGGAGGTCAGATAGGCAGTCACTCCTTGTGGATTTCAGATAGGCAGTTGCTCCTTGTGGAGGTCAGATAGGCAGTCGCTCCTTGTGGAGGTCAGATAGGTAGTCGCTCTTTATGGAGGTCAGATAGGCAGTCGCTCCTTGTGGAGGTCAGATAGGCAGTCGCTCTTTATGGAGGTCAGATAGGCATTCGCTCCTTGTGGATGTCAAATAGCTGTGGTTCCTTGTAAAATACTGATATTCAGCTGATCTGATAAGATTGGAAGCCGAACCCATAACAGTAAGGAAAGGCAGATTGTTTTAATGCTAATGGTAATTAAACTGTGTAAGTAGCAATAAAACATTGGATGAGTGAATATTCTTTGCATGTTTTTTCAGTAATTCTGAAGAAGCAGATAATAGTACATTATGGTACAAGTGTGTAACGTTGGTGATTACCGCTGAGGCGCCATTGAGACCCGAGCCGTTAGGTGAGGGTCTTAAGAGAGCCGAGGACGGTAATCATCAATACACACGTGTATCATACGACGTTTTTCAACACACTTGAGAAGAAAATAATACTAAAAAATCATTTCCAACAGTGAAAACGAGTTGTGATTTTTTTTTTCGCAATGGCGGGCATCTAACAATGGCGATCGGCCACCACAGAACATTTTTACTCTAGCGATCGGCCACAGACTAAAAAGAAGTTTTCTTTTTTTTGGCTCTTCGCGGATAGCTTTTTAGCCACGTACAAAATGGGGAATTTCAAGTTTTCTTTATTACAGACAAAAACAAAAGTTTTATTTGAGTGAAAGTATTATTTATTAAACACGTACAAGTTGAAATTATCTATTTAAATACGAAGTTGCATGAAATGTGTTGCATTTGTACTATTGAGCACGATTTTTTTTTTGTATCGAAACTTTTTGAGAACAAAGCAACTCAACCAATAAATTAAAAAAAAAACTCTATAACTCACTTGTGAATAATAGCAATGAAAAAGTCACAGTTTGATAACAGGTGTCATTACGTGCCTAATTGCGGTGAAATTAGAGCCACTTTATGAGCAAGTGTGTTGAAAATTAAATAGCGGTACATTTCTTCAAGGTTGTGTTCATAGTTCAGGATCAATTTGATCGAGAGATCCTCCTACACTCATTCTAGGAAATGTCGTGCATAAAATGAATATGCATTAGAAGTTCATTAATATATTCTAGTTTAACGACGAACTTATTATTATTATTTTGTAAACATTTACCTTTCCTCTTGATATAAAATGTTACCTTTGCTTATTCGGTACTTGGGCAGCAAGACCTCAGGCAGACAATTTTTGAAATAAAAAATAATGTCACTCCCGTCAGGAACGTCTTTTCATCAACCTAAAATTTTCTTCAAAAATAAAAAAAGCTTCTTCAAGACACTTTTATATAACACATGATGTAAACAAGTATAGAGGCCATGTGTTTGATGATAATAGCCAAACTACGGCGGACGGATTCGAACGTCTCAAGAGGAGAGTTAATGGTTTTTTGTGACGTGACGATTTGTTCCAAGTCTTGAAAAATTATCAACGAAAAACTGTAGAAGATATGTAAAAAAACAATTTGAATCACCTTTAGCAAACTCTAAGGTCACCGCAAATCGAACCTTTACTGTAGATTGTTTCTATTTAATGGCATTCCACCATAAAAACGGACTCAAGCTAGTTTTATTATAATTGTATTCATTTCTTAAACGAGGGTTTTTGTAATAAAAGTATTCAAAAATACCGATATTTATGCACGATATTGCCCACTTAGTCATTATGAAATGGTCGTAAATTGGCTCTTTTCTATGTTAATAGATTTAGTGCAACAGGTGCAAATGTATTTAAAAGAGTTTTCAAGTGGTCCTTTATAGCTTTATTTTTCTTATGTAGTTTTTTTTTAACCTGGTGAAGGTTATAAAGGGACTTTTTCCATTTCAGCTGGTGATGGCAAAACGTCAATTCATCTCAACATCGGGGCAAGTACCAATGTGACTTTGTCAAATTCATATGTACTTTCTAAGTTTATCTTGGACATCACAGACAACGGTAAAGGAAAACTGGACTTATATAGTTAATGTCTGGCCTGGGGAGGCTTATGTCCAGCTGTGGACGTCTGTCGGCTGAAATGATTATGATGAAGTTTCAAATAGCCGCCTTTGGGGTACCCAGATTTAACTCTTACCCCAGAGATGTCTACATCCTCACACGAAAAAATAAGAAAGAACTATCCTCCCTACCCGTATGTTATGCACCAGAATATTGCCGGCCTTATAAATAAATCTGATCTATTATCATTCAGAAGCTGTTAAGCAAACAAATAACTGTAGATGTTATATGCATAACCGAGCATATTATAATTTCGGGCCAGGAACGTCTTCTTCATATACCTAATTATAGGCTCGCTGCATGTTATGCAAGAGGCAACATGAAACGCAGCGGAGCCTGTATTTTAGTCAAAAAGGATCATGAGTTTATAGAAATACCCGACATAGTGAAATACTCGGTCTCAGGAATAATATAATGCTGCGCCATAAAAATGACACAGCATAACTTAATTATATTATGTATCTATAGACCGGCTAAGCTGTCTAACTTAACTAAATTTAATGAAAATTTTGATATTTTTCTAAAAAATATATATGTACTAATCGTCACACTAAAATAAATATAAGCGGCGATTTTAATATAGACATTCTAAAGAATAATAGAATTACGTTGGAATTTAAAAGCTTTCTCTCTAGAAATTAATGAAGCGACACATCTTATTAGTACTACCTGTTTAGATAACTTTGCACACAATATCAAACAAAAATGTCATAGTCAAGTAATAGACTTTGGGCTACAGCTCATACAGCACAAATAATTAAGATAAAAATAAATAAATCATGCATAATTAAAACTTGGAGAACTAAGATTCGAGATACTTTTAAAGAAAATCTCATTAAATTTAATAACTATCTGCAAAATCTATCGTTTTCTGACGTATATAACTCAGAGGATTCGAACAAAGCGTATGTTAAATTTTTTGAAATATTTAAGCTCATGCATGACTTACGTTTAACCTATAAGCTAGTGACAATAAAATCAGAAACACCAATTAAGTGGCTATCGCGGGGTATTAGATTATGCAGTAAAAGACAGCGTAATTTACTATGGAAACATTGACTAAGGTCTTCACTAGAAAAGTAAATTCACCAGAAGAGTAACTAACAAAAGTGTTTTTACAATTTTGTTAATTACTCTAAGAGATCTAAAAACATTATTAAATTAACTCACAAAGCCCAAAATAATTACTTGATCATGAAATCGAAAAATAAATCAAAAACCTCATGGCAAATAATAAATAACAGCATAAAGAATAGAGAACCAATTACACAGATAAGAAATAATAACCAGACCATAACGGATCCGAAAGAAATAGCAGAGTCTTTCAATATTTTTTTCATAGGACAAATTACTAATATACCTAATAACCCAATGCACGACGTTAAGAAAATAGACTATAACCCAAACTCAATATTTGTGCCACCAGTCATACCTCAAGTGATGAGAATAAATAAATCACTAAAAATAAAAAGAGCTTTGGTTATGACGGGATACCCACTCAAATCATAAAATTTGTTGCTGATAGTATAGCTGGCCCTTTATGTCATATTATTAACGTTAGCATATCATCAAGAACATTTCCTGACAAATTAGAAACTGTAATAATAAAACTAATTCATAAAAAACAGTAAAGATGAGATGTCGAACTATAGGCCGATAGCTTTACTATACATTATTTCTAAAATAATTTAAAAAGTTATATATGAAGCAATATCATATTTCCTGACTAAATATAATATGCTATGCCAAGAGCAATACGGGTTCAGAAAAAATAGGAATATAAATATGGCAATTTTTGACCTGTTCAATACTATTATGACGAATGTTGATTTGAAAACGCCTTTATGCGCTATATATACAGATATGTCGAAAACGTTCGATTATGTCAACCATAACATATAGGTAATATACTCAACCTAATAAAAACATATTTATCCGGTCACAAACAGATGACAGAAATTAACAAAGTATGCGTAAAGTCTAAATTAGAACAAAAACACGTGTCTTTTATAACTAATTTAAATTCAGTGTACCTCAGGGAAGCGTTTTTGGGCCTCCGTTATTTTTAATTTATATAAATGACCTCCCGCGCCAAATCCACCATCCCATGGTACTGTTTGCCGATGATAGTGCAGCACTTACAATGCGATAATAATGAAAAATATGAAAATGGTATAAACTAAACCATTAAAATTATAATAAATTGGCTAAATACTAACAAATTGCAAATAAACATACAAAAATAATGCATTTATACCAAAGACTTCGTAATAATGATCTAAATATTAATTATAATAGTCAAAATCTGGACAGAGTAGATGTTACAAAATTTCTAGGAATATTAATTTACAGTCAATTGACATGGAGAGCACAGGCAGAAGAAATCTGTAAAAACAACTTAGCGCATCTGCTTATGCACATTAAAATCTACAAAAAAAAGTTAATATCAAAACAGAATTACTAACAGCACGACACTGACTTCCAAAATTAAAGTAATTTTTCACTTTGCAGTTTCTTCTTTTTATTTGGAAGTCGGTAGTATTTTTTGTAAAAAAGTTTTTTAATTTTTCACTTTTTAGTTGTATCTACTTAATAGGCAAGTTGTTAAGGTACCTATTACGCCAGAATAGATTACCCGAATATCTTTTAACGTGAACATAACCGATGTAATGAGAGATCTGCGTACCCCTTAAGAGCGTACTGGCGTGATGTTATAAAATGGTACAAACAATAAACAGACATGCGATTGCAGCAATCCCGAGAGATTTGCAGTTACTCGTATATATTGAAGAGTTCTGTTGTATATCTTCGAAGTTCTTCATCAGATGTACACCAAATTAAAATGGGACCAATTTCGGACCATACTCTTTCAAACAAAAAAGATATTTAAAATCAGACCAAAATTGACGGAGTTATCGGTGAAAAAACATAAAAAAAATAAAAAAATAAAAACATTCACGAAGTCGAACATAGAACCTCCTCCTTTTTGGTAATTCGGTTAAAAATGGTAGAATATACAAGGATTCTTAATACTATTGTAACCACCTTATTGTAAATACAAGAAAACACATAAAACACACACAACAAAAATACACAAACACACACATATTACATTCTGAGCAAAAAAAATATATTCTATTCTATAATTATGTACTAATAAGACCTCTTCAGGAGATTTCCTTCTCTTTTAATCGCCGTCAACTAGTTGGCGGGTGATTTGCCACAGAAACATCCGTCATTGGCAAGTTTAGTACAATCAACAATCACAAGAAATACAATATCGGGGCAACTTGAAAGCTACCTTTTTACTCATTGCAGATATTGGCACGTACTGACCAACGTAGCATGTGCATTTCCGTTTTCAAATGGCTGGACCATGGAATGAACCCCAGGAAAGTGCCGAGAGTGTAGAAGTGGGGTAAGGTAATGTCATAGTTATTGATATTTATATAATGATACCCAACCACCGAGAACGTTAGCAGTTGCGTAAACGAGTGCTCGATGGAGCGTGGTCTGACGCGTGACCCTGCACTTCAGGGGAAATAGGCTATCTATCTTTATCTTCATAAAATACCACGAAGTTTATGTACTTTTCCTTCTGCCTGATTGGTCTAAATGACGCTAGTGCTAGGGCTGAGCATAAGGTTCGAGGGTCGGTTCCCGTGTCGGACAAAGTGTTATTGGTTATTTTCATTCTTGATATTTCTGAGTTCCTGCCAAGAGTCTGGATATAAATCCAGATTACTAGTTTGTTGGCAATGAGCTCGGCTCTTATTACATGGCACTTGAACATAACTAGCGAACATGTGGTCAAAATCTCTGTCTGATCTCTCGGAGAAAACAGGCGTGATGTTTCGTAATAGTTTATAGTACCCATTTTTCAATTATTTCACAAATCGTATAGGATTCCTTTGACGCTACGTGAAATCGTATAGGATTGCTTTGACGCTACGCCGTAGCAAGCACCTACGACGTAGCATGTTGCTACGACAGTTATGTACACTGGCTACTTTAATTTAAAAGTTTATTTTTAATCCCCGCCGGAAAAAGAGGGATCTGTGTGTCTGTGTATCTGTGAATCTGTGTATCTGTGTGTCTGTCTGTAGCATCATAGCGCCTAAACGGATAAACCGATTTTGATTTAGTTTTTTTTTGTTTGAAAGGTGATTTTGTCGAGAGCTATATTTAAATAACATCGGTTCAGCCGTTCAAAAGTTATGGGCGTTTTACTGTTTGAATCGGGGTGTTTTCGCAAGATAAATGTGTCGGGGGTATTTAAAATATTGAAATTTTGCTTGTGTTGCCTTTTATTTTATTTGACAGCTTTATGTCATGATAGTTTTTGTATTATTTTGCAGGTTTCTGAAAAATATTGTGAATACAGAAGACTTTTTTTTAAATATCGCTTTTATTTGTTTTCACTGACTTTAAGTTGTCCACCAAGGACGTCGAAAAATCGGGACATTCTAATAATAATTAAAATTTGATTAAAAAGATTCTGAGAAAAATCTACTACTTAAAGATTTTAATTTATAATTTTATAAATCACGTTGCCGTCACAAAATCTATTACGTTGTTAACTCAATAGATTAAAATGTCACAGAGTTTCTATCGAATCACGCGCCTTACCATGCGTTCTCAAAGTTAATTAACTGGATCTAATAGAAACGGCTGTAGGGTAGGTGTTACAATAAAACTATAATACAGTACAAATTATACTAATATAAAAAAAATATTTTGATGAAAACGTGACTGTGTTCCTAGAATATTTTTGGTGGAGATTTATAGTGATCGTTCTTTGTAGGCATAAAAATAAATATCAATGTTTTGTTAGATGATATTATTCCTCTGTTCTTTAATAAAGATTCATACCCAGTTTCTGGAAACACGATCAATTCTCAGTTCAACAGATATTTTTGTCAAGACTAATACACAGTTATGATGGCTTTGGGTCTCGTTATTGTCGATTCTGCTTACCCCCATGGGAAAAGGGTATGAGTTTATGTTTATTTGAATGGGTTGTCTAAAATAACAACAGCTCAATCATCAAACAGAAACGTGCATTTTTCAGGATTAAAATCGCTGGTGTTTTCTATCAGTAAAATAATTGCCGAAACTGGATCATCACCATCGTTTCAGCCATAAAACGTCCACTGCAGGACATATGCCTCCCTCAAGCGTCGCAACACTGATCGTTCCTCTGTACGTCTCGCCCCCACCGACTCCCGCAGCCTTGACCAGGTCGTCGCTGCACCTAGTGGGAAGCCTTCCAACGCAACGTCTTCCAATTCGCGGTCGCCACTCCAGAACTTTTCGGCCTCAACGGCCATTCGTTCTATGAGCAATCTGCCCTGCCCACTGCCACTTAATTTTGGCTATTCTTCGGGCTGTGTCGGAAACCTTGGTTCTCTTGCGGATGTCTTCATTTCTGATTCGATCAAGCAAGGAAACTCCGAGAAAAGGTCTCTCCATTTCCCTTTGGGTGACTTTAAGCCTTCTGATGAGGCTCATTGTAAGCGACCACACTGGTCATAGACTTTCATCTTGAGACACTGTTGTAAGTTGGACGAGAAGATACCGCGCAATTTCCCGAACGTTGCCCAGCCGAGTCGGATTCGACGGTTGACCTCTTTTTCGAAGTTGGATCTACCTAACTGAGCCGTTTGTCCCAGATCGACATAATCGTCCACAACTTCGAGTGTAGAGTGCAACATGGGCATTCAACATCACCTTGGTTTTGTCCATGTTCTGGACCACAACATAACTGGATAATAACTTCTAGAAATATTTTTTCAAATTTAATAATAATTCTTTGCGAGAGATTGGCCGGTGAAGACAAACACTGAGAAGTGTGGAAGGTTACGGGTGATACCTTAGCCCAGCAGTGACACAAAATGGATGGTAAAAATTCGTTTAGTTAAGAATAAGTATGAAAACTAATACCAAATCCACCTTCTCGCGTGAGAGCGTCTCGAAATTATTATTTAGGTACCAAAATATTCACCAATATCACTTATCAATAAATTTAGTTTTCAAAATGCACAGGGCAATGAACTGCGCTTGTGTAGTTCAGTTTAGATTATGCAAATGACGTGTAATGTAAACCAGCTCTAAATATAACGTATCTGTGCGTAACACACGACACGTAATCACGACGTGTTCCCAGTGTAATAAAAGGCTAATTTGTCGCGTTTCGGCTTCGTTCGAAGAGGCTTTATTAAGAGGTAGGAGGTCCGTGACCTTTCTTGAACTTGGAAGGTACAGGTATCTTATGAGTAATGGTCTTAACTCAAAACATCAAGGTTGTATTTTATCCTGAAGGGTTACGAAGATGTATAGTCTTGAACCTATAGTAGTTATACCCATATTTCTCTAATTATGTTTTAGTCCCATGTAATGCTAGGCCGAGCCTATTGACATCAACCGGCCACAAGTCCAAGTTCTGGGCTGCTACTGAGTGACTCCAGACAGAAACATCCAATAACGATTTGTCTTACCTCGGAATCGAACCTAGCACCTCATGCTCTGAGGTCAAGGAGCGCTAAAATTACGACCACTAGTCCTTCGATACAGTATTTTTGGAAGTCGGTATACCACTTTGTATTTTTCTTATTTGGAAGTCAGTAGTATTTTTTTGTAAAAACTATTTTTTATTTTCACTTTTTAATTGTACCTACCTAGGGTTGCCATCCGTCTGGATTTCCCCGGATTTGTCCTAGTTTAGAAGGCGTCCGGAAAGCGTCCGGGCGGGGTTTTATTTGTAGTCCGGGATTTAAAGTCTTCAAATCACCAACGGCAAATTTTCACCGATTTCTCCGTCTATTGTGGACCGATTTTGAAATTACTTTTTTGTTTTGGTCCCATTTAATTTGGTGAAGATCTGATGAAGAAATTTGGAGATATTCAACGGAACTCTTCAAAAATTGCGGCATATCACCCGGGATTGCATGTCTGTTTATTGTATAACAGCTTCTGCCAGCGGCTTCGCCCCCGTGAGAAGTGTTTTATAATCATATAAAACACTTATCATGGGGGTATCAACCAAGGGAACATAATACCGGTATTAAAAGTAAGTAGCCTATGAACTATTCCAGACTATAATCTATCTGTGTGCCAAATTTACTGTGTGTGCCTAATTAACTAGATCCTTTTATCCGTTCTGGCGTGATTGAGTAACAAACAAACATACAAACTTACGAGTTTATATTATTAGTAAGAAATAAGATTACTATAGAAATTGACCACTAACGTGGCACCTACCACCACAAAAAAGTGAAAATTAAAAACATTTTTTACAAAAATATTCAACCGACTTCCAATTAAAAAGTCTTCAATTTTAAGTCTTTCCAATTAAAATTCGGTTTCAAAAAACGAAGAGACAAAATCATTACACCAACTTCCGAAAATGAAATTATTTTTTACTTTGTAGTGTTTTTAATTGGATAGCAATTGTATTTTCTTTTGTAAAAAAATATATAACTATATTAAGCTTTAATAAGTTATGAAAATAAATAAAATGTTCATCTATAACCATTTTAACTATACTTTATTCGACTGAAAAAAACTCAGAACTTAAATAAATAACTAACTTAGAAAAAATAGTATGTTTAAATATTCGGGTTGTAAGCCTCAAAATCCGGCGCTTCACGCTTCTTGTCCTGGTTGGCAGATTTTAGAGATGGCAACCCTATACCTACCTAATAGGCAAGTAATTTAGTAAGGTACCTATAATGCCAGAATAGATTACCCGAATATCATAAAACTGAACATAACCCGTGAAATGAGAGTGTACCAAGGTGAACTATACACATCTGCGTAACCCTTTAGAGCGTACTGGCGTGATGTTATGTTATGAAATGGGATAAACAATAAACTGACATGCGATTGCAGTAACCCCGAGAGATTTGCCGTTATTTATTGAAAAGTTCTTTTGTATATCTCCGAAATTCTTCATCCGATCTTCACCAAATTAAAATGGAACCAATTTCGGAACATACTCTTTCAAACATAAAAAGAATTTTCAAAATCGGTCCACAATTGACGGAGATATCGGTGAACATACACAAAAAAAAATTACATAAAGTCAAAGATAGAACCACCTCGTTTTTGGTAAAAAAAAAATACTACCGAAATTAAATTAACAGGAAAATAAGGTAACGGGATCTTAGTGACCGTTTCGTGGAAATTTAATATCTAATTCCATTGAGGTAATAATGTACTACACATATTATCTCAAGACATTGATTGGGGCTCTCGCCGTTGAAGTGAATTTCCGCGTAATTTCCTCGAGAGTTTCCACGTTACCACTTATGTATTTTAGTCACTTGATTGCTAACAGAACAGAGTTGCCGAAAATGTCTTCTCTTCGTAGAATTCGAGAAGTTTTCTAAGAAAATCGACTAAGCTCTCAGATTTGTTCCTAATACCAGAATAAGGAGTCCTGTTTTACTTCATGAAGAGCAAGTTGAAGTAACTTATAGTTAACTTCTAAAAGCCAATTACGAAAATAACACGATTGATATATTCAGAATTAGACAGCGCCTTGTTACAGTATTTATATTTATTAAATGCTGAAACGATGGTTTTTTTCGATATTGTACTTATTTATATGTGTTTAGCCGACTTCATAAAGGAGGAGGTTCTCAATTCGACTGTATTTTTTATGTGTTATCTCATAACTTTTTACTAGGTGAAACGATTTTGATCATTCTTTTTTTTTTTGAAAGCTGTTGCTTCTCTGGCTGGGAATGGCTTGATCAAGATCTGATGAAGGACTCCGCAGATTTACAACAGACATCTTCAAAATGATGGCAAATCTCACGGGACTGTTGCAATCGCATGTCTTTTTACCTGACTGCCGAATGAGGGTTATGTGTTTATCAGTCTATGTATGTATGTTTGTTCCTTTTGTGGCATTCCAGAAAGCAAACACGTTTGCCGATTTTGATGATTCGTAGTTATTCGATTCGTCTTATTCTTGCGAGTGTAACTGGCTACATTTAAATTAGAAAATAGAAAAATGGTGCCATCAAAAGCCGCCATTTTTCTATTTTCTAATTTGGGGGAGGGGCAATTTTTTTCTTCCGACCCCATCGTGTGGGGTATCAAAATAAAGGGTTTAATGGGCAATTTAAAAATATATAGAAGAAGTATATGTTTAAATGTACCTAATTGGAAAAAAAATATAACTAAAAAGCGATAAACAAAAACAATTAATTCAAAAAATAAAACCCGACTGCTTTAAAAGCGAACTAAAAAGAAGTAAACAAGAAAATAAAACATGCTGTGCAGTCGGAGGATACATCTGGTTTTAGTCAGCCAGCTCGGAGCTCGCGAATATGTATTCTCTGATCCTTCATTTTGTAGTGTTTTTATTTGGAAGTCGGTTGTATTTTTTTGTAAAAAGTTTTTTAAGAAAAGAAAATATCAATTTTTATTTGATATTCCACTCGATACTATAACAAAACTTTCAGTGGCTTTTTTGGAAATAAAACTTGTAGAATGTCACATGCAAATATAAACTTACAGACATACAAACATAGACTGCTAAATTCTTCCTTTTGTCTCTGCTAAAGTCACGCAAAAATAGACATTACATCAAGCTAGACGGGTACACTATAACCAGAAACATAATGTTGCCAGCATATGCAAACATTTACCCCGCACACTGAATGCTAGGGAGTGTTGGCCTCCTGGAACATTGACCCTCGTTATCAAACCTCGCGTCACGCGTCGTCTGTGCGTGATGGATGTTTTAATACATGTCTGCTTTATACAGATGTTGCATTTAAAAACCTGTCTTGTAATGGGTTATTGTGTTTCCTGTTATTAGGTTGTAGAGGTCAGGTATGCAGTCACTCCATGTAAAATACAGAGGCTCACGACAAGTGTCAGTAGATGTCAGCGATGGCGACAGTCGAAATGCAAAAATGTAAGGAATTGATCACCGTGTATGGCACCCTTGGTCCCCTTGTGACGGGTCAACGTCAACCTACCATTTTTCGGCCGCAAGGAATAGGGAGAGTGGCCAACGCTATACCGACACTCCTCTTCCCCTGCGGCCCCACCGCGTCTGCTATCAGACGGTGGCGACCCCGTCCAGGCAGCGGAAGGTATGGAGAGCGACGCACCGCAATACCGGCACTCCTATCCCACTGTTGCCTCCAACCCTCAGCCACGATATCGTATGGGTTTGGGAGGCCCCATACGACGTCACCGCCCGCCTCAGTTGCGATGTCGCCCAGGCAGCACCGCAACCTACATATTGGACGCTACGTCGTCGGCTTATCGGCAAAAGCCCTGACGAGCGGCCCCTCCTCGGGTTCCCCTTCCATTTACCGTGGGTGGGAGCCCCAGTGTATATAGATACATCTGAATATCAGTATTTTACATAATTACAGCGAGCTATAAAGAAAAGTACTGCTGAGCATCGTTCTGCGACATGGGAAAAGATGCTAAGCAAACTGGAACCCAATCACTATGCTTACTGGCACCTCCAGAGGCTTCCTCTCATTCGCCCTGTTAAGACTATAGCATTTGAAAACACTGAGAAAGCCGAATGTCTGGCTGCCAGCCTCAAACTTCAATGCTCACCCAGCTCCCAACCATTAGACCAAGCCCACATAGACATGGTGGATGCTGAAGTCGAACGTAGGACCTCACTCCCCCCCGTGAAAGACCCAGATGACCCTCTACCGCCCGTCACTACAGACGAAGTAGCGGAGATCATCAAAAAGCTCCACCATCGTAAAGCCCCTGGCCTAGATGGCATCACCAATAAGGTGACTAAACTACTCCCTGCCCAAATTATTATTCTAATGACGGCCATATTCAACGCTGCATTAAGTAATAATATCTTCCCACAAGTGTGGAAACAGGCCGCTGTAATAGGCATCCCCAAATCGGGTAAACCCAAATCGGAGCCTACAAGCTACCGTCCTATCAGCCTGCTCAGTACCTTCAGTAAAGTTGCCGAAAAGAAGAGCATCATTCCCGATGAGCAATTCGGCTTTCGTTCCGAACACTCATGTGTCCAACAATCCCACCGTATCGTCGAACATACCAGTGCTGGGTTCCAGCGTGGTCTCTTGACGGGTGCCGTGTTCTTCGACATAGCGAAAGCGTTCGATAAAGTTTGGCACAACGACTTAATATATAAGCTGTACAAACTCGGCGTACCAGACCGTCTCGTACTCATCTTAAGAGACTGGATGTCGAACCGAACGTTCCGCTATCGAGTCGAGGGCGAACTTTCCGCCCCTCATCCCATACGAGCTGGACTCCCTCAAGACTCAGTATTATCCCCATTAAACTTCACACTATACACCAGTGATATCCCAAAAAATAAGACAACCCAGCTGGCACTATTCGCTGACGACACGGCCCGATATTGCTCAGGTCGTGTACCCAACTCCATCTCCCTTAAACTTCAAAGAGTCGTAAATGCCCTGGGCAAGTGGGCAAAAACATTACCAATACCCCTTTCAGTAGACACGCCATCGACGCTCACCAGCAAGCCGACCTCAGGTTGTGATTCTTCCGGAAGCCCCGAAAGTCATTTTTATTATGCAATTTCTAGTTTTTAAGTCATCATTCTGCCCAAGTCCTAATTTATTTTGGACAGGCGTAGCAAGTCTTCTTTTTCCATTGAGCCAAGTCTATACTATTCTTTATTTTATTCGGAGAAATGATAATTAAAATAATAATTAAACTGCAACCAATTAATATCATGTTTAAGTGTTACACACGATTCCTCAGTCGTCTCTTCCGATCGACGCCGTGATTTGCGGTCGCTATTTATAGGGACATTTTATTAGTCTGACATGGAAGTAGAAGTTCTAGCTGAGACACACCTTAGGTTGCATACGAGTATGGTGAATGGAACGTAATAAATCTTAGTTTTTGAGAGTGAGTTTTTTTTTCTTTTTACCTTTATATTAAGTTTTACCTGCCACACTACCTCTGCACCACCCTACGTTCGACTGGTAGAAAATAGCTAAGACATTAAGCCCACTATTGTGGAGATTTTACCGACTTTCATAATTTGGTAATCAATTCAATACATATAAGTAACTAGCTGTTCCCCGCGGCTTCGCTCGGGTCAACAAACGGGTCCTGTGGGGTGGTCCACGGGGACCACCCCACAAGTCCCGTTTTCGGGATTAAAATATAGCCTATGTCACTCAGGAATAATGTAGCTTTCTATTGGTGAAAGAATTGTTTAAATCGGTCCAGTAGTTTAGAAGCCTATTCGGTACAAACAAACAAACATACAAACAAACAAAAAAATCTTTCCTCTTTATAATATTGGTATAGATAATGTTGGCACAGCACAATATTCACTTAAATGTTACTCGATGTGAGCTTCTAAACACCTGTCCAAAATTTCATAAGTGTTATGTTCGTATGTTTGTATATTTGTCTACACATTTCTTCGAAACTACTTATCGGATTGTAGTCATGCTTTTTTTGTTGGATTTAGTATCTCTAAACTTAGATAATAGTTCAAGTTTCATCAAAATGAGTTAAAACAGTTTTCATGATATGGAGCATACAACCGAACTCCTTAGCGTCAAACAACACGATTGTGGAAATTGATTTGTTATGGATATTTTGTCTATCCTTTAGGTACTTTACCACAGAAATTGCCCACTATTTAGTGATGGTGTACTAAAACTAAAAAGAGAGAAATAAAATCTTTTTCACAAAAAATAAACCGACTTTCAAAGCAAGACACAAAAAACTGGATAAATATCCAGGATCCTTTCGGCAGTCGGTGTCGAAAAAGGATAAAAACAAAGGGACATCAAAGACACCAAATGCCGAAACTAAAGTTATTTTTGCACTATTTTCTGTTTTGCTTTGGAACTCGGTGTTTTTACTTATGCATAAAGTTATAGTAAATAAATGAAAGTGCTTTTGCATTTTACTAGGCGGATAGGACTGTATTATCTGGAAGAAATTAGTTAGGTTGTCAAAGTACATACCTATTGTTAGGACAGGTTACACATACCATTCTACAAATAAAAACCATCTTATCTATATACCTACCTACATTATTTTCCCAAAAAAAATACTTCTGATTTCTGGCGTAACGACGCTCACTAACCAAAAAAATATAAATAATCCAACTTTGTTTCCAAATTCACTCATTCTTAGAAGCACTTTATTCTTTATTTTATGAAATTACATGGATGAAAATACCTCACCAGGAGTCAACGACCCCACATACAGGATGTTCCAAGTACATTGACGTAACAGCCTCGTAATTGCCGAAAGTACTAGAAGCAGGAGGTGCCAGGATATAAATAAATCTCTTTATCATCGCTCTAAAGCACTCTTAGGAATTAACACACACGTATGTGTTTATTGGGCTTAGTTTATAAGTTACATACTTACCATTAAGTGAATATAAATAAATAATAAATTTAGAATGAAATTTACGGATCTGTGTAATTCTGCTAAGTGAATCAAGTTGTCACGCGTCTACTTATTTTGTACACGATGCCGTTTGATCCCAGCATTATACTGCGGTGCCAGTGTGAATCACGGCTAAGGTCATTATCAGCAGCACGTAGGTGGTCATTTTCAAGCTCACAGAAAAACTAAGAGGGATTTTGTCTCATCCATTAGCTTTACATCTTCGTTCCCACGATGTCTTTCCGAAGACATGTACCATTGTGTGAACATTAACATTTTACGAGCCACGCTACTATTAATAAAGAATCTCAGATTTAATATAGTGTTGATGATATTGCCAGAAATTGGATAGATATATTTTGAAAGGCGTAACAAAACTTAGTGTTCTTGTTTCTTAGAAAAGGGGTGTTTACCTTACAATGTTATAGAGTTTAGGTATCCCGTCATTATCAAAGTATATTCTATTCTATCATCATCATATCAGCCTAAACTTATCCACTGTTGAACTTAGTATTAGGCCTCCTCAAGTGTCCTCACATTAACTTGCCTTGTGTGTTTAGCGTCTAGCATTTTCGCATCGGTCCTTCTAGTCCGGGTCAGAGAGGCCTTCCAATGTTGCGTCTTCCGGTACGCGGTGTTACAATACATTATTTCTATAAATTTCAAACTAACAGATAAAGTTAATAGCCTCTTTGCTATTGACTTTGTTTTTCTGTCTCCTGCTTGATATTGAGGGAAGTAGAAATTATGTTTATTTTTACTACTCCACTGTTTTTATTTTCTGACTAATTTCGTTGCGGAATTCAAGACAGCTAAATTCATTCTCCGGGATTTCGTCGAGCTTCATTGTCTCGGCGCTTTTCTGGAGGTCGACAATGTTGATTCTGGCTTTCAGGAGTTGCAGTGGTTTGGGAACAATGCGGTGTGTCTGTCCCAATAAAAATAAAAGCCTCTTTACTTAACTATGTGCGTGTATTTGTTAATGGTACCCGATCAATAAACGCGTCTGTACATGTACCAAAACATGAAACACTACTGCATTGCATGTTACTGCAGGAACAAACTAATTACGAACTTGCTACATGATAAATGTTTCAGTTAAACTTGATCTTAATAGTTAAACAATTGCAGTTTCGAAGTAAGCGAGTTACCCACACTTTGTATGCAGACTGGCGGCTGCAATGCTTATTGTAATAAGGTCTATACTGCCTTGACATCACACGTAAATACATATATGTAGGTACACAGATCACGTTCAGCGTCTCTTCTCAGCGCCTTTAAACACTAACACAAACGAATGCATCAAGAAATCTGACAGAGTGCTATATACAGAATTTGATAATGAGAAACTCTGGTATCAATATCTGTCTATCTATCAAGCTTACACAGTATATCTGCTGAGCAAAAGTCTCCTTCATCCATTTGCAGACACTTCTCTCTTTTGCTATTGCTGATCAGTCCTTTCGGTAGCAGACCAGCTCATCTCTTTATCTGCATTATACAATAACATTATATTTGTTTTATTAGCATTTCTTCTTCCCCTTTTTACCCAACTGCCGAACGAGGGTTATATTATTTGCATATAAGTTATAAATAATTGCAAAAAAAAAAGTTTTATTTACATATTATTACTTATCCAAATAGACCCGTCATGACCGACGTAAGATACACCCAATGTTGCCAACTTTCCCGAGCTAATTACACACAACATTACGTGAAGTTTACAGCCGACCTTGGCTTTGTCAAATGGTCTCTATCACTGTTACGATAGTCCCAGAACGACGGTCTTGACCTTCAGGATCTAACATAACACATTAGAACTACTATCAGGAGGGAGGGGAGATTTAAGGGTATGTTTCACGATGTACCGTGAACTGGATATTAGATACTCTTTCTATTGTTATTCTTAGAAATTATCCGGCCTGATGCAAAAATTACTCTGGTTGAGATTATTTTTATTTTAAATCTTTTTTTTTGGAGTTAGGTTTGCTCTTGACTCTAGTCTAGGTCAGAGGTGACATAGACAAAGTTGACGATGGAGTGAGCTTAAGGCCGCACCCTGACCAAAAAATCAGCATGATATGAGCATTCCTATTGGCTATTGGCTGGTGGCGCATGAATTACAGTAGTAAATACGCCCAGATTTTAGAATAAAATCTTTATAAAATCGAATATTGGTCTTTTGAAAAAAAAAAAAACTTACAAAATGTTCGTTTTCAAATTGTCTATCCATTACTTAAAAAATTATTAATGAACACTTTACGAGGAGATGCATGCTATCAATCATTATTTCATCGTTTTTGTTGGAAGGAGATTAGTGAAACAAATTTTACATAAAAAAAAAGAAATCTACAATTTTGGAATCAATAATATGTAGATTATGTATTTTTATTAGTTGATATTTCATTTTAAATAACGAGTAGATAGCTCCTAAAAACTGCACGAAAAACGGCTAGCGCGGCGTTTTGCTCGGGGTAGCGCCTTAACCAGAAGAAGAATTGTTCACTGTAACTTTAAAGAGATTCGGGTTGATTGCATTCGGAAACACAGCGAAAGCGATCAGAATGCGAAGGTTTTCTAGTTTTATCTACAAGTATTTTCTCCTACGTTATTTTAAATAGGCAAGTTTTGTAAAGGGTAAGTTGCTTCTTGGTAACTACATATTACTAGTAGGTCACTCGTAAACTTAGGAGTCTAGAATAAGTGTTATTCTGAGCATTCTGGCAAAAAGTGAGCGATAGCCGTCGTCAAAATGTTTGGTATTGACACAAATTTTATGATTTACTTTCATGATATTACAGTACCGGCTGCGGCCTCATTTGTGTGTTGTCTTGCGTCGTCGCAACGGATTAGTGTGGATTTCAGATTCGACAATGGATCGGAACAAACAGCACTTCACCCTCCCCCCACTTCGTCTCTCGTCCGTCGATCCATTGAAACATCGAACGCAAGGCATGTAAAAAAAAAACAAAAATTAAAAAATGTCCGTAAAAATACGCAGCGTTGACGCTGCGACGCCGCAACGCAACGCAGCGCACTAATGAGGCCTCTGCATAAGTCAATCCCATACATTTTTAATTATTGAAAATCGTTATCACTGATGTAATTCCAATTTATCTTGGCTCTCTAGTCAAGGCTTTTACGTTTGAATTCATATCGCTTTATGAAAACAATGATGGTGCATTTACTAAAACAAGAAAGGTTCCAACAAAAAAACAGTGTTTTGTGTACGCTAGACAAAACATATCTATTACTGCAGCCCTACGTTTACTGATTGTACACGGACCTTAACCGAAGGATTGTGGTTACCCAAAGGGGTAGTTGTGAAGACTCAACACATAGTCTTGGTCTCGTCATATGGTAATTAAAGCTCCCACGAGTAACTCTTGTCTTATTTGCATAATACCTTGTTGACGATTTACCTTTAGTTGAACATTGTAAAGTTAAGTGGTGAACCATTGCTAGGGTTTTCAAAAGAGTGATCAAGGGCTAGATTTAAAAACTTTGCTCTTAATATTTATTTATTTGTTTATTCTCACACAGGGACGTCTTGCAGCAACTACACCAATGGAGCACAAATTACTTCAGATTCGGCTGCTTTCTAACATCTTGTGCGCGTTTTATTAGTTTTGCGATTGTGATTAATAACACGTCATGACTAGTATGATTATATCGTGTTTGAGAGCAGTGGTGGCCCGGTGGTAACGGCCCCGATTTACGTGTAGGTCGTGAGTTTGAACCCAGGCGGGCGCTTTAATTTGTGTAAATTATTTCATCACCACTGCTCTTAAAACGGTGAAGGAAAACATCGTTAGGCAACCGGCATGTGACCTCCATCAAACCGCACTTGGCCCGCGTGCTGGATTAAGGCCCATTGCCACTCTCACAGAGAGTATGCCTGTGTCCCAGCAGTGGGAACATTATAAGGCTGATGATAATATCGTGATTATATTAAGCGTGATTATTATCTTAAGTCTAACTAAACTGTTTTAAAATTTATTAGTATAATTGTTTGTAAATTCTCTGGTAGAAGGCTCTGTCGCTGATTGCCACAAGCTAGCCACTTTATAAACCCAGATAAATGTAGGACTGTTCCTGTGGGATGTAACACCATGCATACAGTCCCACATCCGAGGCTTATATTAAGTGATTCGAAGTTAAGGTACAAGTTCGTAGTCGACTACAGAGAGCAGTAGCAAGCGACGTATCGCGCGATTTTTTATTAGTCGGGTTTATTTTTTTAAATTTGTTAGCTTTTTTTTTAAAGGTATCTTTGTAATTTTTGTTCGTATTTATGTTGAAGAAAAAAAAAATATGTGCAAGCCCTAGGGGCGTTGTGCGTTGTCTTTTAGTGACTACTAGCGAAAGCTCAGCATGAAATTACCCTGAAAAAAATATCTTAGCCTACCACTTCGGGAAATACAGCCGTGATGTTTTAGTAAGATGAAATTACAAAGCAATTAATTACGCAATTATGGTTAAATATAAGGTCCCGGTAACACCCAGCAATTTATGGCATTACAAAGATTGTGTAGAAATTGCCATGCATTGCCCTAATTAAGTTGCCCCATGTAAGAGGATCCTTAATTATATCAATTCCAGAAGATGTATACAAATCTACCTTACATCAGACACTCGGTGACAGCTTTGTAACATAATACCTTACTACCGTTTGTCACAAGTATTACGACGCAACAACATTAATCCAAAGAAAATGTGAATTTATACAAAATCTTGTCAGTTCCAGTCAAAACAATTGTATAAGACACGTGTATAATCTTGTCCTTTCAGTTACACTTCCAAGCAAAGCGGCTCTTGTGACAGTGAGGCGCTTGTACTTGCTAAGAAAATACACTGAGACTACGCAAGAATTGGTGTCGTTTCTACAAACGAACTGTGTACACAGCCACAGTGCCGAAAAAGATAAAACGAAGTGGCGCTTTTATTTATGCACTACATTTGATATTGCTTACTGTTAGTGATAACGGACATAAAAGTGGGCAATAAATTATTACCCAACGTAAAGCGGTTGCTATTCGAGCTATCGATAGTCGACCCAGTGGTTGCAAAAAAATAATTTTACCCTTGCACACAACTATTGAGACAAATTGCATGACAAATACATGTAATATTTCCAAATGAATAAAAACTAAAATAACAAATAAATCACTCACGAAAATGTACCAGAAGGATATCCAATCATCAGTCCAATAATGTCAGCTTACACCCTCACAAAACCTAACTGCTTGATATACTGCAATGGTAAAACGGGTTACCTAAGACATAAACCTTGACCTTTTCGTCGCTAGGAAACCATAGACTCTTCTTAGCACGGATACTGATTTCAATATTAAATTGAATCTGAATTGAATAGTATTTAGAAAAATATAATTTATTATAGTACAGTCAATGGGGCCGCGTATGTATTCGCCGCTAGAGGCGCTGGTGCGGCGTGAGGTATCCAATATGTAAAATTTCATAGTTTTTTGGCTTTTAACGCGAGTTTATTTACATTTTTTTATTGTTGCCAATATTTTCCAAATATGGCAGATTAAGATAGGTCCGGGATTTACCAACTATTCGTTTAATAAAGTTTTATGTTTCGGAAAATGTTTTTCTCCTTTTTTTTTCTAAAAAAAGGGCTGTGCAAAACTGTTTTTTTTCGCACTTACAAAACGCGCACCAAAGTTTGAATTAAAATCATTTGATTTTAATTCAAACTTTGCTTCTGTGCGCGTTATAACAACGATTAACAGCTATATTTATGGACCTTAGTCAACGTTCCAAGTTTAAATTACCGTTAAAGTTCATCCTCATTACTCGGTGGGTAACGGGTTCGATGACCGCACCAGTGGTTATGTCTGTTGACCAATAAGACCGACAAATTATTTTTGGATGGCCTACGTGAGATAACAAGATAAAATCAGTACATACATAAAAATGTGCTAAAGGTTTTCCTACGTCACTAGATATTACAAGGAAGAAGTTCATCATTATTGTACTAAAATGCCTAAAAATCATCTTTCCTAAAATATCTTAAACATTCCATTTAAATTCACGGGTAAAACGTATAAAACGATTTTTGGTGCATTTTCGATAGCCTTCCAATTTACTCACAAACTATCCTTGACAACAAATACTAAACAAAGCAATTTAAATCCTATTCCAATACCTATAAAGTTGAACGGAAATGCATAATATCGTGTTACTCAAAATGCACATGCGTCGCGCGGCCTACGCGGCTACGGCCCGTAGCTCGTAGCACCGTAGCTGTGCTACGGCAGACGGCGCGCAAACGCCGACCTAACCGCGCGTAGACCTGCTGCGACCCGCCGCGCTGAACACAACGGAACTTTTCATACTTTTCTAATGGAACATTAGAGTTTACGTTTTCGTGTGCTGTGAAAAATTATTTAACTTAATTTGCCAACTTTTGATGTGTGAAACGAATGATAAATAAATTAGGATAGACTTAGTGAAGTGTGATTATTATTTTGAAGAGTTTATATGATATTATTTTCCGGAAATGTCATATTGAGTAATGGCACCTTTAAGGATTCCAAGTGATATCATGAGTGAGGATGCTAACTATAATTTTTCGAGTCATGGTGGTCAGGAGCCTAGGCACCACTGGCGCCACCACAACCATTCTCACATGAGGGAGGGCCATAGGCATAATATGGTAGACATATTATCAAACTCTATCATGGAAGCGATGAACAGTAAGTTCGTGCCGGATAACAGTGTGTTACCTGATCTGGAGCCGCTGTCGACTCACATGGAGGGAGCGATGGAGAGGCATCATCCGATGAGGATGAACATGACATTCAACCAGTCAGATCTCGGAGTGTTCGCTGATGAGTTTATGTACCGGCATGGTGGGGCGATGACAGCAGTCTACTGCGCCGCGTATCTGCTAGTGTTCCTCGTGGGGCTGGTTGGGAACTGCTTCGTCATAGCCGTGGTATACCGGTCTCCGCGCATGAGGACTGTCACCAACTTCTTCATCGTGAACCTGGCGGTTGCTGATATCCTCGTGATCGTCTTCTGTTTGCCTGCCACGCTGATGTCCAACATATTTGTCCGTGAGTACCTTAGTTAGTAGTTTTTTTTTTTCAGATTTCTTGGCAAGATCTCAAGAGATTAATCGTCGATTGTGTGGAAAATTAAATATGTTTGTTATTTATGATGTTGCGTTGTATCTAGAAAATCTAGGATTGATATTTAATTTTTGGCCAACTTAAATGCGATGATGGTGAGTGGAGATAATATACGTCCAAAGAAATTCTTGCAATGCAAATTCTTAAAGCTACATTTTTTAAACAAATTAAAAACATGAAAAACAAGTCATTTGAAAACACATAAAAAATCCACAAAACCTGTCAGCTTACGTAATCATAAAACCATATTTTTAAATCAAAAATAATAATTGAAAACACACATGTGATTAGCGAAAGTAATTAAAACGAATCGACTGATATCTGCTTACCTGCTCATAAATCATACTCTTTTGGGAGTAAAACAAAAAGTTGATATTTTACTGTAATTAATTAATTTTGCCGAATATACGCTTCGGCATGAATACGCCTAATTGGATGTATGTTACAGTTTGTTTTATTTTGTCTGATTCGTGTAAGTAGGAATTAAAAAAAACAGGAATAACGTTCGCTGTTCGTGAAAATCGGAGTTTAAAACATTTCAGGAAAATCGAGTACTGTATTTTTTTATCTGAGGGAATTTAAACACAAAATTGAATTACCGAGAAAATCGGTATTGGATGTGTGTTACAGTTTTTTCTTGTTTTGTCTGATTCGCAAGAACTGGAGTTTAAACCATTTCAGGAAAAGCATTTGCTGTAATTTTTGTTCGGGAGGGAATTTCTAACTAAAACTGAATTTGGTACTGTTACAGCTTTTTTGGTATTTTTTTATTTCTAATTATTGAAATTCAGAGTTTAAAAAAACATTTTAGGAAAAGCTTTGCTTACTTTTTTGATGAGGATATTTCAAACTAAAATGGATTTTCTCAATATTTTAATCGGTATGAGAGTTTACTATACAATGTCTTGTCAACGGCTTTGTTTTGTATAGTACTGACTGATTCGTGAAAACCGGACTTTAAAACATTTCAGGAAAAGCGATTACAGTATGTTTATAGTGAGATAATTTCAAACTGAAAATTAAATTTTCGAAAACTATGGCTTTTATCGGAATGGGGAGTATGATATAATGACGAGATAGATATGTTTTCCTCGAAACTCAGTTTATAAGTGCAGTTTTTAATACTGAATGTTGCGAGAAAATCGGATCATGTCGGAATGGGAAGAATGCGTGAAAGATATATAATTACTTTGCCGAAACTGAATTAATGTAAGTAAAATTTGTAAGTGTGCTGAGTGGTTAATTCTTTTAACATCATCATACATTCTTCCCACCCTGAGAGAGGAGGTCTGTATCCTAGCAGTGGGAACGTTAAGACTCTTTATGCTTAAGCTTACCTTCCTGTACACGAAATTGCTGGTTTCATTCTAACTGTGACAACAAATGAAGAAGAGGAAATTTCGATTTACCTACCGATGTACGGTATTTTGTGTCGGAAACAAAACCAGATTGTATTACTGAATGATGATCGGAGTTACTTATCGTGTGAAGGAAATTACACTTACGGGGATTCAAATGTGTATGTTTTCTATTGTGTTCCAAAAGTAATTTACGTTACATTGGAGTATCTACGTATAGTAAGTTCGCAGGTACTTACTTTCTATGTTTTCAGTAATTGTGTATAGCTTCTCGTTACAAATTTATAAATAATTTTGCGTTTATTGACGACGTTTTTATTGCTCCAAGGGTATTTGTCGAGCGTTATGTTAATTCTCATCGCAAGACTTACTACCTAGGAAGTAAGTTTACTTATGAATGTGTTTTCCTACTTCCGCATCTCTTTACACCATTTAAGTGACTGAAATATAACTTTAACAACGTTATAATACTTAAAAATATATATAATTAAGTGAGCTTTGATCTTGATTTGTAACTACTCAAAGAATCTTTTTTTTCTTTTAAGAATTCAGGTTTTTGGTTTTGATAAATTAATTTAAATATATTTTAATGTCTTAGAAAATTAGAATTGGTTTTCATATATTAGGCCAATTTTCCTCACGATGTTTTCGTTCACCGATGTCCAAGATAAACTTGAAAGTACATATGAATTTGAACCCACGACGTCAAACACGAGAGGTGAGGTCTTATTCACTGGGATTATTTAAGAATAGGGAATTTCGTCACGCGTATTTCCTCCCCACGACGGGTTAGGCAGAGTCTGTGCCTGTGTGTCTATTTAAAGATATTTGGATCTCTACCTGAGTTAGAAACTTATGTTTAACAAGCTGCATCATCATCATCATCATATCAGCCGAAAGACGTCCACTGCTGGACATAGGCCTCCCCCAAGCGTCGCCACTTTGGCCGGTCCCGTGCGTCTCGCAACCAACGTATCCCTGCAACCTTCACCAGGTCGTCGGTCCACCTGGTGCCTCCCACCAGGTGGACCGACGACCTGGTGAACTTCCAACGCAACGTCTTCCGGTTCGCGGTCGCCACTCCAGAACCTTTCTGCCCCATCGGCCATCCGTTCTGCGAGCAATGTGCCCTGCCCACTGCCACTTAAGTTTGGCAATTCTCCGGGCTATTTCATAGCATGTAAATATTCATAGCCCGATTTACTCGAACTTATACTTAAACTAACAAAAATATTTTTATGTAGGCTAGTGAATAATTTAATTTAATTTCGGTCCCATCTTTGAATGGATTGCATCTTAAATTCATTGGAGTGCCTAAGATAATAGAATATGTCTTTCGAAATTGATTCTGAATTACATTTTTGATATATCTTTTAGTTTTTCATTTGTTGTTAGAAGATATAGTTTGCAATCGATTGTTGAATTAATGTTAGAGATGTTTATCATATTGCACTTACCTACTTTCGAATCTCTTGTGACTTAACTGTCTTTATAGGTAACAGTTTTGGAAATAGAACTGTTTTTAGAAAAGACAATGATTGAAATTATTTGTTTTACTGGGCATTGGCTGAAAGATTATTCAATGCTTATTAATTATGAAAATTATACTGTGGGCAGCTGTTTTAACAGAAATGTTATGGTACGTGGAGGTTCACTTATTTTAATCAAAAATGGTATTAAATCAAAACCTCGTAAAGATATTGTAGATCTATCAGTTGAACATAGTGTTGAACTGTCCTGTGTTGAGCTGGATAAGCATATTATAGTGTGCGTTTACAGACCCCCCAATTATAAAAACTACTGTATATTTGAGTCAGTGATGGAAGATGTTTTGGCAAAACTTACAACTGGTAATAAACCAGTCATAACCTGTGGTGACTTTAATATAAATATTTTAGAAAATAATTCAGATAGCAGTAGACTAGGTAGCATAGATCAAGGAGTCTTTTCGGATCTAATGAAATATAGTAAGGTTATACCACTTTTTAAATCCGGGGACAGTAAAGACACAAATAATTATAGACCAGTATCCGTGTTGCCGGTTTTCAGCAAGGTATTTGAAAAGATAATGCTAAATCAAATGCTCATTTATTTTAATACGAAAAACATCCTACACGAGAAACAATATGGTTTCACCAAAGGACGTTGTACAACCGACGCTGGTGTCACCTTAATAAAACACATCTTTGATGCGTGGGAGGAGGGACAAGATGCCATAGGTATCTTCTGCGACCTGTCGAAGGCGTTTGATTGCGTTGATCATGAAATATTGCTTTTGAAACTTGAGCATTACGGGCTAGGCCAATCAGCATTAAATTTAGTAAAATCCTATTTGAATGATAGACAGCAATTAGTTCAAATAAACGGTGTCAATTCGTCGGGGTTGAACGTGAAAATGGGCTCAATTTTAGGGCTCAATTTTAGGTCCTTTCTTATTTTTAGTATACATTAACGATTTACCCCATTTATTGAAAAACAAACTAAACATGGTGTTATTTGCTGATGACACTCCTTTGATTTTTAACATAAATAGACGTACGAGTAACGTTGCCGACGTAAATAATGCATTGCGGCAAGTTCTAAATTGGTTCAATGCTAATAATTTAGTTTTGAATGCTAAAAAAAACTAAGTGTGTAAAATTTGCCTTGCCGAATGTCAAAAGTTATGATTGTGACATTATATTAAACAACGAGAAGCTAGAATTCGTCGACAAAACCGTTTTCCTGGGTATCACGCTGGACTCAAGGTTACAATGGGGTCCTCATTTAATATCACTTGCGGGGCGGTTAAGTTCGGCGGCTTATGCTGTTAGAAAAATTCGTCAATTTACTGATGTAGATACCGCGAGGCTGGTCTATTTTAGTTACTTTCATAGTATAATGTCTTACGGCATATTGCTATGGGGAAGGGCTGCAGACATTCAGTCAATTTTTGTTCTGCAAAAACGAGCCATCAGAGCGATATACAATCTTCGTCGGCGCGATTATCTAAGGGAACTGTTTAAGGACATTAACATTATGACGGTACCGTGTCAATATATTTACGAAAACATCATGTACGTTAGAAAGAATTTACATCTTTTTAGTAAAAAACTTTTTGCAAAAAAATACTACCGACTTCCAAATACTAAACTACAAAGTGAAAAATAACTTAATTTTTTGAAGTCGGTGTCTTTCGTTGATACAATTTTTTTGCGTTATGGACACCGACTTCAAAAAATTAAGTTATTTTTCACTTTGTAGTTTAGTATTTGGAAGTCGGTAGTATTTTTTTGCAAAAAGTTTTTTTATTTTTTTCCTTTTTAGTTGTACGTACCTAATAGGCAAGTTAGTAAGGTAACTTTAACGCCAAAATAGATTTCATGAAACTTGAACATATCCGGTGAAATGAGAGATCTACGTAACCCTTAAGAGCGTACTGGCGTGATGTTATGTTATGAAATGGTATAAACAATAAACAGAAATGCGATTGCAGCAATCCCGAGAGATTTGCCGTTATTCATTGAAGAGTTCTGTTGTATATCTCCGAAGTTCTTCATCAGATCTTCACCAAATTAAAATGGGACCAATTTCGGAACATACTTTTTCAAACCAAAAAAGATATTTCAAAATCGGTCCACAACTGACGGAGTAATCGGTGAACATACACAAAAAAAAACAAACTTGAAGTCGAACATAGAACCTCCACCTTTTTGGGAAGTCGGTTAAAAACAGCGATAGACATAGTTATTTTACTAGAAATAGGGACCAATTAATTCAACTAGATTTCAGGCTGGCTAAAGTAGCGTCATCTTTTATGGGGTACTGTATAAAATGTTACAATAAAATACCGCCACACATTCTAGAATTGAATGAGACGAAATTTAAAACTTGTATAAAACGCACACTATGCAAACAGGCATATTATAGGTTGGGGGATTACATCGCTGATAAAAATGCTTGGCCCAACGCTATTCCAGCTCCACAGCCACTAGGGCACAAAAACAAGTGATAAGCAGAAAAGTTATGAAGTATTGTTGGACCTGCTGAAGACTGTACGAATAATTATAATGTATATTTGTGTTGTATAAACTCAATTAATTTTTTGGATTATATAACTGCATAGCACATATGTGAGTACTATGTACCAACTGTAAATCTACCATTTACTGTACCTATGTGTCGTTCGTTGACTTCAGTGTGCCCTGTCAGTTGAGTGTGTCATGCTCTCTTTAATGTCTCTCTGATGGTGGCACATGTGTTGGATCATTCGGTTCCCTTCATAATGGTTGAGCTGAGTGGTGCCGATCCATGTGTCATGTTCGTGAACGGGCGCCATCAGTTGGGATTGGTCATATCTTAGCTGCCTCCGCCTGTTTTTAATTACCTATTTATTGTATTTTTAATTGTTTGTTTTACTCTAGACGCGTTTAAGTGCGTTTTTTTTTACATCGTTCTCACATATATGTATTTTTCCTATAAGATTATTGTAACCAAATACTTGTAAAACACATTTTTTTTTTAAAGAGTAAGTTTGGAGTTTCTTGTCCGTTCTTCTCCATAACAAGCTACATTTCCGAATGGACGGTAGAATCAATTATTATTACATACCTTATTAATCAATTATTACCAAACCTCCATTTATTGTCTTCGACTTATTTGGTAGGACAGTTATCGGTCGAAAATAAGTCATATTATGGTAAATAGCCCGTGTTGCATTACGGTGGTAGAGGAGCTGACAGCACAAGATGGGTATCATTTTCTTTGGGTGGATAGACTCTTAATTATTTGCCAGTGTACCCACCCATAAGTATCGCTACTCGTGGAGGCTGTAGAACACCGCCAGCAGTTAATAATTATAGAGGAACATAAGTGCTGGAACATTCTAAACGTTCTATTATGGATATGTACGGTCAGCGACAAAAGTCGATTACCGCTGCTTCTTTTACATAATATCATTTAAATTGCAATAAAATTATTAGATGATCTGGTTTTTTGCATTATAATGTTATAGCGAAGAGATAATGTTTTATAAATTTTGCATCTGTGCCAATTTTAATTACATTTAACATAACATTACGCCTGTAGTCCCCGAAGGGACAGGCAGAGGGGCACCTATAGTATAGTACTGTTTTTGGAAAAAGTAAGATTCTGAAAACTGAAGTGTTAATCGATTGTTTTCGCTGACTGTGTCGACCTTCTTAAGATCGAATCGTAAACTGTGGAAGAAAATGCGTGTTGTTGGCACTTCCGTGTATTTCAGATGGAAATACGGAGAAATCGTTTCGTTCGACAAATATACACAGAGACGCTTTATGTTGAGAACCTCCTCCTTTGGGGTTTTTGGAAGTTGGATTATTAATTGTGGTACCTATTGAATGTTGGATGTGTAAAAAAGTATAGATATTTTTATATTGAATTCGATATTTGGCAAAATATTATCGATATCGGAAATACAAGTAAATTGCCGTTATATATATATATATATATCTTTATTGAACAAATACCTTACACTTTTGCTTAGTAACTAGTTCGTGTTATACATTTTTTTGAAAGGCGTACTAATTTATTAAACTCTGCCTCCTAAACTAGGGTACCCTGTGTCTTAGGAGTCAGTGTTCTACTGTAGCTTGGACATTTATCTTACTCTTATCAAGTAAACAGTACTAACGCTAAATCAACAGATTATACACGGAAAATTAAATATACATAGAAAATAATATAAACAAGACAAATAAAATTACCTAATTTAAAAAACCCCGACATATTTTTATTTCATGCTACTTAATTTATCTAGTACATAGTAGATACGCTTCGATCGGCAATATATTGAACACGTAATTATGACACGATATCTTGAGAAAATACCCCGATTCAAACGTCTTTTTACACGCCCATAACTTTTGAACGGCTGAACCGATTTAATCAAACATATCTAAAAACACTCTCGAATAAGTCCCCTTTTAAACAAAAAAAAACAAAATCGGTTAAACCGTTTGGACGCTATGATGCCACAGACAGACACACAGATACACAGCAACACACGTCAAACTTATAACACCCCTCTTTTTCCGGCGGGGGTTAAAAAAGAATAAGAGGAGAATAAGTTGTGAGTGAGTGTGAGTGCGTGTATATGTTGGTATGATATCTATGCCATTTCGGGATCGATATGATTTTATTTGAAGTGACTGATTAATTATATCACGTGTGATGGTGACTCAAGCGATTTTTTTTGTTAGGTGTAAAATATAATTATTATCCTTCCCTTCTTGCCTTCGATATAAGATTTTCTTATATCGAATCGCTTCATCGAAAATGAAGTATCAAAAAAATATCGATTATAGATATTTTTTCGACAAGCATTGGTACTAAACTATTGTGTCTCACTGTTAGTATTTTAGACAAATTTTGTCTATTATTTCGGGTATTGTTATTGAACTAAATAACCACCAAGTTATTGTTACGTTAAAACTTTGTAAGTATGGCAGCTAAAAAAAAAAACAGATTTTCTAATAACTTATGGATTTACTTGAGTTGAATACAAACTAAGTTGAAAACAATACGTTGTTTAGTTTAAATTGCACTATAACTTATAGTTTGGTAGTAACAGCTGGTGTTGTTTAGATCACCAGACTTTTTAATCTAATTTATAAGTTAAGTTGGTCTATTTAGGACTTTGAAAGTCATGATTTCAAATTAGGTCGATTTTGTCACGCGTACATAATTATCTTTACAGATTCCTTTGAAAAAAGATTCAGCCACAAAAATATAGCAAAACATAATAATATATTCACCTAGATCTAATTTTGGTCACGGCGGCCAATCTCAAAGGAGACTACTAATCATAAGTGTGCAAACACAGACGTGTGCGCAAGTGTGTCCATAAGTGTGTGTGCATGTGTGTGCATAAGTGTGTGCGCAAGTGTGTGCACAATCACAGGTGCATTCTCTGTTCCCTCACTCTCATGGTCCTATGGGACAACTTTGATAGCAGGCTTTAAGTATAGTTCTCGCCAAACTTATTGGCCGCCCTGAAGCACACCGCCAACCTCCAAACTCCAGGCTACCACTGAGAAATTCCTAATGGAAAGCCGATAACTCTGTGCCCTACCTGGGAATCGAACTCGTGATCCTACGGTGCCTCATCATCATCATCATTTCAGCCAAGAGACGTCCGTAGGCAAGCGTCGCCACACTGATCAGTCCTGTGTGTCTCGTATCCACCGGATTCCCGCAGCCCTGACCTGGACGCTTTTATATGCTGCCTCGCGATAGCAAAACATAACAACATGTGTAAATGAAAAAACGATTTTTTTTAAAAAAACACTAGGTTAACTCAAAACCACACCGTGATAACGTGTATAGTAACTTTTGTTCCCTTTCTTTTGCTACGTTAAACTAGTTTCCACTTTGTTATTTTTAGCCGTCAAAGATCTTGTACACTCAATAAAAAAAGTATAGTATATAAAAATTTAGTTGTAACCTTATCTTGTTGGAATAACGTTCACATAGACATTCAAGGATAGCCCAGTGTTCTATAACGGGTTGGGGTCGCTTCCTGTCTAGACTGGTGCGGTTAACTGTACCTACTCTTTTAGGTTTTAGGTATGTGATATATCTAATATTTTAGGGTTCTTAAGAGAAAATGCGAGCAGAGAGCTCCGATTCCGACTGAAGTTAAAAAGTCATAATTCGAGGTTTGGCACTCGCCTATTTCTACCTCCAGTATTGAACAAATTTAAAAGATATTTCATAAATTTAATAGAAAATATATATGTTATGCTTCTATGCTTTACTTATTTTCATTTATAGTTGTCAAATTTGTACACTAGTTATCTGTTGACAGCGCAATTTTGAGCATTTTCATAGAAGCACTAGAACCCTCAGTGCTTCTAAAGATAATGTATCATCAAAAATGAAAACAAAGCGGCACAGTATATATCTTTCTTTTTCAGTTTATGGCATAGCTTTTAAATTGCTCCAATATTGGAGTAGAAAATAAGCGAGAACCAAACCTCGAACTATGACTTTTTACTTAGGATATTCAGTCGGATGTCTGCGGCCGTCCACTTAAGCCAAAAAAAAATGATTTTCCTGTCAATCATTTTGCTTTAGTACTTTTCTTTTTTTTTAAAAAACGTTGCCCCACACTAGGAATTTCTTTCTGTATCGTGGATGCGTTTACAAACATATAAACTCACAAACACAACACCCAGAGCCGGAACAACTATCTGTAGGTCATACAAATATTTGTTCCGTGCGGGAATCGAACCCGCGACACGCAGCGCAGCAGTCAATCGCTCAACCACTGCGCCAACCGTGCGCCCAACTGTAACGTACTGTAGGTTGATCTATGAAAAATATATTAAAATAACATAATGAGTCATAAAAAGCCACTGCTGAGACTTGTTCACTTTGCGAGAGAGAGAAGCCGCAATCCAATGTTTGTGGAATTATAAACGTCATATAATCGTAGAATGAATAAGACATAAGGTTCGGTACATATTTTATACCTACACAAAATCAGTATTAAAAGGCACCAAAGACCAATTTCTCAACTTTATTATTTTCCCATTCAAGCGGCCAGTTCACACATACGTAGACACCGATTAAAAAGAAGACATTTTATTTCGAAAACCATTTTCTATTTACAAAACAAAAAGCCTTGTATTTATTTACAACTCATTCAACCATACGGTCAATACTTCAGAGGTCAATGTAAGTGATATAAAATAATGTAAAAGGTGAATATGAAAGGAAAGACATGCATCAATGGAGCTATTTGAATTCCCATTAGGACTTGCTCAATGGAGTGCAATTGAGGCATTGTCTCTGGTCCATAGAAGGAGTTAAAAGAGGATGGTGGCCTAAGGTGTGTTTGTGCAAAAGCGTTGTTGCGTTCATCCTGAAGTAATAGGCACTTTTATGAATAATAAAAATTGAGAATATTTACCAAGGTTTTTGTTTAGTGTAGCGGTGTGATGGATAGTAGTATATTATAGCAATACCAGGCTTAATAATGTTTTTGCGAGTTTTAGCAAAGTCAGCATTTTTAAAAGCTTTTCAGTCTTGCCCTATTTTATTAATATAAATGTGAGAGTCAGTATTTATTCTTGCACTGGAACCCTTGCAGCAATTACACTAATAGAGCACAAACTTATAATAAACTAACTATAAGTCCAGGTTTCCTCCCGATATTTTCCCTCACCGTTGTCAGCCATGTCCAACATAAACTTAGAAATTACAAATGAATTTAAAAAGTCACATTGGTACTTGCCCAAGATATATAGCTACTGGCCCGCCATGGCATATAAAAAGTATGTTTAGATAATTATCATGAATTCGCCTCAAAGTCCGAATGGTGTGAACGGAATTTGGCACACGAGTAGACCAAGACCTTGGACTCTCAACATTCTATCGACGATAACGATTGTCGAAATGGCAAAATGTTTGGGTCCGCGTTACAATTTGGTAGCGATGTTAATTCCATACATTTGTGACTTTCAACAATCGTTGGCTAAAAAAAATAACCTTTTCCTAAAGGATCTGGACTTGGACTGTTAGTAGACACCTACGTTACTGAGGCACAATTTTAGACTAACACGTGAAGCCACTGGAAATAGCTAGTTTAGATAAAAAGAGTGGTCGAATAAATTTTTGAACAGTATTAGCAAGGTCAGCTTTATACAAAAAAGGGTTTTATAATAAATGTAAGTAAACAAATTCGATAAAAATCAACAACGCAAGCCGCGTTGAATGCAAAACCATTTGATTTGTTATTGTTACATGTTAATGTTTATTTTGAATTTGAAATAAAAACTTGAAATATATCAGAGAGCTTATGTTTTTTCAGCCAGAAAGTTAAGGGCTTAACTCTAGTTTAAATAAGATCAACACTTGCTACGCTAGATATTAAAGTTAGTGTATTGTATTAGGAGCGAGCCACTTTTACTAGAGTTTGTTTAAAACGCCGAGTCATTATGTTAGACGATCCTGTTGGTTATCATTGAAGAGCTAGCTACGTTAGGCCCACTTGTACAAAATACTTAACTCAGAGTTACTCAATATATTTATTGCATCCACATGTGAACTTATATGGTTACAAAATTAGATCATTGTGGACCCTTTCGGGCACTGCAAAAGTAAGGGAGAGAAAGAGGGCTTTTACTTAACTGAGTAACTTAACACAGAGTTAGTTGCTAACACGAGGTTAAATTGACTATTTTTCATACAATATTGTCAAATTTGTTTTTCATCAAAATGTGCAAAATATATGTATATAACAGTGCTTTTTAAATTTCAATGGCTATCATAATAAAAATCGCCACCAAAAAAATCGCCGAAACGCGTTTGATTACAAAATACATATCTGTAAGAAGGTAATTTTAATATGTTACTTATTATTTTTGGGTATGGCGAATATCAGTAATTTATTTGCCTTAATATATACAAAATTTTGAGAATACTATCTTATGTGTCGGGGCCGGTTAATTTTTTTTTGGGTCGTGACGAGTCTTCTTTATTCGTTTATTTTTTTTCAATGTATTATCAACATAAAATGAACGCACAATAGTCGAGTAAAAAGCTGATTTTTCGTCGAAACGACTTAGCATGATCATTCACCCTTACTCGCATGCATCGAAAGTCTAAATAAATAACACAATTAGGATACCGCAAGGTCAACACTCGTGTCCACAATTAATTTCAACTAAATTCAAAACGAGCCAACTACGGCGATTACCAGCCAGTTATATTTGGACGTTCTAATGAAATTGTTGGTTTATACTTCCAGACATGTTTGAAGGACCAAACTTTGTTTGGGAAATGCGAAGGCCCGTTTTATGCTAATAATGAATGGGCGAGTGCGTCTGAATCGGGCTTCAAAGAGTTTGTGATGCATTCGCTTAGGCATGTTATTTCGATTAAATTGAGTAAAGTTGGTCTGTTAGAAATTCATTATTAATTAAATTCTTAATGCTAAACGCCTTGAAGGTCACAACTTGTTATTAGGCACAAATATAAACAACCTTCACACTTTAATAATACAAATGTGAAAGTCTGTGTTTGGACATCGCCACAACGGCTGAACGGTTTGCATAAAGCTTGACAGGGTTAGACCAAGAACTGGATTAGGGCGATAAATTTTTATTACGGCAGTATATTTCCTTGATGTAATAAAATAATTTTCACAATATTTATAAAGATAATAACAAAATCTGCAAAACCTAATTGCAAGTTCAAGTCAAAGCGGGATTGCATCATTACATCATACCAGTTCCACCACCTTAATCTCAGATTAAGACCTAGATTCTCTTTACTGGTCACTTTAATTATAAGCCCTGCACATACTTGGTCTAGTAGGCACGTCTGTGAGCAAAGTGTGCGTTGCTGCGCTCCGGAAATTTAGCAGCGCGGGATGAGTGCCGAACGAACAACTATGCGGTTTGTGAGTATACTCGCGGGGAATCGTGTTACGATGCATTGTTTTTAAGTTTCTGTGAGTAGTAAATAGATAGACTTTCGGTACTCTCTCATTCTTCTATAGAGAAGAATTTTCAACATTCTATTTTTTTATCCTTCTTCTACTTCTTAATTTTTGACCATTTCCTTATAATAGTGCATTTAAGGGCCTACGTATAATATATAAGCGTATGCTTTAGTGCCGTAAAACAGTAACTTTCTAAAGCATACTCCTCAGTAACGGCTAGGTTAAAAGGTTTGCAAAAAATATATATTTATTATTGATTCATGTACATAATTTGGAACACAAGGTTTTTTCGTGTAACTAATAGTTTTGCTTTAAAAAAATAATTAACAACGCGATATTTTTTCGCAACTTTTGGAAACTCCTCCAAAACGACTTGGATGTTTAAAACTAATTTTATACAGAAAAATTGATGGCTGGAATTTCTTTTTACCTAACATAGCATATGTAAATCAAATAATATTTTGCAAACAAAACTGTTCAAAAGGAGATTCAATTTTCATATTTTGGCATCGAGCGGGCGCACGGCCAGTACTGCGTTACATTGGGGCATATATATCACCTTAAGGTTACACTAGTCGGAAATTCTTCCATACAAACGTAGTCTGGCGATTAGTCCACTGTTAGACGGTGTACGTTCAAAATAAATATGATACCAATTTGTCTCATCATTATCTAGCCCTGTATGGAAACAGAAAAGTAAAAAAATACAATATTTGAAAGTTATGAGCGTCGAAAGTTCCATATTTCAACACTAATTTTAACGCATCTTTGGGCGGAAATAAATACCATAAGAAGAAGGAAAATTGCAAAACGGCCTCCATACAGGGATAGATTAGTAATTCAACAATGCAAATAATTTTATTTTGAAAATATTAGACTCCCAAAGGTCTCTTCATAAAATCTCGCGCGCTCGTTTTCGTCCTAAATCATTATCCATTTCGCTACAAATTTGCAAAAGTGCTAATTCGTACGAGAAATAACTTCTTACTGCTCATCACAGCATCAATCTCTTTCACACGTGTTGTCGGATGAGACAGCATGCATTTTAACCCCGCGCACAAAATAGTTCGTAACGTTGACTAGGGGAACCTTAACTAAAATAATTGATTTAAATTGACCCATCTAAGCACAGAAGTTTTTGAATTGTTTAATCATAAATATGAATCTAGTCAGACGTCCCAAAGCGGTCTAATATGTATAAGTAGTGTTTGCCTTTGTCTAGATAGGTCGTCTTTTAAATTGTCAGTATTTACTACAGTTTTTGAAAGGCTTAGTAGGCGTTTCGGCCGCTGAGTTTCGCCCGGTCCGGTCGAAAAAGGAATTTCATTAATATTAATATTTTTGAGTGGTGTTTCGGACTATACTTTTTTTAAGCAAATTGTATACAGTTAGAATGAAAAGCCTTAGGTAGGGTTTATATTATTTAAGTAAAAGTCAGTAGGCAATTTTTTGGAAAAATATAAAGCTTAATTAATATACCATTTCAACAATACACAGTAAACATGGTAAATCACAATAATCAGTCTTATATATCAATAAAAAAGCGTACAAAATGGCATCTGAGATATTCTACATACGGCACCTATCGATATTTTTCGTAGGTGCCATAAGGGTATACTTTATTATTTTAAATTTTATTTCACATTTGGCGCCTACGGATCAGTAAGTATTGGGACGTTTATTTTTTTTGGAGGACAAAATAAAAAAAAAGTCTGTTATATTTTTTCATGTTATAAAACTCTCAGTTTTAAAACATGACAAAAATATAACCTCTAATTTTGCTTTTTTAGTTACACGTTGAACATTTATACCCAAACTACCAGGGGGCCAGAATCATGAAGAAGTATTTGTAGGCCTAGAATCACAAGCGGTAGAGACTAGCGGAGTACCAGAAGGTCCGAATCAACAATCTCCCGGTACTCTTTTTATATCTCATGATGCCAGCCTCGGTAATACTTACTCATGATTATAATCTCCTTGTAATTAAGTTAGTCTTTACCAGTAATGATTCATGATTATGGCCGCTTTTAATGTTCAACATCTAACTAAAAAGCAAAAGCGGAAGTTATATTTTTATCATGTTATTAAACTCTCTACAGATTTTATATTTCTGAGGATACTTTGCCTCAAAAAAAGGATTCATCCGAAACACCACTCAAAAATATGATTAGTAATGAAATTCCTGTTTCGACCGGATCGGCCGAATCTCAGCGGCCGAAACGCCTACTAAGCCTTTTGAAATAAGAAAAGAAAGAAAGGTATTTATTGACACAATACTGCCATGCCTATAAATTATGAGCCTATTAAAAATCCTGAACGATATTATTAGTAGTTCTAACTCATAAAAACTTGTTTAATATTTAGATACTTGCAAATCTCAAATAACGCAACAAAACAAGTTAAATTAATTCCATAAATTTTATCAACTAAACAACATTATTTTGAAATCGACAGACATGTTTCGGATAGCAACAGCCAGGATCCGAAGTCGTTATAGGTACCGTTAGTAACAAACCAGCCTGTTCACTGCCCACGTCAAGTGTTACAATAGGTTCTCTCGATCTGAGTTATCGAAGACATTTCTCTCGATAATTGTTTCAATTTAGATATTGTCACGGCTGGCGCTTTGTAAGTAGCGATTTTTTTTGAGAAGGTGTCTGTTCTTAGATGATATTTTTTTTTATGAATTCTTGTAACTTTTTGGTGTTTTATTCTGATAATACCAACATCAGATGTTATTTTCAGTGTATAACAGATTTCTACTTGTCTTGAATTACGCTATGAATAAATAAAATCCGGTAAAGAATAACATATTCATTAAACCACTCAAGACCAATTGTCGCACTATAATATCGTTAATTCAAGGCGCAATCTCGAATTATGTAGAAAATGTAAGTTTAGAATGCAAATCTATACTTGTGGTTTATGATACCAAAGATGCGTTTATGACTTACTAATTAATTTACGGATGTAAGGCACCTTAGATTTCAAAACTACAGTAATAAAAACATGAGACGGCACGTATTACTTAAAGTTTGATAAATTAATGTATTTCAAAAGAATATGGACACACACTAGATACTTACCACACGTCTCTATAACCTTGACAGAAATAAGACCGACAATGCTCTAATATTGTCCTGAAAATCTTCCCTTTGTCAATTATTTAAATTACGTGTATAAAGCTTTGCGTTCGCGACTGTACCTCGTTAGGTTCGACGCTGGAATATTTCAGCGAGAAGTTTTAAGCAATACCAACATGCCATGTTTGCATTCGAACTAGTTATTCAGACCAGACTGGGGATTTTTAACCCCCGACGGAAAAGGAGGGGTTTTCTAAATTTGACGTGTGTATCTGTGTGTTTGTGTAATGTGTAATGGCATCATAGCTCCTAAAAGTGTGAACCGATTTCCGTGTGTTTGAATGGTGACTTTATCGAGAGTGTTCTTAGCTATGTTAGATGAAAATCGGTTAAGCCGTACAAAAGTTATGGGCGTACTCTTTGAATCGGGCGGTTTTTGCAAGGTATCGTGTCATAATTACGTGTTCAATAGATTGCCGATCGAAGCCTGTCTACAACTAGATAAATTATGTAGCATGGAATAAAAATGCCGTCGAAGTTTTTTTAAAGTTTACTTGTTCACTTTATTATTGGATATGGTTTAAAAGACAGACGAAATTCAGTGTTGCTTACTTTACTTACCAATGTACACGTACCATCCACGTACCTTTACTAACATATACATATACGCATACATGTTATATACACAACATGTATGCGTCCCAATAAACAATATTGTCCCCTTTTGAAAACTTCAGACGCACTTTAATCCATCCCCTTCACCTTGGGCTCTAAACAATGTGATTTCCTTTTGGCGATAGCGACTGTCGAAATAACATGTTAATCTTGTTATCTAGACAAGTGACATGCTACCATCGAAAGCGTCGCGATAGCGATCGAAAAAACTTTAGAATGTATGGCATTGTCAAGCGCCATTAATGTCACGTGATCAATCCCTTACAAAGAAGTTTTTAAAGCTCAAAAAATAAATGTATCCGAGCAATTTTTGGAGCTCACTTTTTAGACAGCTGTAAGCCACTATTTCAAAAATTTATAATTCTACCCTTGCCATGTTTATATACTTTTGAAATATATGCTTTTGTAAAGACAAACTACAATTTATTTGAAACTGACAGGATAAACAGCAGAACACGGCATAAAGATAGACTTCGGATGCCATCAATGAAACTAGAATTATTTAAGAAATATGTATACTGCGTGTCTATTATTATTTACAACCATTTACCTAATAGTTTTCAAGACTTACCGCTGAAAATGTTTAAACAAATACTTTTCAGGCTATTATTATTTAAAAGATATTATGCAATAAGGACTATTTAGAAGACAAGTCAATAGAGTTTGTAATTTGTGAGTTAGATTAAGTGACATCGCTGATTGTCAATACATTTACACGCCATGTAATGGCAGCATATGCTAAAATAAATTTACTGTAACACGTTATGTACCATATTCTAGCAAATAAATATTTTTGAGTTGTTTTGATTGATTTACATTTTGGCATTCCGACCATCTGTCAGAATGACACTTGTCTAAATCCTCTTATACAAGTTTGTCTGATCGATTGTCTTTATCATTGACCGAATATCACTTTGTCTAACAGAGACGTATAAGTCAACAGTTACCTCCAGCGAAAGAGGAATTCAATCACATAGTTGTGCTCAAAATAAATGCAAATATATTCAGCGTAAAAACCAGATCTGACATAAAATTCATTTTTGCATCTCAGACGTTAGTCATTTTACCGTCTTTGGCAATATTCTCTCAATTATGTAAATTAAGTATTTTCTCTGAGTGTCTCTCGTTAGTACTAGTATTTACTTTGAGCATTCGGCTTGTTTCGGTAAACTTTGTCGGTGTTCGACGGCTTGAATCGTCTTCGTTAACCGATTCCCTCACAATTGGATCAGTTGAGATAAGCAGAAAGTTGTTTCAATAGATGACAAGTTAGTTAAAGTGAGTATTAATTTTAGTATCTTGTTTTCCATCGTTTGTATTTTCCAAGAACTGACTTGAAAGTTGTCGTGGAATTGAGAGGTATTTTGTTTCAAGTTACATTATATGTCTAGAAGTCTGAAATAGCTAAGCTAGCAAGCTATAAGTGTTTCTCAAAACATACAAGCTATTGAAAGATTTGAAATTCTCAAACGATATTTTTATATTGAAGTCTAAAATTTGAATCCCAGAGCGACGGATCTCTATTTCACAGATTCAAACTAAAATAGGAAGATCTGACAACTGACATCGATGAAATTGTGCAGTTTTCAAAATAACTTTGGAACTTCGAGTCTAACAGTGAATTTTGGTGCACTGCAGCTAGTTTTAATTATGACGGGGAAAATAATGAGAAACAGAATTTCACTTCAGTTGTCTTTTAACTTATTGTGTATTTAAGACGTATATCCACGTGAGACACAATGGCTTTTATAATCTTTCGATAATTACGGGTACACGACCGGTTAATCAGAGGAAAAGTTGTAGCCTACTAAAAATGTAAACAGTGTAAGCAATCAATTTCACAAAGAGAAGGTTTTTGTTCAAGTAGTGGCAACATTATTGGTCGACTATATATAGATATTTAAATTCAACGCAGACCCAACACGGTTGATGGTTTGGAACTAGCGTGGCATAGTTTTTTTGTCTGTTTAGGTATTAATCCAAAAGACCTAGTTAGGTAAACGTTGATTAAGAAACGAACGTAATGGTATGTGTAATTAAATCCTTATATATTTAATTTCAACGTTGTCATTGTGTCACAGAGCAATATAATCTTAATGAGCCAATTAAAAGGGATTATGTTACTGTGTTCAGAGTATTAAGAGACAACAGTTTTATGTAGTTAGGACTAGACGTAAAGGGTTTGGTAGATTTAGTTTGTGTTTCGCATAACCTGAATTAATTTATATAATCATTTTTTGGTATTTTTTTTCTCCAATTATTATAATCGTCTCATCCAAAATTAAAAACAAACTGGGGTAGGTCATAGTTTATTTGGAATTGTTTTGTTATTTTCAGTTTATTTAATTTAATTTAGACTCCACCGAAGCAAGATAATGAAAACAACTAGCTTTACCAATGACCTTTTTAGCTAGTACTAATTGGGAATGTATTTGCAAAAAAAAGAACTTTGTTGCTCAACTTTATTGAAAATTTTTGATTAAATTTAATTGAAAAATTTGATTGAAGCGTTATTGTATAGCATAGCAGGAGCGAGGTAGTTGCGTAATGCATAGTATTGTGATTTTGACTATTATGCGAAAATCATTGCGTTATTCCATTTTTTAACAGATGGGCAGCAATGAATCCGCAATTTCATTCAAAATCGTGCTGGTATACACATATACCTATAGTCACTGTTTCAATCAAATGCTTTTTCCAAAACACACCTCCAAAAAATTTCCACCAACTGTTAAAATCAATACCTCAAATGCACTATTGGTCTTATTTCAAAAAGCATATAAAGCAACATCAATAGACACAGTACAATGGCTGCCATCTGTCCAACTTCGCAGCTCTCCTTTGTTGCAACTCTGACAAATGAAGATCGCAAGATATAGAACTTGCTTCAAGTTGTGAGATGCACTTAGTTCGCATTGTTTTGTTGTTTAATTGTGTTGAAAATTACGGAAATGCGCTGGTATTAATAGAAAATAGAATTATTGTGCATCTTCAGGATGGAATTAAAGGAGAAAGTGTATTGTGCTGAAACCAGGTAACTGGGTAGCCGCTCTTGGAGAGTTACGAGAAGCCATTGAGACGATAAATATGGACCTGGCTCGAATAGGTGACTGGAGTGCTGAGTTTGGGTTGAAGATTAATCCGACGAAGACTCAGGTGACTGTTGTTGGTAGTTCCCGGACTGTCCCTAGAATTGATTGGTCGACGCTTCCCCAGGTTTCTTTCAACAACACTATTATTCCTATAGCTAACACTGTGAAGAACTTGGGGATTTATATCGACAGCACTCTTGCCTGGACCAAACAACTGCAGGAAGTCAGTCGCAAACTGTTTGCTTCTGCAGGCTCCCTGAGACGTCTACGTAATTTTCTTCCCATCGCCACAAAAATTGCGATAGCACAATCTCTTCTTCTCCCTATCCTGGACTATGCTGATGCCAGCTATCTCGATCTAACCCAAGACCAATTGGACAAGCTTGAGCGACTTCAAAATCTCTGTATCAGATTCATATTTGGCTTGCGCAAGTATGATCACGTCTCTGAATTTCGTACTAAGCTCAAATGGCTTCCTATTCGCCTTCGCCGGAATGCCCACATACTTTCTTTGCTTTATAACGTGCTATTTAATCCTTTTACTCCTTTTTATCTCAAAGAACGCTTTCAGTTCCTCTGTGAACCCATTCTAGGTCCTTGAGGTCATCGGAAAATCATAAATTAAATATTCGTATGCATTCCACTTCCTTTTTTGACAAATCTTTCACCATTCAAGCGGCTCGGTTGTGGAATGTATTACCAATTGAAATAAGACGTGCTCAAACACTGCCAACGTTTAAGAAAATGGTAAAAGAGCATTACCTGTCACTATAATTTTTATTCTTCTCCTTTCTCTGTTAGATATTTGATATGTATTAGTATATTATATAATATTGTATGTATGTATTGTATGTTATTATGTCTAAGTAATATTATTTAAGTATTTAATTTTGTACACTGACAGCCCAAAAATTCTTCTCCTATCGTACAGTCCATCCAAAGGTTGTCTGTAAGAGATTGCCCTGTGCGATAAGACCGCCCATTGTACACTTGTTTTTGTGAATGTTTTCCTATACATATTTTGTGGTGTACAATAAAGTATATAATAAATAAATAAATAAATAAGGGGGAGGAAAATGTTTTTCAGGACAATACTAGGTTTAATAAAAGATTTTCTACGCGGTGTTGATGGTACAAAACCTCCTTTTGGTACCTTCAATGCGTCAGTGGTAATACTTTGACCTTGTGCTTATTGATAAGTAAATAAAAGGTTACGAAGTATTTCAGTATAGCAGTTTTAATAAGTAGTAAAAATACATGCTTCACAAGAGAACGTTTTTCTAGGACGGACATCATATAACGGTACATAACAATTGAGTTAAAAAATGTTAACCCGACCTAAAGTAATAGGTTCTTTAACTTTGTAAATTGGTTGGATTACCTATACTATTATATATTTCTATCAGTGCTAAGCCCAGTGTAGTACAGAATAGATGTAGATGTCAGCTTACACTGGTTTCGTCATCACTAACCATCATGCAGCCTACTGTTTATAAGCCATAGGTATTGTAATCAAACCATGTTTTTATTTTTTAATTTCAGTCATAAACCAATCAAGTTTTGTTCATATCTCTTGAGACGAAAAATAAATGAAATTAACATTTAACCAAACAGATGTGTCGTGGTGGTCCAGTGGCTAAGACCTCGCCTCTGCTTTAGGTTGTGGGTTTAAATCCGGGAAAGTACCAATGTGACTTTTCAAATTCATTTGTTCTTTCTAAGTTTATCTTGGACATCACAGGCAACGGTGAAGGAAAACATCGTGAGGAAACCTGAACTTATATAGTTAATGTAAGTCTGAAATAGCCAAGTCAGAGACCTGTGGCGTTCCCAGGCGCTTAATATTAGTCTAACACCAGAGGTGGCCACATCTTCACACGAAAAGAAGAAGACCAAACAGACATTTTTATGAGTCTCACATTTCAAATTCTTTAAAACTAACAACCTCATACCATTTTCCCATCTCCGTTCAGTCACAACTAAAGTGTCCCCAAAAACGATTGAAAATTCCTAGTGCCCCTTTTTACTTTAGTCGTTATATCTTGACGGCGCATTATATTTCCAACTGCAGTCAAACGTTTTATTAAAACTCAAGTCTAGGCATTCCGAAGAGTCTAGACGACATTATAGTAACACCTAGGAGTAGGACCTTGTAAATATTTACTGCTTGTACCTCTATCCCGCTTGTGTCAAAAACGGCAAGGGGCTTAAGAAAATTACAGGTTGGTTTGAAAGGCAATTGTGTGATGTCACTTGTGTCAAACAACTTCATCGTTTATGCCGACGTTTACAACTGGAAATAGGCATCCTACAAGGTCGCCACATCCACCAGTTCTGTGCTTCTCACGTCTTCCGCTCCTGGGGACTTGACCAAGTCATCAATTCACCTTACCAATCAGTTAGATAGTTTGACATTCTGTCAGTTTATTTTCATAATCGGGTTTAAGAAACCGCGTGCATGATGAATAAAGTCAAAGCTTGATTCAATCACACTGCCAAATTTCAGCCTCAGTGAGAAAACTGGGCTTTAAAAGTCTAAAAAACCTTTAGTCAGACAATTTAACACAGTATAGAACCCTTATACGCGAGGCAAGTGAAACTGCCATAAAATAAAATCTGTTTGAGCATTTCTCGATCCAAGTCTCGATATCTGATAAAAATATTCCTTAATCGGCTTATCCGCTTCTAGTAAAGGATGAAATACGTACTTATAGACCTTTTCTTGAGAAGATTTTTATCATAGTTGTCGAACTTGAACTTCTCTTATTGAAATACAGGATAAAGGCTTGATATAGACGGATATTTTATAGGATTTGAAAATGTGGGCGTGCACTTTACGAAAATAGCTCTTGTTTTTTTATGAAAAATTGCTGCTTTTGAGTGAGAGTTTCCTCTCGATATATACTGGAAAATTTTATGTAGATATTTATAAGTATCGTCATTTATGGAGATTTTGAATAAAACTTTTTTAGTGTAAGAAAGCAAGAGATACTAGCAGAGAAACAGAGTGTTTTTAAAAGAAAGAGCTTATTTTATTTTTTTAGATATTGTGGTGATCTGAAAACTAGTTTAAATATAACTTAGCCTGTGATTTAGGTACTAGAAATATTAACATTCTATGATCGATAATGTTAGTCCAAAGTTTAAATTGTTTAGGTTTGACCACATTTCGGTAGTGCATGTAAATTTTGGACATTTTACAATCGTTCCTACATATATTATAAAGTCACTTTGTCTAAGCCCTGTTAAACTGTTGTGCCAACAAATAAAAGCTTAAAATAAACCAATGAACATGCATAAAATAACCATAAATCAATCACAACTAATTGAAAAACAAACGCAGTACATTTCGCAAAAGAAACCAAACGGTTTTGAACTAATGACCTCTGAGTAACAGGTCGGGAATGACATTGCGTCATACAATGAGCGGTCACGCCTTCGATAGAGTTGAATGTGTGTACGTAAGGAACGAAGGGGGTTGGAGGCTAACCTACTGTAACTAATAATAATAAACACAATGACCTGACCAGAATCGTCGAAGACATCATCGCTTACCATCAGGTGAGATAGTGACCAACCGCGAGCTTATCAATGATAAAAAAAGATTTATGTAGTTTACACAATTAATTTTGATTTTGTGAAAAGAAACGACATCATTTTGTTTTTGTTTCTGAGTTGTTTTCTTCTGACCTGTAATCGAGTGTGCATTACCGTATAATTGTGTGGTGTAGGTACCAATTTTAATATTTTCTATACTTGTTATTATTTTCTAATATTCGTTGGTAATAAATAAATAAATATATGTCAGGCACTAATTAGCATTTGTTCACAAATTGTGATTTAGTGCTACTGTACAGAGTGAGTTTTTCTAGTGGGCGTGGATGGCCAAATCCGAAACTATAGGAATCGCGATAAACACTCAAAGGAGTCACGAGGCCGATTTTGATGAAAATTGAAACTGCATCATTGAATTTTTGAAAAATCTATATTCCTAGCCAGGAATCGAATCCGTTGATTTTGAAAAAAAACACGTGCTGTATTATTACACCAGTCGATAGTGTCGCTACTAAGGATGAACTTCAGTAATTTTAAATGGAGCAAGTGCCTGTCTGAACCCACAATCTATTTAAATATTGGGTGACATGATAGCCCTTGGTAATATCTACAAATAATAGCCGAAACCATTTCGAAGCTCGAAGGATTCTTACTATACATCAACAAGTCCATTCTAGGATTAAAAAAATGCAAGTATATACTATTAATGTTTTTTTTTCAATATTTTGATTTGCACTACGTACAAGTACGTAGGTCCTTAGTGTGGTATTGCGTGAGTATATCAAAAAAATAAATTCAAAAAAATACCTTTTTCAACGACCTTTTTTCGTATTCTTCTCAGCAAACGTTTTCATTTGATACCCATATCATGGCAGTGCACGAAAAATAACTAGTCGGCCATCTTGGGCCATCCACCATATTGGATTTAGAATCACATCACTTAGCTAACCATGCATTGTCATCCAAACTAAACATGTATGCAAAATTTCATCTTAATCTGTGGATGATAACTTTAAAATTCAGTTGCAAGATTTGACTCGAACACACTTACTTACATTGCAAGTTAAATAAAAGCTTGTAAAATTGCAAGTATATGCTTTCAATGTTTTTTTCCAATATTTTGGTTTGTACTACATACTAGTGCGTAGGCATTTAGTGTGGTATTGCGTGCGTATTTCAAAAATACCATGAATTATATCTCAAAGCATTTGAACTTGCACTCCCTCACGTTCCAAGTCTTAACCTCTAAAACCGTATTATTTTTCTAACGCGCAATAAGTTTCGTCATTCAATAATAAAGGATTTTACAAACATTCTTTCTATAAATAAAAAAGCGCAAATAGTCTTATGAAGATAAATGTAGTAAGCCAAAAGAGTGCACGTCAGGCACGCTTCAGACCATTGCAATAAATCTTCGAAAATGTGTTTAAAAAAGATGGTAAGGAGTATGGCGGCCTACTTATGAGATATGGATCACTAGATATATAACAAGTGAAACGATTGTTTATATGCTCACTTTAGTGCAAATTATTTAATTATTTCTGTCACAGACACTGGACTGCAAATTCAGTGCAGCCCTGGCTCATGCAGGTACCAGGAAATTCTGTTTAGCCTAAATCATCACCGCCTCTCTTTCCTTGTGCCAATCTCTACGTTCCTGTGCCAGCCTCATTTTAATACAAAGTTATCGAAAACTGATGATACTTATAAAAAAAACATACTGGCTGGCTACATGACAATGTTGTACACGATACACTTCGAAGTTACTGTAAAAACCTAGTAAAAACAAGGAAAAAATATAGTCTGGAATGTGAGTTTATCTGAAACCAATACGAAGTACAGTTCAACTATTTTCTTAATGTCAGATGCCATTATTAGATTTATCGTGTATAATTATTTTAATTCAGAACTAAATACTTTATTGTTGTTTTGTGATTTCCTTGTGAAATATTAGAGCTGTTAAAATAGCAGCTTTAGAAGCTTTCTTCCCATATTAAAAATAAATTACATTTTGTTCAAAGAATATTAACAACTCTGTATAATTCCAAGTTGATTGAGAGCGTCCGGTCTGCACCAAGTGAAAAATAAAACTGATAGAAATCCGACGACTGACGAAACACGAAGTTTGCCGAAGGACATAAAGATAATATTTGAACTGTAATGTATTTTTTGAGAGATTCGAAGAAAAATAACAATGTCTTGACAATCAATCAATCCTGAAGCCTGGTACAGGTTTAAACATAATGCATTAAGTAAAATATCGATTTTTATTAATATATCAGTTTCATGTGATAGTGACTCAGCCTTTTTCCTAATACATAGTCACATCTGATGACATGACGCCAGCAATCCCTAAAGAGTTAGGCAGTGGTGTAGGTACCTAGGTACATTAAGCTGACCACTGTATATCCAAATTTTTCGATGTAAGCCTTCAGAAGGTGACAGAGATTGTAAAATTAAAATAAAAATTCGATTAAACTTACTACACTTCTCTATTGCTAAACGAAAAATTGTTTTAAGAAAACATGCATAGCAGCTGCTTTTCTGTAATATATGGTAGCAATTTGCACCTATTACACAAAATATATGACATTTCTTCATCATAAATGCATGAGACTCTCCATTTAGCAGAATCTTTACCAGGCAGTATTTCAAGCCTACTGTCCCATTTTGGTAATATTAATGGCAAAACCCCTTTTTTTAAAACATTGGTTTTTAAGACAACGGGACACTACATTTCAAATATTTCAGGTCGACAGTGCCTTTTGTTTTTTTTAATGAAATGAGTGAAGCTTTTGTAAAAAAATCTCTGAAATTTCAGTAATTAAACAAGGAAGGAATTGTTCATCGTAAACGTTTTTTATACAAATAAGTCTTTTCAACTTAAGTACCTGCATAACTAGGCGATCGAGCTCTGCTCGGGTGAAAATAGAGAATACGACGTTTTCTAAATATTATACCTAGCTAGATCGATTTATCGCCCCCGAAACCCCCTGCTTACTAAATTACATGAAAATCGCTGGAGCCGTTTCCGAATCTCGGCAATCTACTAAGTACAAAAAATGCCTATGTATATATGTACGTATATACATATTGCCTTGATAATTAATGGGTATTTCATTACACAGTTTCTGGGTTGAGTAGGTTAGGTAGGTAGACATACAAAAACTGGTATTTAGCTGCATGTGGTCTTGAAAACCAACAACAATATAATTGGGTATAGATTCTTATACTCATACGTCTACATAATAAATTATGGCTATGGAACTTTTATAGAAACAAATTAGAATTTTGTTTGAAAGTGACCTTTTAAGTCTGCAAATCTTATGCTCATTAGACCTGGATCGACCTTGGTTATTTTTAGATAGGGCCAAGAAAAGTCATTAGTATCTTTTTAGACGTCAGAATATGTGATCACTTGAATGTTAATTTCTGTTCAAGTTAATTAGAAGCCTAAGCTTTCAAATTCCGTTGGCATGGCAACCCGATATTTGGGATGTTAGGAAGTGTTATACCACTGACTTCTAAACTGTTCGCTCCGCCACTTGCCCCTAAGGTTTCATTGGTTTGGAGTCACCCAGTTGACATCGGCTAATCCGGCTATACCTGAAAACCCGCGCTGTGACTCTGTCTCGCACGAGAGTTCCAGCACTAAGCAGAGCGATAACCGTTTTGCGTGGTTGTGAGGCATACTTTGTAATGATTTTATGAAGTTTTTTTTGTTCTTTTTATGGTATGCGTCGCGCCTGGCGCGAATAAACTATTTTTTTTCTTCTTTCTACCAAAAAAACTCGCAAAGGAAATAAAATCTCACGATCAGCCACAAGACCCACGAGCTATATTATTATTTCCATCGTTACAGCTTAAAAGTTTTAAAACATAATTGATGATAGTACTCTATCAGAATTAATCAATACTTTATTAATACTGCGTAATTAACCATCAGGTGGTACAGATCATCAAGATACCTTCCCTTTACTCCTGCCGTTGAATGATGGCTGTTCGATCGAAATCAGAGATATAGCACAATACGACCAACTCTATCTTAATTGAATGTCAATCTTGACGCGTAGATGACGCCTGACAATATAAGGTGCTGTATCCAAAAAACTATGGTATCTATAGGAGTAAGTTGTATCTAGCATTTAATTAGGAATGGGTTTTACCATGATTGCTCTGCTATCATAAATCTCGAAAGTTGAATGTTTTTCACCGCTGGACAAGGGCCTTTTGCTATATCGACCGGTCCTATTAAGTTCTTTAAGATTTCCATGATTTATCTATATCAGATGAAAATCTGGTCTTTAATATAAGACTGAAGAATTGAAGATTCTTTATAGAATTTATCAAAGATGGTGTTTCATTGGTCAATTTGTCTGGCTCTCATAAATAAATTTTGAAGTGAAACATTTACACTTCAAACATACGGATTGGACGAGCATTGAGAGTGAAATCCGTAGGATGCGTCATGTTTAGGCATATTTCGTTACATGCGCGAGAAGAAACATTTTAAATAATAGACATTCAATCTCTCTATTATTTAAAAAGTTTCACTTCTATCACATGTACAGTACAGTACTGCTCGTGCATATTTTTTGATATTGCTATTGGTTCAAGTGACTTGTGAACAATCCTAACCGATCCTCTCACATTGTGGTATTTGAGGGACCACGTTCAATTTACTTGTGATTCACGTTTCTTACGTGAGTGACCTAAATTGTTGACTTTGTTTGAACTTTCAAGGTATCCAAATAATACATTATCAAATATTTGACAAGAAAAGGTAAACATCTAGGCTACGGTCTAGGTAAACTTAATATTAGTTTGAACAGCAGTCTATTAGCTTTGTTAACCTAATGTCACAATTTTGTAATTGCATTTGTTTTTCAATTTTGTTTGTTTGTAATAAATGTTCATTTCTGAAGATTCGATATGTGTTGTACGTCGGTGTTAATTAACAAATATAATTATCCTGTTATTATAGTTGTAATTTCGTTGAAAAAGTACAAATTTTAATAACATCAGAAGATCTAAAGTATTAAGTAATGTAAACGATCAAAATTAAATCGTAATCTGTCTTGTCGACGATTGACGAATCGACTTGAATGACTTGTCAGAAATAGGTAAGTGATGGGTTATTTCTGACAGATTGACGGCCAATTTCTAAATTGAACATTTGCAGTTAAGTACGTGTAAAATCGCCTTAATCATTCAAATATGTAGGTATTGCCAAAGTTTGTCAGGTTTTCAGGATAAATAAAATTTGACAAACACTCAACTTCAAATTCTTAATTCATAAATCGAATGAGACATGTTAACTAGGTACCTAGTTGTACTAGGTAGGTACTAGTACCTAGTACTAGTTACAGCTATAATCAAACTAAAACACAAATAAATAAAAAAAATAGAAAAACCCCGTCTCCCTGCGTAATATATTTAGTATTAAACACGTTACGATAGTGAATCCAAAGAAGCACGTAACTATAACACGATATCTTCCGAAAATACCCCGATTCAAACAATAAAATGCGCGAAAAATAGTTAAGAACACCGTCGATAAATTCACCTAACAAACAAAAAAACTAAATCAATCGGTACATCCGTTTAAGAGCTATGATGCCATAGACAGTCATACAAATACACGTGAAACTTAAAAATAAACAACATCTATGGGCCAGCCTACATTCATCTTAGCAAAATCACTTACCATATCAAAAGATTATGTCCTCTCCATTTTATCGTCACCACGCATTCTTTCCCCGCTATGATTCACGCTCGTGTAGATATGGGAATATGGTAATGATATCACTCATAATGCATTTCCCTACTGAACTACATTCCAAGACAAGAGACGAGCATGGGACATGGAATGACAATGCAAATGACTCTTAAAAACATATTTATATCTTGTTGGTACGTGTTTGGTAGGATGATTCTACTCTACATTAACATAGTATATATTATCTGTAATAACATAATAATTATCATCACTGCATTACGCAAAGGAGAATACAGAGAAATAAATATACCTTTTAATAAATCCACATATTGCTAGTTATGTATAAGTCCTATAGGAGACAAGGCAAGGCTCAGGGCTGCTACTGAAATTGTAAAGACTAAATCCAATAACAATGGTTAGTAATCAAAGATATACGTAAATGCAATAAGGAATTCTACAATACAAGAAATATTGCATTGCCATGTCTGTTGCAAACGAAGGACGATTAACATTCCGCCAGACGCTTGCAATTCAATTCTTTTTTTAACACATGTCCAAGGATCTTCCAAGGCTTTATCATAATGAAGTGTGTAGTTATTTCACAGACTCGAGGACAATATTTTTCTTTTTATTATTAGTTTTTTTTTTTTATTTGGGACAATCCCACCGCACTATTCCCAAACCACTGCAACTCCTGAAAGCCAGAATCAACAGTGGCAACCACCAGAAAAGCGCCGAGGCAATGAAGCTCGACGAAGTCCCGGAGAATGAATTTAACTGTCTTGGATCCCGCAACGAAATTAATCAGAAAAGAAAATGGAGGAGTAAGAAAAATACAAATTTCCACTTCCCTCCATATCAAGACCAATAGGCACAAAGGGTCGTTTACAACTGGGATAAGCCCAGTTGCCTATTATGCCCAGTTGTTTATTATTAGTTAGTATGTTGTGGGTGTCATGTTTGATTAAAAGGTTTTAGAGCGTGTATACGTATACATTTATTCAATTTAATTTCTTAGCTGTTTACCGAGTGTTGTTTGTGTTGTTGCCAGTGTTCCGCAGATTTGAATCGACATATGATTCTTAATTTTGATCATTAATTTGCGCACCAATAACTCACTGAAAACTAATAACATCGTTAGCAAACCTGGACTAAATGTTCAATTCAACATGCAATTAGCATTGAGCAATCAATGCAAAGATCATTAATCTTTCTTCAAATGGAAAGAGGCTTTTGTCCTGCACTAAGACAATTGCAGGCTGATATTAATATAATATCAAGATTTTTGAACTCTATCCCTGTAAAATAAACAATGATAACCTTTATTTTAAACCATAAACCCTTTCAGCAAACAATATTGTTGAACAAAAACAAGGCTATGCACTCAAAATTAATAGGCCTGATTCAAGCCGAGTCCACTAGCGTTTAGTGGCCATAGCTGGCCATACGTTACAACCAGTTACGACCAATAAACAGTAAATGTGTCTTATAATAACAGTTTTAGGTTGTGACATTATTTCTTTTTAGATTAACGAGTGGTTTTTGGGTTTCAGGTGAACCCCTACTCAACAATGAACCTATTTCTTTTCGGTACAAAATGGCGGATAGTGGCCATATTGTTCTTAGTGTGAGTGTCACAAATATGTGAAATGGTTGTCGGAAAGGGTGAAGTTTTAATTAAAAGGATTTTAGGGTTCTATTTTTCCAACTGTTAATATTTAGGATTTATGTTAATTTCAAATTCTTTAGGCCTAGTTGTAATTTGTAAAGCCTATTGGTACCATCGCCTTATGTTGGAATGTGTTAGTGAATAAATATTTGCTATCCGCTGTGACAAAATAGCATTTGAATGCCTTTCATGCAAATAAGGGTTGTTGGCAAAAAAGAATATGCCACAATATTCTCGCTTACCTTCATATCATACAGAACTACCTACTACATTACGCTGCGTAACATACACTTACGCAACTCTGGCTAGACACAAACGAGCCTATACTAATATTTTTATATGTCTACTGACATTGACCACGCTCCTGTGCAAAACTCAAAAGTATACCTACAGCAGGGTGATATCCAAAACCAAGGAGAAGGAAATAACAAGTCCTTAATCTTTCTGAATACTTCTTACCGTCAACTTCACAACGTCTGCTGTGATTGGCTGCAGAATTCAATAAGACTGAACCTCAGTTGTTATTGAGTTTCGCAAGACTTTTAAACCGAGGTTCACATCAGCCTTTGGACAGCATATGTACAGTAGTGTGCTCGGAAATTGAATCAAACAGAATTCACTGGAGTGAGCTTCTGAGAAATGTAGTGGAAGACAACGGATAAAAGATCGGGGTTGTGAGGGAAAATTACTTTTTCTTTAGTTTAGCTTTGTTGGTTTGTATTGGCATTTGGCGGTGTTGTAAGGAAGCATTTTATTAGACAACGCATAACTTAAAGGCTCCTGTAGACAGGCGAGGTCACAATGCGACAACAAGTTATCATAGAAATAGTTCAACGGATAATAATATCTGTATATCAATTTATATACAAAAGAGTTGTCACATCGTTGTAACATTATCGCATCGCGTCTGTCTGCGTTTGCCTTAAACCATTGTTAAATGCAATAATGTGTATTTTTGATTATTTATAGCGAGTGTAGACAATTTTTTTAACTGTACAACTGACCTGGTAAAATCGTAGCCATAATCCTAATTTCATTCTTTTCATGAAAAACATTCACATTATATTTATGAAACAGCATCAAAATACCAGGAAATCCCTTTAAATATATTCACCACCATGTATCATTCTCATGTTGATATAGTGGATATTAAATTCAACTTTCCACGAAGTCGTTTGGAGATGTTCCAGAAAATCCAGTCACTTGTTTTAATACGTTAAACATAAATTATATTCAGATTATAATACATACATATTATTTGATACAGTGTCTTAAGTTTTTTTTCTAACAATACTAAATTTTCTAAAAACTGACATGTTGGACTAGTGGCTAAGACTAAGACACTGGACAGCTTGAGGTCGTGGGTCCAAATCCGGGCAAGTACCAAAGTGACTTTTTCAAATTCATATTACACAATCATTCTAAAATTGTCAACGGAGAAGAAAAACATCGTGAGGAAACCTGGACTTATGGTTAATATAAGTCTGATATTGTCAACCTGCCTTGAGCAATGCGGCGAAAGCAAAAGCGTGGTGATCAATGTTCGTGCTTTCTCTGTATGAGAACAGGCCTTTGCCCTAAATTGAGACAGTTACAGTTATGCAACTGTTACGTTATGGGCAGTCTTTTAATACGAGTTATAATGGCTAAACTCTAATCTGTGTCTGGTACTGTTATGTAACCGATATAAAATTTCATATCGTTATCGAAAACGGTTTGCAGATATCGATATCAGTAGTACAGTTTGCAAAAGTTAACATGTTATTTAGATGAGCATACTAACAACGAACGCGAAATAATACTTAGAAAGAGAGGTAGCGCATATGGTTCCTATAGTTTGTAAAGTTTGCGTTTTGTTCGTAGTTTTTACGTTTTTGCATTGTTACGGTTATAATTTTTGACTTATTCGTTCTCGCACGCTAGTAAGGTTTTTATTACATACAGTTTTTGTAAGATCGGTTGTTTTGATATAGATATCGATATGATATGAAATCTAACACATATCCGATATAAGTTACGTTTTGATATATCGGACCCATCCCTACTACTGTCCAGTAAGTAAATTACATACATACTTACTGGACAGTGGGAGATTCCAAATTTAAAATCTTGCTTCTTACTGGACAGTTGTGAATAAGTCTCCGGTAGAATTCACTTTCTGGTTAATTTTAAGAGATGTTATGGCAACATTACATACCATTTTTGAGAAAAGCATTATACAAGCCTCAACCAGTAAGAAAGCCATCCTGGCCTCGTTTAAAATCGGACCTCACCTGCGGTTTGGTCCATTTAACTCATACTTGGCCAGGAAGGCTTACTTACTGGATTCTGCAGTAATGTACTATTATCAATTACTTCTATTTTCCAATCCTTTTATGTTGAAGGTGTCAATGACCCAGACGCCCAAACTATTGTTTTATAAAATTGCAAAGTTATTAATTGATGATGTAGTGAAACAATGAAGAATAATTAATCATACGGCAATAAAGCAGGAGGAAAATTCTGAAAGGTTATAGGTTCAATAACTTTTGAAAGTTTTGATAATATTGGGTTATGTAGGAAGTAAAGAAACAACATTGCATTAAGTGTTTTGTATTTGTTAGAATGGGAAGCTATTATTTTTACGTATAAAGTAGCTATATAATTTTTGATATCGAACTTTTTAGCCCCATGTTTACAAGTTTTTATTTGCTTTATCCTAATAGTATGTGTGCGTCAAATCTTGCAACTGAATTTTAAAACAGTTATTCGCAACGTAGTGTGGTTTGGATGACAATACATGATAACTAAAACATTGTTTTAAATAAATGAATAATTTATATATTTTCACGTATTGTATGATTTTTACGTACAATTAAATGTACGGCGACGAAATATTGATTCACATAATCCATTCAAAGCTGAGTACCTAATATTTTTTTACTTAATAACGAAATTACTAATTCTAAAGCCATTAGTATCTATTTTTAATAATAATAATAATTTATTTATTTCCAGACAACGAAGGCCCATAGATAAATACACAAATTTAACATACAATAATAAATTAATACATAATTCTTAACAAAGTTTACAGAATTTTATTATTGATTTTACTATTCAAGTTTTTCTGTACCAACGCTGAAAAAAGATCGCCCCTTTTCCTGGTGTGTTGCCTACTCCGAAACTTCTTCCTATTAAAAAGTACGTAAGTTATTATTAGTTCGCAAGTTGTATGTGAAATGTAAAATGTTACAAAAGCTCATTTTCAAAGTAATATAGGAAACATTTATCTATCGCGTAAACAATTACAAGTTTAGATAGCCTATCATTATAAGTTCATTCAATGTTCCGTAAGGTTAAAGACCTCGTGGTTAAATTAATTTGAACAAAATTCTATGCTAACAGCTAACTGATTTTATGTTCCTTAAGATTTAACTTTCTTTTGTTGGGTAAATGCGTAGTTGTCAAATTATATATTAACCAGTCTATGTGTGTTGTATGTCATATACGTTAATGCAAAAAGTGATATTTTCGTTTAAAGTTGTATAAGGACATAAAAACAAATGAGGTTTTGTTGAAAAAAATCTGATTCAAATTCGTTTTGATAATAATATTAATTGTCTGTAAATATAATCCGCAAACCGGAAGACGATGCGTTGGAAGGCCTCCGACTAGGTGGACCGATGACCTAGTTAAGGTTTCAAAAATCCGCTGGATGTGAGACGCACGGGATCAGTCAATGTGGTGACGCCTGGGGGGAGGTCGTTTTTCGGCTAAAATTATGATGATGACGATAAACCGTTCTAGAAAATGACCACCATCGGATTATTCGGTGAAACTTGTTTTAAAAGAATATCAAGTTATTCTCAACCATTTGAGTTAGTCATGAACTCACAATTTTGATGAAAATCATTCAAAAGATTTAAAAAAAGTTAAAGCTACTGAGATGAGTTGTAATATTTGAATATCTCATATATTAGCAATGATTCATAACCCTTTAAAAATCCAACTAAAGATGACCTGGCAAAAAGTTATATGCCCTTTTCTTTTTAGAAAATCTTTAAAATAGAACATGATTTGTAATTTTCAATTAGAAAATTGTACTACTGAACACACACAAAGAAGTCATTGAAAAAGAGAGTCCAAAGCTTAGCTGTAGTTGATACTAGACCTGGCCGCCTGGGGCGTATCGCTTTTTCTGAGAATCGTATCCGAATGTGAATTCGTTTTACAATATCTAATTTCAAAACTATACAGCAAAATTTGCCCACAGTTTGCTGTAAATTATGTATTTATTTAAATGTTCATACGTAATTAGAATAAAAGGTTAGTTTACAAGTTAGTTACGGGGTCGAGCCGATGCTAATGAGCAGCGAGCGGAATATCTAGGTTTTGTAATACATAGTTTTCGAACGTGCCGAGTTTGTAGATATTGTACCGATATATAGTTTTCGTATCTATATACGGTTTGTATCGCCCACCACTGGTTGATACATAGGAAATAGTACATTACTGCAGAATCCAGTAAGTAAGCTTTCCTGGCCAAGTATGAGTTAACCGGACCGAACCGCAGGTGAGGTCCGGTTATATACGAGGCCAGGATGGCTTTCTTACTGGTTGAGGCTTGTATAATGCTTTTCTCAAAAATGTAAGAAAGTGTAACAACAAATTCGTTTAATTAATATTGAAGGTTACATTCATATTAGGGCAATTACTGATAGATATTGTGATCGATTTACCGGGGGCATTTATATTTGTTTTGCTAATTCGGCCTCAGCTTTTACATCAGGAGGAGTACCATCTATTGCCGAATCAGATTCGCTTGAACAAATTTTTTGGGATTATCTATGTTCACGCGGTAAATTAAAACACAATTGAAATCCCGCCAGACGATAAAATTGTTTATTTTTTACTAAAAAGTTTGCGTTTAGTTTTGAACATTGTTCTATTTTTACATGACATGAATGTACTAGTAAGAAAACAAAAAAGGGTTTTTGAATCTCCATGTTAATATTAGAATGGAAAGTTTTAATCCAACATTATTTATAAACTTAAATTACTAAATACAAACATAAAATCCCACACTATACTTCTACAACATTACTAAGTACAAAACGCAATGTGCGTACTTTTTCTGCGTCGCGGTAAGTGTCACACAGTATAAAATGGATGGCTCCAAAAATATATCTATCTCATAAAATGTCAAACCAAAAAGAGAGATAAATATATATTTGGAGCCTCCCCCCTATAACCATGTTATAATGGCTAAACTCTAATCTGTGTCTGGTAACATGTTTTTTTTTTCCAAGGAGATCTAAAGAGGATGACCAACTGTCCAGTAAGTAAATTACATACTTACTTACTGGACAGTTGTGAATAAGTCTCCAGTAAAGTTCACTTTCTGGATACTTTTTAGAGATGTTACGGCAACATTACATACCATTTTTGAGAAAAAAATATTTCAATATAAAAAGTTACAGATTAATTCAATTAAGTTAAGTGCAAGAAGAATGATGATGATTTTCAGTTGATAATTTTATCATAGTCTACTGAAAATGAATCCCAAAAGCAATTTTCCCACAATTTTATTCACAAATTCACGGTCACAAAAAAATACAAGATAGTGGTCAAGCGCGAGCCTATCAATAATAATAATAATAAAAAAAAAACAAAGATACAGCTCAATCTTTGAAACTGGAATCAAATTCTTCTCAAAAGAACAGCTACAGGGTCAATATCAAACGATTAAATCAACGAAAATACAGACCTTTGTAGCAAGTTCTTATTAAAAATTAATTTCTTATTGGAACTAATTGAAGTCAAAGATCCAATTATGTGCTATTTTTAGCCCAAGCACGTATTATACAATGGCTATTGAAAGATTTTCTGTGTTATTGTTATAATAACAATTGTTAAGTCACTTTCAATTAGTATTTATGTCGCAATGGAATGGTTTTCTGTTGTATTCAACACCATTTGCGGTCGTGACTATTGCTTGAAGTAACATATTCGTTTGAGCGCCTATATTTAACATGAACACTTGTAATTGTAGTCTGAAATATGGCTTGTAATTTAGCCAGTTATTCTATGAATACACCATTACTGTTGCGTGTTTTTTATTTAAAGAGTTTATACACTTATAGATATTACTTGTTAATAAGACAGTAGGTATATCAGCAGATATTTAGAGCCAGATTGAGCTGTCTGAGAATAGTTTATTGTGATTTGCGTTGAATAAGAATTGCTTACTTGAATAGCTAAGTAGACAATTTGAAATTAAAATAAGTAACTAGACTATCAACAATCAAGTAGGTATTTACAGAACCTAAACCTAGCCCCAAGGATCGTATATATAATAAAATAACGATTTCATCTAAATTTCTTGGCAACTGCTTAATGTAATGTCATTGTTTCTTTATCAAGATTAAAGACATAGTAAAATCCATTCTTTGATTTTATTGAATGTAGTTTCTATGGGTTTTCTTTTTGTTTACAGCTTTTCCATCAAAAGAATTGAGTAACAATAGGTTAATTATGTAAAAAAAAAATCCACGGTAAGTGTTTTTGACACTGTTGCTTACGGCGCTTAAGATTCTTTTTATATATTTTTTGCCATTATTTTCTATTATTTTTACGCGCCATAAGTCTGATGTAGGAGTAATGTTAAGAAAGTTTATCCGAAAGATGATGGAAAAATAAATATTTCTCGAAAACTATTATGGCAGTTCTTTATGTGGGGTTTCATCGAGTGTGTCATTTATATTGATTGATAACTATTGGGCAAAACGTTATATTCTTACCTAATGGATTTTTATTTGCTGCCTGGAAATGCCTAGTCTACTAGCTACTAGATAATTTTAGACAATAATTGAAAAAGAAGTACATAGTGCCCTAATTTACAATTAAATTCAAAATATTTTATTTCCCTTATTAGGTTTAATGGACGTGGCACTTATGAAAGGTCAAAAGCTATTGAAGTGTTAATCTAGGTAGGCAGTTTATACTAAAACATCACAATATTTTTTTCAAAATGTTTTCTGTTTCCACTTGTATAAAACATACATTTTTATGACCGCATACAGCTTGTCAAAACCTTGAAAGCTTGATATGTTCCCTCAAAGAACTTATAAGTATAACTAACTAACTTTAATAGATTGGTTACTTGTCAAAGCTAACTCTCTAACTTTACATCTTTGATTGAGAATTATGAAACTATTAGTTGATTAAAGTTTTAACGTCATTAGTTTTGTAATTATTGTTAAATTGTTTTGCAATGTTGTTGCAGCTGCTTTTTGTTAAGAGTTTTAGATTATACGCATCTGTGTTTATGGAGTGAATATTAAATAAGAGAAAACTTAATTTAAGAAAAGTATTTTTATGCTATGTGATTATTTTAATTATAGGTTGGTTTTATTATGCTTATGGTAAAAAACTGCGGTTTCTTTAGTAAACAATTTTATTGTGAAAACAGAATGTATATTGAAACACTATATTCAAATTGAAATATCTTGTGGGTCGTGTATTGTTTGTCTTGTAGCCCAAAATCTCAATGGACAATTTGACAAAATACACAACATGTTGAGTGGAGCTTGTTTGTTGAGCTTTGGTTTAAACACCCAGTGCTAACTTAAACAAAACATTATGTTGACCAGGGTGAGCTCGATGGTGAATCGTTATTGGGTTGAGTACAAACTTACATAGGTACCTACTCATCTTGTCCAAAAATCTATGTATTTTTACCAACTTCAAAAAAGGAGGCGGTTCTCAATTCGACTGTATGTTTTTTTGTATGTTTGTTACGCGATCACTCCGCCAATTATGAATTATTTATGATGGTTCTTTTTTTGTTTGACAGAATAAGCTTATTTTTTACAAAAAAGTACAACTGACTTCAAAATAAAAACACTCCAAAAGTAAAAAAAAAATAACTTCAATTTCGGCAGTCGATGTCAGAAAACGAAGAAATAGAAACAGGAACACCGACTTTCGAAATAGAAGTAATTTTTCCTTTGTAGTGTTTTTATTTGGAAGTCGATTGTATTTTCTTGTTAAAAGTGTTTATTTCTAGATAAAGTGACTTTAGATAGAAAATTGACCTTCTGATTTTGATAATGCACCGTTTTTTCTAGTTTGTAACATACTTACTCTAAATATTTCCAGCAGTAGACATATTTTGGCTGAAAAAATGATTTCTAGTTTGTACTTTCTAGAAGTTAGTTAGTCTTTGGAACAGGTTAAGAATATTTTTCTTTGTATTTAAATGCATACAACAACGTTGTCAGTAGCAAGATTATGATTCACAGTCACGTTAAAATGATTCTGGCTATTTTTAATTAAATATTTGACTAACAAGCAAAGTTTACATAGTAATAATTCCCTTGCGTCTGACACGACCCAGCCCGGCCCGCTTACGGCCCGTGTAAGAACAGTCCAAGCCGTCTCATTAACATGAATTAGTACGGAATTACGTTTTTATCTGTAAAATATTGTCGTAATCTTGTCCAAGTTCACCGGTTCACGGAGACGATAAAACTCGTTAAGACTCGAAGGAAGTTTATTTTGGATGTCGACGACCCTTTCAGATAGGATTTTGTGTAAATATGTAAAATCTTCGTTTCGGGTCGGAAGCCTAACTGAGAATATTTTTAGTTAGTAACTAATTTCATCGTCTACAGTACCTTATCGTATGATGAGGTCGACTACGGAAAAATCCTTTAAACAAAAATTGGTTGCGGACACCATAAAACGACTGTCATCAAGATTGGAGTGGTTTCTCCTATGATATTCATCATCTGTTTACAGTTGAACTTGGTTTCCAACTACATATCTGAGTTGGGCAACGGCTAGGTAAGTGGTCGCTATACATTATGTTGTGGCCAGATCATAGAATTGATCACTTCACGATGTAGCCGACCATTTCATGAAATGGTTGTATTTCATGACATATGGTCAGCAAAATCTGACCATATAATTTAAACTTCAACGATTCATGGATATCTCAATCCACGTTTGTCCATATCATTAATGAAGGATTTCAAGATATCGAAGGTTTAATTTTTTTGTTTCGTAAGATTCAAATACTGTCGTAACGACATTTCACTTCACTTTTATTTTCAATTGGCGCATTATTATTAGCTTTTTTAACCCCCGATGGAAAAAGAAGGGGTGTTATAAGTTTGACGTGTGTTCCTGTGTATCTGTGTGTCTGTCTGTGGCATTATAGCGCCTAAACGGATGAACCGATTTTGATTTAGTTTTTTTTTTGTTTGAAAGGTGATTTTGTCGAGTGTTCTTAGCTATGTGTTTGAATAAAATCGGTTCAGCCGTTCAAAAGTTATGGGCGTTCTACTGTTTGAATCGGGGTGTTTTCGCAAGATATCGTGTCATAATTACGTGTTCAATAGATTGCCGATCGAAGCGTATATTTACTAGATAAATTATGTAGCATGAAATAATAATATGACGGAGGTTTTTTTTAATTTTTAAATTTTACTTGTTATCACAATAATTGTCCGCCGTCATGATGCATCAAAAAACAAAAAGATATCAGTGTCTCTAACGGTTGATTATGTAACTATTTTACTATAATATGGTCGCTAATGTTTGACCATTTCATGAAATAGCGTGCGTTTAACTGTTCATATCGTCAAACGCTGATTATTAATTTATCTGGTCAGACCATATCATGATGTGGGCAGTGGGTATTTTCTATTTCATGAAATACAACAAAATCAATCTTTTTTTTTTTTTTTTTTTTATTTGAGATGGGTTTGCTCTTGACTCTAGTCTAAGTCATAGGTGACAGAGACAGAGTCGACGATGGAGTGAGCTTACCCAGAAGGAGCCTGTTTACTCTAACTTTGAAGAGATTCGGGTTGAATGCGTTCACCACATATTGTGTATCTAGTCACGACACATACATATTATATATAAAATGAGAATTTATTTAAGGGCTAGGCAGAGTCAACCTAGAGATCGCCCAAATTTTACGCTTAGATGAGAATACGAGGCACTCAATTCCAATATCACGCCTGCATGTACCAGAAGGGTAGGCAAGGTCACTTTAACCCGACTTTCCATGTAGTCAGATGCAGTGCGAGGCATAAAATCTGAGACTGAACTAAAAATAACTGCTACCAACTGCATCAGAGTGTTATAAAAGTGATTTTTTTTGGAACTTTTACGGTGTCTTTGAAGTCTGGTTTTTAGATATATTCAATCTTTTTTTGTGCAGAAAATTCGCTCACTTTTGCGACAGAAAACTATAAAAGAAAACGCGTGTCATTAAACCTTGACGTCAGTGATCTTACGTAGGTAGGTACTCTTAGGTAGGTATTAATTAATGTAAGTGTAACGCGATTGTCTGCCGATGCCGTAAAGATAAGGGGGTCGTTGACGTGCCGTAATTGCGATTTATGAATTAAATGACTTGAACTCGGTTTACGGGAAAAGATGACGGTTCTTTTTTTGTGAGGTTTTTGAACTTGTTTTAAAGTACTTTATGTAATTATTTTAAACATTGTCATGAGATATAGTATTCGTAGAGTATATTACTGCTGAACATCAGGCTTGGCTTCGATTCTCAGGTATTTTCAACCCCCGATGGAACTTGTAAAAATTTAAAATTAAACTAATAAAACTACATAATTTATCTAGTAGTAGACACGTTTCGTTCAACAATGTATCGAACACGTATTATGACACGATATTTTGCGAAAAAACCCTGATTCAAACAGTAAAACACCCATCACTTTTGAACGGCTGAACAGATTTTCATAAAAATAGTTAATAACACTCCCGATAATGTCACCTTTCAAACTAAATCAATATCGGTTCATCCGTTTAGAAGCTATGATACCACAGACAGATACATAAAGACACATATATACAAACACACAGGTACACACTTAAATCTTATAACAGCCCTCTTTTTCCCTCGGGGGTTAAAAAGAGGAGTGTTATAAGTTTGACGTGTGTACCTGATTGTTTCTGTATTTGTGTATCTATCTGTGTCAGTCTAGCCAAGGGGTATCGTGTTACCCAGTTACTGGGTTATGGAGTTCAGATAGGCAGTAGCTCCATTTAAAACACTGGTACTCGCTGTGTCCGGTTAGACTAGGAGCCGACCACCACTTTTGAACAAAATACGTTTTCATGCATCTGGAATTTCTCAGTAGCAGCCGTCTAGAGTAGTATCCGTTGGATGGCTACAGGCTCGCGTCCTATTACGTGGCAATTAAATATAACTGGTGAATTGTAGAAGTAACACCTTTTTCTAACTCTTTGTGTTTTGTCTAAAACAAACACTTTTTAAAAACTGCTTTGACCGTTATACAGTAAATATGCTTGCATAAACTTACTTAATCAAGCAAAGCATACTCGTGAGCCAGCCCAACTATTATATAATTGTGTGCTACGCCCAAGCTACGCTCTTGCTACGCCGTAGCACACGGTGCTACGCGTGGCTAACAAAGTATAAACGTTCATATATTATTATCCAATTGTAAATAATTACATACCATTCTACTAATTACAAAGCCCGCTATTTCGGGGTTTTACATAAAACCATTTAGTTGTCTCAACTAATACACAATTCTTATTCAATTAAGAATTTACATGACATTCAGGCAGTCCTTCTGTATAGTTATAAAAAGAAATTGATTCACAAAGGAATTCGTATCTTTTCTGCGTTAAATGTGTTGGAGTAATCCACTGAAGAATTCGAAGGTTTTTTGACACATCACACAATGGACCAACGTTTGTCGCCAGTAATTGGGGTGTTAACAGGCAGATTCTAATTTTATCTTAGATCTTTTTGTGAATAACGCGTTTTGCTTTGTCTTTTGGGAAATGAAAACGATGATTTAATTTTGTACCTGGAATGCGTGGTATCCTTATACCTTAATTTTGCCATCCAATTCTGTAATTTATATAAAACAATTACGTGTAAAGAGTATTTATGTTATTATATCTGATATTCTTCGAATTGTATTAATGTTACGTACTTATTTAATCTAAAAATAGAGAGGTGAAATTATTATTTTTGGGCCCACTTTTACCCGACTGCCAAAGGAGTGTATATGCATGTATGTATGTTTGTTCCTATGTGGCGTTCTAGAGACCAAACGCGTTGGCCGATTTTGATGATTCTTACGTCAATCGATTTGGCTTAACCCTGCGAGTGTCAATGGCTACATTAAAATTGGCAAATAAAAAAATGGTGGATTTTGGGCGCCACATTGTGGGGCAATTTTTTTTTATTTTCTTCGAAACCAATCGTGTGGGGTATCAAAAGGTGGTGAGGTGATTTCAAATATAAATAACACTTGTATGTTTAAATGTACCTAATTCTAAAAAAAATGAACAAAAATTTAAAAATAAAAATAGTTAATAAAAAAAAAATACTCGACTGCATAAAAAGCGAACTAAAAAGAAGTAAACAAGAAGAAAATAATTTTGTTCAGTCGGAGGCTCGCGAACATGTATCCTCCGACTGGACAGCATGATTTTCTTCTTGTTTACGTCTTTTTAGTTCACTTTTTTCTAAAACACTAATCTCTTGGATCTATTTTCAGTGTTTTCCAGTTTCAGTTTCACCTATTAACTACAGGTTTTCTCATTAAAAACAAACACAACTCTAGTTTCGCTACAGCGCCGCTAGGGGCGCCATAACTAGGTTCTATTTGTTCCATCGGTTAGTTAGCTTTGTTCATATTTGACTGCCTAACTCTTGTCTCTAGGGACATCACAAAAACGTGTATATTGCTGTATCTAGGCATAGGTAAAAGCAATATGAACTCTATGGAAAATATTGAGGGCACTGATATCTATTTTTATTCGACTACCGCGAAGCCAAAAAAAGGGGATCATGATTATGTTGAATGGTTAATAACATCATATGAACTCTTTATCTAACTAAAAATGTGTGTGTGTGTCCAGTTTCTTGATAAAATCCAAAATCGCCCAAAAGTTGACAGGATACTCCGGTGTGGGACTTTATCCTGTCCCTGTTTATTATGGCCACAGTTATTCTAATAATTACGAAAGTCTGGGTATTAAACTCTTGATATTTTAATTATTATGTATAAAATATTATGACCTTGTGAGTTCAACACTAAATGACGTAAAGGAGACACGTTTCAAATCGTTAGGGATTTGGGATTAACATTGAGTTTAATTTTCGAATAGATATAGATGAAGTTTTAACTATTATGTTTAAGGTGTGCTATTTTTGGCATGGTAAATATATAATTATATTGATAGGTATCTAGTCATTTTGATCTGCAATCGCCTACGGCTACGCCTACGCAATTGTGTACCTACGCTACAACGTACTTCAAAAATTAATAAAAATTGCAACAATATAGGCAGTAAAACATACACCAAACAGAAAACTTACTGTTTACTAGCAAGATTAAATCCGAAGTGCTACATATAGTTTTAGGTATATAAGAGTACATAAAACTGAAACTCAAAGCATTAATTACAATGTAACGATTAAAGGCAATTCTGAATTATTGTCAAGATCAGATAGTCAATAAGATGAAGCTAGAAATACATTCCCAAACGTAGATAAAGATCTCTATGGAGAAGAACGTTCAAGAAATTTACATAGTTTGAATATGCCACATTTTCGTAAAACCTTTGAGGTTCCTCTGTCAAATCCCTGTATGAATAAAGTCGTTAACTTAGTAGGGACGTCTTCAAAGAGCTTCTACATAACATTATATAGATATTAAGTGCTCGACTAACGCATAAAGTAATATCGCCGAAAGCAGACGTAACGTTAACGTAAACGTTAAAGTTAATTATGTGGAAATGTTTATGTACCTTTATATGTTGTGTGTGACTGGTTAAACTAGGGACTTATCCATTCTTTAATTCATCACCATTCCTATGTTAGCCGATCACCACAAAAAGTCGTAAGAGTCATCAACGATAATAATGAAAGGATCAAACAGAGAGAATTTTAAACACTCAAGAAGGTAGCCAGTACTTGCTTATATATAATGGTTATACTGGTTTACTGCAGTTAGTTAAAAATTAGACTTAGAGAAGATTATTACTGAATAAAAAATCCTGTACGAAATAAGCTTTTTTGCCGCTTTAAATACACAGTGCAATTTTCCTGTGTCTTTTCATTCTTTTATCATTTTCATTACATTAGAAGATACATAATATTATATCTTAGGTAATTTATGTTCCTAGTTTAACCAGTCACATATTTATTCATTTATTTATAATATGCTTTATTGTACACCTTACAATACAATTATAAAAATAAACTTAAAATTAATACAATTACAATGGGCGGCCTTATCGCTTACCATTATTAAATAGTTTATCAAATGAAATATTTACTAACTTAATATTTTGAACGCTATTTTTGTATTCTGTTTTGTAGGCTATGATTAATATCTATTATTAATTGCATGGTGAGAATCTTGCTGCTGAAAGGGCCTAGAGATCTAAGGGTCCCAACTCTCTAACTAATCTTAATCTGTCATTTGCATAACTAATTTAATGCAATTTGTCACAACGCTCTAATCGGTCGGGGATTAGAGCTGTGATGTTATTTATTATTATTTATTAATAAATTCTTTATTGTACACATAAATAAAAATCAAAGTGTGTATTCGTATTATATGCGCTGCCATCGTCCATCCGGCTACGACAAAACTTCGTCAATAAGAAATGGCAATTATTTCTTCTGCAGTATCACCGGAATCTGCTTGTATTACATAAATAAAACTTTAAACTAAAAAAACATACAACTGACATCCTTATTGCACTCCGAGATCTTTTCCAGGCGACCTGAGGCTCTAGACAAGTCATCTGTGTGTCAAATCTTCTGGCGGAATAAATTCTTTCTTTTTAGGGTTCCGTACAAAAAGGGTAAAAACGGGACCCTTTTACTAATACTCCACTGTCTGTCTGTCCGTCTGTCTGTCACCAGGCTATATCTCATGAACCGTGATAGCTAGACAGTTGAAATTTTCACAGATGATGTATTTCTGTTGCCGCTATAACAACAAATACTAAAAACAGAATAAAATAAATATTTAAGGAGGGCTCCCATAAAACATACGTGATTTTTTGCGATAATGGTACGGAACCCTTCTCTTAATACTTTAGAACAGCGATAGCGTGGCGACTACGACTAACAAAAAGTAAAAAATGTATAGGACTGACAAGTCAATCGAAATTTTAGGTGATCAATCCCTTACGTACTTTTTGACATTTCAATAATGGATATCGCTGATAAAATGTCTTCATTCTGTATAGACTTCTAGAGCGTCTGAAATGGACAGAGACAGCAAAAGAAAAAACTACATATTTCTTCCAATCCCTCGCTTGCTTCAGAAAAACTGGCCAAGAGCGAGTTTGATTCGCGCACAGAGGGTTCCGTATAATCAGCTACATTCACCAAAATAAATAGGTAAAATTAATAAAGTTCATAAACAATGAAAGCACCGAACATTGCTCTAACGAAGGGACAAAATTAACTTTGCCATTCGAAAACTGTTGTCCCCATACATCAAAGTAAATTAAACTTATTTTTATTTTTCATGTAAATTTTATAAGTTGGTCGTCTATTACTCGTAAACTTGTAAAGCCTACTTAGCTGTAATAGTTTTCCTTTTAATTTCGTTATATATACTACTGCCGTGAATTTTTTCACATAACCAAAAGCAATCATTTCGCTGGCAGGGAGGCACACTTGACTCTTAACAAAAATATAAAGCAATTTAAAATTTAAATATAGCTATTTAAAGCTTAATTTTACGCAAACGGGTCCCTGAACCGAAAAATGGTTTTCGAAGACCCATAATATTTTGGAATGGCCTATCCCACAAAGCCCATAATACCTCCACCATGAGATAGACGAGACAAAGAAATCATCCCTACTTTACGTGTAGGTACAGGAGGTAACATTTTTTTTTTTTTTTGCGAAATTATAGCATTCTAGTACTAAGAGTCTCTGAGCTAAGCTGCGGATGGAAGGACGGACAGACGGATATGGCGAAACTATAAGGGTTCCTTGTTGACTACGGAACCCTAAAAAAAACTACCTTGAAGCCTTGAACAGTAAAACCGTAATCATTGAAAGTAATACCAGGTACGCAGCGCACTCAGCCCCATGACCCACTTACGAGGGGTGAGCGACCCGCCACTGACCCACCCGGCTCTCCCCTAATTTGCAATTCTCGGTGCATGCCTTGCAGTTACGTACTTTTCCGATTTAGTTTTCGAATTTCAGTGGCTTTAGAATTTTATTATTGGGGTGCAAATGAAAGAGATTTTTTACTATTAATTCGAAATACAATATATTCGCTAACATTTGCTTGAATTACAATATTATATTATATTATATTTTTTTTGCATTTGCATTATTTTTTATTTATATCTTTATACTTAATATTTATTTATTTATTTAATACTTCATGCACACAAACGTACAGAGGCGGACTTAATGCCGTAGGCATTTTCTACCAGTCGACCTTTGGGTGATGTAGGGACAAATAGTGGTAGGTGCAATATTTAAAGTTTCAAATGATACCTAAGGTAGGTTTGTTCAAATACAAAGCTATACATACATACTATAAATACAATAGATACTCAAACATGTATACTGAATAAACTAAATACAGGAATATACTTAAACAATTAGTGGTAGCAGATAAATGGAGAAAATTATCGCTGTGACGATACTACTGCCAACTTCTTACGTACATGCTCTCGAGCTTTCACTTTGAATGCCAATCGATTGGTTGCCATCCTGATGTCTTGAGGGAGCGTATTCCACAGCGAAATAGACTGAAAAAAGAAAGAACAGTGAATGAAGTCAGTGCGGTGAGTAGGTCATTGGAGAAGACGGTTATGTGAAAAGCGAATTTTTGTTGTGGTTGGCGCAAATGTATTGAAAGTGAGGGGTCAGATAACTAGGGGAGTTGGAAGAGTCAAGAAATGAAAACAAGGTAGTCAGTGCCCTTAGCTCTCTGAGCTGGCGTATAGGCAACCACTTTAGAAGTGACCGATGCGCAGAGACATGATCATATTTACGCAAATTGAAAACAAATCGAATGCAGTAATTTAGAAGACGGTCAAGTTTGTTGAGGAGATCTGCATTCAGGTCATAATAGCACACGTCGCCATAATCGATGATAGGAAAAATTTGGTTCTGCACAAGCATTGCCTTCGTGTTCGAAGGTAATATTTTTTTTAAACGATACAGAGCCCGCAACGTTCCTGTGACCTTCTGACTGACACTAGCAACTTGATTACGCCAGTTAAGAGTACTATCGATGTGCAAGCCAAGATCCTTCACGTCAGTACTAAACGGAACAATCGTACCGTTGAACAGAACAGGTGGCACAGTTGCATAATCCACCTTAGCGATGTTGCGAGGACTCTCAATGATGATCACTTGGCACTTATTGGGATTTACAGCAACTCCAAACCTATCCGACCAGGCTTTTATCGCTATTAAGTCGCCATTTAATTTACCGATAACGTCAGGTACTTCGTCGACACTCCCGTGATAATACAATTGAAGGTCATCTGCATACAGATGATACGCACACTGAAGTTCGGAAGTAATGAGATTAATAAAAATAGAAAACAGAAGAGGAGAAAGAATGCCGCCTTGAGGAACGCCAGTTACCAAATCACATGAGATGAAGAATCTCCAACGTGAACCGACTGCTTACGCTCCTGAAGGTAAGAGGAGAACCATTCCAGTGCTTTGGGGGAGACCATCAAATAGGAAAGAATGGCTAATAGGATTTCGTGACTGACGGTATTGAAGGCGTTCGAGAAATCAACCAACACTAGTACAGTGACTTATGTACCTTCCAGTCCCGCCCTTATATCGTCAGTCACCTGAACCCAGATTGTGGAGGACTAATGAAAGAATTACTCTGCACAAAGTTTGAAAATTGTTAGTGAACACAGGCCTCGAGCACTTTGGATAGGAAGGAAAGGATAGAAATGGGGCGGAAGTGGGTTGGAAGAGTGGGATTGGAAACTTTGGGAAGTGGATGAACATAGGCTTTACGCCACAAGGAAGGGAATATTGCGGTATACAAAGAAAAATTTACGATATGGGTGATAGGAGATAGGAGATGATCCAAAACAGTGATAACCATACCACGGGTGATATTATTATTAGATGACTATTCCAAACTGAGAAAACCTGGCCTTCTAGTTAATATAAGTTCGAAATCATCAACCTGCATTAAGTGAGCGTGGTGATTAAAGCTTTATCTGTATGAGAAGAGGTTTTTGCCCTTCAATGGGACATTATCAGGCTGATATTATTAATTATTATTTAATAGAAATGATTTTTTCCTTAACCCTTGGTAACCTTGACACTTTCGAGTCTATTGTCACGTTACTATACAACAATATTTGATAATATTATCACAAAAAAACAGTGACATCATCCCAAGTTCCAGGTCATTGCCACGATCACTGAAACCGGATCCCGTGACCACGTGTGGCTAAAACGTCGAGACGTTGCCGCGTTGCTACTCTCGCCCACACAAGTAAACACACATGATAGATCTTTTCAAATAAAATGTGTTATTACACTCTTCTTTTTTCAAGAAATTATTACATGTATTGTGTTTTATGGTCGGTCATTTGAAGAGCAATACCAAAGTTATTATGCCGCAAATTGTAACATTGTTCGGAGTCTAGGGTTTGTGCCCGTTGATGAAAGACTCGCTCCTTATAACAAGGGACTTGAACATAACTACTGGCCAAAAATGTGGGTAAATGTATATTATACATTTACCCACATTTTTGTTGTTATGTACATAGCATTTATTGGTTATACCAATCAAAGATTGAGAAGAAGTCATAACATACATAAATAAACTTACTGGGCCACTATTTTGTACATTGACAGCCCTAAATTCTTCTCCTCTCGTTCAGTCCATCCAAAGATTGCCCTGTGCGATAAGACCGCCCATTATGCACTTGTTTTTGTATATATTTGTTCTGTATGTTTTTTTGTGGTGTACAACAAAGTATATAATAATAATAACTGATATTTGTGTCAACCAATGGCTTAATACCCACGAGCCTCGACCAACATCTTATGAGGCTCTCGTTAGGCGGCTGGATCAAGTGCTTGATACAGAAAGTAGTACTTCTGGACACGGCTTGTATTGTTAGGAGGTTGCTCTTTCTGGAGCCCTGACCGCCGGTAGCTTGGACCCTGCTTCCGATACCGATGGGCCTCTATTTTTTATATTTTTTATGTGTTTTATAAAAATAATAAAAAAGAATAATGGATAGCCTAGATAAAAACTACAGAACGCTAACTGCTACAATTCTGACATACTTCTTTTGCTTTGTTGACGTAATTACAGTACCTCAATAATCTCTCTTTGTGTTGTTCTTCTTGAGTAATCCATAGTCTACGGGTGCACAATTATAGAATAAGACAATACCTCATGTTTTGTAACAGATTAAAACATGATAAACGCCTGAGAAGAAGCATAAGTAGTGCTTCCGGCGGGAAGAGCATTTCAATAGGAATATAAACGAATAAACAAATAAAATGCAGTAACAGAACATCATAATTACATTGTTAGTCTACAGCAAAGTAGGAACGAGTAAAGTTATTGACAAATGCGTGCACTAACTGGAGAGGTCCCGTCCACTCAATATGGCTGGTTTTTTGCTTAAAAGACCATTTCCGACATCAATCTACATGGTCTTCACATGATCAAACCAAGATTTTGTCTGGACTTTAAAAGAGACTTGTGACCTTTGACTTTGTTTCGGCCTTTCTTCTTAGAGAAGTCAGATAGGAAAGGCCAACCTCATTTTATAGTTTTAAGAAATATGATCGACATGTAACAGTGTTTGTACAAACCAACTTACTTACAGAAATAAAATCATTTATCACTTTTCCTAATAGTCCATATTCAAATTCCTTATAGTTAAGCAAAGGTAAAAGCTACAAAAAATAAAAGAAATGGGCTCAATTCAATTGACTTTTCTCATAGGTTGAAAAGACAGATAAACCTTTCATATAACTTTATGAGGCTCTTTTTATTAATGAAAAAATACTATTGTTTTTGCCTCAACTAGTCCTAAGTTGCAACATACGTCTTTCTTGAACTCCAGTAAATGCAACTAAGTCCCTGAGGGAAAGATTTCTAAAGTTTTGCAATTGATATAAGATTTATTGAACTTGCACTTGATAACTCGAGTTAACTTTGATTTATATGGAGTCGTAATTGGCTGTCATAAAAGAAGTGGTTATTGGTACATAACTTTTGTTTTATTTCATTGTCGATCGAAGCGTGTCTACAACTAGATAAATTATGTAACATGAAATAAAAATAAGACGTACGTTTTTAAATTTTACTTGTTCATGATTGTATTGGAGTCACTTTTCAGCCAAAAAGTCAGTGTTAGCTTAAGCGTAAGTCAGTGTAAGCGTAAGCGTAAGTCAGTGTAAGTGTAATAATATTTGACATGGAGCGACTGCCTAATCTGACCTACACAATCCAGTAACTGGATAACACGGTACCTCGTGGCATGATTATTGGCAGACTTACGGGATTGACTATCGTCAATATGAGCTTTATAAGATGTTTTTTTTTTAAGGTTATTTAGCAGTCAGAAAGAAACTGAGGCGAAAAGATAGAAAGACTCAAGAAGAACCCAAAAATTTGGTCTTATTTATAGAGAATCAGAACCTTGTGTATCGTTCATCCATTATCGGGGTTATCCCACTTAGTAATTAATAAAGCTTACATACAACGTATCGTGTTTGTTCTACTATCCCACAACCGGTGTATTCACCTCACTGAATTAATTTACGAGCACCTTCTTCCCTTTTGAGGTTAGATTCGTGGTCCGAACAAAAGAAAAAGTGGCCAGACTACCTACTTAAGGTCTGATAAGAATTATCTACTGGATTATAATAATGATAGTTTACCTACTTTTGGGTAAGCTTGCTCCATCTACTTACTATCTGGTGAAATAGTGGTCAAGTACGAGCCTGTAAATAATAATAAAAGCAAAGATAATTAAAAAGTGTGAAACAAAAAATAGGAGTATATGAGAATTATGAGAAAAGTGAGTATTTTTATTATCGAGAGGTTCGCGTTTGACGACTATCTCACCTGATGGTAAACGATGAAGTGGTCGACGATGGAACACGCTTACTAAGAAGTAACCTATTACCTCTTGACTTAAAGACTAGCTAGGTTATCTGTCAAGCAACAAAATAGTAAAATAATTAATTTAGTGTGTTGGAGAAGAGGCGGCAGTCTTTGTATGATCTTGGTAGCAGGCCTGACTCCTCATGCTCAGGGTATGTCAGGTGTAGGCACCGTCAACCACATCATCGCTTGCATCAGGTGAGAAAATGGTCAAACGCGAACCTATCACACTAAATACTAATAAAGGCGATAGTTTGTGAGTGCGTAAGTGTGTTTGTATGTTTGTTACTCTTTCACGCAAAAACTACTGAACGGATCTGGATGATATTTGGCACAGAGATAGCTTACAGTCTGGAATAACACATAGGATTTTTATACCGGGCATATGTTCCCTTGGGATTATTTTCGACATTCACGCGGGCGAAGCTGCTGGCAGAAGCTAGTCAATAATAATAATAAAACTACGAAAAAACCCACTCTGTATGGTTTAACTTTTGTTTTGAATATAAAACGAATTTTACCGGTACCCACGCACTGGACTAAATAATATAATTATTCAAGCATTTGCATATTCCCAGTCGGAATTATCAATGAGTTTGTGTTATTGTGAGGTAAAAACTTGAATAATTTGTAAAGTTTTGGGTTTATTAATCTTGTAATAAAACCAATAAAAGGTTACTCGTGGCAGTCACTAGATTATTTTCAACCGACTTCAAAAAACGATAAGGTTCTCAATTCAACTGTATCTTTCTTTTGTATGTTTGTTACACGATTACGCCGCCAATAGTGCACAAAATTAAAAAAAAAATTGTTTGAATGGGTATACTCCCGAGGTGGTCCACCAAGTCAGAATCTGATGATGGAATCCCATGGCAATCAGCAGCATTCATCTAGCTATTTTGGTTTATTCATCAACTTATGTTTATACATCATATACTAATATACTTATAAATAAATGGTACTGATGCAAATGGTACCATCGAACTGATCTGATGATAATGCTGGAAGGTAGGCACTGGAACTCCGAAATAAAACAAGTATTTGGACTTTTTGGAATTATCATGAGATGTGCTTTGGCTTTAAATGAGTTTCTTGGTAATTTGAGGTATCAAAACTACAAACCGGCCAAGTGCGAGTCACTCGCGCACGAAGGGTTCCGTACCATTATCGCAAAAACTGCAAAAAAATCACGTTTGGTGTTGATGGCCCCACTTAAATATTTATTTTATTCTGTTTTTAGTATTTGTTGTTATAGCGGCAACAGAAATACATCATTTGTGAGAATTTCAACTGTCTAGCTATCACGGTTCATGAGATACAGCCTGGTGACAGACAGACAGACAGACGGACCGTGGAGTCTTAGTAATAGGGTCCCGTTTTTATCCTTTGGGTACGGAACCCTAAAAAGAGAAATAGAATAACTATTTATCAAAAAAAGTCTTTGGTGCCTATTGTTTTTGGTTTTTCGACATTGGTAAATATCAAAACTAATGAAAAACATTTCTATACTTTAAAAGTTTCTAGACAAAGTGGCATTATATCAGCGCCAACGATTGTTAAGAATCCAAAAGCGTACAGAATATCAATCGTAAACATTATAAACTTTTCGACAATCGTTTGTCACTTATCAAGAGTCTAAGGCCCTCTAGCCCTAGTGCACACTTTACTCTTTCTCGATAGAATTCATATTCTGCGAAAAAATTTAAAGCTCTAAAAGAGTTACATAACAGTTGGCTGGTTTAGTTGATATTAGAAGTGGTCTCAAGACGACAAAAAGGTAGGTCACAAAAAGTTTTAGGGTTAAAAATACCTGAAAAACCTAGGTACTATAAAGTAAACCAAACTAAGCTGACTCATGTTTCGTATTTACACTTAATATCTAGGTCCTATTAACCTAAAGTATTCATATCGCCACCACCATCCGGTGTCAGTAGCACATTTTAAGCCCAATATACAGGATGATTCGCATTTTTATTCAACGCTGGGTTTCAGGTTTCGCGGTCACCCAGTTCGGTGACTGTTATTGAATTTACAATGTATTCAGGACAGACGATTCGCGAAGTAATATAGGGACGTGGGGAAGCCAGATAACACGTTAGATCGAGTGTTTTTGTTAAATAAGGATACCGTCACCGATAACTGGGACAGTTTTTCTGCATGACAGTGTTTGGCCTGGATTTTTGACGGATGATTTCCTTGTGTATCTCTTTGATTAATGAAAGTTGTTTTGTTCGTTAGCTGGCGTCTGTTAGTATTAGTTTCTTTTGTACGTTTGTGATACATAGTGTTATTACGTTGTCTGTAGTCATCAGATACCGTTTACTGCTAATAAGAAGCTCGTGGTTAAGTATTTACGGGATCCGGTCCGTGGATTGGTTCCATTACATTAAGGAACTCCTCCGTGCTTCGGCAAACAAGTTTAGTCTTTGGTCCCCGCTGTCATTTGTAAATTTTTGACAATCTTTGTGGGCAGGCAGAAGCCTGACACCAGTCTTGCTTAAAATAGAGGAAAGAGAGGCAGGTAGGTAGTTCAAGTAACATTCTGGTATTCTGCTGCACCAGGTCAGACTGGCGGCATGTCCTAAAATAGTTGGTAAATGCTAAGCAGATGATGATAAGAAGTCGTTTACTAAAACAGTCTTATGTCTTTATTTGTGCTTCGTTCCCGTGTAAGGAAATGTGGTAACGGTTTCAGTGCCATAATATGATATGTTTTTACTTGTATTTTTTTTAGCCTGAATTGTGCCACTGCTGGGCCTCCCTTTCATCTTTCCCTTTCTCTCGGTTTTCGGCAAGTGTAGACCTTTTTGGAGGTTTCAAGTTCGTCCCGCCATCTTCGCATTAAAGTAAAAAAAAAACGAAATTAAAAAAGCATTCCAATTCAGTATTTTACAATCAAGTTGACACTTAATTTGTACAATAAAATGCTTTTTAATTTCAAAGCTTTCTCAAGAAAACAGTGCTGCAAGATTTTAATCTAATTACAAAGAAAAACTGCATAAAAATCTACTTCGCAAATAGAGGCAAAGGCAAATGGGGTCTCGCTGAGTTTTTGTGAGAGCTGGCTACATCTCTCAAGATAAAGCATCTTTATGCGTAAAGAATTGGACTACTTACAAAGATATGTAAAAGAATATACGGAGTATGAAACGGGCTTGAAATGCCTTTGCGGTTTGTATGACTGAAACAAAATATGTACACAGCTTCCGGTAGTAAATTATTAGAATCATAGAAAACTGAAAATCACTTGAATGATTACTATTATTTTAAGGACTCGTTTTTGTATCTTCAGAACTTGTACCTGAGACATAAAAATTACCCCCTATAGGTTGATGGACTTTATTTAGAAATCTGTCCAAACGCCGTTCTTATTTTAAGACTTACATGAAAGCAAATTCTCCTCTTTTCTTTTTTTTACAGTGAAAGACCGATTTTCCGTAAAAAAAACGAGTAGATATCACCCCTCTTACTATTAAAAAATCAGCCCTCAATCAGATTGATATCTGCAAATTAACTTTCTTTGACCGACAGTAAGATCAAGCCCCTCTACATTAAACTTTCATGGTGCTCATTTCACGCTCGGCTTAAAGACAGACAAATGCCATACGTCCTGCTCAAACAAACGTCAAAATACTACGAGCCAGACACATCAACCATTCACTCGGTTTGACAGGCATTAACTTTTCAATCTCTGTACACGCTACTTAAGGGCAGACATCTCTCTTAAATACACTTACAGGCTCCAACATAGATATTTGTTTGTGTAAAGTTTATCCATACTTAATACAAAAAATGCGAAAGTTTAAGTCCGAATTTTGGTACAGAGCCAAATTGCATTTTGGAGAAGGACATATGACTTTTTTTATCCCAGGAGTATATTCCTTTGGGATCATTTTTAATTTCCACGCGGGCGAATTTGTTGGGACTTTATACTTCAGTAGCTAGATACTGGTCAGGTCAGTGTCAACGTATGAAATAGTCCAATAAGAAAAAATAATGCACTGAAGTATTACAATGTATAATTTTCTAAGATTTGCAGGAAATGCACACCTTCTTCTTCTTCAATCGGTCCCTTATTATTAAGGATCGTGGACACTGGTAGTGATGCAACGAAAGTGTCATATAGGAAGCAGAAACGGAAACAGATGCAAAAAGTATTTTTTTGCGGAAACGGAAACAGAATCGGATGCTGAAGCGGAAGTGTGCTATAAAAATACAAAATTTACGGTTATCACATTTTTTTAATAACGCTTTATTCAAAATTGAATAACCCAGGAAAATAACTAATTAGAGGACAATCTGCGAAAAAAATGCTAATTAAGTAGTTTCACGGAAGGCTTGAAAAGTCCATAAAAATATCACAACAAAAATAAATATGAGCCCGAGAATCTATTTTTTGCTTAACTCTCGTACAGTTGTCTGTCTCCATCGACTCCAAAAGTGCCATCACAACCTGCTGAAAATTGCTTGAGGTCGTAGCTTCTTTCACTTGCTCAGACCATCGTATTGGCCATCGGCCTCGTGCTCTCTTTCCTTCGGTATTGCCAACAATTACCAGCTTTTCGAGATTGCTATCTCCCCTTTGCCTTATGTGCATACCGTGTACTTAGTAAAATACATTAACAATAAATTGACATTTGTTATTGTATTGGTATAAAAAGAAAATATTAATCCCCTTAATACAAGATTTAAACAAAAAATCTTTAAAAACTAAATCCCTTTTCCAAGTCAGTAGATATTCAATCTCCGTTGAAAAGTGAACTGAAGTTAAGTCAAACTAATCATGAGCATATCTCAAGTATTTGGGCACGCGGAGTTCTTGTCGTCTGGCTTGGCCACTTACCCCGTCTTAGGGGATGCCCTAAGTGTCGCCAGGTGTGTCTTTATAGCTTTATGCTGAAGTTTTTATAAGGATGGGTAAGTGATTTTGAATGAAAAGAAAAGAAAAATGTTTCAGGATAATAATTTTTCTCTGAAGAAAACAAACGATGGACAAGATAGAAGTGTTGTTAGAGCTTTACCAAGGAATTTGATTGTATTAATTAGCATATAGGCAATGCTTGATATTTTAATCTTTACTAATCAAAGGTTAAATTATATGTTCGTTTGTAATGGGTAATATCTAGAATTCTGCTGCGATAGAAAACTTCATTGTTGCTGAGTGACATAGGCTCCTTTTTATACAGTTAAAAATAATGGCTCATATGGGGCGGGCCACGGTAGAAGCTACAATATAATGTGTAAGGTTCTAATAAAAAGGCTAACGTTTTGGCTCGTTAAATAAGCTAATGTACGAAACTACTCACAAAAAGTCTCTTATCTTAAATAACTTTATGAATATCATTTACCAATTTAGTTATATAAGGCAACCAACAACCCAACTTAGGCGACATTCACACCACCATTACGACACGAATATCACCAATCAAATACTGACAGGCAATCGATCAAGTCGCATCGGAAGGGTTAACCACGTCTATGTGTGTGTGCATACAAACATCGTGAGACGTGCATATGTGTGTGCATTCCACCACAGACTAACAGAGGCAACTCGGCGGGTATAGCTAGAGACGGCAACATCAATCAAACTGCCTTTCTCTAATAAATTGGGGTCGGCTTCCAGTCTGACCGGATACAGCTGAATACCAGTATTTTACAAGGAGCGACTGCTTATCTATCTGACTTCCACAGCCCAGTGGCTGGATACCACGGACCATTAAGTAAGACTGGTGTCACATTGTATGGCTTCTGATGACAAGAATATACAAGCCGGGTAACGTGCTTTCCGAGGCATGGAGGAGACTAGGTACGTAATAAATGTTCATCTATCCAAGGACCAAACTCGGTAAACGTTGCTTTTCTTTAATAATCGACCACGGTTGTTATTTTAGCCACAAAATCCTCAAGCAGTAAAAGTAAGGGCAGTGCTACACAATTTTGACAATGGCTATGACTACCAAAAGTGCACATTGCGCGGACACGAATATCTCTATCTCTAAACAATATTTAACAAGGTCACTGTCTAAGGTTTTCACCAATAGAAAGAGGGATAAACGAAGAAGGTTTAATTAGTCCCGTGCAAAACCAGGGTGGGTTGCTAGTTAATCATATATTGGTAAAGTTGTTTCTAATCGATTCCTTGGTCTATGCTTCGAACGCAACACTAGAATGCGTCGGTATCGAGCGGCTACCGGTCACCGACCCCGCTGCACTCGCGAAATTCGCTCTAATTTTATGCTGACTACGGAAAATCTAGATTTATAGCACGAAAAAAAATCGCGTGGAAACGATATAACAGCGTCAGCATTCATTTTCGTATTCATTGTAAATATAGCTTGGAGAGCACGCAATACGGATTAAGTGATTGCATTTTTGATGTGAGTGGGTACTTTGTCTTGTACGCGTTTTGGATATATTATTATATTCTTTGACGACTCACTTTGATAGCAAGTTCTTTTTTCTTGTCCAATTCTTAATAAATTTTCATAATGGGATGTATTATTCTTCTTTAAATACGGTATTGTAAATGTGATATTCATGTGGTTTAGATGTTACAATCTTCGTAATTCAATCAAGCCTAAATGGCTGGATGGATTTGGAGAAAACTTGCTACGAGAGCGGAGTCGCGGGCAGAAAGTAGTTGGTTAGTCAGACACAATTCCCGAGAGTATTGTAACAATAGATCATCATCTTGCTGGCCTTATCTCATGTTACTTAGGGTCGGTGCAACATGTTCCATACCGTCCTGTCGCCCGTGACGCTATCACTGATTCTCTTTTCTTTCATATCACTTCTCATACAGTCCATCTATCTTTTCTTTGGCCTTCCTTTCCCTCTCCATCCAAAATAAAACTCCAAATTTTTTAACAATCTAATCTTATACCTTTAAACGAGCAATTCTTGTTTATATGTATATATATAAACTGATTTTCGGAAACGGCTCCAACGATTTTCATGAAATTTAGTATGCAGGGGATTTCGGAATCGATAAATCTATCTAGCTAGGTTTCAATATTAGAAAACGTCGTATTCTCTATTTTCACCCGACCAGAGCTCGGTCACCTCCAGGTTCTAGATATTAATAGTCAATTATGCCTCATTAGTCAAGACTTGATAAGTTATCAACAGAAGTATTTATTAGGAAGTCACTTGTTAGGAACAGGCCTAGAAAAGATTCTAGCTTTCTTTACAAAAAAAGGCAGACTATTATCATTACGTACTCGTACATCTAGAAACAAAATATAACGTAACAAGGAACGCCAGTCCATTTATTAACGCTGTTATTACGTAGTGTTGAGTAGAGAGCTGAATTGTAGTCATTAAGTGTAAATTACTGTAGGTCAGTCGTGTATTACAGAAACTTAGTAAATACTTACATGAGGAAATAATAGCTCTTACACGTGTTCCATCAAGTCGTAGAAAAGCTCGAGAACTTTTTAGAGGTTTTCGTGACCTTGTTTTATAACGCGTCCTAACATAACATAACTTCATAGCTTCATACGCTTGTATTAAAAAAAAACGATAGTAGCCCAATAATGTTCCATTTCCATGTGATATGGAGCGAGCCGTTTGCGATCAACTAGGTTCTCAATGTAAATTCATTTATTTAAATAAGGCCATTAAACGGCACTTTTGAATAACAAATCAGACTTTAGGATGCCATTGAAAAATACCAGATAGAAAAGCCCAATTAATACTTTTCCCTATTCCGGAATCGAACCCAGAGGCTCTAGACAAGTGGCATTCGATACGCCAGCGAAAGCGATAGTTGAAATGTCAAAGTGTAAGGGATTGATGACGGGATTTGTCGGGATCCCATACAATTTTGCCTTGTTGACAATCGCTATCGCTTCGATTTCGATACTAGAATGTCACTTGTCTAGGGCCTGAGTTCTTCATGCAACTAACGACGACGTTCCAAGTCCTAAATTAATAGTCTTTTATATTGTATCAGGTAATAATCATCTGTATCAATACTTATTTTAAATTGATAATAAACTTTTTCTTGCAACTATCTCGAGAGACGACAATCTTTTTGATTATCTCGTTTCAAAGATCCAGCCAATGCAGTGCAATCCCCCAGGTACTGGCATCAGCAAAAAAAATACAGTTTAGCATGCTTTTATGAAAAAAAAAACTACTCAGTTCAACTACCTCAGGTCCCTCACTATTAACTAAATGTAACAAGTTAAAAACCTTTTCTTTCAACTTCTGTCTCCGACTGTACTTAGTTGCGTTCCGCTTACTTAAGTTGGGTAGTTACCTCATTAATTTAGACTTTAGAGTGTTAACAGCCAGGAGAAGTAAAACCACACTAAGCAAAATTAAACCGTCTGCGATTAGAATAAGGTTCATTTTCTAATGAAATGGTAAGGCTTATTCAAAAACTTTTTCTATTTATTATGTTCTAAGCAAAAATACACCTTAACTGGGCAGAATAAGGTTGATTGTTTAATAATACTGCCTGGAAGGGTTGATCAAAAAGTTTATTTATTTATTACCTATTATTTTCAACTGTTCGCTTATTGTTACTATTGTAAGCTGATATAAATCTAGAACTTTATTTAAAAAAACTGAAACATAGTGTTTGTTCTAAATTGAGTTTCTTTTTAAAATCGGTACAAAAGGGAAACTTACAAGTGTCATTGTAGAAGACAAGTAAAGATTTTATATTATCGAGAGTAAAAGCAAGAGCATGTGTGTGGGCGTCTCGACATCTTTGTCTCGAATGTCTGATAGTGTCTAGGAAAAGTGTTTGATACAAGATACTTTTGTAACATACTATATTCGCCTTGACAATGAACTTGATGTGTTGCATTGTAGTGATATGTTTACGTCTTCATAAAAGAGTTTATTTTTAGTATTTTCAAGTTATGATTTCGTATAGACCTTTTACAGACTGTTGACCAGTGTCTTAATATTTAAGTAACGTAGTCTGGATATCAAAAGAATGTGAACTTTATTTATAATGCAAACATTTAAAATACGCTTCTAAATTACTTATATCAATTTAATATAATACAAAAGTAAATTAAAAAAAACCTGCCAATTCATGGTTTGCTTTTGAACACTATCTTATCTGATGGTAAGCTATGATATGGCCAATACGTTCAATATCGATAAATTAAGAAATAGAAAAGGTTTTTCGAACTTCCCTTCATCCACAATTTAAAATAACAAACCCTTTCCTGGTAAAATAAAAGATCAACCAAAACAATATAACGTGGGACACCAACAAACCTGATTAATTTTATTGCAGCTTCGAACAGCCTTAAATAAAAAAGGGTCTGACAATATCTGTAAACTTTTAGAGTGGCTTAAATGCTTTGGAAGTCGAATTGAATGCGTAACCAGTAATCGTTTTGTGGATTTTTAATAGGTTTTACTGACTGCTTTTAAAAGCTGAAGTTTTTAATAAAATCAAGTGCATAGTGATTTTGTGGTGACAGCGGGTGGTACTCTGACCTTGCAGGCCCCTAATGTGGACGAAAATATAAATATTTTAGTATTAAAGTCAAATTTAATGCCACATAAGTAGGTAGTTCGAAGTCAATCTGGTTGTTAAATTGAATAATGTATGGTGAAGAATATACTTAATCTAAAAGTTAATACATACTAAATACTTTTGACTTTTTGTGATCGAATTCACAAGTAGAAAACTTGAAATTCTTCTACAAAGGTCTCAGAGATTTCAGATCAGAATTAAAAAAAACCGTCCAAGTGCGAGTCGGACTCGCGCACGAAGGGTTCCGTACCATTATCGCAAATAACGGCAAAAAACACGTTTGTTGTATAGGAGCCCCACTTAAATAATAATTTTATTCTGTTTTCAGTATTTGTTGTTTTAGCGGCAACAGAAATACAGATACAGCCTGGTGACAGACAGACGGACCGCGGAGTCTACGCGGATACGGAACCCTAAAAAGCAATTTAATAGCGAAGTATTTTTTGTTCAGTTAGTGAATTATTAAGAGTAGAAGCTCGGAATCGAAAAGAATACTAAATATATTTTCTCGGTATTTCTCGCACTAATAGGTAGAATGATAGAATGTCCAATTAAATGGCGCCCAATTTTAATATATTTTCTTAGCTGGACTAATCTGTTTAGTATTTATTTTTCTTTTCTTTTACTTCAACCCCAAAACATGCTATCTTCATTAGCTAAGAATTTACTATTTCCGTCCTTATATCGGCTCTTACAGGTGCTTATATTATTTTTGTCTCAATGTGGTATGTATTTTTTGGTTGTTCATTCTTTCTCGATTTTACACTTTCCTATCCGATTACATTTTCTTTGTCATGTAAAAGTATTTTAAAAGCAAATACTGACTATCGCAGCGCTTGCAGTTTTAGGGATATTTTTTATCAATTTTCAACAAGAAAGGTTGCATATACCTCTGAGATGCAGCTTCTATCGCTGCTCTCAAGGGATCACCATTCTAAAAGCAAAATAGAGTGAATTGATGTAGTTATCGATATATTGTAAGGGGCTGTACCTACAGCGAGAGCCGTTATCTTAAACTTCTTCGTAAATTTGTAAACTTTAGACATTCTGTCTTTTTGGTTGACGTTTGATTTATTTTTGTTAGCTTTGCTATTTTAGTCTTCTTCTTTTCGTGTAAGGATGTGGCCACCTCTGGTGTCAAAAGTTAAGTTAAGGCGCCTCTGGGAACCCCACAGGCCTCTGACTATTCGATTGACGTATTCTAATCCACGCTGTATTTAAATATCTGTGCAACTATTTTGATAAGAAATCTCTCAGACGACATTTTTGTCATCACGGGAAGTACCAGGATGAGGTTAGCACAGGAATTAGGGAATTGGCACAGAAAAAAGGGAGCTGTTCAGCTGTAGGCGAATTCCTTGGTAGGTGAAGTCGGGTTGTGAATTATGATAGTGAGATATTTTTAAAATATTGTTTTTTTAACCGTCTTTAAAAAGGAGGACGTTCTCAATTTGAACGTATTTTTTTACCTCAAAAATTTCTACTCGATGAACCATTTTAATGATTCTTTTTTATATGAAAGTTAGTGCTCCTCGTGTGTTTTTTTTTAATTTAAATTTGAGCAAGATCTGATCGAAAACTACGGAGATATACACCATAACTCTTCAATAAATAACGGCAATCTCTCGTTTACGCCATTTCATAACATAACATCATATAAAAACGCTCTAAAAGAGTACACCGATGTGTACAGTTCACCATGGTACACTCTCCTTTCATCGGTTATTATTATTTATGTTATTCGGGTTATCTATGTATGCATAAGTTTTGGCATTATTGGTATCTTACTATTGAACTTGTTATGTACCACAACTAAAAAGGGAAAAATAAAACCTAGTTTACAAAAAAAAAATAGTGTTTTTTGGAAGTCGGTTGTATTTTTTTTATAATTAATTTTTTATTATTTACCCTATATCATCTACATATAATTTCAGTAACACAGAACTTATATTGCCACTTTGAGCAACGTAACCAGCTATACCACTTGTAAATCAAATCACCGAAACACACTTCATAACATATTATCTTATTTTACCTACGTTCCTCCGTACACACTAAAAGAGATTTGTCGTCCATTCTCGTTGGCTCGCTGTCCATTCAGTGTTTATATTATATTACGCGTTCTGTTTATTATGTGTACCCGGTGATGGACGTAGTACGGTCGCCGAGAGTAATGTAAGTAGTTTATCTCCTCTGCGATAAATCTTTGTGACGTGACGTAGGCACTGGCAGTATTTGTAGTCAAAAGTGGATGATGATATTCTTAGTAGTGGACGGGAAAAGTGGAATGGTATATATTATTTCCGTAGAAATTTCAGAGATAATGATGTGAGTAATATGTTGGCGATCCCAAAACCCCCAGGCTAATAAGTAATAATATTTCATGAAACGTTTGTTTCGTGTAGGTGGACCTTCTTGTAAAGGAGCGTCCTCACTGGGAGCATTCTTTCGCGAGCATTTGTAAACGAGCAATCGTAGGCGAGCAACAAATGCTTCCCAGTGAGCTCAGAATTGAAGCATTCGAATACGATCTCGTTAATTGTCATTCATTCGATAATACGATTGACCAAGAAGATCGCAAACACTTAATATCAAGGAACTGTTTCTTGCTTACAAGTGGCCAGTAATATTCCTACATATATACTCATTTATTTCATTATCTGAGTGCTCGCTTTCGAGCGTTTAATTTGCGTGAACATTCGAATGCGAGCCGTTTCGGCGAAAATCGTTGCGACGTCCACACCGGCCGAAGTTCGCGCTTGCGTGCAAGCTTTGTAACGCTCGGCTCAACGTTCACACCACTCGAATATTCGACGTCAAATGCACATTACACGTGAATGCTCTCAGTAAGGACGCTCCTTTAGACTTTACTTTGATGGTAATCAAGATTAGGGCGGCATTTTCTATGCTTTGTGTCTTTACGCCAGATTTGTTTTTTTTTATGTCATTTAATTTATTTAGGTCTCTTTGAATAATCTTAATAGGTCGTTCTTAAAATCTAAGTTTATATTTAAATACAATTCCATGAGAGCATCATTATGTTAGGATGTTTGTTAATCAATCACATCTCAACAGCTGAATAGATTTGGATGCGGTTTGAAACATGGGTTAACCATACCCTGATTATGGTCATAGGATACTTTTTATCCCGGAAGTATATACCCGTTGCATAATTCTCGGCTTTGTCAGACAAACTAGCTAACCAAAGCAACTAGTACAGAATATTTTATTATCCACCTCAAATATTATGATACTTCGACCTTATTGGGCAAAATGGATTCTTGTGACCTCAACATTGCGACATCAATATACGCCCATATTGTCGCATCTCCTGGTTATAGCCGAGAAAAATAAGGAACGGAAGATTTATTTACCTTCCGGGTCGTTAACCTCATTAGAACATGTTATTAATGAAGTTGCTCCGAATATAGAAGGAAAGAAATCTAACAATATAGTTATCATTATATATAAGTCTTATATTAAATCCAACGATCTGGACGCCTAAAGCGAGGGATGGTAAAAATATGCGCAGGAGAAAATCGAATGGGCCTTTGACCAGTAGTTTCCACTACTCTCTAGGCTCTATAGGCTATAAAAAAGTGTCTTATCTCATGAGTCTTATGCTCAGATGACTATAAGAGGTGAGTCTATGAAGCCAGATTTTGCTTACAACATAGTCAATCTGGCCTTGTCTATAGGTACAGAACTATCAGCAGTTTTGTACGTGCCAATACAGGATATAACTTGCTTGCTATTCTACCTTCCAAAAAACTTTTTTGCAAAAAAATACTACCGACTTCCAAATACAACACTACAAAGTAAAAAATTACTTTATTTTTTGAAGTCGGTGTCTTTCGTAGATACCATTTTTTTGCGTTATGGACACCGACTTTAAAAAATAAAGTTATTTTTTACTTTGTAGTGTTGTATTTGGAAGTCGGTAGTATTTTTTTGCAAAAAAGAGGTTTTCTTTTTCACTTTTTAGTTGTACCTCCCCAACATGCAGGCAAGTAGTAAGGTAACTATAACGTCAAAATAGATTTCATGAAACTTGAACATAACCGGTGAAATGAGTGATCTGCGTACCCCTTAAGAGCGTACTGGCGTGATGTTATGTTATAAAATGGTATAAACAATAAACAGACATGCGATTGCAGCAATTCCGAGAGATTTGCCGTTATTTATTGAAGAGTTCTGTTGTATATCTCCGAAGTTCTTAATCAGATCTTCACCAAATTAAAATGGGACCAATTTCGGAACATACTTTTTCAAACAATCAAAGAATTTTCAAAATCGGTCCACAATTGACGGAGATATCGGTGAACATACAAAAAACAAACATAATGTCGAACATGGAACCTCCTCCTTTTTGGGAAGTCGGTTAAAAATAGCTTCGAGTGATCCGTTTATTTTGTCTAAAAATAACTTTTACATACAAGCAATTTTTTCTACGTGAATTATGCAGTAGGTAAGCTTAAATGTCAACCGGCACTACCGGGAAAAATAAATAAAGTGACCTTTGTCCTTAGTAAGAATGTTTCTGAAATATTATAGTTAAGTATACACTTGTAGCCACTAACTATATCTTGTATCGGCAATTCGAGACGTTACAGTTTCTAAGAAGCTTTGTTCATTAGACGCCTATCCAGGTATAGTTTGCAACTAAATTTCAATCGTGGGCAGATCAAATCTGAACTTGACATTAGCCTTGGAGTACACGGGTGGAGATCAACGGCTATCTTCTCTATAGGGGCGGAGTGGCACGTGCCGATATCTCGCCGTCGTCGGTGACAGGAAGATTAGCATTGTTTGAGATGCTGTGTATAGCTGCTGGTTTATGCTGTGACATTTCAAATATATAATGATATAAACCTGTGTTCTTTGAAGAGGTAGGCAGAGGTTTTGTGCATACTTCATCAGTTATTTTTTCTAATGTTAATAGTTTTGAATCGGTGACAAAATCAGCTTTTGTTTTTATTACTAATCCTCCTAATATATAAAACACACATTTTGTTTGTACCTAAACAACGTTATAGTCTTTGAAACCATCCAAATGTGCCCCAAACCGGTATCATTAGAAAGGCAATATATACGCGAAGATGGTTTTAGACCATTTAAAAAAAAAAAAAAAAAAAAATCCAACAAATAAACAAGATGTTCTTATTTAAGCGTGGTAGCAAACGCTGTGTATCCGCTACCTCATAATACTTTAGATCTGGGGATCGAACCCAAAACGTTCGTCAGCCACGCTTGCAACTACTCGATCACACGACTCACCACGGAAAAAGTAAAAAAATATGAGAACGCCAAGATTGAGAGACAACAACCATGTTTGCTTGACATGGGATTAAAGGCCTGTTTCTGTCGCAATTGGAACCACTACACAAACAAAACTTTGAATAATTGCGAGTCTTGTCTACTCTCAGGTTTAAAATACAGTCGCTAATGAAATTGTAACTTTAAACTCTAAAGAAAAGCCACAAAGGGTCGCCGATGCTCAATTAAACTCATAATAAACTTTAACTTTATTGTATTGAGTTTAAACAGAAAGGTAAATAAACATTTCTTGGTTGTTTTTGTAAAAGTAATTTGTTTTTATTAGAAGTTCATTGGGAATTGTTATTAGAATGGTTCGAGGTGGCGTAGAAAAAGAGTTTTTGGAACAACTTTGGGGAGGCCTTTGCCCAAAAATGGGCCAGTATCGGATATTAAGAGAATGGTTATGGGTACTGCCAACGGAGGTGAAAATTTAAAACTTTGAATAATGTAGGTTTTTGTGTGACAGACTCGAAAACACAGTTATCCCGTCACACGTCATATTAGCGTGTTAATGACGCTGTCACATTAGCATGCCACTGACGCGAATCCATAAGTTTTGCCCCTACCAAAAATCACTCAATGCGGCTAAAAAAGTTTTCACTTCAAAAAGAAGTTTAATAAACTTTAATTGAAAATAATTGCTACTACTTGTAGAAATGACAAACCGAGCTTTTAGAACGATACAAATAAGTTATCTAGCTAAGTATATTTTTATGCCTTAGAGATCTCTGCATCTATAATAGTTAATTTTATCTAAATAGAACTTACTCGAATCTAAATACATAGGTATAAATAAAAAGCAATACTGTCAAGCACTCTAAAGAAATACTCTTAATAAAATACTGTGTAAGAGATTACTTTTTGTTGGATATGCTGACAGTAGAGAAAATGTCGGAGAACTTTTAGAAGTCTGACATGCTGACGTCTAACAATAGTCTTGACTGTCACAGGATTGGGTGATAAATAAGATATAGTTTTTGTGTTATTTTTAAGCTTGACCACCAAGACAAAAATAAACGCAGCGATTGATTATTTACTTATAAGATAGTATCAATCAATCACTACCTATCGAACTTAAGCCCGCGACTTGTCTACGTGAAATTTGTTTGCTAACCAACTTCGTGAAGCAATTCATAGTGAATTCTCAATAAAAAAATGGGCAGAAGTAGTTGCAGACCCATTGCCTTTACACCCTGTACTCATTATCTGTATCTTATTTGGACCTTCGGCAATAGTGTGGCTTCATATCATTGAAAGAGTATTTGACCAATAATACTTCTACTTACTTTCAGATATTATCTTGTATTAGTTTAGAGTGGTTATAGATTTTAGGTATAGTTCTTGCCAAACTTCTGGGCCGCCCTGAACTTGGCTTTCTGATGCGCAAGGCACGGATCAGTGCTGTTTTTACCCGACTGCCGAAGGAGGGTAATGTGTTTATCAGTCTATGTATGTATCTATGTTTTTCCTATGTGGCGTTCTAGAGACCAAACGCGTTGACTGATTTTGATGATTCTTATGTCAATCGATCCGTCTTAACCTTGCAAGTGTCACTGGCTACATTAAAATTCGAAAATAGAAAAGTGGCGGTTTTTGGGCGCCATCTTCCAAACCTATCGTGTGTGGTATCAAAAGAAAGGGTTTTAAGAGGAGATTTCTAAAATATATAACACCTGTATGTTTAAATGTAACTAAATCGAAAAAAAAAGATTTATGTCAGAAGTAATAAATAAAAAAGTTAATTAAAAAATCAAAAAACCCGACTGCTTAAGAAGCGAACTAAAAAGACGTAAACAAGAAGAAAATCATGCTGTGCAGTCGGAGTATACATATTCGCGAACTGGCTGACCAAAGCCTAATGTTCTTCGCTTCTTAAGCAATCGGGTTTTTGTTTTCTTTTTGTATGAAATTTACTACTGCCCAGCCATTGTAGCCAGCTTCAGGGCGCCCAAGAAATTTGGCGAGAACTATACCTTTTATATCTAACCAATTTACTAATTCTGTAATATCCTGTACAATTAACCAGACTAAATGAAATACACCCGTTGTTTCCATATCATACTAGAATAAAATAAACAAACAGAAAAAAGGTATGTTTCATGACTACAAATCCTACACAATCCAATTAGGTAGCAAAAACAAACAAACTCATGTAAAAACGTGAATCTATGTACTTTATTACGTACCTACCTACGTATTATATGTTATGTATGTAGAAACTGTGTGTATAAGTCTGGAAGTTTGTTTTAGCGGCGGCGCGCGGCGGTGCGGCGTGAGTAAAGAAATGTGGCTCAAGCCCGCGTGAATATGCAAGACGAAAAAGCGGCGTGCCTATACAGAGTTGCATTGAGTTAGGAATCTAATAGAAAGAACATTTATATAAATGTTTGTAAAATTTCGCGCCCGTCAACTGCTTACCCCACCCTACATAAGTACTTACCTACCTATCTTACTTACCTAGACCTAGCTTAGGTAGGCTTACCCTACATACCTTGCTACGTACCCTACCTACCATTTTTTTTCTAGGGTCATTCTTTCGCGGACAATCTTAACACAGTCATTAAGAAAATTAAGTCAAATGTACAAATGTCCAACTATTGGAGTTGCGTGATATTTTACTTCTTGAACACTTTAAATTCATCTAACTTTTGATACAGTGAACCGATTGCGATGAAACTAAGTAATACTTCAAGTTACGCACAATTTTGATATATAAAAGTTATCTACATTGGTTTTGTACATTTTGCGTAATGCGTCCACAACTAAACAGATAAACAGACAGAAAGATAAAAAAGCCATAAATGCGGCATAATGGGCGTTGTGTTGTTTATCCTTTAATACCCTGGCAATTTTTTTTTGGAAATATTTTCGATGTACAAAAACGACTTTTCTACAGATTTATTATATGTATTGATTGATGATATTATATTCTATGTACTGTGAGGCAAAAGTTCCTCTTCACCTTCGAACTCTTTGGAAACTAAGTCTATTCTTAATAGATTTAATCGATTTCTGCCCATCCAATTATAAAGTCATATGGCTGCTGAGAGCTATTTTTCTGCCAGTCTGCGAGCTGTAGGGTTACCTTCAGGAGGCAAACTTCACAGTGCTTAGGGTAACGATTGTTTGGTGGCCTTTTAGCTGAGTGTGGGTTTGGTCCCCGGTTCAAGCAAAATGCTATCTGGTTGTTCTGTAAGCAAATTCTCAGTAACATCCCAGGTTTGAATAATAAGTGCCTGCCTACTCTTTCGAAGAATACAGGGCGTGATGTTACGTCTAGTGTTTATCGAAATGGATCGTTTAGCAAATTATGTAAGTGTCTGTCTGGAGACAGAGGTGCCTCTTATTTATATTATTTGATAGACTAGACTCTACGGACATCAAAGTAATTCATTTCGTCTATTGACTCACTGATTTGGGAGTACCTACAATGCTGGTTAGATTGTATCGTGTTCTAGAATATTGAAGAATATTATCTTGATTGATTTCAGATGATTAGGTATTGTAGTGTCAAAGTTTAATAACAATTACAAGAGTTGTTTAATTTATATGAGAAATATTGTTTTTGATAAATTATACTCATTCCGTATCTATGGGTCCATTAAATAAGCTTCTACATTTAGAAATAACTTGCACCCGGAATTATATGAATCCGTAAAAAGGATTTAGTTAAGAATAGTCGGAGAAAGCAACACATCAGGAAGACTGGAAGACTATGGGAGACTTTTACCCAGCTGTGAAACAGTAGAAGTTGATATAAAATAAGTTTTACTAAATAAACCTCTGTTGATTTTGCAAGAGCTGACAATGCAAGAGCTGGCAATGCAAGAGCTGGCATTGCAAGAGCTAATAATGCAAGAGCTGACAATGTAAGAGCTGATAATGTAGTTTTTAAGAGAGAATTACCCCTTTGTAATATTTTCAACAAAAACCATTCCGCAACGCACTGACGTTGTCCCTATCTGTGCCGTCATTATCCGATTGTATTAGTTTTCAAGACAAAATGCTTCAAAACTTCAAAATATTTTCCTGCTTGTACCGTCTAACCCCACCTAACCCTAAACACTCCAGCCTCAACGTTTCACACCGCATCTCCACCGTTTTTTCACCTTTACAAAGCCGGGCTTTGACTCGGCAAGCACTCGCCACACTTCGAGCGGGTGAGCGCTTGGATCCAGGTCGTTAGTTTAAGGTCGCTATGATTACGGGTCTTAAGTTCGGGAGGCGCCGTTTTAGGGTTATCTAGTGTTCTTTATTATGATTAAAATTGGTTTTGGTGTACATTTAAGATTTTTTTGTAAAGATGTTGATGTTTTTTTGTGGTATTTGTCAAAATATTTTTTTGGTAGTAGTGTGTGTTTATTGTCTTATTATATTTTTTTATTTTTTTGAAATTTCTACTCTACATCTAAACTATAAAGAGGTAAAATTGTGTAAATTGGAGGAGTTAATTTCTCGAAGTATGCTATAAAAGCTGCGAAACTTATTTCGCTGAGTACCATAGGCTGCTATTAAAAGAGTTGCGCCTGTTACTAAAAGAGTTATGAATATAAATGTAGACGGATGGAGAGAAAAGGAAGGCCAAAAAAGAAATTGAATGAACTGTGTGAGGAGTGATAAAAAAGAAAAGGGAATCAGTGATAGCGTGACAGGGGACAGCATGGCATGGAAGAATAAAAAGTACTATGCCGACCCGAAATAACAAGGGATAAGGGCAGGCAGATGATGACTATAGGCTGCTGTTTGCTCCGGCAAATGCGCAATACCTGTAGGAAGCCCAGGAGGAGCAGCTGCGGCAAGAGCAGCTCTTATTATGTATCCTGAATAATAATACTAACGACGTATCCTATAAACAAGTATCAGAAATTAATTCTTATCACGACGTTTTTACCAAGAGACCGTAATCAATAAGTTGAATTAAAAATTTGAGCTGTTCTTATACAAAGTAAGTTTTGATAAAAATCTAGGTAATCTAAATGTCAATTTCAGAAATTGCTTTTAATTTGGTCATGTTTTCTTAACCAACACAAGTGCTATTCAATAAAATAAAAATTGTGAGCCAAGTACTGAGCAAACGTTTAATTATAACAATTTTTTTAGATTTATGCTAATTATAAAAGTCGAGCTCATTATTTTATAAATTATTAACTAATTAATATTAATAGTAGAAAAGGTCTCGATCCTCAAATGATCTTTACATTAATAAGCATTTCTATAACGGAATAATTTTCTCATTCCTTTCAAAACAGTTTAAAATAAAATGGAACATAATTTTCAGTAGATATATTTTCTCCCCTAAAGTAAGGATTTGCGTTTTCTTTGCAAATAAATTTAAAATACGTTTTTCGAAGTCGGTTCGTAGCAGTTATTACTATTGTAACGAGGAGAAGGTCTCGAGACCTCGAGTCCTCGACTTCTCGTTGGAGTAAACTCAGAAGTTTCACATTTTTGTCCAGGTTCAATATGGTTCTAAATATGAGCCAATAAGAAGTCAATCACTGGATTAGCTCAAATATAGTTTGCTAGTTTTCAAACTCGATTGTCAGTAGGACCCTTTTCTCAAAAAAAAAATATTTAATAATATATGTTATTTTATTTTTAAACCCCCGTTAAGATGACTTCGTCACATTCCTATGTATTGATGTATTTCATGGACCAAGTGAATAATACGGCATTATTCATAATGCCCAGACGACTTGAAAAATGCCCAATATGAGTAGGCAATATGCTATAAACTGGGTTTTCTGAATAATCATCATTCATCATCATTTCAGCTAAAAGACGTCCACTTAAGCCTCCCCCAGAATAGTCCCTCACTTATCGGGCCGGGTAATACAAAGATGTGTTTTTTAAATTATTTTATTGTTGACATTGATTTACGGAGTTGAGTTCGCTCGCTTTGGTCGCTCACTTCAGTTTCAGCTCCCACCATCTCCTTCGAACCTAACCTATCCATGTCGGGGTCCCCTAAGCTCGCTCGCTCTTGGACTAATTAATTGACCATAAAAGTCGAATTGCCCAACCGTTATGACCAGACAATGTGGTAAATATAGAAGTTTAAATCAGTATTCATTATATTGCCTGATTTGACTTGACTAGATTCATAATGTCTGGGCATTAAAAATAGAGCCCTGATTAATCACTTGGTCCATGATATACACGTGTATAAGAAAGATAAGGTACACAGCACAAAGGTAAGGTACTTATATATATATATATTCATTATATTAAACGATTTGACTTGACTAGATTCATAATGCCTTGACTTTAAAAATAGAGCCCTGATTAACCACTTGGTCCATGATATACACGTGTATAAGAAAGATAAGGTACACAGCACAAAGGTAAGGTACTTATATATATATATATATATTCGAATCATTGAATAAAATACTATATATATATCGGATAAATAGAGTAAATGGTTTTCACAGAAATATTTTGTATTGTTTATTAGAATCTGCGACAAAACTTTTGGCCTAATAATGTAATACTGAGAAACTTTTCAAAAGGCAACGAAGATTTAATGAGTGATTCCGTTTAAATATAGGCACTTATTGCTAGATACATCTGAATCAGATCTTACAATATTATAGACTTGACAATAAAATACTTAATATTAGTTACAAATTACGTAGCTACGTAAATAAATTGAAATATTCTTCATAACTTATATGGATTGACATTCATTTACACGAACGTCAAGCACTTTCCTCCATTTAACTCAACCTTGACTCATCCTTCAATCAAACAGGCAATTATAGCCACCGGTAGGTTGTAGCCCACCGTTATCGGGAACAGGGTCCAAGCTAACGGTGGTCAGGGCTCCTGAGACAGGAATCTTCTAACTATACGTACCGTATCTAGTAGTACCTCTTTCTGGATCAAGCCCTTGATACAGCTGCCGAACGAGAGCTTTCTCAGATGTTCGTCGAGGCATTTGGATATTATGCCATTGGCCGTCACGACTATTGGCACAATGACTGCTGTATTCACATCCCACATGTCAACAACGTCGCGAGCCAGATCAAGATACTTACTTTTCTTATCTCTCTCAGCCTTCACGAGGTTCATGTCAGGTCATGAGGAACCATTATATCAACAATCATTGCGCGACGCTCTAGTCAGTCTATCACCGTTACGTCAGTCTTATTGGCAACAATAATCCTGTCAGTGATGATAGACCGGTCCCAATACAAAATCTTACCTTTTAATTTATTTAAAGTTATCTAATAGCTAATAGAGTGTTTTAACTCTGTAAGTGCAATAAGGTCGAGGTAAGTGGATGAAGTTTCCTTCAAAATGACTTACAATATGTAAATTACCACGGTACAATATGTTCTAATAAGAACATGACCACTCCGTTCATTAATCTTACTGCGAGCGCAGTAAAAATAAATTTACGTGCACATAAAATGTATGCATCACAGCGTATTTTAAAAAACAACTGTAAGTGATGAACCGAAACCACTTTGAAATTCACCTAGTGAATTTTCTGGTCTAAAAAAATCATCTGCTGGAGTGGGTGAATGTGTAATCGGTCTGAAAACACATATTTTATGAAGTAACTAGAGATGAGTTCAACTGAAACTATTACGAAGTAAAAATATTCTTTTGAGTGAAAACTATGCCCCATAAAAAATACGGTCGTAATCTGGAGTTTTGCCCGGTTAATATAAACTCTCATTTGGAATAACTCTGTTGAAAAAATATTAATCAGTCAACAAGAGATAGCTGGGAAGGCTTGGCAGGAGTAGTATATTTTAAATGCACTCGTTTTATCTTCTTTCACTCAATAAAACTCTGCCAGAAATAGTTACTCGTGTGCCAAGTTTCATCCAAATCCGTTCATTCGTTAACACGTGAAAAGGTAACAAACAGACAGACAGTAGGGGTAATAAAGATTAAGCTAAAAAAATATACTCTTAGATACATCACCTAAAGGTATTAAACCGGGTATGAAAGTTTTTTATGGAACTTGTTACTGTTTTTTCGGATCATAGTAAATCCCATTCAACTATTCATTCCTGATGCACCGTGATACGGGTATTAGGCGAGCTTAAAATAACCGCGCAATGGCTGACAATAGGATGCTAACAATATCGGGCATAGTGTTACGAAGTAATCGCTTTGTGGTGTCCTATGGAGTTTTAAAGCCTTCATTGTTCCTCTGCAAGAAGGGGACGCTGATATACATTATCTATAGCTTCAACCCTCTCTAGCACTTAAACAATTATATCATAGTTGGGATTTGGATTCTCATTTTGAATTAGGGTGATAATGGCTTAGCAGTTTAACTTTGACAAGATCACTGATAATACTAGGTTATTGTCTTTTAAACTTTCAAAGACAAATATATTAGACATATCTAAGTAATTAATACAGCTATTGAATAATGTAACCTAACGCCGAGGTGACGCTTACAGATTGCTCCAGTTAACAAGCCCTCGTCAACTAACGCATCGAATTAAGTAAGTGTCATTAAATTAACTTAAAACAATGAATAAAGCGAAATTAACAAATAACAGTCTGATCTTAAGTTACGAGATGATTATTTTTATTAGCTTGTCTGTACCACTCAAAGCCCTGCCTCCATTCCTTCAACTTCTCTCAGGATTGTGCATCTTTACATCTTTTATTGAAAAAGCCATCCAAGGCAACCCCTTGGTCTGCTGTGACCCCGTCTTACTGTCTGGGTTAGTGTCTTGCGATATACGGGCCCACAGGTTTGACGGCATCACACCCTTATTTTCTGAAACATCACAGTGCTCAGAAAAGCGTCCAGAGTTACACAACACTAAGTTTATTACACAACGGCTTTACCTCCAACTGAATCCATCACTGAGAAGATTGAAGAAAAAGACGTTTATTTATTCGCTTTTGAAGCCACTGGATAAAGGGACAGTAAACAAGAGAACGCAAAAGGAAAACTTGTCAATGCAATTTAAAACAAATGTCACGAAAAACTGATCATATTTGGGTTCTCCTAGTTTGAGGCGAGAAGAAAGGGAGCCCTTTTTTACTGTGGGGATACCCTCATGGATACCCACCGTCTGGGGAGACGGAGGGTTACTTATCTATACTAATATTATAAAGAGGTAAAGTTTGTGGGTTTGTGAATTTGTGACGTTGTAAGGGGTAATCTCTGGATCTCCTGAACCGATTTTGAAAATTCTTTCACCAGTAGAAAGCTACATTATTCCTGAGTGTCATAGGCTATAATATATTTTCAAAAAAATATGGGTTCCTTATGAAAATTGCAATAATGTAACCCAAGGTAGCAAAATGTTGCCTGTAAAATACATTATTTGGCGTGCGCTGAGAAAACTATTGATGATAGATAAAAATTAGTAGGCAGGTAGGTAGGGTATGTAAGTAGGTAGGGTAGGAAGGGTAGGCAGGGTAGGAATGGTAGGCCGGGTAGGCAGGGTAGGTAGGATAGGTAGGTATGTAGGTAGGTAGGGTAGGAAGGGTAAGCCGGGTAGGCAGGGTAGGCCGGGTAGGCAGGGTAGGTGGGTAGGCAGGGTAGGTAGGGTAGACAGGGTAGCCAGGGTAGCCACGGTAGGTAGGGTAGCCAGAGTAGGCAGGGTAGCCAGGGTAGCCAGAGTAGGCAGGGTAGCCAGGGTAGCCAGAGTAGGCAGGGTAGCCAGGGTAGGCGGGTTAGCCAGGGTAGGCAGGGTAGGGGCCGGGTAGCCATGGTAGGTAGGTAACCAGTTGACGGGAGCGAAGCCCCGAGGGACAGCTAGTAGATTATATAGATATAGATATTAGACTCCAATCAACCCTACCTTTCTTTGCCCTGCTGTGTGATAACTCAGGTTGAACTTAATAATAATAAATAACAGTTTCATGTAGCAATTCTGATCTTCTAGTCTTTTAAGTTATTCTTCAAGGCAACAGGAATACAAAATTACGACAATGATTAATTTTATATATGATAGCAAAATAGGAACTCCACCATTCTTATAAATGTTGAGCTACTCATCATCATGTTCTTTTCCTTTGGCGTGGAGGTAAGGCTCACCCTGGGCATTTAGCGCCCACATCGTCTACCGGACTAGCTAACATTTTTCACAAAACATAACCTAAGGAAAGCAAACAGGGACATGTGGAGTGAATCTTCTACATTTTATTTTTGTGGTGTATATTCAGTACTATTGCCCGCGGCAGGATTAAGATAAACTTGTGAAGTGTAAAATTGGCCCACATCAGTTGTTGATGGCAGGACACGACGGTTGACGTAACTGACCCTAAATACATTACCGTTGACGATTAAGCGATTGAACTCGTTTGGTATTTATAATTGGCCATTAGGTTTAAGATAATTTAGAGGGTATTTCAACGTTAATTTGTAGGTAATTTCGGTTTAAATATAAGGATGTATTTATCATTTTATTAAGTAATTGAAGTAGGTGCCTGTATTCTGAGTTAGTAGACATTGAAAATAATGTATAGGCTTTAAATAAACTACTAAATAGCTTATACTCCATATACACCACCAATGACAGGTGGAACATGTTTTTGACGCAGTAAGAGCTAGAAGATGGGCGTCGTATTCATCACGCCAGCGATTCCTAGGCCTCCCTCGGCGGAGAAAAAGCAGGCGTGACGAATTAGAGGCGTTTATGAGAGATTGGAGAGAGTTTAGAAGTTAAAACACCTGGAAGAGTGAAAGGCTATGAAGAAGAGCTTTGCCCAGCAGTGGTGTCCCAAAGGACTCCCCAGTGCGTATGGTCATACAGGTTGAGAAAATACACTATCATTCCAAATAAACCTTATTTCGAAGTAGTAGACGTAATACGACAACGCCTAGTTTGAGAAATAAATAACAAAGCCCCAATGTTTTTTTGGTAACTAAAAAAATCTTCCATAAGTCGCATAACTATAATATCGCCGCAGATTGTTACGAAGAAACCTGTCACTCCGAAATACAGTAGGGTCTTTTTTTGAGCGGCTGTCAGCACGCACCATTAGGTAACAATTTTCTTCAGTACACAGTTGACGCGTCCTGTATTTTATTTTATCCACGATACGCAACTGCCTGTGTCAAGACAATGGATTTCTCCGGGATGGGAAAGATACTGTTACATCTACTTTGAAATTATGTTCAAATACGAAATTCTGACAATTTTGTTTTTAAAATTACAATAAAGACTCACGTTTGACCGCTGTCTGGTAAGATGATATCACTTGATGGTAAGCGATGGTTCGGTCAACTATAGAGCAAGCTTGCTCAGAAGCAGTACTCTGTGGCAGGAATACCAAGATCACAACGTTCTTTTATGGATGTGCCGTCATGCATCTACCGATGGTGCATCGCTGTACGTCTTGTTGTCTGATGATGGAACGGGCTACATTTCGTACATCTGAATTGTAACAGTTTTGAGTGAAATTATTACACCAACAGGAAAATTGATACAAATTTTGAATTAAGAATGAAGGAAACTTCATACACGAGAAGTTGTAACATAAAACAAGTCAAAGTTTTCTTTATTAAAAAACAAAGAAGAACAGCCATTGGAGCCATTACTAAATCATTGTGATATTCAAAGAAAATGCTTACTCAGAAACTTTAAATCCACTTTGATCTGTCATAAATGTCACAATAGATCACAGTGCTTAAGTTATGACGTGCCGTAGACCTAAATATATTGTTACCTTGTCGTCAACTAAGGGTCTGTTCACATGGTACGATGCGACGCGCACTGTCGAAGATGGCGATACAATGAAGTTTTTTGGGATCGGCTTCCAGTCTAACCGAATCCAGCTGGATACCAGTATTTTACATGGAGCGACTGTCTATCTGACCTCCACACACAACCCAGTAATTGGGTAACATGGTACTCTTTGGCGTGACAGATTTGAGGTACCTAGGTAGTCAAAAGTCTTAAAGACTTATCTAAAAATAACAGCTTGACATGCTTTCCAAGGCACAGAGGCGTCTCGGAATTTTACGAATAGTAATCTAATCACGGTAAGCATTGCTTAACCCCTTGAGTGCCGGAATCGTGAATCCACGTGAGACACGTAAATGTTTTTATTAATTACGGCATTCAAACGGTTAACCTCGAAGAGCATCGAGAGCGTCTGTAAATATTTAACAAAGAATTAAATTAATTTGTTGATTACACAAAAAATACACATCTCAGTGGAAGAATTAAAACAATAGAAAACGTCTCACAACGCAGTGTGATGCAGCGATGCTTCACTTGTGCTATCAAACAAGTTACACAATTAGGGTGCTGGTCTCTTCAATCAAACATCGTCGCATCGCGTCGTGCCTCGATGTGAACTGACCCTAACACGATACGTTATATTATTCAAAAAGATAAGTATTTTAAATCACGATTGCATTTTAAAATCACAATTACAGTGAAATGCCATCTATAATTTTCTTCATGGACATAATTCCGGCGACCTCGCTCAGAATGGAATTGAAATAATTTATGTTGCTCCATTTCCTTGAATGCAAACCAGTATTGGTTGTTGGTGCATTACTGCTAAGCGCAGACGATGCGACTTTTATGAGCGATTAAAAGAAAAGTGATTCAGCAAGATATTATTTTGATAAATCATTAAGGTGTTGTCATGATATATTTTTGGTAATGTGCGTTTTATATTTGCGAAAAAAAAACATTTTTGTTTCGTTAGGTACAAAGATTTAATTAAGATATTTGTAGAGTTAATGTAATAAATATAATTCATGTTAAAAGAAAATTAAATTACCCATAAAATTAAAATAGATTATCCATATTAGAAGAAAATTCTTAAGTAATGCTAGAAGAAATGTTTCGCAATGGTGGATACAATTAATTAAAGCCATGGCTAAAAGAAAATCAGCCATCTGTAATATTGCCCGCGCCTACTTGTCTGGCCCAGGTCACCTACGAGTTAGATAGAAATCTTTCTAATAAATATAATGCCACCAAAAATACGTCATGTAAATTGGTTGCCGAGCCCCACAAGCTTTTTGTCGGTTAAAATGTTATCTCATATAGAGCCAAGACAACTCTAGAAGGACTAATTCTACAAGCTAAACAAGTGCGAGTCAAACTTATGCGCCGAGGTTCCGTACCCATTATACCGCTATAATAAATTGTTTTGAGATTTTCATTTTTTTTTTTTTTTTTGTATTTTTTCTTTATTTGTGCTGACTTTTTGCCAAATTTCGTGATTCTAGGTCAATGGGAACAACCATATAGTTTTTCGACCCAAAACCTATAGGGCACTTCCGGTTGACCTAGAATTGACATTTTTTGTTAAAAACAAGGTCTTACAGCATAAGTAAAAGGAAAATGCCGAAAAAAAAAATGTAAATTAAGGTAAATTTTGGTACTTAGAAGTTTTCGCTAAAATCTAAATTTGTATGTTATTATCGTGTTGTGGCACTACCACGCCCATATTGGTGCGTCAGGACCTGTCGATCTATAGTAACAGTTTCTAAGAAAACCTAATTTAAGTGGTTTCATTCACCCGCAAATATCTAAGAAGTCTGTGTTATATTATTAGAGAAATTGATTCCAGATTAACGACGAAAGGACTAAAATATCTATCTACCGCAAAAATATCGCCAGCTTTGGTATCGTCTTTGAAACTATATGTAGTGATGGACAAAACTACTGAGAAATGAAGTAGAGAGAAATTTACACCAACTTTAATAAAAACTTCGATTATTTTGATATTCATTTATTTGATTTGAAATCCAACAATGGGACCCATCGTTAATACTTAAAAAATGGGATGTAAAACTGAGATCCATCGAAAATAAATCAAAGAAATCTTTCTAAACTTGCGTGATAGAAAGATGTAGAATAGATTTAAAACTGTGATCAGAGTTCAATAAATGATTAAATTCACAAATTGCTAGTTAATCTTGCGTAGAATCTTCAAATAGGTATCTTTGGTTAGAGTTCAACAGATTTATTGCAGAAAGTTATTGTCCCCAGGTTTTTAAAATTGGTCTTCTACGTTCTGTGAAACTGTATAAGAAAGGTAATTGATAAATTCTGTAATATATTTGCGTCCTTACAGTGAGTTTTATTCTCTTTTCTAACGATATATATATATGTATATTTATAAAGGCTGATTAGTTACTTTCGATTGAAATGAATAAGCATTTTGTTAATTGACTTATTCTTATTTATTATTATCGAGTTCAGAATTATATATATATTGAAAGGCTCGCTTTTATAACGACTGTATAATACTTACCTAGTAAAACCGTTGGGTTTTCTTAGATCTTAGTTATATATTAGAATAAATTAAATTGAAAAAGAATACACGTCTGTAACATAATAAAGCGTAATTATGAATATAAGCTTTTATCCAGTATCTAAGTAGCATTTGATAAATAGCCCCTTCAGGTGAATCAGTTTACCCACGTATTATTATATCAGTTGTCTTTGATCTTCTAATATAGACTTAAAATATTGGTAACTTCAAAATTAAGCTCACAAAATTTTGCTAGAATTGATGAATATTTCAAAATATCGTTAAGAAACTAAATTCTTGGAATAGTTATATAAATTAAAATCTGTGATCAAAGCACTAAATTATGTAATAGGTATTATTCCAAGAAACCAAATTATACTATGACTTTATTGTACACTAGTTATTGCCCGTGCCTTCGTCCGCAGTTAACTGCACTAATGCTAATAAATTAATCATTCTGTGCTCGTTATAAAAAGAAACAGAAAGTGTTTATTTAAGTAACGAAAAATGATATACTTAAACATAAAGTATAAGTGAGTATAAGTAGAAGTGCTTGAAATAAACTCCTAACGATAGTGTTTTTCATCATCATCATATCAGCTGAAAGACGTCCACTGCTGGACACAGGCCTTCCCCAAGCGTCGCCACACTGATCGGTCTTGTGCATTTCGCATCCACCTGACGCCCGCAGCCTAGACCAGGTCGTCGCTCCACCTAGAGGGAGGCCTTCCAACGCTGCGTCTTCCGGTACGCGGTCGCCACTCTAGATTAATTTGGCCCAACGACCATCCGTTCTGCGAGCAATCTGCCCTGCCCACTGCTACTTAAGTTTGGCAATTCTTCGGGTTATATCGGTAACCTTGGTTCTTTTGCGGATGTCTTCATTTCTGATTCGATCACGCAAGGAAACTCCGAGCACTGCCCTCTCCATTGCCCTTTGGGTGACTTTTAAGCCTTCTGATGAGGCCTATTGTAAGCGACACGTCTCGGTCATGTAAGTAATCAGCGGTGATAGTATTTTTAGTAGTAAATATTTTTGGTTTTCACCAATCAATCACATAGGTACTTCGTATAAGACTGCAAAAAAATCTTTACTAAAATAAAAAGTTACAAAAACAAAGATTTGCCATAAATCAGGCAATCTGTTCTCTTATACAACAAGGTATTTGTTCGAAATGAGTCGATCGCATCGTTAGCCAGGCGAGTCAATTTGCTCGGGTCTAGGCTAGCTATACGTAGCCTCCTGAATACATATTTAGAGGGTAATGCAGACAAATTGATGTGTTCCAGCGGCTGTTACTTGAATACCAATATTGTAGCCTAGACCATGAACGTATAAAAGGCTTACTGAATAAAAATCTCTTAGGGGTGAATCACTTAAACTCGACGTGATTTTAAGTGATATAAAGACTTGATTTATTTTCACGCTCTTTTTTGGGTGGTGAATAGAATTTTACATGAGCTTGAGGTCGATAGTGTCTTCTTATCAATTTGAGTCGTGTCGCGTTTGTTGAATAAAAATGTGTTGGAGCTTAAATCTTCTTAGGAATCTCTCTTTTTTGCGTATTTGAAATGCGACATAGAAATGCTGTGTGAAATACGTAACATGATTTTTGCTTCACGCTTGTGGTTTTTTGCAGTTAACTTTTACAAAGATGTAGGTTAAGTATTGATGTACTCTGTGCAGCTGTGCTTAAATTTAGGGGAACAAACAAACAATGTTTCCTGTTTATTAAACAAGTTTAAGTAATTTTACTTAATAAAAGCACCCACAATAAAAGTCTTACCTCTGAACTTGCCACAACAAACACTGGCCACAAGCTGGCAGTTGGCCGCTAGTTGCCGCGAGCAACATTGGTCCAACGCTGGCTATTTGCCGCCAGCTGCTTTACAAGCGAGATACACCGACCGAACAGTTGCCCAACATTGGCTGTTGGCCGCCAGTTGCATTACAACCGAGGTCGTCAGCCGGTGAATGACCAAGTGACCTGCTTCCCACCGGTCGATGCTTGCACCTACATCGATCCACACTTAGTAACAGACTTACAGAGGAACTGTTTCGAAAGGAATTGTACTGAGATTTTCAGTGGTTGGTAAACTGATGATAGACAAAAGTTGGTTATGAAATAGTTTCCAGAGAAACGAATCGTTACTAGATAGTATTTGTATTGTTTGAGAAATTTATACAAACAAAATTTATGAAAACTAATAATAATATTATAATTTACTATTATGACCACAGCTGGACATAGGTCTTCCCCAAGCGTCGCCACACTGATAACTCATGTGCGTCTCGATCCACCGGACTCCCGCAGCCATGACCAGATCGTCGCTACACCTAGTGGGAGACCTTCCAATAGTGGACATCTTTTGGCTGAAATGATGATGATAATGATAAGATGCAGTTCGCAAGTGCCGCCAGTGGCAGAAAAGTTGAAGGGAAACCGTTTGTCCTGGTATGGTCATGTGATGAAGAGGAATGAAACGCATGTTACTAAAAGAGTTATGAATATAAATGTGGATGGTTGGAGACGGAGAGAAAGAGCAAAGAAAAGATGGATGGACTGTGTGAGGGGTGATATGATAGAAAAGGGAGTCAGTGATAGCGTGACAGGGGACAGGACGGTATGGAAGAAGAACGTGTTGCGCCGACCACAAGTAACATGGGATAAGCGCAGGAAGATGATAATGATGATGATGTTGACTATGGTGTGGCTAGCAGTTGCTAATGACACTCTTGCGCATAATGTCTGGGTTCAATTCTCAGCACGCATAAGGTGAAATTTGGTTTTTAATCTGACATTTCTCAGTAGCAGTCTCTGTATGACTTTGTGCCCGCTTTAAGGCTTTAGGCTCACCCTGTCTTAAATATATGGAACTTAAACGTAACTGGCGAAATGTAGATGAATATAGATTTACTTGTAGTCCTAACCCTCCGGTGAATATGCTGTTGTTACGTGTATGTGCCTAAAAATGGTTTTTCTTCGTAAAGTGTCCAGCAATCCCTTAAATACCAGTATTACTTTGTTAACAGTTTGCACGCAGGTCGGAGCACTATTATCGTTTTATCGGTCGACAATATTCCCAAGTTATCCCGGGGTACGTTAAAAGCCTCTTGGGTGTTAGGACGATCGGTCCCGATCCCTCCCGAGTGCTTCCGAGTGATCCCGAACGTTTATTTATCACTCCAGACGGTTTGGCTGATGATGGATTAATGATTTTGCCAATTTATGAATTCGTAGGTGGGCCAATTTGTTAATGCATTTATCTTAAAGTTAGACAACCACATTTATTAGTTTGTCCAACTACATAAGCCAAAGGCAGAGGGAGGCCAAGCAACAAAACAGGCTACAATTGCAAGTTAGACATAATTTAGCTGTATGCTACTTTTTCTGTGTCAATATGATAAAAAGCTCACTTATACCTACCATCGACCTCCTACGTGCTTAATTATAAGAACTGATAGAGCTATATCTATTACTGACGGCACTAAACTAGTAGACAATTTTTTTAAATTGGGAACTTAAAATATATTGCCAATGACTTCTCTAAGATCGACCTATTTGCCCTAAATTTTCTTTATTCTATACATACATAAACTCACGCCCTTTTCCCATGGGTGTAGGCAGAAACTAAAGAACGCCACCTGCTACGATCCTTGCATACTCTTTTTACTTCATTAACATTCATACATCTAGTCATACACGCACGCTGGTTATGAGTAAGGACTTTCTGAAGAACATCAAAGACCGTCCATGTTACTGTCCATCTTATAAGTTTATTTCTCTTGTTAATTTTCTCAAGCCATCGAGTCAAGAAGTACCTATGTTTTTACACTACCTATTCGAAAGGAAAGAACCCTGTAACCAGTCTAGGTGATAAAATCCTTATAGGCGGTTTATATTGACTGGCATATGACTGGCCTACATCCACCATTTTATTATAAGGCTGGTATGTACGGGTATGTGGGATTATAGTATGAGATCCCACTTCAAAAATATAGCATCCATCCGCAGCAAGTTTTGTTTTTACTTTGCTCTGCCTGCTCTAGGAATAACTCTAGTATCGTGGATGCATATGTAACATCATTTAGCTCTCAGTTAGCCACCATTCATGGGTTGTCAAGTTTAGCAGCAGAGAGCTGGCAACCTTATTTTTCCTATTTTATATACCACTTCATGACATTAGATTCACTCGAAAATCTTATACATTTGGGTTTAGCTATCAAACGGCTACATATTTCCAGGCAACCATGTATTATTCAAAGTTTAATCAAAAATAAAAATACCTATAGATTTGTGCAATGGGATCTTAAGCTATTAGCAGGCCTGCTAGCCTTAATGATGGAGTTCACTTAGTAAATATGGCCTGGTAGACTAAAATAGAGCCTTTTCAAATTATAGTGACCCGGTAACGGTTTATGTAAATTATGAAATGTGTGACAGAATTTGGGTAAAAGCTATCAGTTGTAGATCGATAGATTGTTGCCTTAATTCTTTAGTATCAGTTTTGGTCTATGGAAAATAATGTCAGCGGTTGAATGAAACTTAAAACCACATAAAATTAGGTGCCTATGAGGCTTGTGATTGTGACATAAATGGATTCACAGGCAGAAGGCCGACTCGGCAATCTTCCGATCTGTTATCGTAAGATCACGATTTGGAACTGCTTCAAATATTTTTATTTGCTTAGTCCATATTCGTCATTGGAGGGTCTTTAAATGTGGTTTTAAAGTATTGTCTTTGACCATAATTATTACCTCATTATGATGAGATTGTGTACAACACGAAAAAGAACCTGCAGGGTTCTCTTTCGTGTTTTTATGTTTCTTGGTCTATTTCAATATCTGGCTAATCCTGTAGTTTACGTCTTTAGTTAGTTAGGAGATCGAAATAGAAAATGTCGTTTTCAGCACCACGTCTCCTAGTTTTTAACAGAGGCACCATTTTGCTCGGAACATCCTCTATGACCTATGTATCCACTACAAGATAAAATAAAATAAAACCAGTCATTAGTAAGCGAAATCCCATTACAAGCTTACATCAATATTTTCTGTCAAGCAGCCAATAACCCAGATGCAGTCAACTCGATGGTGCTCCACTGCACCCGGTCACCGTGTCAAGTGCCACGGGAGATTGGCCGTTCGATCACTCGCCGGTTGCTAAGCAGTTGCTTAAGATGTTTATGGGTCAATAAGGGTATGTTTCGTTTGATTTTTTTACGCAAGAATGTTAATGACAGGAGTAGTTGATGTCTATATTTTGATTCTTCTTTTCTTATATCGGGTGAATGATGGATGATTTACTAGGGTAGTTTTTAGGGTTCCGTACCGAAAGGGTAAAAATGGGATCTTATTACTAAGAGTCCACAATATGTCTGTCTGTGTATCTGTCCGTCTGTCACCAGGCCGTATCACATGAACCGTGATAATTAGACAGTTGAAATTTGGGATCCCTTTTTTTCGCATTCATTTCTTTTTCCTAATATACTTTGGCATAACTGTTTTGGCATAATTTATTTTGCCATAATAATTCTTTGCTATATTTATTTTTGCTAAACTGTTTATTTTGACATAATTATCTTGAAGGCTAATTTGTTTTGGCATAATTTTATATCGCATAATGTTACTAGCCCTAATGACTATTAGTATAATAGTATTAAAGCATAAAACATAATAGGAATAACGGAAACAAATTTGAGTTATTTTACGTATTTTATTTTGAATTTTCATGCAAATGATTTATTATATAAAATATTCATTTCGTTTCATTTTTCATTTTTTTTATGTAACGTTACCCCACACTAGAAATTTCTTATAACTGTCGGATATTATGTAACTGTCATGTATTACAAATTATTAAATAATTGATTAATAGTCATGCATCTGACAATAATCACTTTTTGACAAGGTAGGCGTGTTTATAAATTTTTAAATTATTTTATTGATTTATTTTAGGTTAATATTTTTAGCAATTGCTTGTAAATGCATAAAATGCATAAAACTTGCATAAGTTTCGAAGTATATATAATTTTTTAACCAGTCTAAAAAAAACATATAGTCATAGAATAAGAATTATTTATTTATATTGTATAAATCGACACATCTCTAAATCCTTGAAAAGAGACCTCCGCCGCTTCAATACCGAGCGTATTAAAGACGCGATCGAGCGAAATAAAGGCTCCAAGGTGTTTTCAAGGGATCTGGCTATTGTCCAGAGCCAACTCACGAAACTGAAGACCGACGATGGCAGGATCGTATCCGCCAAACCGGAGCTTCTCAGGGAGATCGAGACATTTTATGGGCAGTTGTACACATCGATCAGCAAACCCGTTGTGAGTCTAGCAAACGACCCAAGAGCTAGATTGACCCGACACTATACCGAAGATATCCCGGACGTCAGCCTGTACGAGATTAGGATGGCTCTAGAACAGCTCAAAAACAACAAGGCGCCGGGTGATGACGGAATTACGCCCGAACTCCTGAAGGCGGGTGGAGAACCGGTCCTTAGGGCCCTTCAGAAGCTGTTTGATTCCGTCATACTCGAGGGCAAAACGTCACAGGCATGGGGTGTGGTGGTACTCTTCTTCAAGAAGGGCGACAATGCCCGGTTGAAGAACTATAGGCCCATCTCACTTCTTAGCCATGTCTACAAGTTGTTTTCAAGAGTCATCACGAATCGTCTCGCGCGATGGTTAGACGATTTCCAGCTCCCCGAACAAGCCGGATTCCGAAAAGGCTTTAGCACCGTAGACCACATACATACGCTGCAGCAGGTTATACAGAAGACCGAAGAGTATAACCTGCCTCTCTGTTTAGCGTTTGTGGACTACGAGAAAGCCTTCGATTCGATAGAGACTTGGGCTGTACTGCAGTCTCTCCAACGGTGACAGATCGACTACCGGTACATTGAGGTGTTGAAGTGTTTGTACAAAAACGCCACCATGTCAGTCCGTCTTCAGGATCAGACCTCGAAACCAATCCTTCTCCAGCGCGGCGTGAGACAGGGAGACGTCATTTCTCCGAAACTGTTCACTGCTGCGCTGGAGGATGTCTTCAAGGTTCTGGACTGGAGGGGGCTGGGCATCAATGTTAATGGCGAGTACATTACTCACCTTCGGTTTGCCGACGACATAGTGGTCATGGCTGAGACCATGGAGAGCCTCAGTAAAATGCTCGATGACCTCAGTAGAGCTTCCGAAAGAGTGGGTCTTAAAATGAACATGGACAAAACCAAGATCATGGTGAATGCCCATGTAAAACCCACTCCTATCAAGGTCGGAGACTCTACTCTCGAAGTTGTAGACGATTATGTCTACCTGGGACAAACGGTCCAGTTCGGTAGGTCCAATTTCGAGAAAGAGGTCAACCGTCGAATCCGACTCGGCTGGGCGGCGTTCGGAAAGTTGCGTGGTATCTTCTCGTTCAATTTACCACAGTGTCTCAAGACAAAAGTCTGTGACCAGTGTGTGTTGCCAGTGATCACCTATGGGACCGAGACGTGGTCGCTCACAATGGGCCTTATCAGAAAGCTCAAAGTCACTCAAAGGGCAATGGAGAGGGCTATGCTCGGCATTTCCTTGCGTGATCACGTCAGAAATGATGATATCCGCAGGAGAACCAAAGTTACCGACATAGCCCGAAGACTTGCCAAACTAAAGTGGCAGTGGGCAGGGTACATTGCTCGCAGAACGGATGGCCGATGGGGCCGAAAAGTTCTGGAATGGCGACCGCGAACCGGAAGACGATACGTTGGAAGGCCTCCCACTAGGTGGACTGATGACCTGGTTAAGGTTGCGGGAAGACGCTGGATGCGAGACGCATGGGATCGGTCAATGTGGCGACGCCGGGGGAGGCAGTGGACGTCTTTCGGCTGAAATGATGATGATGATGAATGATGATGATGATGATTGTATAAAAATGTGTTTTAGTGTCTAACATTTTTCGAGTTAATTATTATGCGTATTTGTTATGCTTAAAAAAATATTTTAATATCATTATGCGTAAACAAATTTATGCTTAAACGTTATTATGATTAGAGTAATTATGTTAAAAAAAAATATGCGCAAGCTGTTTTGCGAAAATAATGTTATGCGTAAATATTATTAGGATAAACACAAGTATGCCATGTTATATTATGTCTAAAGTTTTTATGCAAATGGATAGGGAACCTTGAAATTTTCACAGATGATGTATTTCTGTTGCCGCTACAACAAAAATAAAGTGATTTTTTTGCCGTTTTTTTGCGATAATGGTACGGAACTCTTCGTGCGCGAGTCTGACTCGCACTTGTTTAGTAGCATTATTAAAGAATAGTACATTACTGCAGAATCCAGTAAGTAAGCCTTCCTGGCCAAGTATGAGTTAAACGGACCGAACCGCAGGTGAGGTCCGGTTATATACGAGGCCAGGATGGCTTTCTTACTGGTTGAGGCTTGTATAATGCTTTTCTCAAAAATGAAATAAAGTTTAACAACAAATTCGTTTAATTAATATTTTATCTACTTCGGTTTCGTTATATTCGAATTACAAAATTGACAGCGGTTTCCCATAACGACATCGGATTGCATTATGCGAATCGTCATAAATTCTAAAACACAAGCAAAGGCATTCTGAACATACAGCCAGGTACCAATAATATTACTTCGAAATCGAGACAATGTAAATGATGTTTTTAAAAATGGAACAAGTTTATAACAAAAGTATCACTATTTGGCTGTTGCGGCTACACGATTTTTGCCTTATACCTAATAAAGACTAAATTAAAAAATAAAATTAAAAGTGGACGCGGGATAAACAATAGTCAGTTTGTAGTTAAGTTTCTATTAAACATACTTATTTGTCTATATCTGTCTTTCATTCCTTCCTTCGTAGATAAAATCTTGTATGCAACTGTACGTTATTGGTTTTTTAATAACTCATGCCCACCTATTTCGGTACGCGCTACGCTTGAACCGAAAAATTACACTCGTATTAAAAGACTGTCCATAACGTAACAGTTGCATAAATAGCTATTTGGTTACATTCTTATTAGGGCAATTGCTGATAGATATTGTGATCGATTTACCGGGGCCATTTGTTTATATTTGTTTGTTGTACATCTTGATTAATGCTCTCGAAAATATATCTATATCATAAAATGTCATACAAAAAGCGAGATAGATATATGTTTGGAGCCTCCCTCCTATTAACATGTTATAATGGCTAAACTCTAATCTGTGTTTGGTACTGTTATGTAACCGATATAAAGTTTCATATCGATATCGAAAATGGTTTTCAGTTATCGATATCAGTAGTACAGTTTGCAAAAGTTAACATGTTATTTAGATGAGCATACTAACAACGAACGCGAAATAATACTTAGAAAGAGAGGTAGCGCATATGGTTAAGTTTTGTTCGTAGTTTTTACGTTTTTGCATTGTTACGGTTTTAATTTTTGACTTATTCGTTCTCGCACGCTAGTAAGGTTTTTATTAGATACTGTTTTTGTATTATCGGTTATTTTGATATAGATATCGATATGATATGAAATCTAACACATATCCGATATAAGTTACGTTTTGATATATCGGACCCATCCCTACTACTGTCCAGTAAGTAAATTATATACTTACTTACTGGACAGTAGGAGATCCCAAATTTAAAATCTCGCTTCTTACTGGACAGTTGTGAATAAGTATCCGGTAGAATTTACTTTCTGGAGACTTTTTAGAGATGCTATGGCAACATTACATACCATTTTTGAGAAATATTATAATATTAATTTTATTGCCAGTCTAAGGCCCATTTTTTGACTAGAAATATCGAAAATTAATGTTATAAATCGTAAGACGTGCATTCGCTGCTCTATTCTCACTCGTCGAACTAATTTTCATCACTAGGCTTGCCTTTAATTTTCGTAATATTTTTTTGCCGAAACCTTTTCATGATTTCCATAGACCCTTTCATTAAATTGACTCTAAATAACATATGCTTCTTATAAAATTACCGTCATTGAGTCCTTCAGATTTCCAATCAACGCTTTAACACAAACTTCCAAGTATCAAACAAGTATTCAAAACCTTTGATTATGCAACCATCAAGAACAGTTACAGTCAAAGTACAACACTCTCAAAGTTACAGTCACTTCAAGTACAAGCCTGTAACATCTTTGTACTAACTAACTAAGTAATGAGCAGACTGGCTTGCCTTCTTAGATAATTAGGGCGCCAGCAAATTATTTTAGACCAAAGGTAAGGTAAGGTAAATTAGGTTTATCAGACGTCTGTTATGAAGAATTTTGTGCAGGTTTTATTAATTAGTTTACAAGAGGAGGGTGTTAGTGTAGGTATTTGCGACCCTTTCATTGATGAATTTCACTTGTCTAGAGCCTAGGTATTTAAGAAATGCCGCAAGCGACCGGTGACAATCTTGCAAAAAAAAACATTTTCTGCTAGAGTAAACAGCACTTGTCGCTAAAATGTGACTACGTCATCGTTTGACAAATATATCGCATTGATAGTGGTATGTATTTGGATGTTTAATATTAAATCTGGCAGGAAGATGAATGGGTTTATAAGAAATTAACTTGAAACAGGATTAGACCATCAATGAGATTTTACCAATAGAGACGTCATACTCATTAAAAGAAATAAAAACATGGCGATATTTTACTTTAGCTACTTACATAGGACCTGTGGAACTTGGTACTTGGTAGTTTTTTGGACACTGAGTAGGAAAAGATCACAGAGATATAAATAGGACCCTGTTGTCATAAAGAGATAAACATACTGTTCAAACGTAGGTACGTTCTTGTCGCGGCCAGATGCAGGACGGACTGAGATCACTCAAGCTGTTCAGCTTGTGTTTGTATTGCCGCGCAGACGTTGGTAATACGTATATATCTCAGTATATATATAACATCATTGTAGACCATGGCTTGGAGTAGAACATGGGATAGGCAATTTTTATCGCAGTTGCACGTTGCCGTAAGATAATTCAATTCTATAATGCTGACAAAGCCGCTGGTAAAGACTAGTTTTGAATAATTATGAGACCAGATACAGACCAAATAATCGTTTATGATCACACTTAAAACCAACACAAATATTCTCGCAAAACAGTAACACAATCAATGGGTTGCCAGTTAATCCTTTAAATATTCAACCACCCAGCCAGTGTTGCCCGCATTAGAATGTAGGCTATAAGGCAGTTACAGCTAACAGATATTAGCTCCAGTATTTAACAATTCCGATATCAAGATAAATTAATTGTTCTAGGGATTGTGTGGAATACTTGGCATAAATGTGGTAACTAACGCGATAGTGTGCGTTCTATAGTGTGAATTCTGCGTTGATATTCATGATTTCTCAGAGTATCAGGCTAAAATGGTATTTCTCCTTAGCGGGTAAATTTTTACTCTTAGCGATAGTGAATACTGCTACGAAACTTTTAAATCCTTCTTGTTTATATCATTTTACCTCTTTACGATATTAGTTTAGTCATATATAGAGAGGTCCAAAAGTTTTTAATTAAAAAGTATGTATTTAAGGAAAGTATGCTGCGAATTTTTGGATCTCCCCTCGTATAATCCCTTGCAGGTGTCTTTTGCAGAAGCTTCAAATCTTTATTTTCAATAATAAGTCTTAAAGTTATACTAATAAGAGTGTCCCAAATAGAAATCTAGGTTACTTCTCACTTAATTTCAAATTGAGACTTACGTAATACATTCTAATTGTTTTAGGGATTGCTCATATAGGTTAAGGGTTATTATTAAACTGGTTCTGAGATACAACTGAGTGGAATTTATTTCAGGAGTCAGACCTTTTAGTTCGAATGTCTTTTTGCTGGCAACTGACTTAGTTTGGGAGTACGATATTAGGTGTCAGTTTATACATTCTCGTTTTTTACTAAACTGCCTGCCTTTGTGAGATAAGATAGACGTGTATTTTGATTAAGTAAATTATTTGTGTATCACTATGTGAATCTTCTACTGCAGAATATGTATTGTATTTTGAAGTCTGTGTGATAATTATTATAAAAATGTCTAATACTGTAAGTAGATTTTAGACAACTGTTATCATTTTACGCCTTGTTTGTGTTCTCACTGTATTCTTTTTTTGTGAATTCCATACAATTTTTATTACATTAAAGCTTGATTCGGCAATAAATCCGTAAGTAAGTTATAATTTACCACTAATTCGGCATAAAATGTCCATTTATTAGGCATAAAATATCCATGTTATAAGCATACATTATCTCTCATTTACCCAACGTATTCATGCATTAGGCTTAATTTGTAAACAATTAGTTTACGTTTGAGGCAAGACTGCTGACTCGATTAAACCAATCCATTGCATTTGGAACTAAAATATTCGGTAGAAGCTGGCCTGAATATTTTCAGATTTAGTTAAGCTGTCTGGTGAGTACTTCATATATTTTAGAACGCCTCAGTTATGTAAGTCAGAATGCATTTTAATCAGTGACCTACTTCTATTTGATATTTTAGTTTATTGAAAAGATTTATTAAAATTAGCAAAATCAATCGTTTAAATACCTTTAGTAACATAGTAGATATTAAATGTTGTACTATTCTTTTCCCCAATTATATACAACAGTTTCCATGATCTGATTCATAATTTATCTCACCAATCTTGCCAAGAAGTAACCTGTTCACTCTTGACTTAAAGACCCCGACCCGGGCGAGCACGGCCTCTGTAATAGGCTTGAGTCACGCATTTATCACGGTTTTTGTTCTCAAACTGTGATTAAAATTTATGTCTCAAGCCTGTCACAGTAGACCGTGCTCGCCCCACATGTTGTAGCTACCAGAAAATACAGACTCCGGTTGGAAGTTCTACTCCTTTCGCTATAATGAATGCGCTAAATATATTTTCAAAACGTTACGTATGTATGAGTGATGTATCTATGGCACTTTGTTTGACAAATCCCTCTGTTCGATAACATAAAGAGCGCCGTAAATGTCAAGATTAAAAGTAGGTAACAATTGCTTGTGTGTGACTCGATTACCCGCAGGCTATTGTTCTATTATATTCAGAGTCTATTTTTAGTCACGTGCTTAAACTTAATGAATACTCCTAATATTCTATGCATGAGTTCTATTTGTAGAATAATTCACGACAAATAGTGGGCGTTTGTCACTAAAGTGTCACCTCGTGTTGAACTACCCTAAGGGTCGCGAATTAACGACTGTTTTAGTGAGCAGACTATTATTTTAATTAACTTTACTACATACACTCGTGTGTAGTAAACTTGACAGACTACAGTGGCATCTGGTGCATTAAAATAGTGATCATTAAAGGGAGGATATTAGGCCCTTTTAGTTCATCAGTTTAGGGCGAGATTGGCCAAAATTTTATACCATCACGTAGAAATGTTATACTGCAAAGCATCAAAAAACTTGCAGCTAAACTCAGTACTTGTCAAAGTTTTGTTACGTTCGCTCTTAAATACTGAAATTAGTTTATGCATTTCTTCTTCTTCATCATTAGCTGGTTACATTAATTGTTAATTGAACATGATTATTATTCTAATGTTTATACTTACCTGGCTGATCACTTAGGTACCTATTATTGACCTAATTGTTAAAGTTACTCATGATAAGGAGAGAGCGCTGCCGCAAGATATTAATAGTCAAACACTCAAGTCTTGTAAGTGACTGCAAATATTGTTCCTTGTCCAACTAATAATTTTATATCATCACTAGCGGACGCCTCGCGGTTTCACCCGCGTAGTGCCCGTTCCTGTAGGTGTACAGGGATAAAAATTAGCTTGTCACCCGGGGATAGTGTAGCTTCCCAATGGTGAAAGATTTTTGTAATAGGTCCAGTGGTTTTTAGATTAATTCGTTAAATTCAAAAATACAAATCTTTCGTCTTTATAATATTAGTATAGATGTAGTCCTCACAGGGTCTATTGAAGGAGACGATTTTGTAATATGTGTATATATTCAAATTAAAGTCAATGACAAAAATTAAAGGTGCTAGAAGTCCCTGAAATATTGGTTAAATTAATTCATTCAGTCCTGCACTTCGTCTCAAGTGGCACTAAGTGATTCAAATGGCACTTGGTACTGTGTCCCTCAGTTCTATTCAATTTATTAGTCTTATTTTGTGCAATATTCTGATCGTTCGTTTAAATTTTTATTTCATTTTGTAAACAGTTACATTTTCAAATATTATTATGAATAGTAATGTAGCGTATGCTAAACGTTTTTGTGTAGCGAACAAATTATAGTTTTTATGGTGCAAAATATAATATGAAAATAAAGTGAAACATTAAACACTTAATATATAGATGAAGCCAGCAAAATCTTGAAAGTCGTGAATTTCCATACCAGTTTACATAAACTTCCATTACGATGAAAACCAATACACAAAATCGTATGTCTGGGTCTGAAGTGTGTGAGCCTTAAGTTACGCCTGAAACTGAAAACATACGAAGAGTTTTTAGTGCGTTACTGCTACGGTGCCATCTTTAATTTTTTTAACCGTTTTCAAAAAAAGGAGGAGGTGCTCAATCCGGTTGTATGTCTTTTTAACACGCTTTTATTATTTTCGTATGTATGTATCTATGTAACGGAATCTTTGAACGTGATTTTCACCTCCTTCAAAACGTCGGATTCGTTTGAAGCTTTGCACACTTTTTAAGAACCGATGACAATGCAATAATTTAAATAGTTTGTCTCATTATCCTTACCAGGATCTTCAGGATTAGCGATTGAACTAAAAAGTAATAAATAAATAATAGTAAAAGAAAACATGCTTTAATAGAAAACCAAACTAAAAAGAGGAAAATAATTTAAAATAAATTTAAATTATAATAGTTTGATTAGCAAAAAAAAATAATTGATTGTAAAAAAGCATGGGGTGCTTTTTAAGACATTTTCAAAGTGACTAATTTTACCAATATCTGCCAATGAAATGTTATAACAATTGACATCAAGAATCCCAAGCTCACACACTATCCTTAATATAAATTTATTAAAAAAAAAAATGTACTTTTTAGTTTAGTTAAAGCGTGTTTTTTTAGTTTATTTAAAATATTATTTTTGATGTTTTTACCGCAGGAATGCAATTTTAAAACGTCATTTAAACCCATGACTAACCTATGATCTTGACTTATAATTGAAAAATTTTGTATGTGTGACAAACGATTATTTTTAATCCGCAAAATACAGGGTTTCTGTAGGATAGGCCACACTATTGAAGAGGAAGTTGAAGAAGCAAGTTCTTCATATTCCGTTTTCATTAGCATAACTTTCACGAGTGGTGATATCTAAATATTCATACATCGTGCATAACCGCAGCGTCTTTCTATATTTTTCTTGCTATTACATCGGGTTTTACGAAATAATGTTTATTTTTGGTCTTCTGATTCATGCTTCATCCTGTTCATCTGTTACCTTATAGTTCATATACATATAGTTCTGCCGAACTTTTTTTATAGTTGTTGTCGTAGAGAGTTTTAGCGTTGACCTTTACAAGGAACTCAGTTGGAAAATAATTTCTGGGATAGGTTGTACGGTTATTTTGGAATAATGATCTTCCTGTTTGTTGTACTCTTTTACGAATAAAAGTTTTTTGTCACTAAGCAGCTTTCCGAGTTTCAATGGTGTGAATGCCGTTGTAATTGAAGGGTATTTTTTGGGTACGATGCCACGAAATGGAGGGCTTACATTTTAAATTAGACGATATTACGTACCAGCTCTTTTCCTTTCTTCTAAATGAACTCAAATAAACTCTACTTCTTTCTTGCTTTCTTCAAGATTTACGCCAAAATAAAAAAAACCGTTTTTAAAAAAATACTACCGACTTCCAAATAAGAAAAACTCGGTGTCCATGACGCAAAGAAATGATAACTACCAAAGAAGTCGTTTTTTTATTTTCTCTTTTTAGTTGTATCTACCTAATAGGCAAGTAGTTGCGTAAGGTACCTGTAATGCCAGAATAGGTTACCCGAATATCATGAAACAGAACATAACCGGTAAAATGAGAGTGTACCAAGGTGAACTGTACACATCTGCGTACCACTTTAGAGCGTACTGGAGTAATGTTATGTTATGAAATGGTATGAACAATAAACAGACATGCGATTGCAGCAATCCCGAGAGATTTGCCGTTATTTATTGAAGATGTTGTATATCTCCAAACTTCTTCATCAGATCTTCACCAAATTTAAATGAGACCTATTTTGAAATACTCTTTCAAACAAAACAAAGAATTTTCAAAATCGGTCCACAATTGACGGAGATACCGGTGAACATACATAAAAAAAGTAAAGTCGAACATAGAACCTCCTCCATTTTGGTAAGTCGGTTAATAACGAATGATATACAAAAAGCTATAGTTTAACGGAAATACATTATAACATGTAAATTATTTAACATAAATCGCGTTTCGACACGCAATAAACCTCCATATATGTATATATATATATCCATCCAAGACATCAAATTAATTATTCTATTCCGAAACATTTGGGCCGTACGGAGATCTGGCATTGGAACAAGATGCTCGTGATACTAGAGGATCCAATCTATTCGTTGATGGCTTTAGCTAGCTTACGGTTATGCGGGGAATAGTATAGCGGAATAATTTGTAGTTTGTAATCTAAGGCATCGGTTTTCATTTCTATGCAAACTCGAATTATGTAGGCCTGGTTTACAATAATATCTATTCTTTCGTGGATCCACGAATGCACGTCTCTTGGTACCATCAATATCATGCTATGCATAATTGCTTCAGTGTTATTCTTCTGTTTAAATCGACAGTAAATAAATTACATAATTATCATGTAAATTAAATGAGTTAGGATCAGTAAGTTGTCACGCCAATCGTGGCATCAGTGTAGCATTTTTAGCTATTCAGAAATGTAGGTCTATAGACGGACACTTCAGCTAGGCTCGCATTTGACCACTATCTCACCTGATGGGAAGCGATGAAATGGACTGCAAAAGATGGGATTGATCGTATTATAAAGTTCTACCATATTCTTCCTCATTTTGAGTCAATGGTGATCTAACCCTTAGTCAGTAGGTGGCCACGTTTATAGCGGCATCAATGGCGTTCATTAAATCCTTCACAGTGCAGGTGTATGGACACTTAATGCACTCTGACAAGCGAGTCATGCTCTGGACAGCGCACCTCCATAATAATTCTGTTAGAGACTACTGTTACCTCTGGTCAAACCCGTGTGATAGCTATACGATTGTAATATGTCTATGCCTCAAACGTGCCCTTGTACTCTGTAACCGATTACGTTACATCACACGTGAGACCCTTGTCTGGCCAGATTGATACAGGTCACGCCACGCCGCCATCTTAATCACTGTGACGGTCTGTACCGAACAGACAGGTAACATGAGGGGCTTATTTATAGACTTGTAGGTTTTATAAGGGAAAGAGAGAGGAGGGAGGGTGAGATTCGGTCCCCAGGTTTGCCTGTGTAATATTTAGATTTAAAATATCTATAGTCCAGGGCCTGGTGACGTACGAGTACCTTCTCCGGGTCCTCGCCCTTATTTATGTAATATTTTATTAAGATCGATTTGCGGCTAAGGCTATATAAGAGTTACTTCCGCATTCGTAATCAATCGAATCCGGCCTTTACTGCAGCACTGGTAGGCCTTACATGCACCCATATGGCAGGGGGCAGATGAACTTTTTATGATGAGCAATGTATGTACGTAGTAAGGATGGTTCACAGTTTAAATTCACGCTCCAATTCTTCCTGCAAAATGCTGATTGAATCTAATTAGACTGGAAACTGATAGTCGGTGCCGACGTACATAATTGACCATAATCTAGGTAGATGATAATGTTCGCTGTTTAATTCTACTGATAAGGAAAACCTTAGTCTATTATTTTGTTTACACAATGTTGACCTTTTTAATGCCAAGAATGAATGAAATAATTTATCGAGTTGTATATTTTTGGAAAACTTCCCGTTCATACATCAATACGATTTGTTGTTAAAACAGACCTCATTTCGTTTCAAACTCAGTGAACTCAACAATAACATAAGAAAATAATAAGAACGAACAATTTTCTGACTTTCACCAGAATATAACCTCATTAGACATTCAAATCCAAAATGATTATTGTTGAGAAATTATTTCAATGCGAAAAGTTTAGTCTGGCTTGGCATACTTCGCATATTGTGTGAATGAGTCTGGGTAGTGACTTTCTTCTCCCAAGTTACGTGCCCAGTTTTTTCTTCCAGGACCCGGTTATATTTCTGGAGCATTTACCCATTTTATATGGCATACTTTGTGAATTGTTTATGCCCGATATTTCTTGTAAGGAAGCTGTGAGCCGCTTGGGATCTGCCTCCAACACTTTTTTCTAGGTTACTATTGCTCGTAATTCACTTTGGGTTTTCGTGCTGTTTACCTTTTGTTGTTTATGTGACAACTAGGTCGTTCTTGTGTTTGACATTTTTCGGATATGATTTTATTAAGTAAAAGATATTCACAATATCTAGACAAACACGAATTTATTGCATGGTTGGATTTCAATCCATCACAATTTTATTTTGCAAACGTATTTTCACCAGCCTGGGAACAACGATAAACGAATCTAATTAAAATGAATATTATTATTCTTGTCAGGACCTAAATTCTTCTAACTAATTTACAGTAAGCCGACGGAATTACTACAACGAAACAATTTATGTTAAAGTTTTTGAGGTTATAGGAGGAGGAGAGATAACTATTTTGGCGATGTAAAGACGGTCTTAAGAATTGTTAATTAATTAGATTAGCACGATGAATAAGTATTCGAAAGAAATTAATACTTTAGGATAATATTTACATTCAAAAGGTTCCAGAATTATGGTGGTTGATGGAGTTTGGATATTGTGTTAATTGAATCGCCAAACCGACCGGTCCTATGAATCTCGCATCCAGAATCCCATAGCTTTAATCGTCCAGGGCATAGGTCCACCTAGTGGGAAACCTTCCAATGTTTCGTCTTCCAGTACGCGGTCATCACTCCAGAACTTTTCAGCTCCATGGCCCTCCATTCTGCGGGCAATGGTCCACTGCCACTGGGCTATTTCCCCAGACTTTTTTATTCCTAAAGACTGGATTATTGTCCAATAGAACCAAGAATCATTCATAATCATATATTCCATCTGCCATTTCCTCTTGAAAATCAAACACACTTTGAGGGACAAAGCCTATGGAAGGCTAAGAGATAATATTATTGAATATTTTCATATTCAATAATATTATCTAACATTCTCTTCCCAGCAGATTTTAAGATGGCGTCTACAACAAAGGGAAAGCAATCAGTACTTGACCCGATTTATCAGAATAATCATATTCACTGGTTTGTGCGTGTTTGTGATTTATTATATTTATGAGTTTCTCTATATGTGTATTTGTGGTTATAAGGAAGTGTAAGCTTACTGAAGTGAGCAAAAAGGAGCAATATGAGGGGTACGAGACCGGATAATTGGGTTTTTAAATCAAATATTGTGTTTATTTCTGCGTATTCTTTGTGGGTTGGACTGTTAAGAAATTCTGTGTAATTCTTACTTAATAGTGTATATTATTACTTTCGTAGAAGTGACAAAATGTTCCACTAAATAGAACGCCCACTCTAATTTGTAGGTGGCTTGAAGATTAATTGCTAAGCAGAAACATATCAAATTCATGGTGTATGGTAAAGTAGATAAATAATGTCAAATTCAGTAAGAACACGGCATCATACAATAGCTTGTATACTTTTCGTTACTCGTATATCTATTGTATTTCATGACATATGTGCCATTATGTGAGGTGACCCAGTGGCAAAGACCTCGCCTCTCGTGCTTGAGGTCGTGGGTTCAAATCCGGGCAAGTACTAATGTGACTTTTCAATTTATAAGTTTTTTTTAAGTTTATCTTGGACATCGCTGACAATGGTAGAGAAGAAAAATCGTGAGGAAACTTGGACTTATAGTTGATTTATGTAAGTTCGTGATCTGCTGGAATAATTTCAGCAAGGCGTTTCAGTGCGAGGATAAACGAATACATGTATAAGTTATTGGTTAGCAACCCAAAATAAGTAAAATATCTACGATACCTTTATAATCTTAACATTTATTGAACCTTGACTCAATCGGTTATTGCTTTACCACGCGTGACGCATGTTGTGATATCGCTCGAATATTACTGTTTGTCTGTCCGTCCTTTACAAACAATACGGTAACTTATTGCGTCTCTGAACAAAAAATGACCTTTCATAAGCTTGGCAATATTTTTTCAGCAACAACCATCATAATACTCAAAATATTCAATGCGATTCTAGCCTATGATTCTGGCATATTATGATGTTATCATTGAAAAATATGTACATACTTAAACACTAAACAAAACTAAACTATAGTAACTTATACTGAACCTAACTACTTACATATATACAAAAGAAAGGTACACCTGGGAGCCGAAGTACTCCACAATGCTTTCATCTGGGAACGTGCCCAGAACACTGGCAGCATTGTCACGTTGAATTGCAATGCTGATTCTGTGCGCAAAAAACGATCCAGCTCTCTGGTCACGCATACTGTCGATGAATCGGCGAGAGATCTCCTTAAAAAGGAGACGTGCGCTCGGGCCCCATGACCCAAGCTTTTCGACCCCAAACGGCTCAAAACTGTAATTACCAATTAGGTTACAGTTTTTCGCCGCTTGAGGACCACCAGCAGCAGCAGCAGCGCCAGCACAGCTCACCGTACTAGGAACATGAGATGGCGCAAGGGTGTCGACACAGGTGGCGTCCCACAGCAGAGGCCTACCTACCTTCCACGGCACAAACATTGTTGTCTGTAAATTGGTCGGTTACATGTGTCCGATATTGTTTTGAAATGCTATTTTCCGTGATTTCGTTGCTGAACAAAAAACATACAAAGAGTCCATCTACGAGCCTTTTCCCGCAGAAGACGCAGCTAAATGCCAGTACTTAACATGGAGCGACTACCTGTCTCATATCTACAACCCAATAATTGGGTAACACGATATATCTTGGCAATAATGGCATAAAACACATTTATTTGTCACAAGCCACTAGAGCACACAACATTAACATAAAAAAACCTTAAACAATAAAAAAGAGAGAAAACAATATAAAGATAACATTGTGTGTCCCACGAAAGCGTCAGCAAAATGTCGGGCAACTAGTGCCCGACGCTGGTTTTCAATTGGACCTATGGCTGTGACGTGACGGACGTAAAGAAGTTTTATAGTGACAAAATGTTTATGTGACACTAGTATTTATATAAAAAAAACGATCTGTAAAAATAATAAAAAATACAGATACATAACAATAAATAAGATTAGTATGACAATAAATGAGGTGAGGTTAGGTAGGTTAATGCGTCATATTATTATGCATCATATATACTTGGCAAGACTGGTGTCAGAGTTCATGGTTTCTGACAACCCGTAACTACTGTCGAAGATCTACGTACAAATGAAAGCCAGGACCAAAAGCTTACCGTGCTTTCCGGGGCATCGAAGAGTCTGTATGAAAAGGATGGTCCTATTCACGGATCAATCTCGGCAACATTTGCTTATCTTCAAAGATCTACCCATGCGGCTGACATTATTTAACCACGAGCTCCATAGAAACTTAAAAACTCTAACCCATTTCTAGATCTATCCTTTCCGAAAAATGTTGAGGTCAGCATCCAATTAAGTCAGAATAAGTCACCTACCTATGTTTACCAGTTCCAATCACTACCCAGACTCCTCACTGTTTTTCTCTTAAAGTAACCAAATATCATACTTATTGATACGCATCTCAAACAAGTGCTGTTTGCTCTGAACCTTTGTTTATTCACATTAGCGTCATAAAAACGTATCCTTGACGGTTCTGGAGTAACAAATCTGTTACGTAACCGGTTGAAGCTGACCTTGCATTATATAGGCTTTTGGTACAATTAGGGGTCTGGATATACTGGAATAGCTACTTTAAAGAGTGGTCGTGTGTACCTATGGGTTTATTAACCGACTTCAAAAAAAGGAGGAGGTTCTCAATTCGTCGGAATCTTTTTTTTTTTTTTTTTTTTATGTATGTTCCCCGATTACTCAAAGACGCCTGAACCGATTTAAAAAATTCTTCTTTTGTTTGAAAGGGTATACTTCCTAGTTGGTCCCATAATCATCAAGTCAGGATCTGATGATGGAATCCTAGAGAAATCGAGGGAACTCCTCAAATATTATAGGCAAACATATAGTGATTTTGGTATTTTCATCAACAATGCAATCATTTGCACTCAGAAAGTATCATTTGGTGAAGTGGAACTGATGAAGAAGACCACAGATGGCCACTGAATCTCCTAAATGCTAAATATGTCACGGGCATAAGATATCTCGAATAGTTAACCGACTATAATGAAGCAAATACTTATAAATAAATGGTACTGGTGAAAATGACACCATCGAACTGATCTGATGATGAAGCCGGAAGGTAGGCACTGGAACTCTAATATAAAACAATGTATCCTAGTCGTGTTTGGGCTTATTGGAATCGCCATGAGATGTACTTTGGCTATAAATGATAATCATGTTAATTGGAGGTACCTACCAAAACTAAAAACAGAAAAATAAAAACTTTTTAACAAAAAATCAAACCGACTTCCAGAACAAAAAACTACAAAGATAAAAATAAATTTCTTTTCTGAAGTCGGTGTCGAAAAACGGGAAAGAATGGGTAGACACAAAAGACACCGACTTCGGAAAAGAAATTTATTTTTATCTTTGTAGTTTTTTGTTCTGGAAGTCGGTTTGATTTTTTGTTAAAAAGTTTTTATTTGATTTTCGGGACCGTCCATTTTGTTTTTATGACGCTATTACAGTAAAAGAAACGAAGGTCGATCGTGTGACAAGCTTGATTGTCTAGTATTTGTTTGTGATTGAGACTCCTTATTGTAAGGAGGTTGGATGCTTGTTAAAAACAAATAAACTCTTGTGGAGGCAGTTCAGTAGGTATTATTATGGCTTTACAAGATACAGAAAAACCTGCGGTAGTTGGATTTTAGTCTATACTTTGCTCCTTAGTTAATGGTGAATATATTTAATAAAAATTGAAATAAAGGCACGAGAAAAAATATTTTGATCTGGAATAGTATGTTTAGGTGCATTTTTTCCATAGCAAAATGTTTCAATTAGGTAACTTAAGCTCTTTATCATATTATCAACTTCCAAACATAACAGGATAAGTAAACAAAGTAACTTTGTCATTTCTTTCCAGAACGAAAAATACGTTTCTTTAAGAAGGTATTCTTATATTCCTACACTAGAATTACCACCAGATACCTTCTCCAATAGAACTACAAACTAACAAAACGGCTCATCGTCCAACTTAACCCCAACTTACCGCATCCATCAGTCGGACGAATTGCCGAACATATTGGGCGTGAGACAACTAATGCGTAACAAGAAATTCTTCATCTCGGGCCTCGTTAGATGAGGTCCCAACTTTTGTAACCCAGACCTACTTCTATAGGGTGGGTGAGAAAATGGGCTCAATTTTTTTGGCTGGGTTGTAATGAATTTATCATGGTCACGCTTAAATAAGGACAAAGTGGTAACTTACAAAGCTTCAATTAAAAGCCTGCCGACTTTTGTAGGGTTCCGTACCCAAAGGGTTAAAAAAAGTTAGACAATAATAAAAACAATAAACCCAGTGCGAGACAAAAAGGATCCTCAGAATGTTCAGCGATATTTAAAAAGAATAAATAAGCCGCGCTGGTATTCTGGTCTATAATAATAATAGGGACTCTATTTATTTATTTATTTATACAAGGCACAAATATCAGTGCTGTTCTGACTCTTGTACTAGAAAAGCGTGTATCACAAGAGCTAGAGAGAGAAGTCTATCATTTGATTGCTGTTCAACCATGTTAATTGAATAAAAATAATATCAAACTAAAAGGAATTTGAATAAACGTATTCTTGAATTTTTCATGAAGTTATCAGAAAACTAATTTCAACTGCCAAAATCCTCAATTTAGCCCTCACAAACAAAAACACGACCAACATTAAAATGCTGAGCACAAATCCTAAACAGTACATTTATTCACCGAATCCGGCTCCTATTTCGTCATCCCTAAGTCCAGCCTCTTCATTGACCGAGACCTCCATCCGATGAGGATCTGCCCCTAATCTAGTCGGATCCTTGAACGAGCCACTTACGTAAGACCATTTCTTATCCCAATGACGATCGGAATGACCTAATTATTGCTTTGATGTTAGTAATCAGTCTGTTTCGAGGTTTTTGTAATGAGTTTAACTAGCTTTTAAGTTTGTGGGATTTGGTTTAGTGATTTTGTTATTTGTGCCTACCTTTCTTATCACTGTTTTAATTAGTTTCACCTGTCCCGGTATATAAGTGTAATCAAAGCTTGCCAGTTAAATTTGACCATCTGCCCAGTGTTCGATTAAGTAGAAATTTTACACACACGTTTTTTTTCTCGTGGCACTGTATTTTTAATATAAAAGCGATGCAATGAAATAGGCCACGGGGATTTCGAGGTTTGAGCATCTTTGAATGATAATTGAATAATAGCAGAAAATCATTAGACCATCCTTGGTGTCATTCCTCTTTATGCTCACGTTCATGCCACTATACTTATAAACTTATAAAGTTCGTGAGGATATATGGATTTTTGCTGCTCTTTCACGCAAAAACTACTGGACAGATTTGGTTGAAACTTTACATAGGTAATAACTTATAAATATATTGTGCCATTTGGCCAAAATAGAAGTAATTCTACGCGTGAATTATTATGAAGTTCTGAAGAGGATAAAAATGTAGAGTAAGTACAAACTAATAAAATTTAAATTAAGTAATGAAAGGAGCAATCTTATCCTTATTATAACGAAAGTTTCTTGAGAAGTCTGAATTAAAATTAGACTTACGAAAACACTCGCCAAGGAAATCAAAAGTTTGCAATAATCCATAAAAGATTCTCAAGATCCCACAACTTCTTTTCAATTAGAAAAACTTATTATTGAAGACATTTAAAAATCTCCGGATTAGATTTCTTGATCTTTGAATTAAAGAGGAAGATTAGTCGTAGAGCGGGGGTTACTCGCAGCTCCGAGGAAAATAAGGGTAAGTTAAGTGATCCCATTTTTTTGCCGGAGACTGAATCCAGCTGATTAATAGTAGGTATTAGGATTCTGGAATTAATCATGGAAATATACGCTGCTGATAAATTTTGTAAATAAAGCTACAGAAGTGATAAAGTCTTGCAAAAATATGTGCGATACGACAATGTGATATTGATGCGACGATCATTTTTCATTGAAATAATTGATCTTCTGATCAGTAGATATTACTTATTCTGTTAAATAGTTGTCGCATCATACTGGCGTTCTTCCGTCGCGCTTATCTGCGAAATTCTAAAATAGCGTATATTCTGAATTTGGATGAAGAAATATCCTTAAACAGAATCAATACAATGTCTGGGATCGATTCTGTCTATCTTTAAGTATTAATTCGCAGACAGTCTAGTATTTAACTAACAAAGGCATGTCTCTTCACTCATACCTTGGTTCACCGCCTTTAGAGGAATAAAGTTTGGAACGTTATTAGTTTGTAAGGTATCAGTGACGAGACATGCCTTTGTTAATTAATATAGATAATTAATAAAGTCTATAGTTTTGAGAACCAGAAGAAGATTGAAAAGCTTTTTGTTTTTACTTTAATGCTATTTACTATTTTATTGTTATTAATAGGCTCGCGCTTGTTTGTTATTTCACTTGATTGTAAGCGAAGATGTGATCGACGATGAAGCATGTTTCCCTAGAAGTAACCTATTCTTTTTTATATTCTAAAGGTTCGCACTTGACACCACTATATCACCTTATTGTAGGCGATGATATGGTCGACGGTGAAACACGCTTGCCTAGAAATAACCTATTCAAGCTTCACGACCCACATATTGTATCTGTCGGGAAACACGGACTCCAGCAGGGAATTCCTTAGCTGTACGCATAATAAAATTGTGCCCAAAACGTTTTGTGCGTATGGGAGGGATGTCCAACATGTATCGATGGCACGTCGCTGTACGTCTGGTATTCAGTTTAAGGCTATCAGGAAACACAAGAAATCCCACTCTTTAGCTGTACTTATATTGAAAGCATTACCAAAAGATTTTGATACTAACATAGCATCTCTGTGTGTGATTACTGTAAGGTTAATCAAATGGATGTAGGTATACATATATATATTTTTTTTTTATGAATAGTAAACGAAAGAGGTCCATACATATTTCACCCAATTCTGTGCATTTATTAAAGAGTAAAACACGAAAGAGTACACATATTGGTACTTTTCATAAATCTTTCAAGTACCAATTTACAGGTCTTGGGCCGAAACCCTTTTTTACGAACTCTTATAAAAGCTTCAAAGATTTTCATTGAATTTATTTTATATAAAATTAGGTATAAAGACTTTTACAAAACATACGGTTATGGTTTATTTATTTATTATGTACTTGTTGTGAGAAGGATCTTACGTCTTTGAACGTTTATGAAGCGATATAATTATGTAACTTTATCGAATACTTTTTATAAAAAGGCTTTGACTTTGACTTGAATTTTCTACAGAATAAACAACCTTATGAAGTATGTTTTGAAACCGATGTCAAAGCAAATGATTAATTGAATACAAGATATGAGTGATACATATTATTTTTAAATCAATTAGCACCTTTGATCCCGTATCCAAACCAAATCATTTTTTTTTATTTCACATAGGCCTACATGGGCACTTATAAAACGTCGACAAAATGTGCACGGTTCGGGTTGGTCGTTTCCTATGGAGAAGAACCGGCAAGAAACTCCATGGTTACTCTTTTACAAAATTGTTCAGTTTTACAATGTTTTCATGTTACAGCATTAGTACTTAGATGGGGAGACAACGTAGGCCCGGCAATACGTCGTAAGAAACTAAAAAAAAAGATTATATATTAATAAAGTATCTTGCTTTGGTAATTAGATACAGTACACTTACCGTAGTATACTTACAGTATCATAATGTCTGAATCATCTCCGCTAAAAAAGTCTGGTGGTACACCACTGCACAACATTTCCGCACCTTCTAGAGGTAACAAAAGGCAAGCCCTCTCGTCACCACCACAGGCTAGTACCGAGAAAAAGTTGACTCGTGAAGATGTTCGTCAAATACTTCAGGACGTTATGAATATCGAGCTTGAGAAGATTTTATCCAAGTTCAATATTAATATTAACGATATCCTAAATCGAGAACTACACCCTATCAACGAGAAAATGGAAAAGATGAACGACTCTATGACGTTTATGAACAGTCAGTATGAGGACCTTCTTAAGGAGCATGCAGCCTGTAAAGAAAATGTTAAGGAGTTGCAAAAGGAGAATTTTTGCAACTCCTTAACTTAACTTTTTTTAATTGCAAAAGAACTATCGGGGACCTAACAGGACGTTTAAACAACCTGGAACAGCAAACCCGTTCAAATAACATCGAAATTCAATGTTTGCCGGAGAAGAAGCACGAAAATTTAATCCAAGTTGTGGCCGACCTCTCAAAGGTGATAGGATGCAATATCACAGACAGAGAAATACTGCATTCCACCAGGGTTGCCAAACTTAATCCTAGCACAAACCGCCCACGATCAGTGGTAGTGCAGCTTAGCTCTCCGCGAGTTCGTGACGAATTTCTTGCTGCTGCTAGAATCAAGGCCAAAGAAATCGGGTATCAGTATGTCTGGATTCGATCTGGTAGGATTTTTGTGCGGAAAGCCCAAGAAGCGGAGCATATCTTGGTCAGGAATATGAAGACGTTGAATAAGTTAGTTTAATCAATTGATATTTGTTTTAATTTCAATGTTTTGGTATTTTATCCTCGTTAAAATTCAAAGCTTTAAGAATATATTATCAGAACACGCGAGGTTTGCGAACAAAGACTCACAGCTTTTGTCGTCAATTATCTTGTGAGTCTTATGATATTGTTATATTAACCGAAACATGGTTGAACGGTTCGGTCATGAGTGCAGAGCTGTTTGACAATAGATACGTTGTCTATAGGCGGGACAGGGATGGTAAGAAAAGGACGGGGGTGGAGTTTTGATTGCCGTATTAAAAAAAATTAACTCAAAACGCATGAGTCACTGGGAAAGCCGGTGTGAGGATCTCTGGATCACCGTTGAAGTACCTATCACAAAGTCTATACGTCAAGTAGCTCTGTGCACCGTATACTTGCCACCACCTGTTACTCGACTAACATTAGAATCTTTTTTGGATTGTTGTAGCATAGTTTTGGAACTGTCAGGATTGTATACATGTATGATGTCAGGATTGTATGATGTATAGGTGATTTTAATCTGAGTGCTGTAAACTGGAGCTTGGTAAGTGATTCAACTTTTGGTTATGTATCACCTGGATTCACCCATGTGTTGACGGATTTTACACATGTCAATAAACTCGTGCAACTTAATAGCATTAGCAACAATTCTGGAAGAATATTGGATCTGGCTCTAAGTAACTTGCCTTCTGGTAGCGTGCGTGCTGCACAAAACCCTTTAAGCAAAATTGATCCCCTGCACCCTCCCCTGGAAATATTACTGAATTCTAAGTCAGACCCTAGACTTCCCTACAACCCTAACAATTTTCGTCCTAATTTTTTCAAAGCGGACTACTTCAAAATTTGTAAGCATTTGAATGAAACGGATTGGGCGTCATTACTGGATGACACAGAGGATGTTAATGAAATGCTTGCAACTTTTTACGATAGGCTATTGGGTATTATAAAGACACACGTCCCTGTCAGAGGAACTCAGATAAGGAAATATCCACCTTGGTTTGACAAAAACTTAATCAGAACGTTAAAAGAGAAGGAAAAAGTCAGAAAGCGTTTTAAAAATTACAAAAATCGTATGGATGAAGTAGAATTTAAATTGTTAAGTAAAAGATGTTCGCACTTAGCAATCATTAGTTACAATATATTATATTTATATTTCAAATATTGAGACTGATATCTCTGAAAATCCTAAGCAATTCTGGGCATATATTAAAGATAAACGGGGTGGTTCCAGCTCATTTCCCATCACAATGGCTGATGGAAGCATAGTAACTTCAGATGGACTCAAAATTTGTGAAATGTTTGCTGAGCAATTCTCTTCTGTTTTTGTTAGTGGGAGATCAGATCAGCGTTCTTCTAACTCAGACTACCTACGAAATCTGAATAACAACAGCCTGTCTCTTACGGCACCTGCAATAGACCACGACTGTTTAGTTGACAAGTTAAAGTCCTTGGATTGCCATAAAGGTGCCGGTGCCGGTAATTTGGAGATAAATACAGGTCTTATCCCTGATAGGATACGACCTGTATTTATCTCTAAATGCGCTTCTTCTTTGGCATCTCCACTACTATTAATATTTAATAGATCACTTAGTACAGGCATCTTTCTAGATATTTGGAAAACTGCAAAGATTGTGCCTGTTTACAAGAGCGGTGATAGCGATAATGTGGTTAATTATAGGCCTATCTCTCTCCTGTCTACTATGGCGAAAGTATTTGAGTCTTTGATTTGTCCTCTCATTCAGTCACATTTAAAACTTTATCTTTATTTATATTGGTGTCTCCCAGAATGTTTTTGTGGGGGCCAGGACTACTTGTACAAATTTGGTAACTTTCACCGAATGCTTGGTTGATGCTGTTGACTCTGGCAAACAGGTTGACGTTATCTATACAGATTTTAGTAAAGCTTTTGACCGTGTGTCACACGATATCCTTATGGAAAATTTAAAGGCATACGGCATTACTGGTAATTTACTAGCTTGGTTGAAATCTTACTTAGAGAACCGTTTCTACTTTGTTGCTGTTGCTATAATGCTTCCGATCTGGTAATTATGCAATTACATCGGGCGTTCCACAGGGCTCTCATATTGGCCCAATACTATTTATTATCTTTGTCAATGATATACCTGAATGCCTCCGTTTCTGCGAATGTTTCATGTACGCCGATGATCTCAAATTTAGTCAAATAATTGAGTCAAACGATGATTCTCAGCTATTACAGAATGATCTGGATAAGCTAATCGAGTGGTGTGTTAACAATGATATGGACTTAAACATTAATAAATGTTTTTACTCGTACATAAAGTTTTCCAGGAAGAAGCTCTTGGTACCGTCTGTGTATTACATTGGTACCCATGTCATCCAGGAAGTAGAACAAATGAGAGATCTGGGTGTAGTATTTGATAAAAACCTTACGTTTATACCTCACTTTGAGAGCATTATCAGGCGAGCCTCTAGAATGTTGGGATTTGTTATTAGAAACGTGGTTGGCTTTCGACGAATTAAAACTAAGATTTTATTGTACAACTGTTACGTTCGTAGTATTTTGGAGTACTGTAGCACTGTTTGGAGGCCGCATTACGCTACACATAAGTTGAGACTGGAGCGTATTCAGAAGAGGTTCCTCTGGCATTTGGCATATTCCTGCGGCATTTCCAAAAAGAAGCATAGTACGCGGCTAGGTTATCGCATTTTAGGATAAACTCTTTGGAGAAACGCAGAAATATCATAGATTCAAGTTTCTTAATTAAAATCTTGCGTAACAAGGTAGACTGTCCTCAGTTATTGGGCAGAATCGGGTTCCGAGCTCCAGCTAGACAGCCCCGTGCTCCTATCACTCCTTTTTACCCTCCACCACGTAGAACCATCCTCGGTGACAATTTGGCTGTTCCTCGGCTGTGTAAACTATTAAATAGTTGCAGCGATTTAGTAGACGTACATGCGGACTCACTTACCAAGTTTCGAAAATTAACACACGATGTTATGTAGTCTAATGGTTGTAAATTTTAATTTTAAAGTGTAAGATGTCTTCGGTATCATTTAATACCATTTTTTTAATTCTATTATGTTGTTTCTGAATTTTTGTTCAATACTTTAGCATATCTGGTGCTTACCTGTAAAAAATTGTGACATTCAACTAGTTTTAAGTGAATAATTACTGTAATATTCTTAGTGTTAACAATTGTTGGTGAGCCTAATAAATAAATAAATAAACAAAAAAAAAGGAAAATGAGATAAAATGTTAACAAATGTTAAAGGCCTACAATGTTCACACATTTACAAAACAATCGGTAAAATAATCTATACAAAGTACAAAAAGACTAAATTTAACATGTGGCACAAATGTTGTCAAAATCAAAATCAGTGCTGTACCTATTCTTAGCAAAGGGCTATACAGATGATTGAAAACCATTCGAAAGATTGAGAATAGAGACATCCATATATTTGTGCCGTTTATGAGTTACCAGGGAAGCCGCATGCGCAGAAGGAGCTAAAGCCAAATTTTTTATCTTCAACGTAGTCCCTGATTTTATAATATGCTATTTTTATAAGGACTTGATGTCATTGTTGAACTTTCCATCGGTCAGTTCTATAACTGACTTTGGCAACTTGTTATAAAAGCGTATTCTGTTTATAAGAAAAGACTTGCTAGTTTTCGTTAATCTGAATTTGGGTATTACTATTTCGTGTTTACTGCGTGTATTTAAATTATGGAAGTCGCTTCTAGTTTTGAAAAGTCCTCGATTTTTGCGGAAATACAAAATACATTCCAAAATATAAAGTGAAGGTAGAGTCAGTATGTCGTTCTCTTCAAATTTTTCTCTGAAGGACTCACGAGGACCCATTTTATAGATTACGCGGATTGCCCTCTTTTGTAATATGAAAATTGAGTCAACGTCTGCTGCTGATCCCCACAGCCGAATGCCATAAGACATAATACTGTGGAAATAAGCATAGTATACTAACCTAGCTGTAGCTATATCGGTTAGCTGCCTTATTGCCTTACTGCATAAGAAGCTGAACTTAACCTACCCGAAAGAGTTATAATATGCGCTCCCCACTGCAATTTGGAATCGATAGTAATCCCTAAGAATACAGTTTCCGCTATAACTTCAAGATTCTTGCCGTCGAGATCCCACAGGAGCTCTGCATCTTTTCAGGATAAAAATGACTATACCATACCACTGAGAAATAGAGTGTAAAAGATATTTCGAAATCTGACAAGTTCTTCAAAAAATTATCTTTTAAAATCTAATAAAATAAACATATATGATCAAAATCCATAACCCACTTTTGAATGTCTACTACTACCAATGCTGAAAATAATTTAGGATACTCGCTACTTGTTGAATATTTAACAGTATCATAATACAATTCAATGCAAAACAAAAACCTTGTCCAACTATCACTGTACCAGACAAGTTTACTCCAGGGGCTTCTCTGCTTGCCCCCAAACGATACAGACTGAATATATTTACGAGGTGTCTCGAAACTTTGGAACAATCTGCTAGGATTTAATTAAGGGGGGAGGTGGTCCCAGGACGCAGTTTGAGGACTGAGATATGACAATAAAGGTCTAACTGGAGGTCGGTAATAGATTATGAATATTGTGATACTTGTCTGTTGGTCTGTCTGTGTTTAGTTTTATGATCCGTGAAAACTATTGTTAAAGTTTTTCCTTTTGTTTTGCATCCGTTAGGTATGATTAAAGTTTCAAGAAGTTTACTTTTCTAAAATTGTAAAGCCTGTTGAATCTTCTTTATTTCTCCACCTTCACTTAATACTATGATTTAATTTACTAGACATAGATAATATGTTTATTTTTTCGTTGTGAATTTATGATGTAACTTAAACATCTTATTTTTTAAATCTCGACACTGTTTAGTGTTTTCTTAACGCGTTCTATATTAAAAATTTCTATAGATAATTTGTAAGAATCTGCTAATCAGTTGCTAAATACCTCAGAGACTTAAATAATGCCCTAAATTGAGACTTTAGTCAAATGTTTATACGAAATCCATCGAACCGTTCAGAAATTTTACCTTTTAGTTTAAAACATCGTGAGTTTGTTGACTTTGTATTAACTCTTTTGGCTACTTGTTTTTATAAGCTACCCATTTTCCAAAATTTATTAAAATATTCTATTTTGTACTGAGTCTACAAGTGTTAGACAGCTTTATCATTAGACGTAACCATACAAAAAATTGGTAAAAAATAAATACCTTCTTGTCCTAAAGCCTGCATTCTTGGTCTAATGATCGCCAGCGCTACTGCTAAGCACAAGGTCTTTGGTTCGATTGCCGGGTCGGACAGTGTTATTGGGTTTGTCCATCCAGGCCTTGTGCCCTGTAGATGGCAATATCTATTACATGAGACTAACACATAACTTACGCAAGGTTAGTGTTATATAGGTGCAATAAAAGTATGCCTATATTTGCAGTAATTAAGCTTTGAGGAGACGGAACAACTACTATACATACCACACTAAGATTAAAGCCAAGAGCACAGATAAAGAAGATACACTATATATCTCACCTATACACACATACAATCACGCATACTCACACCCACACACTCACCACATAATTACACTCAGACTCGCTCGCACTCATATACATACGCCACTCACACACCTACACATTCTCGAAACATTCACCATACACACACTCACATACGAATACATACACTCACACCCACACACTTAATCCTTTTAATAATACATTGAAATTATGTAGTTACAAATTACTTATCCAAAGTGTCACGGTGTGTGTCAACTATTTTTCTGTAGTATTCACTTAATTGTATTATGCTACCATGCCTTGGCACTTATTATTAAAACTCGAGGGGAATGGTGCTGATAGCCGAAATATGGGCTATTTCGGCTACAGATGCTAATCTCTTTGCCCAAATTGAAATTTCAGCCACATTGCCATTGTAAAGTAGTATTAAGTTTTTGGAAATAAAATAAATTATTACCAAAAAAAAACAAAAATAACTGCCTAACACTTCGGGGAATACAAGCGTGATACTATGTTTCAAGTAACAACAAACAGCAATATATTTAACCAATATTCTATTATTATCTAACATTTTATACATACCAAAGTTGTCGCTCAAAATTCCTTTCTCCTCCTCGAAACTGTGTCATCATAACCCAGGAATGTCAACTACATATTAGATAGTTAAACTTTGGATCAGGAAATGCCGGGACAAGTGTCTAACATAACTTGCCTACTGGAGTGTTATCCGAGGATCCAAGACCTTGGTCCGAAGGCCAGGGGAAGACAAATAGCGGTTTGATGAACACCCTCGGGTCCCTTGGCTTTTGGCCTGGCCGATTTTGTGAAGGACTGCATATTTTGTTGTGAAGATAAATTGGTTAGGTGGGTATTTATACTGTTTTGGTGAAATTATGTTAGGATCTTTGAATCCTTAATTATATAAGCAAGTTATGTTAAGTCAGTGAAATTAACTCAAATAATGCAAGAAAAGGTCTAACAGTCTATGCAACATTTAGAAAGTTTCAACCATAGCGAAGTTTCACTTTAGATTAATTGTTTACCCAATAAATAGGTATCTCTGACTATACGCATTTGGTTGGTTCAATAAGAAATACCATAATATTTTGCCACAATACAGTAGTATGTTAGTAGGCATTATAATGAATCCATCAATAATTAATGCTTTTCACAAAGTATGGTATTCGTATAATTATTTATTTGCATGAAAATCAAATTAAAATCTAATTTCACGTCTTAAGTTTCAGTAGAAATTCCAATAAAATCAGAGAAATCGTTTCAATTCTATGAAAGCAAATTATGTAAAATGAAATATTTTACTTATAACTTTTCTAATAACTTATTATCTTTGACGTGCACTTTATTGATTGAGTTAATTTGAATTTGATTTATTGAATTTTTGAATAATGAACTGAGCTTATTATGTTGGTTTATGTTTATGTTAATAAACTTGTTATGTTGGTTTTTAGAGTTCCATACGTCGGTATGGATTCATGTTTTTCATAAAATGTAGTTAATATCTTTAAAAATCGGCAACCTTTGCACGGCAATAAGAAAACCTACTCAAAATTGACGAAGACCAACTAAAGTCAGAGGGAGTTATTAAAGCTAATATAATGAAACCGTCTATTGAAAGGCTTTATAAACCAGACTGGCTCAGTAATATTTAGGAACTCGTTACTAAGACCAATAAATGGTTGAGACTTTACATGAAATAAGACTTCACCTAAAATACATTTTGCTAAGTAGGTACCTAATGGAAGCTTATCAGTTTTTATGGCCTTCCTAAATGGTCGGACGGGAGTATGTGAAGAAAAATATCTAGGATCCCATTTGTTAGGTCTTTTTCAGGAATCTGAATGCGAATATACGGTTCGAGTAATGTTAGTAAGTAATCTTTAGTCGAGTAATATTTCGTCCTGAAAGCGTTCAAGTCTTTTGCCGAAGATGGAGCATTCTGAATTAAGACTCAACTCACGTTAGACAGAGGACTGAGGACTATTATATTATAATGCCAATACAGAAATGGAAAAAACAATTCGTGTATTATAGACTTTTTGCGCGATGCGGAGTCGAACTTAGGACCTCATGCTTTGCAATACCGACCACTAGATTTTCGAGTTAGCAATTATGGGCTCTTTTGCTTTTCCTTATTAACTATACACATACAAACTCATTTATTAAAATCTCGACAGTGTTTAAAGCGCCCCTGAGACGGTCAAAACTATAGTCGCTAATCTACTAATCTACTTGTTTGAATCAAAGCCTTTGAACGTCTCCGGGGCGCTTAGTGCAGATTCTGTATTCAAATGTTGTATACAGCTCGCTATGTAAAGATGTTGATTCAAATGTTCTATTGAGAATTTGAATTTAGAATCAGCTAGAAAATTGTAAAACAGCTCAGAGATTTTTAAAAATAAGGTACATTGTGTGTAGTACTTAAATTGTAAGAGGAAGAGACCCCAGTGTGTCTAAAGATAATCCATTAAAACATTATCATCGCACATTACTCACACATCTTTTAATCTATTAATGAAAACCAACATTAATATAATGAGATCACATTAAGGAATCTGCCAGTCACAGTTGGCCCTCGTCCCAGAATAATGTCCATGGAACTGTGGACCATCCATCATTGGCATCACTCGATTACATTAGATTTCGCGTGTAATCCTTCGGATGTGGTAAGGTTGGGGCTTTACATCAAATATTTATATTGTCTTCTCCAGTAATAAAGTATTTTTGATCCAACCCTTCTCGAGCAAACGTGCTGATCAATGCTCGCGCCTTCTCTGAATGAGAGGAGGCATTTGCCCTGCAGTGGGACTTGGAATTATTATTAAACCGCAGATGATTTTTGGAAAACATTCTAAGTAATGAAGTTTTAAAAATTCATTGCATGGATTAAGTTTAGCAAGATTTATTTCTGAATCTTTTTGCGAGTCTTCGTCTTGTTAAATACTACGACAGCTGTCAACTTATTAGTTTAAGAACAATCTAACTGTCATTCAAAGGTCTAACTTTTTAGAAAATAAAAACATTGAAGGAGTTTTTGGCGGGCTTTTTTCGGGTGAAGTTCAGCGGCTGCATATTATTTGCAGATTGATTCCTAGTGGTTATTGTGATATAAAATTGGTGTAGTTTTGTGTCTCTACTGTCTGACACAAATGGACAATATGTGAAATCATTGACAGAAGTGATCTTGGGATAGTGGGGCGGAGAATTTTATTGTAGTATTGACTACCTCCGCAAAGCTTACTGGGAAGGCTGACTCGATACAATTTGCTGCCAATTACTCCAAAAAACATTAGAATCTGTTACATCCGCATTCTAATGCATATTATAGAATTCAAGAAAGATATTATGCACTGAAGACGAGGCGTTTCAGAAACATTGAAAATTTAGGTTATGAAAGACTTCTTCCTCAAAGGATCGCCGTAAAAAGCTCAAGATATTAATAAAAAACTAATTTGCAAATAATACCCATGAGTCTTTACTACACGACATTGGCAGGAATGTCTTCGGCAAATTGCCATAAAAAAAACATTGAAAACCAAAAGCGCCTTAAGATTTACAATTTAAACAAAATTATAAAAAAAATGATTTTTTTATTTTCGTTTGAAAGGGGTACCTAATCTCTGTAAGTACTGTAGTCCTCTTCTGCAACTATCTAACCGGCATATGTCAAACCCTAGCAACAATTGGAATGAGAGTTCACTTTATGCTTATTTCACGTGTGTTTGCAAGGTGAGTTTTTTCAACAGACTTCAAAAGTAATAGGTTCTCAATTCGACTGTTTGTTTTTGTATGTTTGTGACGCGATTACTCCGCGAATTATGATTCTATTTGATTTTTTATTTGTAAGCTGCCCCATTAAAATTTGATCAAGATCCGACTCGTAGTTTTAAGTTATCCTTAATAATATTGTCTACCAAAATAGAAAAGAGAAACATCGAATACTTTTTAACATAAACAATTAAACCGACTTCCAAAACAAAATATTACAAAGCGAAAAATAACTTTCTTTACGGAAGTTGGTGTCAAAAACGAAACAAATATAGGTACCAAAGACTTTTGTTTTTGGAAGTTTATTTAATTTTTTTGTTAAAAAGTTATATATATTTATAAATCCGTTCGGATGATCCGATTGTCTTGAAATCAATACTATCGCTGACTCCCATAAGCTTTTTTTTCCAGAAAAAGGTGGATAGACCTCAACAAAGCCACAGAAAAACGCTACTGTAAACAAAGTCGTTACATACAGTCACTGAACACAAAAGTACCTTCCGTTTAGCATATTTCTCCCATTCTTATCTTGCCACACTGTCTCACCCTCCGACAGTGGAACCTCGGACCCATCGCTTCCAAGGACCAAGAATTAATCTTGTGCAGCTCAAACTGACAGTCGTGAAGGCTGCATTATTCTACCGCCATATTGGGATTCTGCCGCCATATTGGTTTTTCGGCTTAAACGTATTCCTTTCTCCAAGGTTGCGAGTGTAAGAGATTTCCTTGCGGATATCAATATGTTCTGACAGTTGTTGGACTTATGTTCGTGGTTCTGGTTCGTTTGATAGTAATTTAATGTTGAGGATTACGTGTGCATGTTAAGCGTGGTGTGTGTTTGACGATAGGCATGTTCTTGATTTATATTGGTTTAAGTAAATTAAGGATTAGGTTATAAATAATTAATCAAGACCTGATACAAAAGGTCCATGTTTAAAAGTGGTCTTATAGAGATCTCACCGTGGCAAGTTAAGTATAGTGAGCGGTCAATCCATGGCTTTGGAAGTGAAATTACAGTGCACTTAGCGGTCCCTTCATAAGTGAAGTTTTCACGGTGATATTTTTTACAGAATAGCAAAGTGAATAATAATTAGGGATTTCATCAAACTAAACAAAAAGTGAAACATGTACAAATAGTAAAAAATATCACAATAACGACTTGAACAACACTATATCGAAATCTATCGCTATTCTCCTCTATAAGTGAACAGCTCTAAACGCCCCCGTACCACATAATAAGTCTATAAACGAAAAAGTGTCGTAAAATAAACATATTTAGAAACTTTATCTACACGTCGTAAATTGAAAAAGATTTCAGTGTACGAGGGGCGTATAATTTTTATGAATATGCGCTGTTTTACAGTCGCAAATAATATTGGATAAAATATAAAATAAATGCGTGGATATAATCCTTTTTTGAAGAAAAATGTGGTGAGAAATCCCGAATGATAAAAATGTACGTGATTAGTGTTATGTTATGAAAATTCGGGCAGAAGCGCCACAAGTTAGCCAAAATTGTTGGCAATCACGATATACTACGTAGAAACGCTTTCCTGTATAGCAGGCATGTTTCATGCTCTTTGAAGACTGTAAAAAAAAATAGAAAAATGTATATTAAATATATTTAAAAGTTGTATAAAATTATTTAAAAAAATACATACATAATTAAATAAATATCTACAATTTTATCAGCTTTGGTTTTCATCCATCTATTAGATGTAACATAAAGAAGAGCCATTTCTTCATATTTTATTCTATATCACTCAAATCTTAGAAAAATATATGTTCAAGATCTGATTTTTAACTGAAATTCAAATTTAATTTATGGTTAGGTGCTCTTATCAAACATAAATTGCTAAGTTTCAATTTTGTTTCAGATATCGAAAGATTTAGCCATTTGGAAAACCTTACTTATAGGAGTTATACATATAGTCCTTGCCTTGTGTTCTTAAACTTCATCATCATCATCATCAGCCTTTTAATGTTCCCACTGCTGGGACACAGGCCTCCTCTCTGTGAGAACGGATAGGCCGTAATTCACCACGCTGGCTCAGTGCGGTTTGGTAAATGTCACATGTCTTCGAAGTTTTGGTTCTAGGACGTGCCGGTTTTCTCACGATGTTTTACTTCACCGTTTTGAGAGCAAGTGATGCAATAATTTACACAAAGTGAAGCGCCTGCTTGGGTTTGAATACACGAGCTACACCTTGACGGGGCCACCACTGCTCTATCATCATCATCAACTACAGCCTGACTTCAGCCAATGCTCAGCATCCTCTGTTTTCTTTTGACAATCCCCAAGTTCCGAGCCAGAATCATCCAGGTTTTACCCGCGATGGCAACAATATCGTCTGCCCATCTCGGCGCCAGACGACCGATATCTGGTTTGTGAAGTTAGGGGTTGTATAGTTAGAAGCTTGGCTCTCCATGAGATCTGATAACTTTTTGACAGTGCGAGCCATATGGTCTCGTCTTGGCAACATTTTATATGAAAATATTTTGGTGGGATTTAATTTTCTTCTTCCAGTTAAATTTTAGTCTTATCTACCAAATAATACACTGCGGTAAAGAAAACTTAAATTATCTCTTCATTGATTGATTTTTAAAGATCTATATTGACATAAAGGTATAAAAAGTTAACAAAAAAGATTTTATTCTGAATGTAAACTAACGTAATTCAAATAATGTTAAGTAGGCTAAGTCGCCTCTTTTAAGATATAACATTAATAATTGATATGTTGATAGTTCCTGATTAACAATATATTAAACTACGTAAATTATGTACATTCTCTTCTCTGCTACATGCAATCTCTTTTCATCCATCTTTTTCAGCCCAACATTCTGATCTATACAATACGGCAGATCTAATCATGGACTCGTAAATTTTCCCCTTTAACTTTCATCCGTGGGTCGCACATTGTTCCAGTCACATGTCGCCATTTCATCCATCTCGAATCCGGTACGTTAGGTCTCGGTCTAAGTCGCTATCTTCTGGGATAAGCGACCCGGAAGTCTGAGCAGATCGGTATTGGTGTGCTAGCGAGAGCTATAGGCACGGAACTGGAGAGATTTTTAGGTCTAGTAACTGATACTTAATAAGTTAATTATTATCTATACATATTCTATTATATACATTATCATTACTTACCCCAAAACTTTAATACTTGAAGACACAACAATGAAGACTTATTAGCAATCTTGTCACAAGTCTTATCAATGTTAATACTTGAGTTCACTAAAATAACATCAACTTGATTTATAATTGACTCTGTATTCCAGACTGCAGTTAGACAAAATGTTATTGTTATTTATCATGAACATGAATACATTTACTTGGAACTACATTACAAATTATACTTGCACATGTCATACTATGTGTTTTGACTTTTTTACTATGTGATTTATGAATGTTTTGAAACACAAATTATATTAATAATGATGACGATGTTAGATTTTTAAATAAACTTGGCGTTTTAAAAGGGTATTTGATACTGTGTTTTAAAAGCCTCTTTGCGAACCGATTTAATATAGTTTATATTTTTTTCCCTTTATTTATCAATTATACAAAAAGTTACAGGTTTATTCGTATTAGATAGCAACCAAAAACCACTAAGGTTTAAACTTGTGCTATCGTGAGTCTATTAGTATGTTTATTTATGTGCTATATATAAAAAAGAACGCTAAAGGCGATTACAATTAATAACAACTCAAACTAGTTAAAGACCTATATTATTATTTAGACGGGTAAAAAGAAAAAAATAATATTAACTGTATCAGAGAAGTCAGCAAAAAACTGAAATATACTTGTATTTGATTCGGAAAATATATCATGACAACATCGTAAAAAAGCGCTTTAAAACATAGTATTACTCAGATATTCACTCCTTACATTACTCAACTCATAAAAATAATAAGTTTATAAGTAGGAGATCCTCATGTCGACATCCCACACGTCTTCCATACATAATACATTCGCTTTGAGCTGCTTGAGATTAGCAGTATAAGTACTAGTCGAAATCGAAGTAGCTCTGAGAACATGGAGTAGATTACATAAATGGAGTGATAATATGCGGGGGAATATGTTCAAATATCATTATTACATAGTATTAAGCTTGTAGTCCCCAAAAGGTTAGACAGAGATACAATATAATAGGGGGCGACCCTATTGCCATCGACCGGACACAAATCCGATCCGGGCTCTCAAAAATCCCATAATACTTCATTCAGAACCCAGATCGTGATGCTCATCTCGATCGCGATCACTAAACCAACGAGGCAGATATTTCTACTGTAGTAGATTTAAAATGCATTTAGAGAGTGTGACGTTTTGAGCGTGCTAGAAACCATACTCAACACCTCATGTTTATCACAACTGGCTAGTGTTAGCTAGATGAGCTAGCTGATGAAGAAGTAAACTCGCCTCTCTATCCAGCAGTTGACTGCAGTACGCTGATGACTTCTACTATTAATCTGCCGAGTCTTTTCCCAACTATGTTTGGATCAGTTTCTAGTCTAACCGGATTCAACTGAGTACCAGTATTTTACATTGAGCGACCGTCTATCTGACCAACTGGCTCATAAGATATCTTTTTGGCAAGACTGTCATTAGATTTTCAGGCTTCTGACAACTCATAACGACTGTCAAAGATCTATAAATGTGAGCTGAGACCGATACCTTTCCTACGCACGGAGGTATCTCGGTATGATAAGATGGTCACCCATCCATGGACCGACCTCGGCAAGCGTTGCTTAACCATGAAGATCGAACCATGCAGCTATTATTATTTAGACACGAGCTCCTTCGTAATAATGAGGACTTCTAGTTAGTAAAGAAAGTTGCACATCACGCTCTGTAATGTTTATTACTCCATGTTGAAGACTAATAAACCCAATGATGTGTAGGCTTGAGATGCCTCTCGTTTGAGAAGCTCAGCGTTGCAGAAAATTGAGAGGAACGTAATCATATTTTGATTACGGCTCACAGGTTTTAAAATTAGGATACTTTATGATGTAGCGTACAATTTCATTACTTTATTTACTGTCTAATATGGTTGTAATAACAGAATATTTTTAAATTTCTGTAAAGAATAGGTCTTGAAGTTCCTAAAATAATAACTATGTAGACTTCAAAAATCTTCTAGAAAGCAAAAGAGATGTGACACTACCTATTTTGATGTAAAATAAAGGTTATTCTATTTTATTCTATATGCTTGATGAAGGAGATGAATAAAATTTGAGTTAAAATCTTACAAGACAAACTAATTTTAAAACTCTTTTAACTTACTAATAATAATTCATTATTTATACTAAAATTAAACGGAAACCTATCGCGTAATTTACACCACAAACCTGAACACTGTCACACATCCAAAAGCTCCAAGTTCCTCTTGAGAGATCCTTAAGGGATTATAATCAATCCCGAAAACGGTTAGCACAGGGGCCTAAGCTCCTAAACTAGGTGCTCGAAATAGGGCAGTGCGAGCCAATATTTTAGACCTGTACTCAATTTGCGGACCTCACTTAACCGTGTAGAAAACATCAAGGGACTGCGGAATAATTTCCGAAATTGAATTGATATGGCTAAAGAGGGTATTGTGATAGAGGGGTCGAACCTAGTACGAAAGACAAAGCAGTTTTCGATTTTATAAAAGTCTATTTATCAATTATGAGCCAGTTTCATAATTGATTATTTGTAGATATCTTTAAGCTGCCTCACACGGACTTCGATATAATGTCACCAAAAGTGAATATATGGTTTTTGGGGCCGCTGGTAGATATCCGGACTCTATTCCTAAGATTATAAAACTTAATGGACTACATTTGAACAGAGTATCCAAATTTAAATATCTGGGACATTTCATCACCGACGACCTTAGGGATGATATAGATATTGAGAGGGAGCGTAGGGCACTGGCGGTCAGGGGTAACATGTTGGCGCGTAGATTTTCGCGTTGCTCTGACCAAGTAAAAATTACTCTTTTTAAGGCCTTCTGTCAGAGCTTTTACACGGGCAATCTATGGGTCAATTACACCAAGCGATCGCTGGATGTCCTGCGCGTGCAGTATAATAATATTTTCAGGATGCTGTTGCGACTGTCCCGTTTCTGTAGCGCATCGGCTTTGTTTGCTAAGACCCACACAGATGGCTTCCAATGCATAATGCGCAAAAAAACCGCGTCGCTGCTGTGCAGAGTGCGGAGTAGTCGCAACTGTATCCTGAGAGCCGTGGCTGAGAGCTATACGCCAGATATCCGAATTTTTGTGCGGAGGGTGATTAGATAGGAAACCTCCTTCCTGGCTGGTCATCCTCGGCACGCAGTGTTTATAAGTTAGAATTTTAATCAATGATACTAACACTAGAATATAAGCTTTTTGTAATACTAACCCAATATGGATCACTGTAGTCAGAAATAAATGAATTTGAATTTAAACCTGTCTATAATTTATTTATTATTTATTTATTTTATTTATTTGGCTCACCAACAATTGAATACACAGATACAAAGATATGAGATACATCCAATATACTTATAGAATGCCAAAGTTTGACAGATATTTTCAAACTCAGTCAATGTTTGTCTGCATGATTGTGTCTTGTATAAAAAAGGTGATAATTTAAAAGACTAGGATTAGGTCATAGCTGCAGCATACCAGGTCACTGGGTTTATCAGATTGATATGATATCAGCGTAGCGTTATTTTCTTTTTAACCGACTTTCAAAAAAGCGTTGCCCATGCTAAGATAGGAGCCGTTGTTTATATTTTTATTATTGTTTTTGTTTGTGTTTGCTTATCTCGTGTCTTCTGTGCGGGTCACAAATAAATATATTTCTTTCTTTCTAGATTGCAATCTTGCAGTTTCAGAATACATGGCAATCTGCGGCAAATAAAAAAAATGTTCGGTACAAATTGCAACGCCTGATGAAAAAGTAATGCGGCTACGTTGTCTAAATCAATATTTACCCCAACCTTTTTCTCTGTATGTGTATTACGCCTTCTTTAAGCAGTTCTTTCAGTTCAATGCTTGGTTTATTATCACATTATATGACAATTACTCACAAGTGTTCAGTGTCAATTTCCATAACGTTATCGATATCAGAAACACTCAAATTCAAGTAGATTTACGCAGAACTCTAACCACTTCGAAATCCCATTAAAATTAAATTCAAATACACTGTATCTGAGTAATCTTCCACAATATATATTTTGAAGAGACTACCTTTTGCCCACGACTTCGTCTGCATTGCATTAGTACTTGCAATCCTCCATATAGCACAATAATATTGTAGGAGTGAGGCCCGCCTGACTTAAAAAAATATTGGTTCCCCACACAGACTTCCACTCTCCTTTCCACCCACTTAAGGATGATTTCTGGCATGAAAACTATCTCATACTCTCTCCAGGGTTTCAAACTATCTCCATAGCAATCTAAATCGAATCAGCGGTTTAAGCGGTAAAAGGTCAAAGACAGACAGACAGAGTTACTACCTTCAAAGCTGTGGTTTTAATATAAAATGACATTTTACAAAGTTACTAGCTGCAGCTGTATTGAATTACGTTTTGTCTCTTTTGCTTATGTTATGAGTTATGAAGTTATCAGATTTGAGGTTTTGTCAAGTCATTGCAGCAAACTACTATGTTACTGTAATTAATTAATGTAACTAACATGTTTTTTGAAATGGTCGATGCCACCAAATACAGACACTTTACTTCAAAGGGAAAAGTGATCTTTCAGCTTGCGTTAAGTGTGGTTTTCAAATACAATCTATCTAAGTACCAAATTCAACAACATTCAAGTACCTAATCATAATTAATCAGAGCTTCAGTCAGTAAGTCACTTGAAATACGACCAAGTACAATACAGATGATAAATCTTAGATATCTGCCCAAGACATTCCAAGGTCGTCTTCACTCAAACAGATAACAAGAACTCCACAATTTAAAAAAAAGAAAGCCTTAAAGCCTTTTCATCCATAAACTGCTTAAAAACTCTCTCAAAAAATCCTACCACTTATCTACTTAATAACAAACTCGTATAATAAGCCCGTATGATCCTCGGACGCACCTGTTCAGATCGCAACAAGTCTCTGGGAGAGAACCCGCCATCCCGCTTCCCGCCGTTCCGACCCGGCGGCCTAGTTCATCGGCCTGACCTACATTGCGTCCCCCCGAACCCTCCTGACCTACCCAACAACCAGTTAAGCCTGGCCTCTCACGATCATAATGAAAAAGGAAGTAGAAGGTGCCTTGAGACATGTCGTCCGACCATATCTTTACGTGCATCGCTATTTTTTGCATGTCCTAACCGATATAACGTTTCCTGCTGTATTTTTTGGCAAATAAACGAGCGGTTGATAGTGTCAACGGGAGATAGTAAGTCAAAGGGGCTGACTATTGCGAAAATAGTAGTTTATTTTTCCAGGAAATTTGTAACCAAAACCGATTCTCGGAATCTCTTGGTTCGCCTTGAAAATAAGGACCATGAGTATTGTTGCCATTTAGAAAAGAAAATTCTACATGTTTATGTAGGTACCATTTCCAAGTTTACATTACAATTACGGCTTCAGAGTAAAATTGATTACCTAAAGGTTTCCAATTTCATTTTAGTTTATTTAGAACAAATTGGAAATTGGATTCCTTAATGTTCGTTCCAATTAAACATTTTATTCAAAACTGGCGAGTTGGAGGCTTATTAATTTCCTCGTGACTTTGTAAGTCGATATTCTGGTTTATGTAAGGTCTCCTAAAGAAACAAGTTTGCAGACTGAAAAAATAAATTAAACTTGAAACCCTTTGAATCCCCAAAATTTGAAGATCTTTGATTTAAGTAATTAATGGATCAGTTTCGTTTTGAAAATATGATACCTTGAGGGTTATTTCAATCCAAATAGTCTTGTTCAGAATCCTTATCTTAGTTGCGTCAAAATTCAGCAATTACCTGTTCTATAGCTTTGATAGATAGATAACCTGAGATATAAGAAAAAGTGCAGAAAAAATCAAGACTTCCTGTTGAAACTCTCAATCATAACGTTTTTAACATAACAGCTCTTCCACAATTTAAAAAAGAGCACTCAAATATTCTTGCTTCCAACAAAACAAGAAAAAACAAAAGATTTTAATCCAAGACAGACAATAAAATGAGGTTCTCAAGGGCGAGACGTCCCGGGTCTTGCTAGCCTGGGCACTCCTCCTTTGCATTATACACTGCGCATTGTTCGCATTGCCCGGTATTGCCCGGCCATTCCCGGTTATTTAATAACCTCTGTTTGTGTGCACGAATTGAAATAAACTTGGCCAACGTTAAATTGTTTATACCCTGACTTACATAACCCTTCCAGTAGGAAGGGTTATGTTTGCAATCCATCAAAGTTGACATGTCAGTATAAAGTGTACTAACGTCGTGACGACACACAATATTTCAACACATTATATCGTCGTCACTTTAAGTTTACATGGCAAAAGAAAAAACACGTGTCCGTCACGTGTGTCGTGTCACGTCGTGTCACGTGTATTTTATATTAACCTACCTGACGGACAAAAATCAAATTTTCAGTTAACATCCCTATTGCTTAGCAGATTCTGAATTCAAATTACCTATAGATATTTTGATTATAGAATGTGCTAAGCATTTTGGCTGCAATGATGACGTCGATGATAATAATGATGATGAACGAATCGCTTCACTGTGTCGAGATTTTTATAAAACAGGATGTATACGAGTATGTGTTCATTTTTCCTTCGAAGCGCCTAAACTACTCATGATTTGGATAAATGAGGTGGTTTCAGAATTGTATGAGAGATTCGAGTAACATTATAGGTTATGTGATATCTCTTTAAATCTAAAATGGCGGCTAAGGAACACAAAATACTCAACGCAAAATTACAAAAGTTCGACTTCAATTTGAAGGTTTTAATAGGCACATTCCAATACTAACGAATTTACTTAATATTTGTCAATTTGTCCTCAACGTTAAAACCGCACAAAATCATTAGTTACTCCATAGGGTTTTAGTTTATTAAATCTTGTTGATAAGTTTCAGCAAGGTGCTTCTGAAATAGTCAAGTTAATCTTGTTAAGATTTTGTAGTTTCGCAAAATTCAAGGTTGAGTAAAGGGCTTACCTTGTTTCATGTTTGTTTTGTAAGGATAACAAAGTTTTGGGACTTAAACTTAAACTCACTTTAAACTGAGTACCTACTGCTACACTGAGTTTAGAGTTATATTATGAAAATATATATTTGATGCGGCCATCAAATACATATTTGCTAGAATACTTAAACCAGTTAAGTATGAGATTTTTACAGTCTCACATAAATAAAAATTTCATAGCTTTTAGTAGAACATCAGTATTAACTCAAAATCATTATCACAATTTCAGTTCTTTATTTTTAGACATAATTATAATACGGAATTCTAAGAAAAAATAAACTGCCTTATCTAATTTGTGTTTTGTTTATAACAGTTGGGAATATATGTTTCTTTCTTGGCATTTCTATTCGACTGCACAGCATGATTTTCTTCTTGTTTACGTCTTTTAAGTTCGCTTTTTAAACAGTCGGGTTTTTTGATATTTTTTATTAACTTTTTTGGATACTTGTTCACTTTTCTACTCATTAGGTAACAGATCTTCACCAATATTTGTCTTTGTCTCGCAAATTAATTCGAGTACCATGTTTCACTACATCTTTTTAATGCCCCTTTTCATTTTCAAACTGTCCTCAAAAGTGACAGACTCTTTGATCAAATCTAGAAAATGGAACAGCCTGAATCATTAAATGTTTTTTGCGGGTGTCAGGTGTTTTTTTGTCAGACATTTATCTTTGATCAAGGGAAGTAGTAGCCTACTTACAATGTCACTTAAAACTTTTTTTGTTAGGAATTGTAATACTTTAGGACTTGTTATTATAGGTAACTTTTTTTGTTAGGAATTGTATACTTTAGGACTTGTTATTATAGGTAATATATTATTTTTACTTTTTTGACATTTGACTACCTTGTTAGTCTAGCGGACGCAAGCGTTACTACTGGACATGAATTCATGGATTCGAGTCCCGGGATGAGCAATGTGTAATTGGGTTTTTCCATTTAGTATATATGGCAATATGCTCCTCCAATTACATTTGACTTAAACATAACTGGCGTAATGTGTATATGTGTCTTTACATCTCTATCTAACCTTTCGGGAAATACGGGCGTGAAGTTACGATAACTTTGGTCAAGCTCAATAGTAATAGGTATGTTTCCTGTTTAGAAAATTGATAATTCTATTAAGTCCGACAGTGAGATTATCAAATAATATTGCACCCGTATTTCTGGCTTTATCAAATACTAGCGGACGCCTCGCGGTTTTGCCCACGTAGTTCCCGTTCCCGTGTGAATACATGGATAAAAAGTATAGCCTATTGCACCCGGGGATAGTGTAGCTTCCCAACGGTGAAATATTTTTTGAAATCGGTCCAGTAGTTCCGGAGCCTATTCGGTACAAACAAACAAACAATAAAATCTTTCCTCTTTATAATATTGTTTATCAAGTAAATAAAAATTGACAAAGATAAAGCGCATAAAAGTTCAGGATTGGGAGCTTGTGACGTCGCTTTCTCAGTATAAAGTGTAGCGCACCGTGACGTCACACGATTTTTCCACGCACTGTCGTATTTTTTTGATTACGTCGCAAAAGGAAAAATACGTGTCCAATATTTTTAGGTTATCTAACTGTTGGACTTATTTTTTGTCAAATACCCTATTGCCATATTTTTTTATATAACATTTCTCCAGTTGTTTTCTGGCTTCATTCTATTACTGCCACCCAAGACAACCTGTGAGGTGTGAAATAACCCTGGTTTTGATACGGTATAATTAGCAGAGTCTTGTAAGTGACAAGGCAGTAATTTATCTCAATTTGCGCGCAGTAAGGGGGAATTAGTGGCAAGCGTTTGGAGATCGTTCTTAGACGGAGCTTTTCCTCTTTGTAGTAAATTAAGTGAGGATTTCTTATCAGAGGTCCTTGTTTAGTATGATTATGAATGAAGTCTTGAGTTGTTTTTTTATTGGCATTGGGTTTTTAGTATAATACAATGAGTAGGTAGGTTATGATTGTTGAAAAATATAATTGGAGGTAGACAAATAAATTGCACTTCTGAAGTCGTTTGCCTCCTTTAAATAGTATAAAGCAAAGTCGCTGTTCGTGTCATTTTTGTTTCGCCGCGAACTTACGGTTAAAAATTTCTCAAATATTACAAATCACTTTCGAGGAGAAATAAAATATAAAACAGAACTTATGTCATTTAAAGTACAGATGCGTAGGTATTCTTATAAAATATGAACTTTACCTTTCTGGATAAATGGGTAATTTCAATTAACTTTGTAATTCTTGTAAACTAATACGGGCGACAGCATTTGAGCAGATAAAAGGAACGGTCTACATGGAGTGGGTACGATAATAATGTTGGACTCGGACAGATTTACATTTCCTAAACATAAAGAGCAATAAACGGGACAGGTATAAAATATGTCCACGAGAAGCCGCGGCGGAACGTTAGTATTCCCATAAATTAAAGAAAACTAAAACAACCAGGAACTGAACGAACTGCTCCTACGAAGAGAAGGACCTATAAATTGCGTTGCTTCATAAAAAGCCCAGCTCATTGAGTGCCGTGTGTCCCAAATACATAATGTAAGGGCATCTCTACATTTGTTTGCATCGTCACGCATCTGTACGCATGATTTCCTCCGGGTCAGGTTTTGCGAGTATATTTGAGTATTTTATGAAAAATTGGTGGTAAAAAGCTTGGAGTCAAAATATGGCACGTTTTCTAATAAGCGTATTCGAATTATCACTTTTCATGCAAAGGTAACTTATGTGTTATTAAGTGAAATTCTGTAGTTTCTGCCTACTACCAAAGAAAAAAAAACCCGACTGCTTAAAAAGACGTATATAAGAAGAAAATCATGCTGTGCAGTCGGAGGATACATATTCGCGAGCTGGCTGACCAAAACCAGATGTATCCTCCGACTGCACAGCATGATTTTCTTCTTGTATACTGCACCGACGGTCTTTTTAAGCAGTCGGGGTTTTTTGATTTTTTTAATTAACTTTTTAGTTATATTTTTTAATTAGGTACATTTAAACATAAAAGTGTTATATTTTTGAAATCACCTCTTAAAACCCTATATTTTTATACCCCACACGATGGGTTTGGAAGAATAGTTTTTTTTTGTTTCCCTCACAAAATGGCGCCCAAAATCCGCCATTTTTTTCTTATCCAATTTTTATGTTTGGCCAGTGACATTCGCAGGGTTAAGAGGAATCGATTGACGTAAGAATCATCAAAATCGGCCAACGCGTTTGGTCTCTAGAACGCAACATAGGAACAAACATACATACATAGACTGATAAACACATTACCCTCCTTCGGCAGTCGGGTAAAAAGGCCCTAGTACGTAAATTAATTGGAAACGCTTCATAAGCAAAAGGCGCAGCCTAAAACTCAAAATAAAAATAAAGATTCGACATTTGTCTCTGTCCCTCATTATTTATCTATCTAATTACTAATTAAAAAAATAAAAATACAAGTGTCGTTACGTATGTGTCAGCTACCTTATACGCCTAGGTCTCAGTAGGCAGCTGACCTCAGACCTCATTGGAGGCGCTCAGTTAGACATTTATATAAACATAAGTATACTCACGATTGTTTAGTCACGACTTGGTAAAGGTTACATTAACAGTAGTTATAATTGAGAGATTACAATTGACCTTTATTATTATTGTAATTTATACTATTTGATAGTGTCGTTTAAAAACATAATATATGCCTTTAGATTAATTTGTTTGAAGGTACCAACATTTTAGGTTTCATGACATCTGTATTATTAAGTAACAAGTAGTTATATACTAATTTTCGTATAACTAATGGTAGAATGTCATCATCATCATCAGCCTATTAATGTTCCCACTGCTGGGACACAGGTCTCCGCTCTGTGAGACAGGGAATGGGCCGTAATCCACCACGCGGCCCCAGTGCGGGTTGGTGAATTTCACATGTCTTCGAATTTTTGGTTCTAATACACCTTTCCTCACCATGTTTTCCTTCACCGTTTTGAGAGCAGTGGTGATGAAATAATTTACGCAAAGTAAAGCGCTTGCCTGGGCTCGAACCCACGACCTACAACTTGTAAGTCGCGGCTGATACCACTGGGCCACCACTGCTCATGGTAGAATGTACCTGAAACTAAACATTACTTTGAAATAACTCACCTATTTTCTTACATTCAATCCAAATAAATTTATTCTGCTACATACATACATAAACTCACGCCTTTTTCCCACGGTGAAAACAGAAACTACAGAACGCCACCTGCTACGATCCTTACATACTTCTTTTGCTTCACACACATTCATACATCTAGTCATACACAAACGCCGGTTATGAGTACTGCGCACCTGGCCTTTTTGAAGAACTTTTTTTGTTCTGCTATATATTTTGTTTAATTAGATATTATTTATAGGCTCGCGTTTTATCACTAACCTAATGACAGCGTTGGTGTAGTAGACGGTGTAGCACGCTTTCCTAGTAGTAAACTATTATTCAAGACGAGAGGTTGCAGCTAAAGCTAATCGAAGTAAACCGTAGTCGTCAATTTCCCCACAAATCACAAGGGACCACAATCAGCTGATTTCCCTACCCATACAATAATCACGATAATGTTCTCTAAATTGTCTGTCATATTTCAAAATTATCGAAAATTAATCTACCTTCCAGGCCAAGGCCTGAAATATAGGTTAAGAAAAACTAAAGCATCATTAATAACAAATCAGTTTTAAATCGATTTGTACTGTATGCAACTCCCTATATAATTACAAACGAAATTAAGACTTAAGTTAAAACAATACTATTCATACTTAATTGGAAAATGTTCAGTCGTTTCCGACTTTTGTATTGTAATGTAATGTACAAGGTTAGGAAGGAAGAGGACGGGTGTATTGGGGGTTCCGTTGGTGGGAGAGGGAGGGGTGGGGAGGAATGCAAGGCTAAGAGGTCACAGGTAGTACAGTGACCTGACCTACATTCGGTTGCAGGGTGCCGTGCCGTGCCGTGTAAATATTGATTTAGCGACCTTTTCCACTTGTTGCGGTGTTCGAAGACGATTCCATGGTTTTTAGAGCTGCTTTATGGTAGAAGAACATTTTTCCATTTTGATTTATAAAATTATCCTACCCTGACTATTATTATTAGTGCCAATGTGAGTTGGTTTGTTACGCCTTCACACCTTGACTACTCGACCGATCATCATTAAATTCTCATACACATTGTCTGAGGTACAGAAAAAAAACATAAGGTATCTTCCATCCAGAAAAAAACTATAGTAACGTTAGTGAAGCTGTGGGAAAATTCTAGTAAATAATATTTATGACCCAAATATATGAAAAAAGGACATATTGTATGAAGGAGAAGGCCCTATCGGACTTATTATAAGACAGGTATGACATACATTCCCCCGACCTTGGCCTTATCAATATTAATGCGGCGGTATGAGTAAGCTCCTTTATAGACACGTATACGCTAGGACAGTTGACGTTCGGACTCTGGCGTCGTGGACGTTCAGACTGGGGAATCTGTCCACCCACCAAGTGACTTCAGAAAAGTCGGTGGTCATCGTCGGCATAGTGATCACGTGCTGCCGTGCAAAGCGAGGCTCAGAGCAGGCGCTTTTTCAATCTCTCCAAGGATGTATCCTAAAAGGCATTGCACAGGCCAGAGGGGGTTCCGAGTTGCTATTTTGTTACGGAGTTCTACATTCTACGTGCTAATGGTGATCACCGGGGTGGTTTTAGTGAGTTCAAAATCCCACTCGTCCAGGCGTCTTTTAAAGGTATCCCTCCATCTACAAAAAAAGGACTGTTGACGTTCGATAAAATCATATCCTATAGGACCAAAAACTAACCAATGGATTTTTAGTACTTGAGACTTGGTCGCAAGTGCTACAGTTGAGCGTCCTGCGTTCTATTCCAGGATCGGTCAGTGTAATTGGGTTTTTTCCACCTGATCTTGTGTCCGGTCGATGGCAATATAGGCTTGCCCCTTAATACATAGGTCTTAAACATAACTGGCGAAATATGGGCATAGTGTCCGTGTAACTCTACCTAACCCAACGAGGCATGCAGCCATGATGTCATGTGTGAGTTGAGACTCGAAAGTAACTTTTAACATTAATGAGTAACAAGAGTCGCCTTGTTAGTGCCATAGTACAATTCATGTGCGATGTAGTCTCTTCGCCACCCTTGGGTGACTGAGAGAATGCCTAGGGCATTAAGTCCGCCTTTGATGCATGAAGAATAAATAAATAGTATAGGGTAGGTATAGTATAGGGGTGTAAGTAACCTACTTTCCAAATATCAATTATCAATCTAGGACATTCTAATTTAATCCTAATCAGTGATTACTCACTGATCCAGGCACTGTATCATTAGCTAGAATATCCTGAATTCCTTTCCTTTTCAAAGTCAATATTCTATACTCCTTGATTGCAGGCTTTGAATTTATTTGCCGTAATTAGTATTTATCTCGTCTGAAAGTAGAATTGGGAAATTGGGAGGGTTTCACTCAATTTCCATTTTCAGTTTTCTTTTTTTATTTATTCTTTATACCAAAGATGATTAAGTTTTGGTCAAAATAGGAGCTAATGTCTAAGCCATAACAGCCGCACGGGTCGATCTTCAAGCTTAAGCTACTCTTGTGGAGGTGTCCATAACGAAAAAAATTGGTACCTACCAAAGACACCGACTTCGAAAAAGAAAGTTATTTTTCACTTTGTAGTGTTTTTAGTTGGAAGTCGGTAGATTTTTTTTGTAAAAAAGTTTTTTTACATAACAAGATTTCTCTAAGCCTCGGCAATCACGTTAAGCGGTTGGTCCCGGCTGTCACTTGAAGATCTTTAACAGTCGTTACGGGTAGTCAGAAGCTTGAGATCTGACACCAGTCTAGCTAAGTGGTATCGTGTTGCCCAGTTACTGGTTTGTGGAGGTCAGATAGGCAGTCGCTCCAAGTAAAACACTGGTACTCAGCTAAATCCAGTTAAACTGGAAAGCCGACCCCAATATATTGTTGGAAAAAAGCTAGGAAGATGAATTATTGCATAAACGATAATATGAGGAAGTAATATCAACATAGACTTACGTAAGCGTGAGGCAGTTGATTTTATCCCTAAACATACAACTCAAGGAAAAGCATATATTAATGAGGTGAAGTTTTATTAGTTAAATTGCGGTCCAGACAAAATAATTATTTTACTTTGGGAAGAAAATATATTAAATTATGATTCTTGTTTGTAAATATATGCCTAGTTGTTTCTTATGGTGTACTATTGTACGTGAATCGAATGTCGAACTTGAAAGATGATGAAACTCTATTGTTCTATGAGATGAGTGGGTAGTCAAGCCCTTTTAGTGTTGTGTAATAATTTGTTGTGTTGCATTATGATGGCTTATTTGATCTTCCTAAAGAAATAAGTGAATAGTTTGTGGCGGTTACCAGGAAAGCTTATAAAAAGCTTTGAATCCCTCCTACTATTTCATGTCAGAAAACTGCATACCTACCTGAATGTAGATATGCAGTTTTCTGGAAAAACTTTCGCATTTGAGAAGACGATAAATATAAATGTATGGAAGTAGAATGGCATAATGCTGCTCTGCTCCACCACGCGTGCCCAATACGGGTTAGTGGATAAAAACTTATCACATTGTAATACATCTCTTTGCAATTTATTCAAATTATATTTGTGTTTGTTACAGCATGGGTGCTAGGCTGGCTGATGTGCAAGACCGTGCCGTACGTGCAGGGACTGTCAGTCGCAGCGTCAGTCTACAGCCTGGTCGCAGTCTCACTAGACAGGTAAGAAGATCTTCGATAACTCTAGCTCTTGTACTAAACATGTTCAGACGTCTAGCTGGAGAGTTTGCGTCACTTATTCTTCACATCTAAAATACAAGAAAGTATTGACAGGTCTTTTTAGGGACTGCTTTTTGTCGTTTAAAATGTGCTAGTTTTTTTTTCGAGAATTGGTTCTATATTAATATTTGGTAAACCCATACCTACTAATATTGGTACAGCAATTTCTTGAAGCTAAATATAGATAATAATTTATACTGAAAAGGAACACGCAATTAGGTAATGTTATACGATATATCTTTGATAACTCTACCGGGCTGTTTTATAAACATAAAGCATCTTATTATAATATATATATTTGACTTTGATCCGATTAAAAGGCTCTGAAAGACCTTTTATTTATATGCTATGTGGTTTATAATTACACAAATAATTTTATTGTTCAGAAAAACAATATACATTTTATGTTTCAATGTTCATGCAAAATTTTAATTTATCTACAATAAATTCAATCAACTAAACTTTTTATAAATAACAACTAGTTTATTAATGAAAATATATAGCAAAAAATTGTTTCAGGTTGTTTTTTCAGATAATGCAATCAAAACAGTTCAAGCATTTTAGTTAAAATATATATTAATATTATAAATTCAGCTAAAAAAAAAACTATATATAATGTATTAGTAAGTGTATAGACTTAGGTACCTACTGTATTACTGATACCGAGTATAATTTTCAGAACACTAATGTGTTTGAGTTAGTTTAGATAACATCAAATTGGAAAAGTTCCTTTAAACTTCTGTTTATAAACTATTTCGGTTTGTTCACCTAAGATAATCTAGATGTTGGTCTCAAATGTTTGGTTTTCATAAGAAACATGTTCATCAACTTTAAAATATTGAAATACCACCACAGTAACAGAACCAATCACATCATAGTGTAACTTACAGATCAATAAAATAGAAAACATTTAAACTGCCGAACAATGAAAAAGTTCCACCCACAAAATGCCGACAAACACCTTAATATCTCCTAAGACATAGAACCTAGCTTCATAAATTAAAAAGTATAATGAAATCTATTTTATTACGCAAACTTAAACTCTTTTAAATACTGGTCTTTTTGAAGCCATGGATAAAATAAGTAGAAAAACAAAATTTAGGAGTTTGAAAATTTCGGAATACATTTGTTTCGTTTTTTTTTTTGTTTTTGATTTCATCCTTGTTTTCACCGTTGGGAAAGAATTCTTAAATTGTAAAGTCTTACGGCTCTCGTACCCTTAAATCATGCCTCTATCAACCGAGGATTGTACGAGAATCATCACTATGGTGGAATTAGGGACCAGCCAAAGCAATACGGCCAGAATAATGGGCGTGAGACATACTACTGTCCAACGAGTGATCACACACATAGGTTTAGGGAGACTGGATTAAACCTGAGAAGACCAGGTACTGGCAAGCCAAGGTGCACAGCAGTCCGAAAAGATCGTTTCATTGCGGCAGCCATGTTAAGAAATCGACATCAGACGGGAGTCGCGGTTCAACAACAACTTCTGCAAGTTCGAAGGGAGCCAATAAGCAATTGGACATTCAGGAGACGTCTTGCTGAAAGAGGATTGAAGCCTTACAGGCCAGCAAATGGCCCAAAACTGGAACGACATCATAAAGTTGCCCGATTGCGATACGCCCGCGTGTATACAGAATTGGGTGAGGACGAATGGGGCAGAGTGATGTTCTCTGATGAGTCAAGATTTATGCTGTACCATCATGATGGGAGGAAAAGAGTATACCGACGACCAGGAGAACGTTTTGCACAAGCATGTTTTGAATAAAAAGTGTCACACGGTGGAGGTACCATTCATTCGTGGTATCTCTGCAGAGGGTCGAACAGCGTTAGTTCCAATCGTGAACGGGAACCTATCTGCTGTGAGATACATCAATGAGATTCTCATTGAACATGCTGGTCCGTTTTTGGCCAATATGGATGACAATGCAGTGTTCATGTACGATAATACACGGGCCCACACTGCTCAAGTTGTAAATGAGTATATTCAGACGTAGGAATCCACAGCAAGGAGCCGCGATTTGAATCCTATTGAGCATGCTTGGGACGAGCTTGACAGACGTGTGAGAAAACGAGTTCCACCTCCAATTACTCTTCGTGACTTGAATTACGCGCTCATCGAAGAATTATTATTTATTTATTTTTATTTCCAAAATACTTAACCTATTTAACATGAGAAAACATTTAAATTCATTTATTCATTGCCAAATGGCCACAATTTATTAAAACATTTAATTTAAAATTTGAACACAATATTTACGTTTTTAGTTAGTCATATTTTGATGCGCTGTTAAATGTACTTCAATATTGCAGACGGCGTCATTAAGCTAGCCTTTCCCGTTTAGGAGTAATTTGGTGCTATGTCACTGAAACTGTTTAATTGCTCGCGAGTGTATTATCTTATCGCCTCTATTAAAGGTTGACTGGTAGAAAATCTTCTTCTTCTTCTTCAATCGGTCCCTCATTACTGAGGATCGTGGTCTCTGGATCCCTTCAAGCGGACAATTTGCCTCCATCGATTCCGGTCCAAAGTTGCCATCACCACCTGCTGAAATTTATTTGAGGACGTAGCTTTTTCCACTTTGTCAGACCATCAAAAGACAAAGACAAACGACAAGACAAAAGATATTTTATTTCAACTAGGCCACCAAGCGGCACTTTTGAACGTTAGATACATTAAAATTTACAAGGAATAAAAATTGATTCTACCGTGCATTCGGAAAGTAGCTTGTTATGGAGAAGAACGCACAAGAAACTCAATATCATCGTGTTGGCAACCGGCATCGTGCTCTTTTCCCTTCGGTATTGCCAACAATTACCAGGTTTTCTAGACTTCTATCTCCTCTTCGCATTAAGTGACCGAAATAGGTCAAAATACGCTGTTTGCATACTGTAGACAATCTGGTCTTGATATCGAGTTAGGAAAAGATAGACACATTTGTGTGTTTGGCTGTCTATGGTATTCGGAGCATCCATCTCCAACATCACTTTTCAAATGAGTCTACCCTCTGTCTGTCCCTTGTTCGGATTGTCTACGTCTCAACGCCATAGAAGAAAATGGGGAAAATTTATGCTCTGACTATACTGCCTATGATAGAAAATACAAGAGCCAATATGTCCGCCTCTGAACTGTATTGTGTGTGTAAAGTATTAAATAACCATAACGAAACATAAACAATCACAAAGTTAATGAAAAATTATTTAAGAAAGCATGATAAGTAAAAATGCACTGTACAGTACATACCGAAAAGGTACCAAAACAATAAAAGACAATCCAAGTAGGTAAACATTTCTTCAGAATTCACATCTTCAGAAAACCTTCATAAAAAACGCCGTTCAAATAAAATGCAGCTGTCCCAAAATATCCCGGAATGCGCCAAAGGGCCGGTGCTCAAAACGTGACCCAAAAATACCTGAGGCCAACCTTGACCGACTAGTAGAGCTTATTATAATAAGGGAGCTATTATGCGAAAGGACCAGAATACCAAGCGAAGGACTTTTCAGCCAAAATTAGTGAAACATACCGTGAACTGACAAAAATGCGCCAAGAATGTTGATTGATGGAGAGAGCATCACTGACGGGACTACGATTTTTCTTTTGATAAAAGTCCTTGTGTTTGAAAGGGATGGTTAATAAGTAAACTAAGATGCATTCAGAATGTTAGAAAATAACTTCATTAGATTTTTAATAATTGCGCAGCATTTTTGAAAAATAAACTTAATAGTTAAGTGGTGGTAGTAGTAAGGTGTACTGTGAATCTTAATCTTTTCTATTAAGATTCACAGAACACCTTTATAAATAATTGTAAATTGCATACTTTTGGAAAATATTGAATATTTACTCCAAAAAGATTCACAGCAAGACCCCTAATCCTCATAATACATGCTCAAAGGTTGAAGATATTTATAATAGGTACTTCCTTATACTTCCTTAACACACCCTTTGGTATGTTCAGATCTCTCGCGCCGTCAATAAACGTTATAAAAGCACAAAATAAAAGTTTTGAAAAAGAAAATTTCGACGTTCAAAAACGAAATGGCTTTTCTAAAAATAAAACTACGATGGAGCTAATTTTGTGTTTCAATATTCGAAACATTAAGTTCTCTGAACCGAAATTATGAATTTCAATAATCAAAATATTTCCTTAACCTTTTTGAAACTAAATATTAAATCGTTAAGTCCTAAACAAATATAATACTACTTAGTAGGGATACACGATCTGAATATTTTAGTAAAGTTAAATATGTATTTACTTAGCAAAGCTTAGACTGGAGATAATTTCCTTTCGTAGAAAAGTCTTTTTAAAATAATTTCATACATTTTTCCTTCGTAGAACTGGGTACTTATTTTTTGATCGCTCTTGTATTGAATGTATTAACTTAATATTTACTTAGTTTGCTGTATCATTTTTAAAGTGGTCCTTGACCAGTCCCATCACAAATTCATGAAGGAGGAATGATCATTAAAACAAACCACATAGTAAATAAGTGGAAATTATGTTTTTCTTCTTCGTCCTCAGATATTTTCTGATTCATTTCGTTGCGAGATCAAAGACAATTTGGTCGTCTCTCCGGGAATCGTTGAGCTTCACTGACTCGGTGCTTTGCTGGTGGTCGCCACTGTTGATTCTGGTTATCAGGAGTTTTAGTCGCAGGTAATAGTGTGGCGGGTTTGTCCCAATAATAAAAAAACTACATTGCAACATTGGTACCTACTAGGGGTTAAGTATTTCGATTAAGTGTTGACATAAATCACACACCTACAATTAAATTTTAAACGAGAAGGAATTTAACGTAAAGCTTCATACAGCTCGTGGGTAGAAACCACTTCTAATTAGCATAATAAATGATGATGAAGTTTGCCCCATTAGCAAAGTTTTGCGGAGGCAGCACACCCACCTCTCTATACGATTTTATTACTACAGCCATTTTATCTTGTTTTTAGAAACACATACACCTGAGAACACACGTCGTTCCTGATCATGATAAATCGCCGTCTCCCTAAGGGGTCCTTTTTCGTACAATAAAACTTTAATGCTCTTTACTATTTTTAGATCTAAAGGTATTAAGGGAAATAATGTATAGAATCGATGACCTCTTTTAAAATAATTTTGTAAAGGGCCTTGTTTGTGTAGCGGACGCGTTAGCGCACAAGCGCTACTATTGAGGTCCTGGGTTCAATTCCCGTGCTAGGCCAAATGTTTTTGTTATTTTCTATCTGAAATTTCATCCCGGAGTTTGGATTTGTGTCCGGTTAATGGCAATAGGCTCACTATTGGGTGTATTATGGGTGCACCACTGCCTAACCCTTTGGGGAATGCAGGCGTGATGTTATGTATTAAATCAATGACCCTTTTAAAAATAATATTGTTAAGAGTCGTTGGCACACGTCAAAAAATCAAAGGCTTATTTTCCTATTTAATAAATTCTGTTTATTTTTTTATTTAAATATCGTTATTTGATGTATGGAAATGGTATAAATGTTCTTGTAGTCAAAACGTAAAACTTTTTGTTTGAAAACCTACTCCATTCATAAGCTCATAAGAACATATTTTTCTCGCCAAGATACGATACAAAACCGATGTTTAAAAGTCTGACTAACAAAGTAAATAAGAAAAGGCCATTTGTAACATCTGACACGAGAAAAAGAAAATAGGGGCGACCGTAAGGCTGAGTTGTCCACCGTCTTGTCCATTAGTCTTAAATTCTAAGTTTTTAAATAAAAATAACCAATGTTTCACCCCACAAATATATTTAAAAGGTTTATTTAGAAACTCGATACATTTCCTGCTCTTGTATTTAATGGATGTTCGCCGAAATACACCGACTTTAAACACAAAACGTTTCTTAAACAAGTCAATGAACTTATTTGCATTTCAGATTTTCACACGAAACCGCTTTTGTCTATCGCCACAAATCAAATTTAAATCTATACACTCCTAAAATTCGGCACGTTAGAGTGTCTATCTGCATACAGAATAATATCTTATGAAAAATAAGATGACTTTTTAAGAACCAATTGTTTTAATAGATGAGATTTACTTATCTCGTTGAAAGCTTTAGGGATGGATAATAACTACTATTTGAGCGTAAATAATGATAAATTCCATGTCCAGGACAAGTATGGTGGCAAATAATACCTAGGTATATAATAATATAGACGCACAGGACCGATCAGTGTGGCGACGCTTTGGAGAGGCCTATGTCCAGCAGTGGACGTGTTTCGGCTGAAATGGTGATGATGATGATCTCTGTAATAAACGGAAAATGTGGCTAAATAATAAAAGCCGCTAAAGTCGATTTTCAAGTTTAAGCACTGTTTGCTGAGGTCCGTCCGTGGATGGGTGACCATCTAATACTTAACGAGAGTCCTCCGTGCCTCGGAAAGCACGTTAAGTAGTTGGTCCTGGCTGTCATTTGTAGTCTGTATCTTTGAAAGTAGTTCCGAGTAGTCAGAAGCCAGTCACACAAGTCTTGCCACGGAGTATCGGTATCGTTACCCAGTTACTGGGTTTTGGAGGTCAAACAGACAGTCACTTGATATAGATTACTGGTATTCAACTGCATCTGGTTAGACCTAGGGATCTTCAAGTCAGGAGTGAATAGGTTACTTCTAGGCAAGCGTAGTCCATCATCGACCACATCATCGCATACCATCAAGTCAGATAGTGGTAAAATACGAGCCGAACAACAAAAAAAAACTGGAAGCCGACCCAAAAATAGTTGGAATTCATATTATTACTAATTTCTGTAACAAAACGATTAGTAATAATACATTTGATATTATTCAATTACCAGCTTAATCCGTAAAGCCATTGATTTATCTGAAGCCAATAAGCATCAATCCTGTCACACATAAAACTGTCAAATCGCGCACCTAAGTAAAGTCATCTTAAAACACAATCTTTTCAAGCCATTTTACCCGAGGTCCTTGCACTCTTATCGTACATCACCTAGAGGTCACTGCACTCTTGTCATCAACTGTAAACAACTTGAAGAAGGCCTCAATTTATTCTAGACGTTAACTCAATTAACGATCCCATAGAAAATTAATTAATAATTATTAAGAGCCTATGAAGAGCCTCATTGATTTTCTCTCCAAAGTATTCTTGTAAAGATGGAAGACCCTCTATCGGAAATATTTAAATTGTGAGGCTCGACATAACAGCTATTTTGGTGCGGGAGATTATTACCAAGAAGCTGTGGTTTTGGATCAAATTTCCATTTTAGAAATTAATTTCTTGTGCCTCATAGCGGAAATCTTTATCATCTTTTGATCGAAGCCATGAAAATGAATGGGATTTGAAAAGTCTATTTTATCCGACAACCGAAGGAGGGTAATGTATTTATCAGTTTTTGTAGTAGCAGTATGTATTCTTATGTGGCTTTCTAGAGACCAAACGCGTTGGCCGATTTTGATGGTTCTTATGTCAATCGATTTGTCTTAATCTTGCAAGTGTCACTGGCTACATTTAAATTGGAAAATAGAAAAATGGCGGCTTTTGGGCGCCTTATTGTTGGAGCCCAATATTTTTTCTTGTTTTAAATCCATCGTGTGGGGCATCAAAACAAAGGGCTTTAAGAGGTGAACTTATAAATATATAACACTTAATGCTCAAATAAAAAAAACTAATGTTATAAATAAAAAGAAAAATTCTTAAAACAAAAAAAAACATATTTATTTGCGAGCTGGATGGCCTGATATCCTCCGACTGCACAGCATGATTTGCGAGCTGGATGGCCTGATATCCTCCGACTGCACAGCATGATTTTCTTCTTGTTCACGTCTTTTTATTTTGCTTCTTAAGCAGTCGGGTTTTTTGTTTTTTTTTGTTAGAAAGGTTAGATGCGTTGTATTTACGTGCAACTGGCGTTCGTGTATGAATACTCGTATCTGGTGAATACATCTGTAGGTGATGCACGTAAGTCAATCAAAAGGAGTAGGTATGTAAGGGTCGTAGTAGATGGCGCTCTATTTCTGACTCTTGTCATCTGCCCCACGAATAAAATATTTCTTTATTCTTTTTTTGCTCGAAGCAATATCTTATAATTTGTAGTAATAATGAGTAGAAAAGCCAATGCAAAAAGTGATGAATCACACATCACAAGCAAGGCTCAAACTAGCAATATAACGATGTAACATAATAGATTACATTGTTTTTGCCGACATGACGCAACTGAGGTTCAAGATCAAACAAGCCAACCATTAGATAATCTCATCCATTTCCACGATCAAAACAACAATTACTTAACTTAGAAGAAGATAATACATCATAATATTATAATCGTTACGTAATACATGGCTTTGAACATCAAACCACGGTTTTCCTGTTTAACTTTCTCTTCCTATGACCTTCAAATGTCTACTGAAACTATGTTTACCCTAGTCGTGGTTTCTCTATGATTGATGTGTGTTTAAAACATCGTTTTCTGAGTTCTGTTACATCCGCGATTAAGTTACTGGGGTAGGCAGGCAGTGAGGCCTTGGGAAAAGAGTTTTGTCTGTTTTGTGGCCTTCAGTCTTATTGAGATAGCTTTGTGTATATCAGTCCTTTTATTCGTTTATTATTGTTTTGAAAAAATGTCTTATTGAAATAACTTTAATTATGTTTTTTTTCATTTAATGATGCAATCTTATAATAGTCAACTGTCATAATTAGCATGCTTTGTTGTTCTACGAACTCTTAAAGCTGGAGAGAGTTTTGCAGGAACGATCACTCATCTTATTTTCATACTTATAGATGACTTTTATTGGCTCTTGGCTCTAGTAACTACAGTCTAGGCTATATTGTAAAGATTTGTCTGGTTTCTCATACCTCTTTCAATATCTGTTATTGTAATATTTAATTCAATCTTTGCGTTTGGTTCCTGTTCATCTTTTCTGTCACTGGTGCTATTTTCAATTGTCTTCTAATGTACTAATACTTAACTTTATGTAAGTAAGTGGGAGATTAGAATCCAGTAAATCCAAGGTCAGAGAACAATGCGTACAAGGCAATGTTACGATACCGTTTCCTTACGGAAGTCTTTGGTCCTTGGACTCCAATATATATTGTGGAACAATAGACCTTCGATTTACTCAGTATCCCTGTAAATTGGCTTGTTTATGTCTTTTCTATTATGAAAACTGACTCTTTTTTTTGTGAAACGTAAACTAAGTATATAAGCGATATACTAGTGCCTGGCAGAATTGTTTTTCTTCTATAAGATGTAGCTGAGATATTCAAGGTTGTAAGGGGTTTTCATAGCTTAAATGACTATTGACTGTCAGTATACGTTTGGTAGGATACGAGTATGTTACAATGCTTGAGGATTATTTCTTACAATGCTCGTTTTTATTCATAGATTTATTTCACAATTAATGTAAACATATTTAATAAACAGACAAAATAAGGAACATACAAATAGCTACATACCAAAACTATTTTTTTTTATACCGTATAGGCTCGTGCTTATTGTAGGTCACCTGATGGTAAGCGATGATGTGGTCGACAGTGAACCACGCTTGTCTAGAAAAAACCCATTCACTCTTGACTTAAAGACCCCCAGATTGTAGGTGTCGGAAACACAGACTCCGGCAGGAAATTCTACTCCTTAATTAGCTGTACGCACAATTAAAAGTGTTCCCAAAATGTATTCAGTTTTGACAGTGAATGTATGCTATCCGTGTATTTATTTTCATTTAATCATACTTTTAGCAATAAATATCAATCAATCAATTCAGTCTTTCGATTAACAATAATTTAAGGTGTGCGGTCCAAAACCGTGCGATGTCTCTTTTGCAGTACTGTTAACATTTTAATTGTATCATTTTTAGCTTGTTCCCATAATTTGAAGTTCTATTTTCAATCGACCTCCAAAGAATCACCCCTTCAAATTCGGAAGCCATTACTCTCGATATCATAGCATTACCCATGGATGGGCATAATGTATTACCCTGAGGGATCCCGTACGAAATCAAGGCTGAACCTAATGCCCCATAATGGGAGGCATTGTTTTTATCAGATTCTTTACAAGGTTATGTTTATATTGTATTGATTTTATTCGGGTTGAAGGAAGGATATTCGCTTTTTGAATAGTTTTTTTTTCGTTGGTCTTTTGACACTCAGTTTCATTGTTACCTATTCTAAGTTTGTTTTGAAAAGCTATAGTAAATAAGTGGTTCTAATTAGGTCATTTTGAATCTTGGGTGTGGTTGTTTTTTTTTCATTTTATTAGTTTTAGACATAATTCTCAAACTGCTCGGTCTAGTGGTTTCAACCGCTACAGCTGAACGTGAGGTCTTTGGTTTAATTCTCAGCAGTTTTTTTTGTTTTTCAATCTGGAATCTGGTGGTGGCAATAGGCTCGTCCCTATTGAATGGGACTTAAACATAACTGAAAAAAATTATGCTGTATTATATGATGTGTCCGGACTTGTAGTAATTAGTTTTAAGGCAATAGAATATACTTAATTTTATCGGTAAAAATACTCCACTTATGGGGTTTAATCTCCACACGTTTTTTTGCATTTCCTGAAATTCTGCAAGATCAATATATATTCTGCGACTTACAAGATGTAGGTCGTGGGTTCGAACCCAGGTAGGCGCTTTACTTTGTAAAAATTATTTCATCACCACTGCTTTCAAAACGCTGAAGGAAAACATCGTGGGGAAACCGGCATGTCCTAGAACTAAAAATTCGAAAACATGTGACATTCACCAACCCGCACTGGGCCCGCGTGGTGGATTACAACCCATTCCCTCTCGTAGAGAGGAAGCCTGTGTCCCAGAAGTGGAAACGGAGGTGGGCAAAAATGTTGATGATGATCTAACTACTATATACTACTACAGGTGCATCTCTACCAAATCCTTCTGGAACTACAGGCGTGATTATATTGCCAATGTTTTGTTCCCAACTACCGAAGTTTTCATAACCATGACGTGTGTTTAATAATTTAAAGTATTTAGTCCACAACATTGCGTGTCAGCGCCTCCGTCCATATTAGGTACTGGTATTTATAGCCTGCCTTGTAGACATCTGGTATGAGACGAAGAAATAATTTGTGTACTTAATCGTTAGCTGGAATGGAGGCACTGATGGATGTTTGTGATAGAATTAAAATACCTTTGGAATTGAGCTAAAATAGTTTAAAATAGTGTACCCATCGGTAACGTGGTGGTTGGTGGTGGCCTATTGGTAACGGTCCCGACTTACGAGGTTGTAGGTCGTAGGTTTAAACTTAGTCAAGCGCATTATTTTGTGTAATTTATTTAATCAACACTGCTTTTAAAAACGATGAAAGAAAACTCGTGAGGAATCAATGTTCTAGAACCAAAAAAATCAAGAAAATTGTGAACTCTACCAACTCGTACTGTAGTGCTATTCTCTAAGGAAACTTTTAGTTTTTTACTAGTTTCGTCGCTGGCGCAGTGCTGCGCTCAAGGCTGTAATCCTTTGAGAATAGCACTACTGAGCCCGTTTGGTGGATTACAGCTGTCTATCCTCTCACAGAAAGGGGGTTTGTATCCCAGCATGGGAACATTATAGACTAATTATGGTACTTATTTATGTGGCGTGTATATAAATTAAAATGCCCAAAGAATTCGTTATTTACAAAGTAGTGGACTATTTTATGACCAAGATGAAAAATGGCAGAAGGAATTTTAGTAAACATGTTTATGAAAACTGAATGAAAAACATCTTTATGAATGCAGATAAAATGTACTTTGAAGAATTGTTCGATCAGTATTTTTAAGATGTAAACATTTTTTCTACTATAAAAAATAAAGGAAAATATTTTTGTAGCAAAATTTGCTGTCTTAAATTTAATCATCATCAGCCTTATAATGTTCTCCACTTCTGGGACACAGGCATCCTCTCTGTGAGAGAGGTATTGGCCTTAACCCAACACGCGGCCACAGTGCGTGTTGGTGAATGTTACATGTCTTAATTTTTTTATTCTAGGACACGCCGGTTTCCTTCAACGTTTTTAGAGCAGTGGTGATGAAATAATATGCGCCTGCCTGGCTTCGAACTTACGATCTACGACACGTAAGTCGGGGCCGTTACCGCTGGGCCACTACTGCTCTCTGCTCTTAAATTTAATAATATAAGTAATTTGACGCTATTAGCGTTCATTTATATTGGCGTAGCCATTTTTACCCGACTGCCGAAGGAGGGTAATGTGTTTATCAGTCTATGTATGTAAGTATGTATGTATGTTTGTTCCTATGTGGCGTTCTAGAAACCAAACGCGTTGGCCGATTTTGATGATTCTTACGTCAATCGATTCGTCTTAACCCTGCGAGTATCACTGGCTACATAAAAATTGGAAAAGAAAAAATGGCGGATTTTGGGCGCTATTTTGTGGGAGAAAAAAAAAATTCAAAAAGAGAAAGAGAAAATCATGCTGTGCAGTCGGAGGATACATCTGGTTTTGGTCAGCCGGCTCGCGAATATGTATCCTCCGACTGCACAGCATGATTTTCTTCTTGTTTACGTCTTTTTAGTTAGCTTTTTAAGCAGTCGGGATTTTTTGTTTTATTTAATTAACTCTTTTTTTATAATTGAAAACGATTTGGAATATCAAATCTTGAATTTCTCCACAGCAGTCCGGAGTCTGGATTTGTGCCCAGTTAATGGCATTAGGCTCGCCCCTATCACATGGGAAGGGAAGGAAGGAAGGGGAAGATAACTGGTGAAATGTGTGTGCTCTATAAGAGCATCTCTGCCCAACCCTTCGGAGATACAGGCGTGAAGTTATGTTGTGAAAACCATTCCTAGAGTCGGACTTTAGGGGCTTTACATCCTACTACTATTTGGACGTGAAAGTTTGTGAGGATGGACGGATAGATGGATGTTTGTGTTACTCTTTCACGCAAACACTTGGATTTTGATGAAACTTTACAGTAATACAACGCAGGCGGCAGCTGGTTTATAATAAATACATCCTGAATGATGAGAGATATCATTCCAGAGTCTGATGAAAATATTCAAAAATATTGTTACTACTTCAACCCAAATATTGTTTTTTTATACTGTTTCTGTCTTTCATATCAAACTTAATGTATTTCCACAAACGCAAAAGGTTTTATAACGAAGGAAAACAAAAAACATCAACCCTGCCGAAAAGTTCCATCCTGTTTGAAAAGGTAACGGAATACATACCATACTTCTAATGATGCGGCAATATAATATTTTTATACCTAGCTAGCTTTTGCCCGCGCCTTCGTCTGCGTTGCATTAGTACCTACTTCGAATAGGCATTTTTTTCTATAACCAATAATATTGTAGGCCCGGTTGTCTTACTTGAGAAATTATTAGTTCACCATACAAACTTCCACCCCCTTTTCCACCCACTTAAGGATGATTACCGGGATAAAAAAACCTATGTCCTTCCCAGGGTCTCAAACTATCTCCATACAAATTTTCATATAAATGGTTCTATGAAAATGTTATGTTATGTTACCGGTTCAGCGGTTTAAGCGTGAAAAGGTAACAGACAGAGTTACTTTTGCATTTAGTACAGTAAGTATATATGAATAGATTGGATCCGAAAGGTACCTCAAATTTTGTTTTTGAATAACTCAAAATGTTGCCGGAACTGTGTCAGCAGGTATATATATATCTACCTTAAATTATAGTCGCCATATTGTCGGAACTTATAAATAATTAATAAGCAATTTAAATTAATGCTAATTTACATTAGATTGCCTCCAGGTAAACAAAGGCCACGGCAAGTCTTCCTGGGTTGTAATTTCCTTAGTCGTAGGAAAATTAGATCTGAAAGACAAACAATATAATGCTTGCCCTTCTTAATTAATTGGAAGTAGGTAGGTACTTAGTAGATATGGTTGATATAAAATAATATTATATGATGGGAAAATAAATTCGTCGAACGTTTAGTAATAAGCGGTTTAAAATGTTCTTTGAGCAAAGCGGATTGGGACGGATAAGACTAGCAAGAAAATAGGATTATGGTAAGTTTACAATTTTGAATAAACAATAAAAAATAATCTGCATTTTTGAGCATAATATAAAAGGGGAGCCTTATTGTTACATTATTGTATTAAAGTATAAACTTTTATATTATATGATAGACAAGTACGACTTTTTAATACAATATTTTCTATTAGATGACCAACTTTGAAACATAAAACGGTGAAAACGCGTCGTCGTATCGTTGCCATATTGTCACGTCGCTCCTGCCTGCGGGAGCATTAAACTGCTACTGTTGTTATTAGCCATTTCGATTTGTACTAAATCACGCAGCAGTGATACCACTCGGAAAATAAATACTCATAAAGGAAAGGAGGACGATATAAATTATGAATCCCAATATTTATGGACGCCAATAACGTGGGTCAATAACCTCACGAATATGCTGCAATTACGAGAATAGAAAATATGATTACGGCTCCTGCAGACAACCAATACACGCCAATGCGACAACTATTTTTTAAGCCCCGACGGAAAAAGAGGAGTGTTAAAATTTTGACGCATGTATCTGAGTATTTGTGTACCTGTCTGTGGCGTCATAGTTCCTAAACGGATGAACGGTTGAAACTTGACTTTATTGAGAGTATTTTCAGCTATGTTTGATGAAAATCGGTTCAGCCGTTCAAAAGTAATACGCATTTTACTCTTTGAATCGGGGTATCTTCGCGAGATATCTTGCTACAATGTTTACTACTAGACAAGTTTAAAGAGGTATTTGTGTCGAGGTTTTTTTTTTTTTTTTTTTGTTATAGAAATGGATTGACTTGTTGGTCTAATTTTAAATTTAATTCATAAATAACTTAACATTGTATAAAATTGCCTATTTTCATTTGTATGAGTTTGTATGAATAAGCTATTGTTGTTACTATTGCTTATTGATGCGCCATGGGGGAATATATCTTCTTCTTAGCGTTTCGATAACAAACTACTTAATACAAGTATATTGTTGCGGCCTAGAACTTGAACACTTTGATTTTGTAGGTTAATTTTAATATTTCTACACCGGCAACGGTAGAGTATGTGAAACTGTTTAATATTAAGATCTTAATGTACCATATACTCAGAAATAAACAAATCTTATCTTAACTTAATGTTCGCAGCTATTGCAGATCATGAGGTCCTGTGTATGATTCTCGGTCGGGCAAGGTATTTTGGGTTTTTCTCTCTGGAATTTCTCACTCGCAGCTTGGAGTCTGGACTTATACCCGGGTGATGACAATATGCTCGCTCTCTATTGCATGGAACATAACCATAATTGCTACTATATTTATTAAGGTGCACGTCTGCCTATTCCGTCGAGGAATAAAGACGTTTATGTTGTGACTTGATAGCCAGATATATTATCCGTAAACCAATTCCTATGAGTGCGATATCGCGTCCTAGACAGGGGTGTCTACGGAACCTTAAGGGTTCCGTAGACATCCCAAACCAATTGATTAATTAGCGATCTCGTGTGCCCCAAAATGGACATAAAGATCCACATAATGTCCAAAATCAGTACCAGCCCTTACGGGTCATTAACGCACAAGGGCGGTCTATAAAGAACTCTATACAAAGAGAGGATTACCGCCAATACTGCTGCCGGCTCCCCAAGTAATTATCCTTGAAGATACACTTTATTAGGGCGTTAAAGCCCTCAGGAGGGTACAATGCATCTCTTCGAAGGCTGCGGTGATTGCGATCGAAGTTCTGTGGGGTATTAAAACGGATTCAAGGATGGGAACGTTTTATTGGCTGTATTACTCATTGTCTGGGAAGATTCGGGTCTGCATGGAGCTATAAACTGTGGGTATGCTGTTTTGATATGCGTGTAGAGTTTTGCGTGGTTTGAATTGAAATTTATATCGCTTTATATAAAGGCACGCCTTTTTCGCATTGAATTTGGCAGAAACTACAGAACGTTGCATGCAACGGTCCATAAATATATACCAATTTTGCTACGTATACAAACGCATGACTGTAGTGAGTAGTTACTACGCACTTACAACAGTTGATAGATGATCGTGGAAATACAAGAATTAAGTAAGTCTTATTTAGTTTAGAAATAGTTTCAGAATAACAATTGGGTTCCCTCTTAAGTTTTCGGTAACCATTAAAAATTAAAATAACAAGTATTTTGGCGTCTAGTAATCCATTTTATATCCCCATACATAGCCATAAAAACCATAGCTGTGATAAAGCTGTATATGCTAAGCAGGCCCTGCACATGACTTACCGACATATTTACACCCAGTGTCATTGACACCTAGCGAGTAGAAATAAAACTGAGCGTAAATCTCCACCGTCGTACCCTTTGATGTATGATCACAGCCTATTTCCATAAAGCGATGAAAATCTCAGTCTTTGTCAGTATTTTTGGTATGTTGAACGCATTTGATAGGTTTAGTTTGATTTTGTAGGGCTTGCCTTTTATGAAAATGTTCTTTGTTATTGTATTTTATGCTTCGGTTAGGTTTTGCGTCTTGATTCATAGAGTTAAAGATGAAATATGTGTTCAGAGGCTCTAGACAAGTGTCATACAATGTCCACGATGGCGATGGTTGAACTGCCAAAATGTAAAAGATTGATTACGTGACACTTCGATAGGTTTTGCATTCCCGAAGACTTATGACATTTTTCCAATGTCTATCCCATAATTTCGATGATAGAATGGCACTTGTCTGGGGCCTCAAGTGTAATGTAGGAGGCTTCATAAGGTATTAGGTTTGCTTCTGAAGGTGGAGGCAGATAAGTTTTACAGTTAAAGTTTAAGTATCTCTTAGCCTTTACCAGGTAAACCTATTGTCAGTTCTAGGGTAAGATTCCATTTAGCTGTAACAAAACTATTTTTGACGGAATCCGTTACCGTCCTTTGTAACCACGTCTTTATTACGAGCTATATATTTGTTTGTACGGACTTTCCCTGATTTTATGGCGACGTCAAATTAATTAAATGTTTAACACTGTCATAAACAAAATGTTCACAATTAACATAAAACGAAAATATAGTCGCCACTTCCCCCACGATACTGAGAAAACAATTTGTTTGGCAAGTTGCCTGCTTATTTCGTAGGAAGTTTGAATCAGTTAAGTTTGACAGTCGTAAACTTATTTGCGTCAGTTATGTAGCCTCTGTACACATTCAATGTCAAGTATACTAACTATCTTAGTGTGATTTGGTTAATTCTCTTTTTACGAAACAAATGTAATAGATAGCTTATCTATGTGTGTAAAATATTCTCAGAGTTTTTTTAAATATTCGTCGTTGAGATTTTATTTTATCTACGACACGTAGAAAACTAGACATCAGAATTTAAATTTTCTAATCAAGGTAATTAAAAGATAGTTTGTTAGTAGTGTACTAAAATTAAAAACAGTTTTCTAAACTCGCAAAATAATTTAATGAAATTTCAAACCAACTACATCACTGAATCACTCTCACTCTCTAATGGTGATGCACCGCGATCAACGGGGAATGTCTGACAACAGGGACGAAGTGGGCCGAGTGCACCACGGGAGCGTGCACGATGGGGGCCGGATGGATCACGGCGCTGTGGGACACCGTATGCAAGGGGGCCACGACGTGGTGGGCCGCTACAGGGTGGGCCACTACCGGCGCGATGACGCCGGCCTGGGCGATCGCGATCAGGGCGAATAGGATGGTCTGAAATGATGAAAACAAAGGTTAACACTCCTTGAATATGTTTTTCTGTGACATTACATACATTGCAGCAAATAAACCTCTTTTCATACGAAAAAGATCACGACTCAAAATGTGGCATGTACGTATCCGGTATTTATGTTCTCTACCACCTATAATTCTTTACAACTAAAGCGAACAGGCATCTTCTGAGCTCGATCGTTCCATCGCGAGATCAAGGATACGAGAGGCATAATCATAAATTTACACTAGTGACTCAGTGAGCTGAAGAACTCGCAAGACTGTCTTATTGTTTATTTGCATGAAAAACTGAATTGACAAAAAACATCATAATTAACGAACTTGCTCACAAAATTTCACGAGAATCGGTTGAAAAATGCGACCTGTAGCCGGACATAAGAAAGCATTTTTGTCCAAGCTCAAACGAAGACACTTCGCTCGCGCTTCGAGCTTGCTGGGTCAAAATAGATATTTCTAAACACCTAATTGTTTGTTAAACTGCACTTTCTGGACACGCCAGAATTAAATCTGAAATCTTGTGCTTAAAAAACAGATTCTAAGTTAAATCCAACACACGTAAAGACACGCGGGAACATTCCCTATTTTATAGTTATGTGGCCCTAGTTTATTGAACCATCTGCCTTTGAGAAGGTTTTTCCTCAAAAATGTAAAGTACCAACAAACCGTTCGTTCGAACTGTTGTTAGTTTAGACGGGTTTTCCCAACAGTTATATTTACATTTTCAGTTATTTATGGCCTACAGTTCAACGAGTTCACGGACCTAGAAATAGAAAGTATCAGTCATCGTATCCGTTCCGTTTTGTAAAGTTAGATTGAATATCTGTTTTAATAGAATTATTTAGTCTTTAGTGTTGTTTAGAATTCCTAAAATTACCCAATAAACAATTATTATTTTAGGAATCACTAACAATCTAATGAATCCTGAGTTTATGTTTCTACTAGTTTCTGTCAGCGGTTTTGGCCACGTGAAAGAAATTATCCCAGGGCACCGTTGTCCCGGTATAAAAAATATACTATCTGCTTCTATCAGGTCCAATCTACTTCTATACCAAAATTAGTTAACATAAGTTTAGAGGTACAGGCGTGATAGCGTAAGAAACAAATAGACAAAAAGATAGAAACACAGTTACTCTCATTTGTACAAAAAAAAACCTATTTTATCTAACACATAGAAAATAGCCCTTCTATAAGAAGGTATCTGAGGCCTATTTTAATAAGATTTCTTATGGAATGATACTTTTTGAAATATACCAAAATAATAGAAAAAGAGTGAAATATCTAGAATCCACAAAACTAACTTCATTGAAAGCAGTTATTTTGATATCGATGTCATACATTTTTCGCTCAAAAATAGATGTTCTAACTGAAGTTATTATAGACATAAATAAGTTACATTACAAGCAAAGTGGCTTGAATATAGAAGGAATATGGGAGTGTGTTTGTTTATTATATTGGTAAAAAAAAGTATATATCGCTGTTATAGATGGGGAGTCGTGACGTCTGCGTGTTTGGGTAATAATATGTGTAAAAAATAGTGCCAATTCGTCTTTTTACGTAGGAAGGTGTCATCTTAGTCTTTCTACTCTTTATGAGGAGTTTATTTTGGGCGGTTGGAGCTTTATGACGTCAAACATAAACAGACACTCGATACTTAAACTTTTTGAAGTCATTACAAGGAAAAGCAAAAACCAAAATGATTATTTTAAAGTAAATTGTAAAAGTTAAGCAGACCATAAAACCTATGGGGTTTAGCCTTCTGCCATCAACCTTGCACAAATCAAGACTGCTTTTGAGAAATTCCAGGCGGAAAAAGCCAATAACTCCTTACCCGAGCCGGGAATCAAACCAAGGATCTTAAGATAAACAGTAGTGCTGGCAAATACTAGACCACGAGGAGTAATCAGTAAATTCAGTATCAAAAAATAAATTAAATTGTTTAACTTTAGGTATTTCAAATAACGAATACTTCACTGTCTAAGAATTTCCGACGTTTCCTATTTCTAGAGTCAGGCTAGAAATTTTGATGAATAGAAATTAACATATAAGGTCAACGACCGGTTATAACTTATTGTATTGCTAAAGTTATTCATGTGTCTCTAACTTTTCAATTAAAACTACATTTTATTTCAGGACTGTTTTAGTTCCATTTGATTGGTTTGTAAGAAATTTCAAAATTGAAAGCTTTTACATTTAAAAAGTTTTAAAAGGTTTGCTATAAATTAATGATTAAAGAAATTTCAATTGGAGTAATTTAATCAAATATAAGGTATAATAATGAACCTAAATACAGTCAATTATATTCACTGGATTAAATAAAGGTTGTTTGTTGGAAACAAAAAAATAAAATGATAAACATTGAATTTTAAAACAAATATAATTTTAAGTTTGTAATTAAAGTTCATACATTTTTAATTAAACAGGCCATAGTTTTAAAACATTTTTTTTTTCGTTAATGGTTTAATACAAAATTACCAAATAAAAAAAAAAATACTTTTATGAGTACTTTTACTTTCGCGGAAAAGCTTCGATACTCTCCTTTATTTTAATGAACAATTTTTGTCATAAAAAATCAAGTATCTTTAATCAATTAATTAAAATAAAATAAATTTCTTACCAGCTTGATCATTTTGCAGTACAGTATTATTTTCTTGAATGTGTGTTAATCCGTCGAAGCTGTGCGACTGTGTACCTAGATCACCTAGGTTTAGTCCTTTTATAGTCCTTAGACCTACGGTCTAGGCTATTATATGCATCTACTGTAATAAATCTTAACGTTTGGCAATATGCAACCTGAGCGCACTACTGTTATAGTCGTGCTAGAGAGAATTGCCATATGAGGCAATTAATTTAGGGATTTTGTTAAAAATAATTAATGTTTTTCCAGAAATTTGTACATACACCTCTCAGGCAGATCAGTTTTCCTTTAAAAACTAACCTGCCGGTAACTTACTTCACTGAATTAATTGACTCTAAACCCTTATAAGTTCTAGGCAAATAAGTAGATTTTTTAAAGGCTCATCATCATCATATCAGCCGAAAGACGTCCACTGCTGGACATAGGTCTGCCACATTGATCGGTCCCGTGCGTCTCGCAACCAGCGGATCCCCGCTACCTTCACCAGGTCTTCGGTCCACCTGGTGGGAGGCCTTCCAACGCAACGTCTTCCGGTTCGCAGTCGGCACTCCAGAACCTTTCTGCTCCATCGGCCATCCATTCTGCGAGCAATGTGCCCTGCCCACTCGCACTTAAGTTTGGCAATTCTTCGGGCTATGTCGGTAAACCTGGTTCTCTTGCGGATCTCTACATTTGTGATTCGATCACGCAAGGAAACACTGAGCATAGCCCTCTCCATTGCCCTTTGAGTGACTGTAAGCTTTCTGATGAGGCCCATTGTAAGCGACCACGTCTCAGAGCCATATGGACGATAAGATACCGCACAACTTCTCGAACGCTGCCCAGCCGAGTCAGATTCGACGGATGACCTATTTCTCGAAGTTGGCCCTACCCAATTGGATCTTTTGTCCCAGGTAGACATAGTCTCCCACAACTTCGAGTGTAGAGTCTCCGACCTTGATAGGAGTGGGTGTAACATGGCCATTCAACATCACCTTGGTTTTGTCCATGTTCATCCTAAGACCCACTCTTTTGGAAGTTCGATTTTTTAAAGGAGTTGACATTATTGTTTGTCTTTCATGTGTGTGAGTTCACCTTGTCAGGTTTCTTATCATACAAGTATGATAATTTGCTGCCACATATGTATATTACTAGGTCATAAAGCTAATAAACTTTTCATTAATAACTAGCTTATTTAAGCCTAGTATTTTCTATTGATTTAATTTAAATATATGGATATTCTAAAATAGTTTAGAAATAGGCAACTTTACAATATCCTATTAAATACAAGTAAACATTTTTTCTTTTAATCTAAAAACGTTTCTAAAAAATGAAGAGTTCCTAGAAATGAGCATGAAATAATGTTTTTCTATTGTTATTGTGTAAATGAATTTCAATAAAAGAAATGGAGCGCGGCTTCTTTAAACAACATGCTTTTGTCTGTCTTTCATCATTGTAATAATTTAAATTACAAATGTATTTACTCATTGTTAAGCAAAGTTCTGCCCACAGGATTCATTTGCGTTCAATGAAACGTACATCATACCGACGCAACCTTTCTCTAACTTTCTCAAATCAAAGGCTCGTTTTGAATACTTTAACATAAATACTTTTTGTGTTTCTGATTTGTTGTCCAACATAAATGAGGTTTTCGTGAATTGCCTTTATTAAGTAGATATTATCATAATAGAAAAACATCCCACGCCGTACCTAAGCATTAAGTGAATAAAATATACCTACAATATTAAATGTTGATGATTATATTAAACCTAATAATAAAAAGCGTTAAAGCAATCTTTACTACTAGCTAATAATTTGGAACACAAACAATTTTCCTAATTATCTTGCTCATCAAAAGTTAGAACACTTCTCAAAAATGTTTTTAGCAAAAGTACGCATTTTTCCTACCATCTGCTTTTCATCGTCCACCCAAGAATTAAGATTTATTATCTAATTAAGATTGGCCACCTTTTTAAATGGATTATTATTCTATTCGCAGACAATGATAATCGTTGAGGTTATTGAATTTTGTGCTAGTTCTTAAAACCGCGTAAAAACAGAAAAAAAAATGGGTAAAGCACTCATAAATTAATTATTACTCCTATTTCTAGCAATAAAAAAAAATTTTTGTTCCAAGATAATAGAGACGTTTTCGGAATGCTACCTAGGTGCGAAAAGATAGTTACAAACTAGGAGTATTTAAGTCAAGAGTTCGTTTTATCATCGACTACATCATCTCTTACCATCAAGTAAAAAAATGGAAGAATACGAGTCAATAAATAATAATATATAAAAAAAATAACAAAACCCATCATTGTCATCACATAAGTCGTCAACAGTGGCCACTTCGAAACGTTCGTACTACACATACATAGAATACGTTTGAGTCGGTGTGTAGTCGTATTGCGTCGTCGCTGATCCGATCGCGATATTGTTTAACATAGTACTAATTGAAACAGATGAAGCAATAAAACTTATTCATATTGATACTTTTCTCCTATCACTGAACCACGTTGTAAGTTGGTCAAAACTTGAATATATGTTTTACGACTTTAGTAGAAAATTTGAAGCATTCATAAGCTCGTTCTTTGTAGTCACCTTTCATTTGAATTTCAGAAACAAACGAGTGCTAAAAAAGATGGCGAAAGACATGATATCATCAATACATCTTTTTATCTGGTTCAAAAGAGTTTTTATTTGACTACGGAAAGGACAGACACAGAGATGACTGCTTTGTCCCAGCAGTAGGCACATTATTTTTTCTTCATTTTTTTTTTTTTTTTAATTAATCATTCTTGCTTAATATGTGTTGTTTTCTAAACAAAACGTGTAAGCTAAATTTGAGCTCAATTGGTTAGGTATGACTATTTTAAAATTCAGTAGTAGGTTTTGACTCACACATACTCACAAAGCAAGTTAAATAAAAGTTTGTACAACAAAATATAATAACTTTCTTATCTGAGCAGTGATTTTCAGGACTTTTCCAACAGCTGATGTCTTAAAAAGGCCGTTGTCCGATGATGGATCCATATTATTTATATGATGGATAGCTCTCTTCAAAAACATGGCAGTATAACTTAAAATGTCTTTGAAAAGTTTCAAAACAAAGTGCATTCAATTTAGAATGGAATAGGTTTAGCTGATTTAGAACCAAAGTTTATATTGATGAGCTCAAAGGATTGACTGAAACTCTAAATATTTTAGATTTAGTGAAGTAGTAAGACAATCAGTGTTTTCATCACTTCAATGGTAAACTAAAAACAAAAAAAACAACCAACTTATAATTATTACTAAAGAGGCATAATGCAATTTAACTTTTCCAAAACTAGTTTATCATAAATATTTTGTTTTTTTAGTTATATATGTGAAATAATTACATAATGAGAAATTCAATGACTTTGCTCAAGTTTGCCACTTGTATTAATAATAATTGACCGATATTTGTAGAGTTTTATCATTTTATTGCTCAGTGCATCGAGATTTTTTGACTGAATTATAATTGAGAGGATTTATTCATTGCCAGTGACGATAAAGTAGCATGGTGATTGAAAACATACTGAAATAATATATTACGATTCAGAAAATTAAATAACGATTTATATAAACCATAATTAAAAATTAAATATTTCGCAGAATTTATTAATAGGCAAACAAAAATACACCGTTCATTTTTCTGCTTTCTTCAACAATGTTTCCGATATCACGAACATACAGGAACCATATTGCTAAACTATAAAACTTAAGCTATGCTACACAACGATGTGGAGGTGATACAAAAGCGTTACCAGCAGATATCGCCCACGTCGACGCGGGACAATTTCCGACTCATTTCGTGATGTTTTTATAGAAAATATTACGGGAACTAGATTGAGGGGAAAATATTACAACTACGAAGGGAAAAAATTCACTAACGTAGCAGTAGTTTATTACACCAATATATCTTTAAGCCATGGTTTCATCTTCATCATCCTTATTAACCTTAACCTGACTTCACCCACTGATGAGCATAGGCCTCTTTTTTACCCGAATGTGCAACCCAAAGGAGGGTAATGTGTTTATCAGTCTATATGTATGTTTGTTCCTATGTGGCTTTCTAAAGACCAAACGCGTAAATCAATTTTGATGATACTTACGTCAATCGATTCGCCTTAACCTTGCTACATTAAAATTGAAAAAGAAAAATGGCGGCTTTTGGGCGCCGTATTATGGGAGCAACAATTATTCTTTTCTTCCAAAGCCAACGCGAGGGTTATCAAAATAAAGGGTTTAAAAGTTGATTTTAAATTATATCACACTTATATGTTTAAAGGGAATTCGAAAAAAGTTCATTCAAAAAATCAAATACCCGACTGCTTATGAGCATGATTTTCGTTTTGTTTACGTATTTATAGTTCGCTTCTTAAGCCACCCGGGTATTTGCTTTTTTAATTAATAATAATAAATCTTTATTCAGAAATTAGAAAATGTAAACACACAGTTTCAATCTTAGACATCTAATGTAGGTATTATAATGTAAGATGCCTGTACTAGGTAATCCTGTATCACAGGCTGTAGAAGCTCTAAAAATATGCTTATCCTAGGACAACAGAATTTAAACAATATTTGACATAAGAAGTCTAAAAATAGTGTCAAGATTGTATAATTTTGAAAATTAATTTTAATTTACTTAAAACTATAAACATATAACTAAATTACTAGGTCATAATTATTTAATGTCTTATTTACCTATATTGCAAAAAAGTGCCCTAATTGCAATTAATTGTTTTGTGGTCATTCTCCACTTGTCTTTGCTAGCATCATCCAGGTTCTACCCGCTATAATTTGCAGTATGGTTTATTAACTTAAAATTGGAGATTAGACTTAGATTATTAAATAAATGAATTTGTGTAATAACGTCTTGACTACATCAAAAATATCCTATATAAAGTAATGTCTGTCTCTGTTTTATTGTTTTCTATCGTCCTGTGTAAGTCTGAATAAATATATTTTTTATAAAAGCTACATTATAGGTTCAGAGTGTCTGTCTAATAACTTCCATCAGGCTCATTAAAAATCATAATTTTATGTAAAAACCTGACAGTACCTACAGCAGTAATTAAATCAATCTCTTAAAAGGTTGGAACCTGTCTGCATACGCCCACAGTCCCATACATTTAAGGTGTCGGGATTCAAAAGCTAAAGCCAAAATTTTGTGTGGTTATTTATATTTAAGATGAGGCTTGCTAACTTTTGTTATGATAGTTAATTAGAACAGTGGTGGCCCAGTGGTTATGACCGCGACTTAAAAGTTGTAGGTCGTAAGTTCGAACCCAGGCAGACGCTTTACTTTGTGTAAATTATTTCGTCAACAACTCTCAAAACCGTAAAGGTAAACACCGTGAGGAAACGGACTAGGCCGTAATTCACCGCACGGACTTAGTGCGGGTTGGCAGATATCACATGTCTTCGAATTTTTGGTTAAAATAGGATTAAGATTTATATTTTTAGAAAGAACGGCAAACAGTGTTATGCATGATCTCTAACTAGTCAAGAATTTTAGTTGCCAATGAAAAGCTTCAAATCAACAATGAAAGGCGATACTAAAACTTTTGTCTCTTAATCCCTTTTGGACATCTCTAAGATGCATAAAAAGAGACTTAAAGTAATAGAGTCCCAACTTCTATTCATTGTTTTCTAGTTTACTGTTCGCACTTCTATTTTGTTTACTACACTTTAAGCACTATCGCTCAAATCGTACAAGACATTCAAAATCTAGTCAGAACTGTGCAGTGTTCCACTCGTTTGATAGTTCATTCGCCTCACACTAAACTCGACGGTGTAATGGCCTTTAGAACTTAGCTTAATTACAGTTTTGTTAGTGACAGGATAAAATAACGAGTTTGGGGAAGTTTCAGAGGTAAAACAAGCTTAGCTTGAACTCACAAATCCTGAAGTGAACAAATAAAGAGCATTCTTTATGAAGTTTCTGCTAGTGACGCTTGGGTACTTAAGTTGAATGCGGAAAGCTATGAAAGCTGGATTCATTTGTCTGACGTGTTGTGTTGTGACGCATCAGAACGGTATCGGTTTCATATGTTTAGTATGGTGAAGTTTTGTGGGTCGCGATGTTTTGTGATGTATGCATAGCATCAGAAGCCTATGAAGCCTGAACATGAATATGCTATGTATCAGAAGAGATTCCGATCGCATCAGAGTGGTGGAGGTGGGAGAGGTGAGGAAGCGGTGGACTAACGACGTATCAGATAAGTGTTCACGCGTCGGTGTTGCGTTGTGACGCGTCAGAGCCACATGCATTTTTCGTTTTTTTTGTTTATCATCTCGATTAATGAATTTAAAGTATGGGCAACCTGATAGAAATAATACGACAATATAAATATAAAGTCGGATGATTCATGGGAAAATATTGTGAAAGTATGAACTCTTCGAAATCTTCGATTGCATTGATTCAAAATATCGTCAAAGTGCGTCAGAACACAACTTATAAATGTCAATACTACCCATCACATCAGAGCTCGTCACGACACACCACATCAGACGAATGTAAACCCGGCAATTTTTTTATATCATTCTTATTATCTGGTCTGGTGTCTGGTACTCTACAATACGGTCGTCAGTAATTATTAAATATTTAGATTTAGCCAGCGTGAATAAAATTACTATAGTATAAGTAGGATACATCTGCCTTGTCTTAGACTAATTGACCACAATCTCAAAGTATACAAGGCGGGTTCTAAAACCTACATACTCTTATGACAAACGAAGTACTTATCCACTTTATAAACCCGAAAAAAGGACAAAACAAAATTTTCTCAATCCAACATCAGACCTTTTTTGTATGCCGGCTAGATTTATTCACGTCCCGACAACTCGCAGAGTTTATTACATGATATATTTGTAAAAGTCTACAACAGACTCCGGCCGAATATTGGCTATAAACGCTGCTCTGAATATTATGTATGGTTCTTAGGGCTTTTGCTGGAGGCCGATTTTTCAATGAGGTATTTTCTATCAAGTAAAAAAAAATATATCCATGATGATTAATGAACGCTGTTAATGCATTATTTACGTGGCCACCTGTGAAGATCCTTAAGGTACTTCTTTTTGGCCCGGTGGTTCAAACATCTAAAAAGCGATGACTACCTTAGGAGGAGTAAGTGTGCTACATCGCCGACTCGAATAAAGCTAAATCAAATTATTATTCTTTAAAAAACAATAGTTGGATCTGAATCTTTGAATAAAGTGCAAAATAGATACAACCACAAATCAAGGCATGGTGTTTGAGCATGATGATTTTTTTTTTTAAGCTGATTAGCTTTTAACCTCTATGAACCTTTCCATATAGGAATACTATTGCATTATTACGTTACACGCACATTATATGCATTCTCGTCATACCACAAACCCACCAGACTGACCATCCGTCTGGAACAGCCCTTACAGTACCGATACAAAGGAATAGCTCAGTCAATCAGTCACGCGTGACGATAGTGAATTTGGGGCGTGTCTTACCCACGTATTATATGCTCAATATCTTAAGTTACATGTAGTCCTAGTACTAGGTCTTAGAAATTGGGACATTATTCAAATAATAAAAAGATATTTTAGTGAGTCTGTGGTGTGTTTTACAATTATCTGCCTAGCCTAGCCTGTTCCCATTTTTGTTGGACTTGGTGTCCAGTCTTACCGTATCCAGCTATCTGACCTCCGCCACCGAGTTGCTGGATAAGACTTTTTTTCTTTGAACACTATACGCCGTGATAAGACTTTTTGTCAGAATGTTGGGCTTCTAACTACCCCGTAAGGGCTGTCAAAGATCTACAAATTTTAATGACAGTCGGGACAAAGAGCTTAATTGAGATTCTAATTGAGTTTCTCTCTCCAGCAAAACTAAAGGTTAATAATATAAGAAAAACTACTTCTCGTTATCTACATCAATTTAATGTATTTAAAACACGTGATAATGGGTCTTTACCCGATATTTCACAAGCGGGGATGGCTGCAACATCTGCATCGGTATGGGGTGTACAGCGTGCCCCACAGGTACGGCATACAGCCCGTGTATCTGCGAAGGTTGTATGGGTTGAACTAGCGGGGCGTGGTGTATTGGGAACGGATGCGAGTGGTAGGATGTGTGGTAGTCCACGTCATAGCCTGGGGATGCGGCTGCGATGGTCGCGACTAGGAGAATCTGAAAGAGAAAGCTCTTTTGTTTTATGGTACCCTAGTACTATATGGTCTTCACTCTTGAGGGTTTTTCGAGAATATCTTAAAATATTGTTAATTAAAACATATATTGTACTGTGAGACTAGTAGTCGAGCTGATTGCCGAGTTTGTGACGTTAAATTAGGCCAGTTTCTGCAACGAAAAATACTGCAAAATTTATGTGAAAAATTGCCAAACGGTGTTAGCAGTTATAATTGATTGAATGAATTGTCAAGAGCCAATTGCCTAACTTGACTTGCGTTTAGTTTATAATGCGACGATATTATCTTTCCAGAATCCGGAGGTTTGCTAACCAAGGCTTGGTTTTGGAGCTGATACGGCAGACATTAAAAAATTTATAGGGCCTTATTTATAAAAATCCAAATAGTAGTAGTAGTAAATGCAACTGATTAGAAGATCCTTAATAGGGAAATTGAAATTACAATCTTCTAATCAGTTGCATAAACAGCGTCTAGATTTGACTAAATTAGGATGACAAATTCACTTAGCAGATTTCTTTTGAAGATTTTAAGAAGTCGATTTTTTTGTATATAGAACGAGAAAATGAAAAAGATTAAAAAAAAATCTAACGTTGCTGTCTTTGAAAAAATTATCAACTATTTTGCTTGAGTTTTTTACCACAACTTTTATAAACGGCCAGAATCAACTTTTATAAAGACCTGCTGCCCCAGACCGTCTACGAATCCATGTCATATGTGTCTGGTCTGTCAGTCTGTCAGAGCCGTGCGTACGAAAATATTGATGGCCAAATAAAGATCGCTTTTGTGCACGTAATAAAATTGTTATGGTATTTTTATTACAAAATCTGTAAGACAAAATTTTTATAAGTTCTTTAGACAACAAAAAAGGAGCTGAATAAAATTGATTTGCATGAAATATCATTTTTATGTGAAGTAAAAATTAACTTCACTTAAAAATGTAATTAATTAAGTAAGTTTTTAACTATTTAAGTTCCATAAAACATTGTTAACATTATTATAGAGGTTATGTGTTTTAAAGGGTTTATTTTACTATTTTCAAATTAAGATTTTTCTTCGCTTCATTTATTTTAAAATTGCTACTAGATGGAAAGAGATTGCTTTTCCTATAGTTGCTGTTATTGTATGTAATATTTTTAATAGGACATTACATTTGAGCCTTGTTTTGATATCTCGGTTTTTACACAGATAAAAAAAATCGACCGTATTTTTGTGTAGGTACAGCAAAATTATTTGAAGTGTAAATGTCATCGTTGGTTTTTCTTTTATTCTAATCAATTTATTTATGCTTGTGTTTCTTCAATAAATTACTGAGTTGTCAAGAGCTCAAGACAGACATCTTTTCTGTCTAGTTTTCTGAGATGGAACGAATAATTTTTTGTACGTTATTGACATCAAGCATTTCAAGAATATTGTTTGTATACAAAGTGAATTTGTAGGCTTAAATATATTATGCGCCGACTTGATTCAAGATAAAATGCAGATATTTACAACACGAGAGAAAAATCGTAAGACACATGGTTGACCACTATTCATATATCTTGTTTCATAAAGGTTAAACAACGAACAAAAACTAGCTTATCATGAATTAATTAAAGTAGTGACTCGTTTCAAGCAAAACAAGCTGTGCATATGCGAAAAATTATAATAAAATTAATAATTTATAGAATTATTTTTTGTCATCTCATGTTATCCATCTGGCCTACGATGAGTAATTAAAAGAAATCTATTTTAAAATAAGAACATAACAGGAAAATTATCTTACCACAAGAATATGTCCGCCCATCTTGCTTCCTGAAATCCTGATAACTACAGAACTGAGATCGAGTATTTATATGTCCAATTTTTCTGCAAACAACAATAGATTTCGTAAGATGTGATGATAGTACATCAGAAATGAATAAGGTATACCTGTTACTTTATCTTCAGTTTTCCTTATATTGGCTAATGAGTGAATAGGATGTAGTTTTATAAGGAAACGTTACTAATTATGTAAATTAACGATTTGGAAATATAAGTATTTATTTATTAAAAGGGCAATTTATTTCCGAGGGTTAAGCTCGGAGTTTCCTTGCGTGATCACGTCAGAAATGAAGATATCCGCAGGAGAACCAAAGTTACTGACATAACCCGAAGAATTGCCAATGGGCTGGGCACATTGCTCGCAGAACGGATGGCCGATGGGGCCGAAAAGTTCTGGAATGTCGACTGCGAACCGAAAGACGATGCGTTGGAAGGCCCTCCACTAGGTGGACCGATGACCTGGTTAAGGTTGCGGGAAGGCGCTGGATGCGAGACGCACGGGATCGGTCAATGTGGCGACGCCTGGGGGAGGACTATGTCCAATCAGTGGACGTCTTTCGGCTGAAATGATGATGATGAATGAAATGATTTATTAAAACTTATTGCTCTAGTATAAATCACTGTACAATCAGACTTAACGCCTTAGGCATACTATGTAGGTAGGTAGGCTTTTTTGCCTGCAGATAAATTCTTCGAGTTCATTGATTTTGGGACCATCATTAAGAATCAGTCAGATCACCGGGTTATTGCTGGAGGCCACGTTATGACCCTTTTCTTTAACCCCCGACGGAATAAAAAAAGTAAATTCAAAAAATCAAAAAAACCCTACTGCAAAAAGTGAACTAAAAAGACGTAAACAAGAAGAAATACTTGCTGTGCAGTCTGAAGATACATGTTCACGAGCTGGCTAACCAAAACCAGATGTATCCTCCGACTGCACAGAATTAGGTACATTACAACATATAAGTGTTATATATTTTTGAAATCAACTCTTAAAACCCTTTATTTTGATACCCCACACGATGGGATCTGAAGAAAAAAAATTTTGGTGCCCCACAATATAGCGCCCAAAAGCCGCCATTTTTATATTTTCCAATTTTAATGTAGCCAGTGACACTCGCAGAGAACTAGTAAGATTGTGAGTGATCCAAACGTTTGGGAAATAGACCATGTAAGCGACAGGAATGAATTACATCACGTTGTGACACAACAGTCTTTTAGTAAAACCAGCAGTTTTCTTGTCTGTTTATTGGGCTAGAAAATATAGGCGACATGATGTCAGGGCAAGGAGGAATTCAGTGGAAAAATACAACAATAAAATAAATGTTTCAAACGTTGTTTCATAGAAGCTGTGTTCATACAATATACTTCAAAAATATTGCTCGTTAGTTATACTAAAATATATAAAGGAAAATAACTATGAATACTACTTATAGCTAGGACCAATAAGAAAATAAATTTTGGAATAAAACGATCCATATTTATAGTTATTGTGGGCGGATCAACATTCAAGTCTGAGGTGGTATGAGGCTTCGTTTTAAATAGAAATTTCTGGAATAAAACTTGGTTTATTTTAGCAAAGAGTTGGCCTCAAAAAATATTTTTGGAATATTTATAGTGGTGCTAAACAACCCACGATTATTTAGAGAAAAACAATTGGCTTAGAATTCTTTGCTGAGGATCAGGTAAATAGGTTAAGGTTACACTAGTCGAACTTTCTTCCATACAATCGTAGTCTGGCGATTACTCCACTGTTTCTAGCCCTGTACGGAAACAAAAAAATAAAATATTTGAAAGTTATGAGCGTTGAAAGTTCCATATTTCAACACTAATTTTACCGCAACTTTGGGAGGAAATAAATCCCATAAGAAGAAGGAAAATTTCAAAATGGCTTCCATACAGGGATAGATTACTAATTGAAAAATGCAAATAATTTTATTATGAAAATATGCATTTAGTCGTTTTTTCATGATATCTAGACTCCCAAAGGTCTGTTTATAAAATTTTGCGCGCTCGTTTTCGTCCTAAATCATCAACCATTTCGATACAAATTCGCAAAAGTGCTAGTTCGTACGCGAACTAGCTTCTTACTGCTCATCACAGCATATATCTCTTTCGCACGTGTTGTCGGATGAGATAGCATGCATTATATCCTCCGGCACAAAATAGTTCGTGCCGTCGACTAGGGGAACCTTAAGTAATGATGATAATAATGGTGCACAAAATCTGAGTAACTTAACAGACAACATGTCTTGCTAGAGTTTGTTCCACCATTGCTTCTTCCTAGTTAAAACACTAAGAAGTAGTGGCCTGCGGGCGTTTTGGGCATCTACATGTAGAACTTTGACGTTATATACGTGCTGCTGTCAACCTATTATGAATAAATGACTTGTGATTTTGAACTCCTTTCTAAACAAACAATAAAAAATTACACTTTTCTTGTAATATCTCCTTACAAAAATAAATATTAATTTATTCTACTTCATAACCTGATGTCGAGGGCTCCGCGTAAGGTTTGCAACGCGCACGTAACCGATGGGAATTCGATTGTACTCGTAAGTAACGACGAGCTTCTGGTCCAAGGTCAATAGATCATACCAGTTTATTTAAGGCTTGGCTCAGACTAGTCACACTTTTGGCCTAATTTATAAACATTTTTGACCATGGGATAATTTTAAGCACTGAATAGTATCATCATCATCAATAGCAGCCTTATAATGTTCCCACTGCTGGGACACAGGTATCGTCTCTGTGAGAGAGGTAATGGGCCTTAATCCACCACGCGGGCCCAATGTGGATTGGTGGATGTCACATGTCTTAGAATTTTTGTTTCTAGGATATGCCGGGTTTCTCACGATGTTTTCCTTCACCGTTTTTAAGAGCATATGAAATAATTTACACAAGGTAAAGTGCCTGCCTGGGTTCGAACTCACAATCTAATCGAACGACAGCACGTAAGTCGGAGCCGTTACCACTGGGCTACCACTGCGCTGAATAATATATATTATTTATTAAAACTTTCTATAGATAATTTGAATTAAGAATCAACAAGAATCAGTTCTTAAACCTGAACTTAGCTCGTGGCTTAATAATAACAGCTTCATGAGTCAATCATCAAGGTTAAGCAGCACTTTCCGAGGTCAGTCCGTGGACCATCTTAACATATCGAGATTCTTCCGCACCTCGGAAATCACGTTGGGCCCAGCTGTATTTTGTAAATCTTTGATAGTCCTTAAGGGTAGACAGAAGTCAGTAAATGTGACGCCAGTCTAGCCAGTTGTGGAGGTCAGATAGGGCAGTCGTTCCATTGAAATACCTAGTTCTCAGCTCCATCCGGTTAGACTTAAAGCCGACCATTGGAAAGTTGGAGAAAACCAGTTGAAAAAAGCTAGGCTGATTGATTATTGTATCTTTTCTATTACTTACACATTGAAGTGCGAAACGCATAGGACCAATCAGTGTGGAGACGCTTGCGGGAGGCCTATGTCCTGCAGTGGACGTCTTTCGGCTGAAATGATGATGATGATGAAGTGAAATATAGTATTAAATATTACGAGACAGTTTGATTGAATCAGAACCTAGTCTAAATCCTTCCTACATGCATGCCCTGCTAGGGTCAGCTAGGCGGAGTCAATGTCAGGCTGATAAGGCTACGGGTAATGCGGTCACGATCGATTTACTTAACATTGGATCATTATTTATTGGTACAGTCAGTGACAGCTTGTTTTTGCAATTTTAAATTATTATTGCTTTGTTAAATAGTAAGTATGAATATAAAAATGTATGACTCATTATTATTAGATAGACAAATATTTTGGTGAATTAAATACAACATAGGTACACAAGGGCTTTAGGCTTTTCAGGTTCTCGAATAAGTGAGCAGTGAAGATGTATACATAATTGTTGATGTTATTCGTCCCTGTGGCAAAAACCACGGCTATCAAATATTGTATTATGTAGAAAATCATGCCATAAAATCTGTTTACAAATTGTCACAACAGTAAACGCAATTACCTTGTAACCAAACAATATCTAACACGTCTTTCATTCAACATTTGCAATAAATAAAAGTAATAAAATTGCTTCCAGTATGTATTTCTCCTATTTTCCGAACTGTACCTACAATAACCATCGTGATGTATGTGAGCAAATCCTCTCATTACTCTCAATACCCGACATACCCGTATTAGGCTACGCCACTCGGCAGTGATTTCCATATTACCCACATTTATTTCTATACAACATTCTGTGAACTGAGGATGGACTAGATTGTTTTAATTAAAGGTGCTCGTTAACTTTACGTGTTTTTGTTTTATATGTCATGTTTTTTTAAAACAAAAATAGCTTTTGTGAAAGGTTTTTCATGAGCAAATAGTAGCCATACCTATTGTGTTATCATAGAAAAATCTACCGATGTAGGTGCTAAATTAATGTCTCAAAAGAATGCTACTAATCATGGGTGGATTTTTGTTACTCTTTTACGCAAATCTTACTCTTTCTTTCTAAACCTACGGATAACCGGAATGTACTTACTTATAGTTTACTAGCGGACGCCTCGCGGTTTCACCCGCGTAGTTCCCCTGGGAATACAGTGATAAAAAACTTTTTAACTTGTTGTTCTTGGTGTTCTTGTTTTGGTTTCTTCGTTTTTTGACACCGACTTCCGAAATTGAAGTTATTTTTCACTTTGTAGTGTTTTTATTTTGAAGTCGGTTGTATTTTTTGTTAAAAGTTTTTTATTTTTTACTTTTCAGTTGTGGTACATAATGGACCATTTCTCCAAAGTGAAGCCAGAATAGATTAACCCAGAAACATGCAACTTAAACAAAAACGGTGGAATTAGAGTATAACAGGGTGAACTGTTCACACCTGCGTACCCCTTTAGAGCGTGCTAAAGTGAAGTTATGTTATGAAATCATGTAACCAATAAACAGACATCCGATTGCATCTATCCCGAGTGATTTGCCGTCATTTATTGAAGAGATCTGATGTATATCTCCGAAGTTCTTCATCAGATCTTGATGAAATGGGACTACATGACTAGCACCAGCTTTCAAATGAAAAAAAGATTCATCAAAATCGGTCCACCCAGTAAAAAGTTCTGAGGTAACACACATAAAAAATAAAAAAATACAGCCGAATTGAAAACAACCTCCTTTTTGCGAAGTCGGTTAAAAAGTAGCCTATGTCACCCGGGGATAGTGTAGCTTCCCAACCACGTGTTCCCAACCGTGAAAGAATTTTAAAATCAGTCCAGCCGTTTCAGAGTCTATAAGGAACATACATACATGCTTTCTCTTTTATTAACCCCCGACGGAAAAAGAGGGGTGTTATAATTAACCCCCGACGGAAAAAGAGGGGTGTTATAAGTTTGAGGTGTGTTGCTGTGTATCTGTGTATCTGTGTATCTGTGTGTCTGTGTATCTGTGTATCTGTGTATCTGTGTGTCTGTCTGTGGCATCATAGCGCCTCAACGGATGAACCGATTTTGATTTAGTTTTTTTTGTTGGAAAGGTGATTGTATATATAGAGAAACAACTGAATATCATAAAGGCTATAATTTGTAAAGATGATACAAATTTATAGTAATGAAAAAAAAATCTGAAAGGGCTGGGCTGTCCTTTTAGATCTGCCTTTAAGCCTTGAACGTTATTATAAATCCCGGCTTATTCATCATCACGAACACTTTCTCTACGTATAAATCTGCCTACTCTTAATTGCTTCACCATATAAACACATTTAACACTAAACGCGTTGTTTGTACATACAATAGCAATCAGCAATCATTGTGATTCGTCGGAATACACAATTAATCATTTCACCCCTAATGGCTTATTAATTGCCAGGGTGAAACGTCAGAGTGAGTTTTGTTCCATTTTATAAATACAATCGAAATGTGTTAAATAGGGCACGATTAATTAAAAAACCTTTTTGGTTTCTGGGAAGAAGTTAACGACGCGTCACAAATTCAATGCAAGAGATGTGATTGGGTGTAATTTTATTTTAACGCGTGTTGGTCTATTTATTTTGCGATAGTTTACGTTCCAGAAATTGGTACTATAACTTGGTTTAGATTACTAGAGTTTTAATTTATTTGTTGACTGACTCGCGTTTCACCATTAACTAACCTGATGGTAAGCTATGATGTCGTAGACTGTGAAGCAGGCTTGCCTGAAAATAGCACTTCAGTCTTGACTTGAAAACACCGCGGTTGTAGCTAGCAGAAAACACTGACTCTGGCAGTTTTACAATTGCAAATATTAAGTTATTTATTCGATACACATTTTTCCGTTTTCTTAAGAGTTTCTAATGCAGACTAACCAGTTTCTTCATAACAATAGAAAATTTTCTTAAAAATCCGATTCGTATGAAATCTTTTACTTACAATTTTAAATGTCATCTGAATTTTCTCAATAGCAGCTCGAATACAAGACTTGTGCCCGGTTGTTGGCGATGATGGAAGAAAAAATATTATTTTAATGTAGTGTCACTTGCAAGGTCAATAATCGAATGACGTAAGAATCATCAAAATCTACCAACGCGTTTAGTCTCTAGGACGCCACATAGGAACAAACATATATACATAGACTGATAAACATATTACTCTCCTTCGGCAGTCGGGTAAAAAGTATTCAGACACAACTAGGTTAAAACAAGAATAACTTCAAAGTAATTAAACTTTGTAATTAAGAAAAAAACATTTAATTACAAGGAAAACTTTCTTCATTAAATCCTCTAAAGTATTTTGTTTCACTGCCTAGGGTTTATAAATATTTTGGTAATATCTTCTTTCAAAATATTTTAAGTCTCATCCTGCAATAAATTAAGTTTATTATTTATCACTTAAAGTTATAGTTGGTAAGACAAGTTTCACCTTTAATAGTGTTACAAAATGATGACACTAAAAAAACACATTTTAACAAAATAAATAAGCCGACTTCCAAAACTTACTTTTCGGAAGTTTAAAAGGAAGTGCCGAAAATAATGTTATTTTTTCGGTTTGTAGTGTTTGATTTTGGAAGTCGGTTTAATTTTTTTGGTAAAAAGATTTTTATTTTTTTAGTTTTGATACCATGAAAATTTAAAACGCATTATTAAGGATAACTCAAACAAACTACTCGTCAGAACTTGATCAATTGAGATGGCATGATAAGAAATAAAAAAGGATCATGAAAATCGGTATACCTAGTAAAAATTCCTGAGAAATTACATTAAAAAAAATACAGTCGAATTGAGAACCTCTTCCTTTTTGAAGTAGATTAAAAAATAAAAACGTTTTGCTCACAACTGTACTTTAGAATTTGATCGTGATTAAAGATTAAGTATTACATACAGGTGACATTGTGGCTCTTTGTAATGAGATAATATTAGATTGTCCCGACCGGACCATTAGACAGTTGAGGTCTTAGCTCTGATATATTAAGTGGCTATTCTATTAATAACGCTAGTTGAAATTGATTTTGATTTAATTTGCTTAAATTATGTTTTAAGACTTTTTCGGAGATTTTATACTTCAATACTCGTAGGTACTTTTTCTTCTTCATGACCTGTATTTACATTGTTATGTAACCGACTGGAAAACGCTTATTATTGTGATTTTTAAGTAGAAATAAGATTGAAACATATTCAGTTACATATTTATTAAATAACTTGAATACAGTTTTTATTAAAAAATATTACACTTAAGTTACAAAGCTATCGATATTACAATATTGTAAAACAAGATATTTTAATACAAAACATGAGTGATCACAAATGCATTTTTAATTACAAATCGATCTCGAAACTCCTATTAAAGAGTTTTGAAACGATTAAAATTAGAAGGCATTTTAATAAACTATTTTACAAAATACCTCTTTTACTGAAAACAATGAAAAAGTTTAGCAGACTTTTTAGTTTTTGCTTCAGTTATTCATTTTTATTGGAAAACTTTTATGAGCAAAATATTTTCATTGAGTTATTAGTCTTTTGTTTTGTTATAATATAATTTATATACTTACATAAATAATATAAAATATATGTACATACATGGCGCATAGAGGCATGTAAGCACTGCAAAAAAATTACTCCATCTAGTTTTAAATATACTTTTTTTTTCGTCGAACTTTACAGCAGTTTTAGGTAACTACTTAAGCCAATATTGAACAAAAACTTTTTTTTAGAAGTACTTGTATTTTTTGTATTTATACGGGTATATTGTAGGTCGCCTCTTTGCAAGAATAACGTGACATAATAAAATAAGTGTTTTTTTTATTTGATACTCATAACCACCGCGTTCAACTATATTTTATACAAAAACCCGGTATTTTATAAGTGAGACACAGTGGCCCTATGAACAAAAACAGCTTACTGTAAAATTGTATTTTTTGAGATATCACGTTGTTCTAGCTAAGCAGCGAGGTATAAATTATCACAAAATAGTATACTGACTAGGATTAAAAAAATCATATCAGGCACTACCTTTGTATCAGCTACTAGGGACTAATTTACGACTATATTTCCAGCCATTCCAAATATACATAAGGTAAATCTAGGTACTAACACGGGCATCTATACAAAATGAAATAGCCACAGAATAACATGTTTTAAATACATTTCGCAAGTGCAGAGTTAATAGAAATCTCTCTCAGAAGTCTTAGAAAAAGTAAGGTGTATGAAACCCATGTAATAACGTCGGAGTGTGAGCAAAAGCCACTCGATGGTGTATCAAAGGCGCGTGGGCAACTACAGGTGCATGGTACACTGAGTGTAGTGGATACCCGAATGATGAGTACACCACTATAGGAGTAGGTGCCGCCTGGGTGGATGCCAGGAGACACAGGATTGTGATCTGAAAAAAAAATGTTTGTGTAGTGCGAGCAATACTCGTATGTACAAAACCCTAATAAAACGTTTTCTTGGAACCTATTTTCATTCAATACAACCGATAAGCGACATCAGTCTGTCAATATTTAAATTTTGAAAGTTAATTTACACCTGTCACGAAAATGTGACAAATTATTCATGTAATAATGTTTAATGGGTTTGTTATATAGGACCTGGTATGTTTAGCATAACCACTGCAAAAACGACGCAGAAAATGACAGAAAATTGTAATAATAATGACAACGCGATGAAGACAAGAATTATCACAATTTATGGAAAGAGAATCCCTGTTTTTTTGGAAACAGAATAAAGTCGCATCACAATTAAACACAAGTAAAATGGTTGGAATGGCTGTTGAAAATAAACAGTCATTTAAATTACAGAATCTCCGCCTATGGCAATTCATTGTAATTACCTAGATAAAGATAATGTATTAGTCGAAACATGAGTTCACGTACAGTAGGCATGCAGAATGTAATTATTTTTAATTTTAAAGTCTAGATAGAAATGCTAATAAGAACTACGCTTGCAGGAATATAGTTAAAAAATGTTAATAAAGGAAGGTCTCGTTCAAATAAATTAAAAATAACAGACCCGCCGGAAGGTCGCCAAACTGTTCCATGTTGTGGAAAATAATTTAAACAATTTGTAATTATGCACAATGGCTCTTTCACTGGACGATAACCAACGTACTTCGCTTTATTCAGACTAGAGGCTTTATTCTTTACTTTTTTAATTAATTTATGAGCAATTAAATATTACACATGGAACTAGACAAATACCAAACGTGCGTAACATGAAAATTCAATGAAAGCATTTTTACTGGCTTGTCTGTACTGAACATTAAATTCCAAGTGTAAGTGCGATGCTCCTGTTCACAGCATATCCCATTTGTGGAATGGCTCATAATATGTCCGTTTACCACCCTACATGACACGAGCAACGCCAATAAATAAACAATAAAAGTGGGCCCCTAATGAACCCAACCAGTGTGATTAAATTTCCCGCTACGCGAAAAGAAGGTGAAGAATGTACTCTAAGCAAAAAAGACCAAAAATTCAAAATAATATAAAATTCACAACAAACTCTTGATGACCGAAACGTTTAATTTCAAAATTCGAACCGAATTCTGAATAAGGAATTCAAAATAGTAGCTTGCTTCTAGATTTATACTACGCCACACCTAGAAGTAAACCTCAACGTAGTTGGCTTAAGTCTAACAAGCCTCTATCAAATCAGTCTCAAAATCTCCAGTAACCAACCTAGCTTCCAAACAGTGAAAGGGTCAGCGACCCTAAATCCAATATCTATTACTAAAACACTCACCAATCGAAACATATCCGTTGCCGCTAAAATATCCGGATTGCGACCGGTGCGGCTATCGACTGGCACATCCGTGCTAGGCTCGTCAATTTATATCAGCCTAGAGTGAATTTTAGCAGTATTCCTAGGCTATATACGGGTAGGAATGTGCCTAATATGTCTAGTGAGTGGTGACATATTGGACTAGGTAGAATCACATATTTTAACTAGGACTGTTTCAAGAAGTTCTGGGAAAATGAGGTTGGAAATGTTGGAATCTTAATAAGTAGTTTTTTAAATTAAGTTGTGTTGATTTTTAAAGGGCATTGTTTTTTATTTATCACATTCAGAAGCTATACAGCAATTTCACCAACAGACCACAAATTAGTTCAGAATCTGCTACGTTTACAAAATTTGCACGCATTTATTACAATTTATTGGGTTGTTGACAAAGTAGTCTTGCATTTATCTCCCATTCATCTCTATCAACTGTTTATTCAGTTTTTCATTTATCTGAAAAAAGCATACAAATGTTTTTTGATATTACGAAAACTCAGTGTCTGATTTTAATTCAGTGGACATTTGGATGATCATTTCTCTCCAAATTAAGACATGTATTTGACCCTTTTATCTATGAAGCTTACCTATATTCAATTCCCAAATTAAATTAAACGGTTGGCCGAATATCGGATAGCTCACCTGAGCTGCATCTACATTGTATCGGCTATCGGATAGTTGTGTGGCTACGTCGCCCCACTGCGTTCCTCGCATAGCTTTCGAGTATAGAGTAGAGTGTGAGAAAGAGGCTATAATTAAATAAATCCAGGTTTATGTAAACACAAAACAAGTCGTTTTACATTTTGCCTACATTTATGTATAAAAGTTTACTGATTGAAAATGTCGATGGAGTTTTTTGCACGTTCTTCGCCATGAAAACTTACCAACGCGACGCTAGTGAATGTGCAACTAGCTTCATCTTTTGCTCTACAATTTAAATATCTTTAGATGGTTTAATTGAAATAAATTAACTGAATGTGGAGTTTGAAACATTAGCAGGCTGGTGCTAAGTGTAAATTGGATTGATTGAAAAAAATCGGTGTGACTGTAACTATCCAAGATCAAGGCGAATAAAATAATATGAGAACTGTTCTAAACCAAACAATAACGACTATATCAAATAATATTGGCCTTTTCTTGTGCAATGTGTTCATGCTAAGCAATTTAACTTTAATTGTCTGCTTGTTACTGCAAGTTACGAATAACTTTGACTTTAGGAGCGTTGACAGCATCGATGCTTACAAAACAACGAAAACCTCGGGAACAATTGTAATTATTGAGATTTACAAAGAAATTTTAAAAGTTTTGCAGAATAAGTTAATTTACAACTCTCTTCAGATTTTTATATTGTTTTGTTCCGAGAATCGGTTTTCGAAAAAGGATTTCTGATTAAAAATATTTTTTGAAGATATTAAATTTATAAACTAGCTACCGATCACGTAAAGAATGCTTATAATTGCAATCAAGACTCATCTGTTAAAATAAAATGCGTGATAAAAAACCCCTACACTTTATTCTTATCTATCTAATTATAGAAAAGTTCCAAAACCTCTAAGCTTTAACTAATCTATACCAATAAAAAACCTTATAAATAATTCCAAATAGCAATCGTGATGCGTCAAAGCCACCGGTACAAATATGGCGCCCACTGGTACATTCTACTCTCGTTGACAAATACTTGATATATCGCTACGATTTATTCGGTATTTTTATGCTCGTTTTTCCTTATGTTGTGTAAAAGTGCTCCTACTTTAAGTTACGCATAAAATTATGCGGCTCATAAATCTAAATTGGTAAAGTTATAAACTTTCTTAAGCTGTTATTGGTAAGCTTTTGAACGTATTCTGTATTGCTTCGTTATTTTATAATAACCAATACTGAAAAAGTTGGGCTGCCATTGTTTTTATCTATTCTATTCTTCTAGAGTACAAATTCCGCAATTTATCGTCATCATTTTAGCGTAAGTACGTCCACTGCTGGGCATAGGCATCCAAGTCTTGTGCTTCTCGCATTTAGTGGATTCCAGTATACTTCACCACGTTATAGGTCTACCTTGCGAGTGGCTTTTACGTTATGCATTCGGGTACTAGGTTTTCTCTCCAGTATACCCTGCTCACTACCACTTAGGTTTGGCAATTATTTGGGCTATGTCGACTACCTTGGTTCTTCTGCAGATCTCTTCATTTCTGTTTAAAAACGCAGGGAAAATCCGAGTATTGCCCTCTCCGTTACTCTTTGGCAAATTCTATATTCATCTTCCACAAATGATTGCTGTCAATCTCTGTTATCTCACCCTACTCTGTCAAAATTCCCCGAACACAATACGATAGAGTTACATCACTTAGCGTACAAACCTATCGGATCGCTTCCAGTTAACAGTCCCAGTAAATGTAGTTTCTAATAACTGTAGTAAACAAATTAATTACATTTAATGCAAATTAATTTATACAGGGTAGTTTATATCACGTTCCTAGTAACTAGGTACTGTAAACAAGTTTATTCAGTAATTTCGTTGAAAGAAATGGTTGCTAACAAGGGCTTAATCGTCAGACACTCATTGAAATGAAAATCATGTTAATCATGCTTGTAACCATTTGTAACCTTGTTAAATTCATGTTTTTTTTTTGCTTCTCCTTGGTTGTAAACACTTTTCCAATTTTGTCAACTTAGTTTACCTATTTTCATATCTACGAGTTTTTATATGTTTGAGACAGCTAAAAGCTAAAAAATATACTTCTTAATATTTTTAGGTATTTCAAATTTTGTGGATAATAATTGATGTCTGATCCTATAGTGAACCTGGCACAAAGTTCTCTATAGACATCATACCAAAACGGCTATTTCATTTAAACATCGTAAACAATGCATTTAAATAAGTAAACAAGGGTAAATCTTAAACGATTAAGTGGAATTATATTTTGCTTTATAAACAAAGGCAATCCAATTACTTGAGAGATCCAACGACTCATTGTCAATTTTTCTTTACAAAGATTACAAAAATGCAATCAAAAGTAAATTATATACTAAAGAAAATTTGATTGCGAATATTTTTCAGCACTTTTCTCGGTTAGGGTCAGCGGTTCAAGCGGTTTAAAACCACTTTTTTATTTTTTTACCGAAAATCCATAATTCATCTGACGTTGCATTACTTATTAATATTTTTCTTTGAAAGTTTGTTGGTTTTGTTTATGTTTTTGAATCTTTCAAATTTGCAAAATCGAATTTTGTTATTTTTAAGTTATGCTCTCACCTCATCATTTATGTAGATGAAGGTTGTTAATTTAATATTTTGTAATTCTGAAAATAAACGACTGCAAAATTCTAAACAGCAATTTTGAAAAAAAAACAGCACTTAGGAATATACAGTGACGTTAATGAAACAGCAAAAGTAAGTAAAAAAATATCGTTTTAATTTACTCTAACCCTTCACTGAAGGTAATAAAATCAATGATGGTGGACAGCGATGAGGGGGACGGACTTGACAACATGACCGTGGTGGACGACGGAGCTGGAGTGAGTGATGGCAGCGGGAGCGGTCTTCACGATGATGGGTGAAGCGTGGACCACGGGGGCGGCGTGGACGGCGTGGACGACAGGGGTGGCGTGGACGGTGTGGACGACGGGAGCGGCGTGGACGGTGTGAACAACGGGAGCAGCGTGGACGGTCTTAATCACAACAGGGGAGGAAGCGATTAATGGAGCGGCGTGCACGGCGTGTACGGCGTGGACTGGGGAGCCATGGTTGACCACTTGGCTGGATTTGGTGATGGTGGTCTTGGAGCCGACCACGGGCACGGTGTGCACCACGGGGGCGGAGTGGACCGCGACTACGGGCTGGTGGGCCACCAGGAGGCCGGGGGCGGCGGCGGCGCAGGCCAGGATGGCGGCGAAAGCAACCTGTTGGGAAATAATGAGTTAATTACAGAAGCTATGACTGGTTCCAAAGAAGAAAAAATATTTAATCGATCGAAAAAAAAAACGAAAATTTCACTTCAAAAAAAACCAAAATATTGTTATAGAATTTAAAAATTAGGATAAACAAAACATTTAGCAAGACAAAGGAACACTTGATTAAAACACAAAAGAGCAACACTGAACTGTCTTAAATTCCTACCAAGGGTGGTTATATTGTATGTTGGATATGTTGGATAATAACACTTACAAAGGACTTCATGGTTAATAAGGTAGATGTGAATACGACTGTACTGCCGAGTAATCTAACGAAATGCTGGCCCACCGATGCTTATATACCACGCTGCCGAAATCTGACAATGAGTACGCAATGAACTTGAAGTTGTATAAATTAAAAAGCTCTATGGAGGAGGCAATGGCTTGGTAAAGGCGTAGTAAGCGGTTACGTTGAGTTGTAAGGTATGTTTTATGAATGGAACAGTGACTTGACAGAAACTTGTTGTGTTGAAACGGGTCTTGAATTTAGTTCTCTTGAGAAATAACAATATTAACAGAATAAAAAACTCACTTTACAAAGCACCATCTGTTTCTTTAAAAATCTTTCCTAACTAAATTTCAACAAGATTCTTTCCATTCCCAATATTGCAAAGAACTCAAATTTGTTTTTTTAAATCAAACTATACCTGTATCATATTCATAACTTTAGAACCAATGCACACTTTAATACCAGTACATGCCGTATCCACTTTCACTCTCTACATCTGGCCCACATCAAACTTGTCAAGATTAATGAATGCATAAACACAAACATCGAAGCTGTACGAGTATTTAGGTTGATGCCAAGTTCATTCGGCTCCGAAGGACTTATATAATGGTGGACTACTTACTACTTACAAGTAAGTATTCATGGTTGGATTTTGTATTGTATTTCTTTTAATGTTGAAATTTTATAGTGGCATATGGTCCTCTAAGACAGAAATAGTTCTAAGATAAAACCCAGATTTTGTTCTTGGCTGCTGTAACAAGTTCATACTATATCATCTCCAGTCCTGCATCTTTAGCATTCCGCGATTGTAGTAATTTTGGTTTTTATCACCCTTCTACATTAAAATCCCGTATTTAACCACAACCGAGGTAAATTCAGTAATTGTATCCACTTAAATTGTCATGTCTGCAATTATTTGTGATGGTTTAATATGAATTAATTTTGATTTCGCTCTTGAGTGACAGTGATGAACAAATTGAATGCATCGACAGACTTTTTTGGTTGTATGGGCCAATACCGTCAATGATCCATCGAGACAGTAATTTGCCAGTTCTGTCACAGACATAAATAAAATCGGACATTTTTTCGCTATGCAATAAAAGAAAAATGGCTGACCATTTTTGTCCGGTTACTAAAGATTTTTCTCAAGTATGTTGAGGTCGGCAATAAAGCCGAATGTGACTGGACATCATTATATTTATTAATCCACTCGTACTTTCAAATTAAAGAGTTGTAAATGCAAAATAAATGGAAATAATTAAACACGTAAAGTCGTGTCATTAATCCACTTTCTGTCGTGGAGGTGTTTTCAAAATTATACAGTTGCAATTAATAACGTTTTTAAAGGTGTTAAAATTTAAGTAGTCAGTTAATGTCTGGCGAAATGTCACTGGTTTAAATTATAGTTCTTCTACTGGAATGAACTGAATGAATTTTAATTAATATGGAATGAGACCACTTTATCAATTTGCAGAGGACATCATGAATTGTACCCTGAGAGTCCGAGGTCCGAGGTCCGTTGTCCACTTATATCATATACTTCTAAATATATTACCAGCTTCAATTAAATTGGTATTCAAATATTTGAATTCGTATAAAAACGTATTTATATATTCGCTCTGTGATTCCCATACAACCCATTCTTCAATTTAATACTTTCCAGAGCTATTGTTTCGTGTAGATTAAAGAATATCGTAGTCTGAGATGTTGCTAGTGATATGAGTAGTAAATCAACTGCGCATCGTCTAGACTCAGACCAATGCTGTTAGATCTTGTAAAATTAATGGCGTGTCTAATTTTTAGTTCCCCTTCTGAGATTGGGGATATTTATTGCCATTCTACGTGATTAAAGCAAACGGATTGCTTTCATGTTGTAAGTACTAGCTGCTTAAGAACTGGCTTAAGTAGTGTCTGTTGTGTCTGCGGATTAGAGTACTATACAACAGTATTTGATCTAACTAGTTTGGAATTACTAGTTTTATAAACATTTCGTCCTTCCATTGCATGCGAGAAGCACAAAACTTGTCGATGTGGTAGTTCTTGGGTAAGGCCTATGTTATGGAGTGGATGTCAAACATTTCGATGATGATGTTAAGAGATATTTTACTATTATTTGTCACTTATATCTACAGGACGTTCTTTATACCTTCTAGAGCCGATATAAATATGTTTTGCGTCTAGTCCATAAATAGCATTATACAGCAGTAAACGAACACGGATAATGGTAGATTAAACTTCCTCAATCCTCAATAAATCATTCAAGTGTTTACCATCAAAAATACACTGTTCCGTCTACACTATCTTTTATGGCCTACTCAAGGTTACTCTAACGTCAAATTACAAATTCAATAATTACTTTTACTGACAGTCGATATATGCTATGCATATTATTACGAAGTTGTATAGTTTTTTGTCCATACGTTTCAAGGGAGTTTGGTATACCAAGGCTGTTGCATGATTTTTATGTGATTGATAATAATTTGAGGTCATAGTGGCAATTTTTGTTTTAGTGTTATTGATGTTCGCTATATTAATTATTTGCAGAATATTCATAAACAGTTTGTAGAGTTAAGTTGGTTATTTCGTGATATTGTATGGTTTAATTAGATCATAGAAGTCAATTTTGGCGACACGGTTGGCGGCGTGGTTGAGCCATCGTCTGCTGCACTGCATATTGTGGATTCGAAACCGCACGGAACAAATATTTGTAATAATTTGTATAGCCTACAGATAGTTGTTCCGGGTCTGGTTGTTTCTGTATGGCAGTTTATATGTTTGTAAACGCACACGATACGGGAGAAATTCCTAGTGATGAGAATCGTTTAAAAAAAAATCTATCCGAATATATAGTTACTAATTCTGTAGATAACTGCCAATTTAGTAACATTCAATGGAAGTTCGTAAGTCGTGGGACGCATAAACAGCATACAATTTTGGAGATGACAATTATTGATAACCCTTGTCATTGCGTACTGAACTTCCAACATTGCAATATAACCACGCGAGTCCAAATCGTGCATATTTCACCAACATCGTACTAACCTCATAAGTTAAGAGGCGTGATATCATCTTGAACGTAATTCTTTCTTGATAGCCCAAAATGTCCAGTCTGATGTTATGAAACTTGTATGTGTGTCACGAATCATCGCAGCTTTAGACAGATGTGATCAATTCATTGGTTGAAACACGAAAACGGATTTTGATTCCCAGAAATTAAGGGCAAATTTAGATTTCTGAGGCTTTTTTATTATGATCCTTAATGTTCTAAGGCCCGTTTGCGCATACATTTTTTTCTTTTTATGTGGGTAATCATCCCCAATATAGTTGGGAAAAGGCTAGGCAGATGATGATGATGATGTGGGTCATCCATTGACTTTTCCCGCTCTGGGTGAAGCGGGAAGGCGTGTCAGACTTTTACTGACTAAAATCCACCCGTGTTCCTTTAGTTGCTTGTGCCAGGCATCAGCCCTAGCGGGCCCCATCACTTTTGATGACATCTCTTTGAGGCGCGCGTGGAACAATACGCGCCGTAAACTCGGGCCTTGACCTTATCGGATGGCGAGCTACCCATTACTTGCCGTCCGCAAGCCAGCGCCTACGGTGGCCGGGAATCGTCTTGCCACTCCCGAAGCCCGGGGAGTCTCCTGCGGTGACTAGGGGTGCGGGGGCGTCTCCCAGCCTGGGTAATCTTATTAATTCTGGGTTAGTAGCTAACACGAGCCCATTTTTCATGACATATTGTCAGTTTAACCTCATGTTAGCCGCTAACTCTGAATTAAGTTTTAGGCACAGTTGGGCCTAAGACTATCTACATCTAGTTTTGACCTCAGAATTGCATTTTTAAGGCATAATTTGAGATCCCCTATGGTATCCTCACAATTTTATGCCAAAAATCTGCCATCATCTGTGTAATGACGAAATTATTAGTATGTAGCGATTTATTTTATCTTTAGATAAACTACAATAATTATATTAATCACGGAGTAATTGATGCGATGGAGGCGATTGTTAAGATAAAAGTTAGCAAAGAAGATCCAATCCACATAGTCCCCTAAAATGTATTGTATTAACATAAGTTTATTACGAATATAAGTTTTAGAAGTCTACTGATTGATTTTTATAAATTTGATGACATACATGTTATGGAAATAATTAAAAATTTTGACAGCCTGGTTTTTTTGGCCTACGTTTGTGCTGTCTATCTATTTTTGCTTACTGTAATTGCTACTTCAGTAGTTCATGTTTTCTGACTTATACGAAACGTACTAACATTTGGAACTTCTGCTTTTATTTTATATCTGACATTGCGTGCGCTTGCGCCCGCGCCGTTTCGTAACGGCTCTTTGAATGTCAAGTTCATGCACGCTGGGATGATTATTTTTAACGTTTTGATATATTATTGTTGAATTTTCAAGGCTTTCTCATAATATGTTTATTTTAATAAGTTCTTTGTTGTAATATTTTTGCTTCATGTTTAAGTGAGATTTTAAGTGGGTTTTGTCTAACTTAACTATATTGACTAGTTATCGACTATGTATGCGATCTTCCTATTCCGTCCATTTCCTGTTATATCGAATTTCCATTTCTTCGTTGTTAAAGAAAACATCCATCCGTGTAAATCTCCATTTAATTGAGACCATTTTTGATCTCAATTACTGTTATGACCTATCATGCTTCTAATTAACTGTCTTCCACTTCATCTCTAGAATAATAAGAGACTGCAATGCCTTTCTTCATTTAAATTTTAAGATAGCATGCAACGTTATCATTAGTAGTTTCATAACCGTCGTATATCTCCCTTTCATTCTATTACTTCTTTCGAGCTTGTCAACGATTGTTATCAGATAATTATCAGATACACATTTCTAACTGTTCCTTGCAAAGCTTCGCAACTCAACCTTGAAGATAATATATCTAAACAATAATTTGATACTATTTGGTAATATAACGACATGCGATTGGACAATTAGCTAAGTTTATTGTACCAAGGACTTGATTTGGTAACTGTTAACATTATAATGAGTACTCGGATTTCGTTGCAACAATGTGAGCTGCAATGTGTTATTGATGATTAATGATAGGAAATGATGTTGAAGAATTGGATTGATGATGTGCAATTGGATATAGAGAATGTTAAACATAGATATTATGTTTGTCTAATCGATTGATCGAACTTATTAGAGTGATTGATTAATGTGGAGCTGTCAGCAGGTGAAGCAGTAGTCACTGAACATGAATATAATATTAAGGAAGCAACACCATATCATATCATGAAACAGTAGTAATATAAAATCATTCCTGTGTTCCCCGAAGGATTACGCACAGGTGCACCTACAGTAGACCCACATTTTGCCAGTTATGTTCTAACTCCTTCTTGGGACTTATCCCATGTAAGGAGGGAAGGGTAGGGGTAAGCATATTGCCATCAGCCGTGCACAAAGTTCGGATTCAAAGTTCGTAAGTTTAGATTGGACCAACGAGAACAATAGTATTTAAGGAATTATTGAGTAATTAAGGAGCATTTCCTTTCAACGCAATTAATTATATATTTATAAACGTAGATAGGTGTTTTTTTTTGTGTGTGGGTTTCATTTTATGTGTTATTATGTAACTAGTTTCATCTTACGATATTTGTATATATATTGTACACTGCATTACTGCCTTCTATTATGATCTCTATCACTCAAAGATTTGCTGGAAGAAAACTCCATTTGTAGTTAAGCTCGCTTTTGTACACGAATTTTTGTTTATATATAATGTCTTATTGTACAATAAAACATAAATTAACAATAGTATTTTATATCGTGGGAAACAAAGTGTCTTTTGAAAAGGATTCCTAAACTGTAATAATTTCCCCAAACTTTTAAAATTAACTTATAATCCGCTTTTAACCACCCAAGACATATTAAATCCTCTGTCTGCAAAATTCATCGCTCCCAAACATAGAAAGCTCCCCGTTAACACTCAACTCCTGTCATAAACGACAAAGAATGACTCATCAACTTTTAACTCCACAATGTTCTCAACCTCTTAAACTGATTGCTGTAGTTCAACGAACTTGTATTCTTCTCCAGTAATAGATGCTAATTCTTCTTAATCACTTAACATATCTCATTATACTTTTGTTTGACTGTCATGAGTTATATCCACAGAAAATGGAGCAGAATGTATTTAGCTGTTTTCCTTACGTTCATTTTGATTTGTAAGAAAACTTGCGGGACATAAATTATAACGGTTAACGACACGGAGATATGGGTAATTAAATTAGTTTTTTATTTCTTTGTTTGTTAAGTATTTTTGGGTCGAGTTTTGGCACTGGCTAATTTTATTATTTGTCACTTTGTTCTATACTTTGATTTGCATCATTGAAAATAATATCTCCGCTTTCCTCTATTGTATATTTTCCGAATCAATTACAAAGTTTTACTTGCCAAGGTTTAGTTCGTTACCATCCAGATAAAAAGTTACTTCATTAACGATAGGAGTAAGGTTCCGTATAGGCACACAAGTTCTGGTCGATTAGATCACCAGGAAGTAAGCAAACTAAGTTTTGTTGGTTAGGTTAGGTTGGTAGGCTTATCAACTTTGCTATGATTTGTCTGGTCAAACCCTATTTATATTAACTCATGATCAGAATTCAAATACCTTGATCATTTAAGGTATTCGAATACTGTGATCCGGAGTTAAATGATAACATTTAACAATAAAAAATAATTGTTTCGATGATAAACTTAGGTCTTATATTTAAGAGTGTAATTGAACAGATAAGCTGAGTTTTACATTTTATAATGCCAGAGCAATATGAACATGCATGCAATACATAAAAGATAGTTTAAGTCATTCTTTAGTATTCCAAAACTTACTTATTATATTTTCAAACTCGTTTTAAACTTGCCAGGTTTTCATCTAAAAGTTTCATAGAGTTTTTATTTAGAAGTTTTTTTCGTCCATGATGTTATCATCATTACATAGTCGGTACGCGTTTGTGAGTGAGTGCCCTATCGGTGTTATAATGAACTTAGATTAGCAATAATCTGATATGAAAGATTTTGTAAGTAAAAATAATATTTCAAATTCTGCAGTTTGAAATTTATTTTACTTACAAAATCTTTTGATAAAAAGATATGCTTATGCTGCAATGGAAATATCAAAACAATAATTCAGCTATCAAAAAAACTGATTTATTCAAGCAAAACAACAACAAACAAATCAATGATGAACAGCAACCAACGGCAATGACTTCACAACCGGCACAGTTTCATGGACAGTGGAACTTTGATGAGTCACTGCAGAGTCACCAGTCTTTAGGGTCACCAGGGGCGAAGAATGGTAGACCACCGGAGTATGGACCGCATGGACTAGAGTAGTTCCTCCGTGGTTGACAACCTGGTTGCTCTTGGTGATGGTGGTCTTGGGGTAGTGGTGGTAGACTTCATGGACAGGCATGACACTGATGGAGTGAACGGGGTAGGTTTCGTGGTGGACCACTTCATTGGCCTTAGTATGGACAACGGGAATGGTGTGCACAGCATGAACGGGATGGTAGACGTGAGTGCTTCCATGGTCGATGACTTGGCTGCTCTGGGTGTAGGTAGACTTGGAGGTCAGGGGAACCGTGTGGATGACATGGGCCGGCTCGGAGAGGAGGTAGGCAGGAGCGGCGGCTCCGCAAGCCAGGATGGCGCTGATGATGATCTGGAAATTTAAAAAACATTAGTCGAGTTGGATAAAAGAGAATAATTGTATATATTGGTTTTGGTCTATTGAGTGGAACATTATTGAGTCATCAAATTACATACTTTACAATTATAATACTTTAGAATTGTTGCCTGTGACTTAGTAATTACAAAGGTCTAAAATAAACCTTTGCGTCCGTGCCATATTTCTTTCTCATAATGTTTTGTAAACCGATCATTTGCCACCTTCTTCATTCATAACTTATATGATAAGCTATAAATTCTCATCGACCTCATTCCCAAAACGATTTATACACCGAAAAGCTTTCTCCCAAACTTACAATACTTTGCATTGTCGAAGTCTCACTTGCAACTGATGGTAGTCCCCAAAAGTCCCACCCTTTTATACCAACATGTATAATTATTGATTGCCCCAGATTGCGACAATTATTCTTGTATGTACTTGTATTTTTTGGTCTTATTTCGCGAATGTAAGCAGGGATATTGCAAAAGAGCAGTGTTCAGATCTGTCAGTTTGAGATTAGCAAATAATAATTAGCATGGTTTGATTTGAAGAGTTGTCGCTTCTGGTCCATTAAGCAGTAGATATTAGATCGATAAGCTTGTATGGTGACTTCGGTTTCGTTTGTGTTATGTGAATGTCATAAGGCCTATAATAATAATTAGATGTAATTGCTGATCTGTGATAAAAAAATACTAATGATTATTTCAGCAGTCCCATTTGTCACAGCTCCTCTATATCTTGGATCATCTGAAATTCTAGCCTGTTACCTAGTGTTCAGTTTCTGTGTAAGTACCTCAGCCCAACCCTAACAGTACTCCCCGTACAAGCGTGATTTTTGTTATGTAATCAAAATTCAAAGTATATTTTTTTATTTCAATTAGGCCATTGTGCGGCACTTTTGAACGTCAATAATTTAAATTTAAATGTAATAATATTTGATTTTACCGTCCATTCGGAAAAGTAGTTCACTAGAAATGACTTTTGACTTATTTCCATATTTCGTATAAATTCCCTTGTTATTAAGTTGATTTCTACGAATAAAATCTTATTCCAAAAAACAAATTTGCAGGAGCGTGGGTGGTTGAAACATATGAATTTATCATATCTCATATTTATAACACAATTTAATTTAGGAAAAAAATCTATATTATCAAATATGATATTAAAAAAGTCATACCTTTAAAAATTGAATTAAGCTCAATGTCATCGGGATAAAATATTTAAACAAATTTATTATTGTAATGCATAAAGTAATGGATGTACGTTAAACGAGCTTTTAGTCAGCTTTTAATGATATTAATTGGTATGGATGGCTTTTTGGAGCTAATGGATGGGTTTATAAGCTTAAAATGTTTAAATGTAAATATTTATGTACCTAGGTCTAATTTATGTAAAACTAAACAAAAAATTGAAGGTTTCTCATTGATGATCCAAATGTTAGAACAGACGTAAATCATTTTGTTTCTATTTTGTTTCACATTTTTATTCTGATTTTATTTTGTACGAAATTGTACGGCTCTATTTTCTGACTGACTGAAGTTAACACCTAAAAATATAAATAAAGTTAATGTTGTCTATGTTAAAGTGGCCTTTCCAGACGAGAAAGCACGCGGTGTCTATAGGCGTTCCCAATTTTCCCATTCGTTAACGTTCATTTGCCCTTTCACTTAGTCTGTCTGCACCATTATATTATAATAGTATATGTAGCAAACAACTGTAAAACAAAAACATTTTCCATTAAAAAATCACCTAGGCCTATCTTCCCAACACACACATACATCACGCAGCTGTCCATTTTCCTCCAGTGTCACAAAGGATGAGTGTAGTACAAACTGTCGTCAGGTGAAAGACATACCCTCGTCAAAACTTCGTCTGTCCCGAGACGGGTCCCCCGAGAGCATTAGTGACACTTCATCATACAAGGTGAAGGACATAACACTAACAATATTTGGTTACCTATTTAAACTTATTTGTTCGAAGTGGTTAGAGTTTTTGATTTTACATGCCCATTGTGCGCTTGATATTCATCTAAGTTTCGTGGTTCAAAAAATTAAGATGTTAATGAAAAACAAAGATGAATAAGGGACTCTCAAATAAGCTCTCGTTTAAGCCGAATCAAAAGAATACTAAAAATACGCAAATCGACAACAATCTACGATCCTTTTTGTTTCATATCCTCACGTAAGTAGGTGATCGTGATATACGTCTTCCTAGCAGAAAGAAAAGTACAAGGTAGATAAAGCCGCTAGACAGTTACTGATTTGCCAATAACCGTAGCCCTTAGCATAAATAGTGTTCAACTTCCCTGTGACGTCACAGCGTCCATTTTCGTCATTAAAACAAGAGTCGACTAAGGAAATGGGCCAATATGAACCACTACAGATGAACTACCTAGATAGACTTTCCTGAAATTCTAGGCTTTTAGTTAAATACAAACAAGGGCACTGTTTGCTTTTGTACTTTTCTACTGTTTTTATTCTCTGTTTTGGACGTGTTTGTTTATACATTATGAAATCCTAGAATAGAGTAGAAAACATTTATTTGACACAGACAAAACACAACAACAACAACCACAAAGTAAAGGAAAATAATTGTTTAAAATTATAGAGTATAATTGCATTGAGCGTGTCTATACCTACGAAGAAATACATTCGTTTCTTTCAAAAATAGGCTGAACAAACTTTACTTTATTTGGTCTATTTCCAGATTTTATGCCTGTGTATTTTTTTGTAGGTTGACTAGAATAAAAATAAATGAAGCCTCATCATATCTTTTTGTCAAATACTAGCTTTTGCCTGCGGTTTACCGTTTGGAGGTAATCGTCACTAAAAAGTATCCTACCTCCTAACTTAGGTCATGGTCTACCCATGTGCTAACTTTTATCCAGCTTAATCTGTTTAGGCAATAAGGTAGATATGTGTAACTCTTTTTTTGGTGTAGAATCAAATATATTCTATTCTATACTAAACAGTTTTTTTTTTTTACATAGATCGGTTGCTTAACTGACCTCTACAACCTAGTAACTGGGTAACACGATACCTCTTTGCTAGTCGGGTGTCAGATTTGAGGCTTCCCGATTTGAGGATTACCCGTAACGGCTGTCAAAGATCTACGAGTATTTATGAAGCCGAGATCAATGGCCCAACAAAAAAAGATCAAGAGCTTTCTGAGACACGCAGCAGTCGCGATATGTCAGGAATGGTCCCCCATCCACGGGCCGACCTCGGCAAGTGTTGCTTAACTTGGGAGATTGACCTGTGTGGCTGTTATTATTTAACCACGAGCTCTTCTCTCAGAAACAAAGTACTAAAAGACTAAAATATAATAGCACTCTTTGTACAGTCAAAGTTTGCAAAACGTTTAAACGATGTTACTGATAAAGCCAGACCTTTATAAGGAAATGGTTGCAACAATAGTTCCATGGTTCGCTGGCCTTCGCCTGATTGCAGTGTATTCAACAGTTAATAGATTGGAGATATTGTTATAAAGAGTTGATTGTTTATGCAATGGCTTATAGGGCCAAAGGGTCGATGGAACTTGTTCCTGATTAAATCTATTGTGTTGGATGGGTTTATTTTGACAGCAATTCTTCTTATTTTCGTGTGAGGATGTGGCCACCTCTAGTGTCAGAGGTAATTAAGCCACCTCTGGGCACCCCACAGGCCTCTGACTTGTAAATATATAAGTCTAGGTTTCCTCACGATGTTTTTCTTCACTTTTGCCTGTGATGTCCAAGATACACTTAGAAAGTACATATTAATTTGAAAAGTCACATTGGTACTCGCCCGGTTTTTTTTTTTTTTTGCTCAAGCACGAGAGCCGAGGTCTTAGCCACTGGGACATACACCACTACACTTAACAGTAATATTACCAGTTGTATATAAGGAAAGATTGAAGCGACTTGATAAAATAATTTAGTGTAATAAACTTTAGTAGATAAAAACTTTAAATTAATTGTTAACTTCTAGACAAGCTTTCTCTAACTTCGTTCATATAACTTTTTACCATCAGGTGAAAGAGTGGTCAAACGCAAATCTATCACTCTAACACCTTTGTGCTCTTCCACCTGTATATGTTCTTTCTCTTTAAAGTGTTTTGTGTAAATTAAAATTCCCCTATCTCAGGCCTCTCTCACAGAGAGGATGCCTGTGTCCCAGCAGTGGGAACATTAAAAGGCTGATGATGATGATTATGAAATGAATAAATATATATTTAAAAAATATCATAATTATATCAAAGGCAGAAATGAGCAAGTAATTTCTAATTTGCAATAGTGTAATAATTAATTATATTACATGTCACAAGAATTGCTTCAAACTTACTGATTAATGAAATCAACAGCTGTATCAAAAGAAAAAAGGATATCCTACACATTGTCGAAGATAATTTGTCCGTTTGTCCATTGGACTGTGCTGACAGACAGAACGACAAATGTACAAATGCACCTTTCCTTTGATATACATCAGAAAAAAAACTTTCGTAACACAGGCCAAGAAGTCTTTAGTGCTACAAGATTTAAAGCGATTTAGACTCTACGACGTCAGTGTAAAGTGTTATTTATGTTGGAAGGTTTGGAATACTTGTGTCTTATGTTATGTATAATGACCACACAAGTAGTTATACTGTAGATGTTATCGAAGCATTTCTTAATTGAATGCTTATTTAACTTACGGGAATATAAATAATTTATTTTTCTGAACTGCGAACTTTGACTTTAAGGGAGCAATAAGAATTGTATACACTTAAAATGAGTTTTGTTGTTTAATTAAAAGTATATTGAGAGGAAAGGCCTACAAAATGATTTATTGGATTATTCAATAAAGTGTTGCTTGCTTTGCGTAACCCTTTCTGCAGTGTGCTGATCTTATCTGTAATAGCCTAATAATCCACCGCTAAAATCTGCAGCTATACTAAATTGTTATTAATGCTTGATAAACAATTAACCAAAACAGTATATATTTACGAAGTGAATCGCCATTTGAAAAAAAATATGTAGAAAAACGATAAAAAAGGTTGCCAGCTCTGTCCTGGCCAACCCATAAATTGCGACTAACTGAGAGCTGACTGATGTTGCGAACGCACTCAAGATACAGGGGAAATTCCTGGGGAAAAGTTTAAACAAAAACAAATTATTCGCGACTAGATATTGCCGGCAACCCTTCAGCAATCTATTCTACTATCAAGTACCATTCATGAAAATTAAGTTTTATCAACAATAATAACCTTCAGATGCTAACAGTGGGTTCTCGGACTACAAGACAGGCCTCCCGCATAGAGCGTGCAATCAATTGGGCTTGGGAACAGAACGTATATATCGCTGGATGGTAGAATGTTGATTAAAGCCATCAGTGCAGATATACTGCCCTTTGATCAGTTTGATTGCATCATTAGTATCTTTGCAGAGGTTTATCTCTTCTCTTACAGAATAAGAACAATAGCTAACACGAGCTGCCTTTTAAATTAGAAAACGCGTCTTAAGTTTTCTTACACTGTATAGATATCAATGGAGCTAAGAGCTGGTTTCGAAATTGAGTATTCAAACAAAATTTATATATTTTTGTGCTTACCAATTAATTCCTTGATCATTTTTCCAAATCATAAGTGCCAAACTTAGTCCATACAGCACCAGAATATATGATCATCAGAAATTCAGAACAAATATTATAGCCGCTGCATGTCACCTACCGCATATTGCTATACAATCATATATAAGTTACACTTAACCTGACCGAAGTTATAATTCGTAAACTTAATCGTACCGTTCACATCGCCTTCGTTTCTTAAATAAAACAGATAAGTTAGTTTGGTATTCGCAATCCATTCATCGTACATAAATACCGTATAATTAATTCGGCACCCGCTTGTGTTTCATTAAAAGGTTTTAAAGATTTATGATAATTCATGAATAATGAAAAATATTAAATCATTTATTTTCAAAGATCTCGGGGCTTCAGGAACATCGCAAGGTATTTATGTATGGCCACCACGCCCGGTGGTTCAACACACACCGTAAAAGGTTGAATGAGAACATTTAGAATTTTATGGGTTCCCTCATAAGGGAGCGTAAAACGAAAATATTGGATATTAAAAAGAAATTACTCATATATTTCAGTAGCTGGTCGGTAGATATACCAAAAACCCAAAATAATCGTAACCTCGTACAATTTTGATGCTCTTGCCAAACTGTCAAATTAAATGTTATTGCTGAGACTGGAATTCACATTATGAAGATGTCTAGAAGTCTAGTTCGTAAAATAGACGATCAAACTCTGAACTACGATGCCTTAATTTGACAGACAGACGACTCACGAATTTCATATGACCGCAACCGTATAAGGCTTGATTTTAATAGGCACTTGTAATCTGTTCATGGGTGGATATGTAATACGTGCAAAAACCTAGTAGCAACGACATAATCATACAGCTTGTTTACCGAACTCAATCTTGCCATAGGAAAGTATATCAATCCTGTCATAAATACCATATAACTCTGTCATGCAAAAAGTAATGTTCATGGAACTATCGATCTTATGACCATGTATTTAGAAGGGTATTTTAAACAAGTGCTTTGCACTGATTAGTTGGTTTTCCGTGCACTATAATTATGTAGTTTAAACATTTTTATGTCAATGTCGTCACGGCAGCCATATTTGTAATGGCGCCAATTTTGACAGATCGAACGCGCCAAAAATGCAGTTATTAAGCGTTAAGCATGTGATGGTAAATTAACAGTTTATAAACTTAATTATATTGATTTAATCATGAGACTCGAGACATTAATAATATTAACATATGAGGGAAACTTACGAGTATTTCGTAAACATTCGTGTCAGATTAATGTCCATTGAGGTTGACTGTTAGCCTCCGAATTACGTGTTGCAATGTTGCTAATTGAAAAAATTGTGCCTCTAATTAAAATTGTTGCATGTTTTGTGACTGTTTGCCATGCAACTTCGGTCAATTAAAGGTGACAACTATACAGAGTGAGTGTTTCAAGTGGGCATGGATGGCCAAGTCTGAAACTAAACAAAGTAGTCACGAGGCCGATTTTGATGAAAACTAAAACCGCATCATTGGATTTTGAAACTCAGTAGCTATACAGGCCTTAGCTACGAATCTATAATAGCCACATTCAGGTTCTATTTATAAAATTAGGCTGGTAAAAGATTTGGTTTTTTGATCCCTTCAAACAATCATTTGCGAAATAAAATCACCGTATCTACAAAACAAGTTAATAATTATTTAGGTTTTCTTTCTCTGGTAACTGAGCCGATGACGACCAGCGACATGAGGTATATTTTCTGTTCTTCTTCGAGAAGAGTGACCTACATTATGTACCTGTGTTGCTGTTTACGTGTTTATCAGTCCTTCAATCCAACTGCACCCCTCAGTCGAAATTTTGAACCAGCCTTAATTGCTAAAAGGCTATCTAATCAGAGAGCCTGGCTGTTCACTGATTGTCACTACATGTTGTTATTTCACTATAACGTGCTAATTACTGCTCAGTTACTATCGATTTTAATTACATTGGTTACATAGTAGTACATAGTCAGAGTGATTAGGCTTATTCGATAGTTTATCTTTATTTTGTTGTCTATAGGCTCGCGCTTGACCACTATCTCACCTGATGGTAAGCAAAGATGTGGTCGACAGTGAAACACGCTTACCTAGAAATTTAACCTATTCACTTTTGACTTAAATGCCCCTAGATTGTAGCTATCGGAAAACACAGACTCCGGCAGGGAATTCCACTCCATAGCTGTACGCATAATAAAAGTGTTCCCTAAACGTTTTTTACGTCTTGTAGTCCGATGATCGGATTAGGTGGAATTAGTTTTGTGTTGAATAGGGCTAATATGAAACGGTATAACATAAATTATGTCCCCACTGCAAGGACGAGCGTAGGTCTGTACCTACATTCTGAAAAATACATAAGTACCGTATTATAGGAATTTTGTTAGCTTCATCATCATGACGTCCAATGCTGGCAATGTGGCCTTGCCCAAGCGTCGCTACACTGATCGGTCCGTGCATCTCGTATACACGGAATTCCCGCAGCCCTGACCTTCTTACCTCTATTACCTACTATTATTCTAAATCTGACACCAGTCTTGCCAAGAGATGTGGGTCCGTTTAACTAATAAAAATACAGAAAATAAATTATGTGGTCAAGTGGACTCGCGGGTCCAGTAGCGAGCGGGTCCAGCTGACCAAAGACTCGATATCGTGTTATCTAGTTACTGTGATGTGGAGGTCAGTTAGGCAATTGCTCCATGTAACGTAATGATACTTAGCTGAATCCGGTAAATAAAAAAAAAAACCCGTGGCAGTGGGCAAGGCACATTGCTCGCACAACGGATGGCCGATGGGGCCGAATAGTTCAGGAATGGCGACCGCGAACAGGAAGACGATGCGTTAGTAGGCCTCCCACTAGGTGGACCGATGACCTGGTTAAGGTTGCGGGAATGCGCTAGATGCGAGACGCATGGGATCGGTCAATGTGGCGACGCCTGGGGGAGGCGGAGGTCTCTGTCCAGCAGTGGACGTCTTTCGGTTGAAGTGATGAGTGATGGGTGGTGAATCCGGTTGGATTGAAAGCCGACCCCAACATGGTTGGGAAAAGTTTAGGCAGATAGATATTATCTACTAAAAGAGTACAAAGTATAAAAGTGTACTTTCAAAGAACGTTTGATAACCACTAAATGCCTCACAATACAAATAAGAAGAACTTATTTATTTTACTGTAACTATAAATCACAACGAAGAACACCATGAAAACTTTAAAAGCACGTTTATATAATCATTTAAAATAATAACAACCCATCAATCACTCGAACATTCGTGTAAAATACTCTAAGATCTCCCAGTAAAACCCATTATTTATATTATTAAGAAACAAGCTACCATTATTAGGGTAGAAAAGGTCAAGCCATGTAGTCCCGGAGTCCATGTACCACTAATTTACAAGATCGTACATCCGTGATTTATTGCTCAGAATTTCGTGTCGCTTGCGCAATGTTTATGCAAAATTTAAGAGTTATCGGTAAGTTGTTATAGCGTCATAATGTGTATAGTACAGGAGATAGGGAGGTAAGAGAACCGACATCATCAGTTTTTTTACCATTGTCATTTAAATAGAGGCATTGACTGTCAAAATGTACCTGCGAAACACAATAGAAAAGTCATTGTGTCTCGCGTGGATCCACGTCTTAAACACACGAAAAGTTCAACGATTTTCGCCCCTGTTCCTTTGTTTTTATTAAACATAACTACTTAAATAAGGCTTTGACATGTACAATCTTTTAAATTTATATTGTTCATTGCTTTGGTTTGATCTGTTTGTTAGAAGTGCCTTTAGCCACATAGCAGACACAATAGTTAAAATCATGTGAGGATCAACTCATTGGACAGGGAAGTTGTTGAAAAATAATCATGTTTGATCTTTTTAGGACACTTGTCTACAGGGGGGTGACCACAAGCTCTTAGAGTAAGGTTATTTTGAGGTCGAGTAAGGGACAGATGTATATGACGTGTATACATCTGTCACTTACTCGATATCAAAATAACCTTACTCTAAGAGCTTGTGGTCACCCCCCAGATCTGGCTAGCTACAAAAAAGCTTGCAAGTCAATACTTTTCTTATAGAAAACCTTTCTTTGAATAAACGCGATTTGTTGTTGAGGAGCTAGTGTTTCACTAGCTCCTCAACAACAAATCGCGTTACTTTTACGATTCAAGATGTCACACATGCATCAACATATCAGGAGGCGTCATGTCGAAATTATAAACTTCGCATACATCCGTTAAAAGGCCACTTTCGGAGAAGAATAACCCGAATTTTTGGCCCTAAATGTCAATGAGAGGATTACAATGCGTGTGCAGTACATTATTCTCGGTGTTGCAAGCAAGAATATTTCGGGAAATTGTAGGTACTTGCACAATTGACGATCGACTTCGGTAAGTTATGTGTGGCCTTGATTTATCAGAATTCGACAGTATTAAGTTGAATAAATCATGATACGACCACTGTGTTGTCAGAAACGAAGAAAATATGCATATCTTGTATCATCTTTTTTTAAATTTTTATTGTTTTTTGTTGTGGAAAAATAATTGATTTCGAACTTGATTTTACGAATGTGACACGTATTTCTTTATTAAAAAGTATCGCTAAAATAATTATATCTGTATTTTTTATATTGGTTTGCATCATTATACTCAAACTGTTAACTTCAAATAAAAAAAAAACGAAAATCTCCTCCACTCTACTAACTCCCATGGTACCTCTTCATATACTAAGATATTTTTAGACGGCTAGACAAAAACTATCATAAAAAGAAAAATATTATTTTTTTGTTTAAAATTTCTATGATATTCTTTAGACATGACTTCACTCAAGAAGACAGGCGTTACTATTTTTGGAACACATCTCAGTATCCCAAAGGAACCATACTAACTTTCACGTGAAGGTTACCTATAATATAATATAGTATCTATACATATTGGAGCGGACAGCGATCCTAAATATATGATTGGAAATTACTTCTTTATAATATATCAAGCAAAAAACAAGAAGAAGTGTTTAAAAACAGAATAAATATCGTTCGAATAAAAATAAGTCGTCCTCCGGTCTGCGCTAGACAGATCATTAGATTTTTCAGAACTGAAAGATGATAGCCCACGTTATGATTGATTTAGTTTTAGGAGAAGATGAATAAATGGCAATTATAGAAGACTAAGACTGTTCCATCGCCTTCGCTCCCATAACTCAGGAACCATGAATTTATGTTGTGGTATACAGCTTAGCACTCGGGGACAGTGATGTTCTAAAAATATTGTTACGATTTCTTATGATGATCAGAGATTATCTTAAATAATTTATTATTATTTATTTTTATTTAAACAAGCTTTTTTCGTATTCTTCTCAGCAAACCTTTTCATTTGATACCTATATCATGGCAGTGCACAAAAAATAACTAGTCCACCACCTTACCACCTTGGGCCATCCGCCATATTCGACTTAGAATGACGTTTTTTTTTTTTTTTGATTACGTCACTTATCTAACCATACATTGTCATCCAAACTAAACGTGTATGCAAAATTTTATCTTAACCGGTGCAGAATAACTGTATTAAAATTCAGTTGCAAGATTTGACCCAAACACACTTACATACATAAATATTTACAAAAATTCATTGCAAGTTAATTAAAAGCTTGTAAAAAATAAACGCGTATAAAAAAACCAATAACATATCCCATTCATAAATAGTTTAGATTGATTAGTACGACGGCGACGTTTAGTTTATAACATTAGGTGCTACTTTCTTTATTAGAGCTTTATTGACAGATTGTTAACGCGTCCAAAATAACCAAAGTCAAATACACCGCGCCATAAAACCATTGCACGCAACCAATCAAATAATATTCAAACACAATTACAAACACAAAATCATTATGCATATGATTTGACCTAGAATCCATTAGCAATTTTAATATTATCATATTTGTTTTACTAACTGTCGCCTACACATTGAGAGTAGTAAATATGCCGTAGGCAAAAACTCAAGACACTGATCACAAAAATGTCACAGCATTTTGAACTATATCCTCAAACAGTTAGAGGTTGGAATTGAAGCTGGCTTCGGTAACTGCCCAAGGGTAGCAGCTGTCAAAGAATGCTCGTTGATACTGGATTAGATTGAGGCGCAATATCTAATATGATTCTGACGTACAGGTTTGTCGTACACATAAGTACAATTAAACAAAAGAAACGTCATCCCGTTCAAAAATAGGAATAAGTAATTACATTTTATCTCGTATATGCAAAGCGCACAGGACCGATCAGTGTGGCGACGCTTGGGGGAAGCCTATGTCTAGCAGTGGCCGTTTTTCGGCTGAAATGATGATGATGTTGGTGACCTATCTCGTTAAAAACGCGTCCATTGAATCAGACGAGGCTGAAGACAGTCTTAATCTTATTACAACCAGCTTGTTAGTCTAAGAATATTTTAAGAGAAAAACCTTTCTTAGAGGCAAAAGTGAAATGTCGCGAACTTTAAAGTTATTTTTAGGAACAACATTTTGCATCAGACATAAACATAGACAGAAGTAAAGTAATACGATTTGTGGGTTTCTTTTTTCATAAAGTTATTTGTATCTACCGCTTTTTATTTCTTTAGCAATAAAAAAGGATCATGACAGATGTCGATTCTGGATGATGTTACTTTATTTGCGTATCTGAAATTAAGATTGTCAATAAATGTTGTTGCACACGCAAAATCTAATAGCCAGGTACTGCAAGAATTTTAAAAGCATATAATATTACGCAGAATGCTTTAAAAATAACGAGTAGTTACTAAAAAACATGATAATTAATTCCTTGTATTCAATATACTTACATAAGTTAGCTCCTGACATACGGGTAACTTTGGCAGCTGATACACTTTCGATATCAGGCTGCCGAGTTTGATCCGTTATTGAATCAGCCTCCCTGATTGGGCGTGAAATTAAAACGTCTGTAGGGTCTTGATCAGACCGGCAACACGCAATACCGCAAAACCAGTTTGTACCTCAACATTATCAATTAGAAGGGTCTCTAGGTTCAATTCTGTAAGTTTCTTCGATGTTACATCATCTGAGTTACTTCCGACTTATAGTTGGTTTAAAGTTTCTATTAGTTAATCTTAGACGGCCTCATTCGCCTCGTCCTAGGTTCAATTCCCCTAAGGGTCGTCCAGTGTCGTTGAGTTTTTGCAACTAAAATTTCTGAGTAGTAGCCCGGAGTCTATAGGCTCTGTCTAACCCTTCGGGGATAAAGGCCTTATTTTATGTATGTAGGAATGGTCTCTAACTTCAATGGTGTAAGTTTTTTCGATGTTACATCATCTAAGTTACTTCCGACTTGTAGTTGGCTTAAAGTTTACATTTGTTTATTACAACTTGATGGTACATAGGCGGACTTAGTGTCTTAAGCACTCTCTACAAGTCCACCATGGATGGTATATCTGCCTCGTAGGTCTAGTGTTCACAAGCGCTCCTGATAAGCTTGAGGTCCTAAGCTCAATTCTCGGGTCAGGCAAAGTTACATACATACATACAATAATACATACACCTCACGCCTTTTTCCCAAGGGGGTAGTCTGAAACTACGGAACGCCACCTTCTACGATCCTTACATACTTACATCCATTGATTCACTCACGTTCATACATCTGATCGTTGCCATACATGCACGACGGTTATGAGTACTGCGCACCTGGCCTCCATTCATCCATCATTGCATCTCGAATTTTTCAGTAGTCTCTAGGTTCAATGCTGTAAGTTTCTTCGAAGTTACATCATCTGAGTAGCTTCCGACATGTGCGTGGTTTATAGCTGCCATTAGCTAATCTTCGATTTTGAGGTCATTACTGTCAATTATAAGATTGTTGGCTACCGAGGCTACTGCGCATGTGATCGTTGTTTGTTTTAGATGATGACCTTAGATTGAATTATAGGTGACAGGTACTGGATACTGTCACTCCGGTTACAAATTAGTATTTTGTTTGTGAATATATTTTATAGGCTGTTTTAGCCCTTACTTTGCAATTGCACGTATACAAATGTGTGTTTATCGATTTAGAATCTACAGTATTTGGAATGGCAGGTGAAATGAGGGACATAATTTGAATGCAATACATGTTTGTGTAGACTGAATAAAAAGTTGTTCATTTACATAAATAGGTACACCCTTGAAATAGATCTATCCCATTTTAAAACTACCATACTGTTTTTGGTACTGTTTCTACAGGTTTATTCCTTTGAGTATTTATAAATAGCTTTATTTGAAGTGGTTCTACAGAATTATTGCTTATAGTACTAACATATTTATTTAAAGTTATCATTGGCACTTTAAATTGAGAACTTGAAATCATGTCAGCAATTAAGGCCGGCTGGCTTAATCTAACAAAATTTTAATTGATCTGCCCACACTCGTCTTAGTTTTCACCAGTAACATTAAAATATTCCAAATTGCTCGAACGAATTTAACTAAAATCGATAACTGCCTATAAAAATTTGTGTGTTGGAATTCCGAAGTTACAGTCAATCTGCCTTGCTTTTTAACCCCCGACGGAAAAAGAGGTGTGTTATAATTTTGACATGAGTACCTGTGCGTTTGTGTATTTGTGTATCTGTCTGTGGCATCATAGCTCCAAAACGAATGTACCGATTTTGATTTCGTTATTTTTGTTTGAAAGCTGACCTTATCGAGTGTGTATAGCTTGTTTAATGAAAATCGGTTCAGCCGTTCAATAATTATGGGAGTTTTACTGTTAAATGTGATAATGGGTTTGGACTGTTTAATGGGTTTTTCCGCAAGATTTTGTGTCATAATTACGTGTTCAATTGATTGACGATCGAAGCGTGTCTACGTAAATTATGTAGCATGACATAAATCAAATTATTCTTGAAAAAACCTTTTTTAAAACCAGTTTTTTTCTTCTCAGCAAACCCTTTCATATGATACCCATATCATGGCAGTGCACAAAAAATTACTAGTCCGCCATATTGGATTTAGAATGACGTCACTAAGCTGAACATGAATTGTCATCCAAACTAAACGTGTATGCAAAATTTCATCTTAATCGGTGGAGGATAACTGCTTTAAAATTCAGTTGCGTGATTTGACCCGAACACACTAACATACATACATTGCAAGTTAAATAAAAGCTTGTAAAGTATGTCCGGTTTTTGTCGATTTTAAAATTTTAAATGTTTCTTGTATCCAACTATATTTGAGTAGGCTACCAATATAATCGGATGCAGTTTGATAACAGCATTTAACAGAAAGCGACTGCCTTTCTGATTCAGGAACCGGGCAACACTGGCTCCCCTTGGCAAGAATATCGTAAGATTTTTAACTAGGTACGCGTAATGACTGCCATAGATTTGCAAATGACAGCTGGGACTAACAGCTTATTGTGCTTTCCGAGGCATAGAGGAGCCTTCATTTGTTAAGAATGGTCAGCCATCCACGGACAGACATCGGAAAGGTTTGCCTAATATATAAGATCGACCCATGTGGTTATTACAACTTAGCTCGAATTCAAAAGTAACGGTAAATCTCATCATATAATCCTCCTGCCCCGTTTAGCAAAAAATGGTAGATCAGAAAAACATTTTGAAAAGCCAGACGAAAAAAATTACTATATCCAACGCGTTTTTTCTCTGTAAGCCAATTAATCTATCAGACGCCTAACTGTCTTCCACTTGGCTGGGTTTACTTCTTCCGCACGATATCCCTCGACATTACCCCGTAATGCTCCATCGTCTATTTTTCAGACGGAAATATCCCGTCTTAATTGTGGGAGTCTGTTTTATGGGGTCGGTGCATCGGAAAATTGATCAGCTGATTTTGTAATGACTGCTGTGGTGCATTTCAGGTATGGTGCTTTGATTGTATGTGGTTTGCGTAATTTTAGGTTGGTTTGGATATTTTTTTTGAAATCTTTCGTCAAGTATTTTAAATGATTGGCATTATGATGCTTTTACAGTACGTTTAGTTTATACTTTGCAATTTATTGTTTACCGGACTGAAGTCTGTACGTCCAAGCGAATATATTGCGATAAAACGTTAATGTTTACTAATTTTTTTCGAGTTCATATAAAGAAAAACTACTGTGTTTAATATACAAGAATTAATTGTTTTTTTTTATTTTTAACATGCATTTTTTCGTGTTAGCATTTATTATGGCTCTGGAATAAATTATTGCCGAAACCCAGTTGATTCGTTTAATTATAAATCATCTTGAATTTATTTTCAGGTTAGTAACAGGATTCGTCACCGTTTACTTGAAAATATCGTGCTGGAAATTGATTGATCATTTGCCATTAAAATATCAGTATTATCGTTTTTTTATTTTAATATTTATAGAATATTACAACCTTTATAATTTTATTTGATTAATGATTTACCTTTTACCAGCCAAACGATTTTCAGAATGTAAGAATTGAACGCGTACTTTTTGTGACTTCTTTAGCTAACATTAACTATACACAAAACATTTGTCTAATTGTTTATTTTCTTTGTTACAGATTCCTGGCTATTTGGTGGCCTCTGAAGTGCCAGATCACCAAGCGCCGCGCGAGAATGATGATCGTCTTCATCTGGATCTTTGCCATCAGCGTCACCAGTCCCTGGGTCTTGTTCTTCGACCTGGTGGTGGTATTCGACGACAACCCCAACGTACGGCTCTGCCTTGATGTCTGGCCCAACCCCATCAGTGAAGTCCTCTACTTCGTCATTGGCAATCTCATCTTCTGCTACATCCTCCCTATGGTCCTCATAACCATGTGCTACATCCTCATCTGGATCAAAGTCTGGAGAAGATCGATCCCCACGGACACCCAAGATGCCCAAATGGAAAGAATGCAACAGAAATCCAAAGTCAAAGTGGTCAAGATGTTGGTCGCTGTCGTCATACTTTTTGTCTTATCCTGGTTCCCGCTCTACCTAATCTTTGCAAGGATTAAGCTCGGAGGACCAATCCAGAAATGGGAGGAAGAAATGTTTCCCGTGGTGACACCTCTGGCCCAATGGCTCGGTGCTTCAAACTCTTGCATAAACCCAATATTGTACGCATTCTTCAACAAGAAGTACAGGAAGGGTTTCGTTGCGATCATCAAGAGTAGGAAGTGTTGCGGAAGGCTACGTTACTACGAGACGATTGCGCTGCAGTCATCGAGCACGTCAACGAGAAAATCGTGGCATTACAATAATAATAACCATCCTTCGATCACTCGACGATCTCCTCCTGTTGATAAGAACGCAGTGTCGTTCATTTACAATCACACGGGAGTTTAAGAGGTTAGGAGGTACGCTTTGGATTTCGAATTAGAGCCATGGACGGCTTTGCGTCGTGCAGCCGGGCCGAGAGCGGCCGGAGCGACGCGTCTCAGCATATCGACACAATACGACATTTTCTATTGTACGTTTTTATTTCAACAGTTTGGTGTTGTCTTGTGCGAGAACAGTTTATGGACCTTCGATCTAGCATAGTTAAGTGAACATAATCAGTGGTTTTTAATAATGCTAGTAGTAATAACTTGTAACTTTTATACGTAAGTCGGTTAAATGTTTTAAGGAGATTTTATTTTTACACTGATTGTAATAATGTTAGGAGCGTACGGAAGAAAACGCACATCGAGCACAAAAATGTAAAACGATATTTATAGTTTGAATTTATTTCTTTCTCATATTTTTGTTAAAAAAACTTATTCATATAATTATTCAAATAATTTTAATCCAGTAAGTACAAAATTTAAACATTGTTTTTGTGTACGAAAATATTTTAATTGAATTGTTTATTGTGTTTTTAATTGAATAATCCCATATCTCTTTTGATGTTATATACATACATTCAAACTATTGATATTTTCTACAAAAATATAAAAAATAAAAATACAAAATTAAAAACGCAGCTACAAAATACTACGGACAGTACAAAAATAATATTTCGTAGAAAATAAGCATTCGAAATTCTTAAAAACAATAGTAGGTATATTCGTATTTTTATTTAGTTTAATGCAACGAAAATATTTCAATAAAAATACATTATGCTTTAAATTGTTAAATACAATTTAAAACATAATGTAAAAACACAAATCTGTTTAAAAAAAATCAATACAATTATATTCGTTTTTAAAATATTTGAATTAAATTATGTTTTGTTTTTAAATGTTGGTTCACGTTACACGAAACTTTATAATTTTATTAAACTTTAACTAAGTTTACACGATAATGTTAATTGATCAATAAAATGATTAAAGCTAGATGGTATTAATTTTTAACGACTTTTAATAGACAAATTAGGAAATGCGATGAATATGATTAAAGTAGTAATTGCAACTGCAATAAATTTGTTATACGCTCGTTAACGTGTGACTAGGTTCTTGGAGAAATATTTTAACGTTGTTAATAAAGTTGTGGCTTTTTGACTTGGACATGTGACCGGAGAATACTTTTATTGTTATTATTCCATATCGTGGTTACCTAAACTCATTTCACGCAGATACGCATGTTAGAATAAAATAATATATATTAATTTATTCATTAGGTCTTTAAAATTCTGAATTGATTAAGATCTGTGCTTTGCAAACAATAGTATAATGTGATGTTTTACATAAGTATCAAGCAATAACATAAAGATGATCCTTTAAAAAAAATTGCATGTCCTTGTCAAAACAAACAGATGAGCTTCTTATGTCACGATAGTAAAGTAAAGAATAATTATTTTAGATGGTCTCAAGTTTAACAACTTTTTCGTAAGTTATGTGAGCCTGCGCTAAGCACAGGCCAATAGCCGCTTGAAATGCACAAAAAGATACCAAATAATAATAACTATAGTCTATTTTTAAAATATTATAAAATAGAAGTGGGAAATAAAATATTTTGGAGATTTCTAGGTTACTTATACTGTAGATATTGAAATAAACGTGAGTTTTTGCATGTTGATATACAATTCTTGTTTTTGAATAACTGTTCTTTATTTTGTTGAGGATTAGTTCCCCCTGTTTGTTTAATATTTTAATGTAAAAAATAATAATTTGCTGTTTAATAATCCAAAAATAAATTGTATTTGTATTTCTCACAAACATTAATCTGTATTATTGACGTAATGGTATATAAACAATGCATATTATATCCTAAATATTATATTATACTACCTATTAGATGTTTTCAATAACCGCACACTTTCATAGACGATATTTAGATGTAATATTTTATTTGTATAAAAATGAAAATAAAACAAAAATATTTTTCTACTAAGCAACATTTGAAATGAGCGATCAAACGTTATTGGAATGTATGGTTCTCTTGTGCAGTTTCCTTTAACTTCTTTTTGTATTTACTGAATTATTTTGTATTTCTTTATTTCTGCGCTGCAGTATTTTTGTTGGCATTGATTTTTTTTGTATAGGATATCAAAGACGAAGTCGAAGCTTGCAAGACTGATATAATTGCTGGATTCCTTCAAAAGGAAATTTCGTGTGATAGTAAAAATGGATTTTGAATTCGACTATTTTTGTAATTTTAAGCTTAACACTAGCTTGTTAGATCTGTTATCTTTTTATCTTCTCAAATAGTTTTCTTTATAAGCTTTCTTAATTTTGTGTTATCTGAAAATATCTTACTTTTAGAGCCTCAGAAATCTTTTGAGTATTATTTTTCCATGCATTCAATTTTTATATAAAAAAAAAGAAAACTAATAAAAATGGAATGTAAAGGCAATATTATGTAGTGAGGGTATTATAATCATGCTGAGCATGTCATCTTGAGTAAATACTTGAAAATTATTAATAAACAATGTTTCAACCCTGTGAAACTGCTGGCAGCTAATACTCCAGGGTTAGATTTATACACAAAGTTGAATTAAAATTGGTCCAGTAGTTTAAGATGACATACACACATTTTTTTCGTAGCAAAAGATACATAGACATTTTAGAGTATCAATACATTTTATTTTAGTAATACTAAGCTTTCATTTTCGAAATGTGGGCTTGTAATGTATTTGTAAATTATATTCAAAATAATATTGTATGAAAGTTATAATTAATATAATCAGTGTTTTACCCAAAAATATAATATTTTGACGCATTTGACTATCGGTAGTAGGTGTATACTATCATTGTTGCCTTTAACTGAGGCTTAATAATCATAATTATTATAAATAAATGATAAATCAAATTTCTGGAAAATTACTATTTGTCATGTCATATCAATAAAATGTGTGTGAACTAATTATTAAATTATAATATTAAAAAACAATAACAATTTCGCACAAATATTTAATAACGCTTAAGTTGAAAGTAGACAAGTGAACACCGTCGGCTTACACACTAACTTAGCTTAATCTAGTTCGCACACAGATTATTGTAACTTTCATGTTTTACTAAGCCTCAGATAAATAAAGCGTGTGTAATATAAACATAATATTTATACAATTATATACATTTATTATGTATAACAATTTAAAATAATTAGTTTTATACTTATAAAATGCCTACTATGACGTGTTGTTTATAATATAAATTGTTCGATATAATTATACATAAATATTTATACAAAATAATTGGTAACACATAATTCTTTGTAAATAAATTGAATTAGAACAATAAATAATATTATTATGATTACAATTTCGTTTATTTTTTGTATAATAAATAGAAGCGTTTCTGTATAATATTGCTGTTATTTATTTGCCGTGTTTGGTGTTAGATGATAGTGTTTAATTAATTATTGTATGTAATAATAATAATGTGAGACCTGATTTAGACATTAAAATATTAAATTCAAATAACGAAATATTTCTTCTTGTAATCTTAAACTGTTTGATGTTATGACAAATTGTAATAGTTATTTCATTAAAGTGGTTTAATAATGTAGAATATAGCGTAAAAGCTGGTAGTATAGTCGTTTACTAGAATTTGTAAATGTATAAATTATACTGTACATTTATGTATAAATAGAAATTTGATGTTTTAAGCAATGTTAGGTGATTATTAGGAGTTTAGTAAGCTTTTTTAGTAAAAACTGCTGGTTTTATTATGAAACATTGGTAACATCATTTAAAGTAAAGTTAAACATACGTAAAAATCAAAGATATGTTCATAATTAAATTAGCAGATTTAATATATTATGTCGATCAACACAAGATTCCTATATTGTATTGTAACAGAAGCAATTTTTGACATATGAAACTTTGACTATATTCCGTACAATTTACCAACATATCAATGAAAGTAACCTCCCGATATAAAGTCCTATTTTTAAAGCAATCTTGTTCACTGCCCTATTATTTTTGTAAAAATTGTTTTTGTATCATCTCTTTTTTCACTATCAAATATAAAAAATATTGTTCCTCTTAACAAATTTCCTTCTACGTTTCAAAATCAAGCTTAGAATTTGCTATGATTAGTAACAATTTGTTATAGTCTAGATCTATTTTCCCAGCTAGTTTTCATCTGAGATAAATTGGCCCGTTTTGCTACTTAAGTAGCTCGTAAATCAGTTTTGGTCGTTCGAATTAATCCAGGATCTTTGGTCCGTGATTTTCTTAGTATCCTCATATATTTTATGTTTATAATAAAACTTACTCCTTTAAGCTCACTTGCACTACAAATCTATACATTCAATTAGCTTACAATGTATTTAAAACATTATTATGATTCTGTCATTTTCAAGTAATTGACAGAAATAGAAAGATAATTTAAATAAGTTCAGCTCTAAATGCGTTACAAGCAAGTGGGTTTTAGTATTTTTGTATTAAATTTCTATTTTAAAAATAAAGTTCTAAGTGTATTACACAATAAATGTAATAATTCTAAATACATTATTTTATTAGAAAAATATAATTAGTAAAGTATATTTGTTTGTTATCGTAGAATTTATATATTACATTTCAAGTTTGGTTCTTTTTTAGAAAATATTTTTGTTTGATTAATATTTCTGTACAATTTAATTTTTCTATTTAAATAATTTTCATTAAGTAACTATTACTTGCTTGTTTGGAAAGTAGATTGTAATATTCTGAAATAATGTGTTAGTTTAGTGTTTTTGTACTTTCATTAAATAATTTTATGTTATTAGAGCATAATTAGATATGCACATTAAACACAAACAGATAGAATTTGTAAAACTGTTACTAATATAAAATTAATGTTCATGACGTAAACTATATAATATTTAGATGTTCATCAAAATATTAATTTCACAGCAGCAAATTAGCAAAACTGAAGTAGAAGACAAGAAGAAACATCATGTAATGTAATTTACAAAAGGTCACAGATGTTATTAATTAGTAAAAAAACGTAACGGTATTCATTTAGATTTTTCTTTTAAATTAGAACAAAATCATAATTTTGTTCCGCGTATATAATATGTCTGTTTCAGTAGACGAGATTTGTTTTTTTTTTGTGAAATAATCTGTGGTCTTTTGTAAAATATTTGATTGAGCAATCTATATTCTGAAAAAAAGTGTGTCTTAGCAGTGACAGTATCAAAATGATAGTTGTTTTTACAGTTACAGCTTAGAACAATTCATATTGGATTAATATTAACCTAACATGCAAACACTATTGTATGTCAAGTAAATAAAATGTGAAAATTATTTTATCATTGTTTTACTGGACATCCCCTATCTCCATCACAATGTGAACAAACCTATGGGTGTCATAAGCATGAGCACAATAAAGCATTTAACGATCCCATTGCTGGGACACAAGCCTACTCTATGTGAGAGGAAGTGCAATCTTCCATCTGCTATTATCGACCTCGCGGGCCTATTATTGGTTTCGTATAAGACAATGTATCAGGAGGGCAGCACTGCATGTAGGAACAGCTTTCTCAAGTTGAAAAATCAAAATCATTTTATTTTATATATTTATTTCATTATATTTATTTTATGTAGGCTTACATGGGCACTTATAAAACGTCAACAAAAGGTGCACGGTTCGGGTTGGTCGTTTCCTATGGACAAGAACCGACAAGAAACTCCACGGGTAACCGTGGAGTTTCTTGTCGGTAAAATATTGTTTGGTTTTACAATATTTTCATGTTACAGCATTAGTACTTAGATGGGGGGACAACGTAGGCCCGACAATAAGTCTTATGAAACTAAAAAAAAGGTTGTAAATTATATAAACAAAATATTAAAAAAAAAGAAGTGAAACGAGATAAAATGTTAAGAAATGATAACAAGCATCTAGAAATCTAGAAGGCCTACAGTGTTCACACATTTACATAACAATCGGTAAAATAAGAAGAGAGCTTAATAAGAGATAAGTAATATCTATGAGACCGATCTGCATTTAAGTAATTGTAAAGGCTCAATTGGCTGCAAAAAATTTGGGGATCCTTGCGAAGGTGAGACGGTACTTCACGCCTGAACAGCTGCTCAACTTGTATAAAGCCCAAGTTCGGTCATGCATGGAGTACTGCTCTCACCTCTAGGATGGATCTGCCAAATACCAGCTTGATGCACTTGAGTCGATTGACAGATGGGCCAAAAGGCTTATTGGCAACGATGCACTGGTTGCCTCAAAGCTCCAGAGCCTTGAACATCGTCGCCGAGTTGCCAGCCTGTCGGTTTTTTATCGGTTACATTTCGGGGAGTGTGCGTCGGAACTGCACAATTTGATTCCGCCTAGCCCTTTCCATCATCGGACTACAAGACGTACGGCAATGTGCCATCGGTACATGGTGGATATCCCACCCATACGCACAAAGCGTTTTGAAAATACTTTCATTGTGCGTACAGCTAAGGAGTGGAATTCCCTGCCGACGTCCTTGTTTCCTGATAACTACATCCTAGGGATCTTCAAGTCAAGAGTGAGTAGGTTACTTCTAGGCAAGCGTGCTCCACCTTCGACCATATCATCACTTAACATCAGGCGAGATAGTGGTCAAATGCGAGCCTATAACGAATAAAAAAAAAAAAATTGTAGGTAAGAAAAAAGCCTCTGTGTCAGGTTCTTCTTCTATTCGTGTGAGGTGTGGCCACCTCTGGTGTCAGAGTTAATTAACCGCCTCTGGGAAACCCCACAGGCCTCTGACTTGGCTATTTCAGACTTACATTAACAACATTATTGTGTCAGATTGACAACATGATTTCATTTGATATCATAAACCTTTACCATCCGACTGGGTTTCCTTTAAAGGTACAAATCCTAAAAATCTTTGAAATGCGGGGAATAACAAAAATAAAACGACATGACTCAAATAAATGCTCCTTAAATACTAATGACTACGGGAACGCGCTCATTGAAAACAAAACGACTAATGGCTTGTAAATAATTGTAAATGGCATTTCAATTATATCTTTTTATGTTTTGCTAAGTATTTGTATAGTGCCGCCTGCCAAAATATAACACGCAATTCGCATTCAAGCGAGGCAAGACGAAAAGGGAAGCGCGAAGCGTAATAATAAATAATAAGTCGCACATCTAAACCTAGTACAGCGTTAGTAACACGTCCTTATCAGAAAATTAGTGATAGTGAGGTTAGGTTTCCTGATAGCAATGCCCGCGGGTCTAAGTCAAGAGTTAATAGATTATTTTTATACAAACGTCCGTTACCGTTGACCACATCATAGCTTACAATCTGATGAGATAGTCGTCATACGCGAACCATGCTTTGGACGTCATTGCATCCATCTGCATGTAATGGATAAAGATTAATATAGCATTATCATACATACACATGTATAAACCTAATCGTTTTCCCCTAGTATGCCTAAACTATAGAAAGCTGTCTGTTACGATCCTTACATACTTACTCCTTTTAGCATAACAGCACCAGGCAGACGACAAATTGCTAGTATTAAAGAGATTATGTTAATAAATAAACTGTACCTACTTAAGTGTGTATTTTTGTTCGATGAAGCATCATGAATACTAAGATTGCATAACAATAGGTTTATATACACTCGTAATTGAATAAAGATTGGAGGTCATAGTAATAGACTATGAGTTCCTAAAGAACTTACATACTCATAATAATCGTAGATTGGGCCAGTAAATGCTAATAACAGACATAACAACGCTAATCAAGAACACTATGTAATTGTACCAAATCAACATAAAATGGATAAAACACCGCTCTGTCGTAGACAAGCGATGACGCAAAACGCCTGATGAGAACAACACTTTACGACTAACTATAAAACATTGAGGTATAGGTATTATGTTCAGGCATTGCGTTGGTTATTTTGCACGCAAGTATAAACTTTCCACTTACTAGTAGGTAACATACATTACATCAAGCCTTTACTTCCCGAAGGGTTTGGCAGAGGTGCACCGAGAGTACTCTCACATTTTGTTTTGTTTTCATCATCATCATTTCAGCCGAAACACGTCCACTGATCGACATAGGTTTCCCCCCAAGCGTCATCACACTGTTCGGGCCGGTGCGTTTCGCATCCACCGGACGCACGCATCCTTAACCAGGTCGTCGCTACGCCTAGAGGGTGGCCTTCAACACTGCGTCTTCCGGTACGCGGTCGCCACTCTAGAACTGTTTGGCCCCAACTGCCATCCGTTCTGTGAGCAATGTGCCCTGCCCACTGCCACTTAAGTTTGGCAATTCTTCGTGCTATGTCGGTAACCTTGGTTCTCTTGATGTCTTCATTTCTGATTCGATCACGCAAAGTAACGCCGAGCATAGCCCTCTCCATTGCCCTTTGGATGACTTTAAGCTTTCTGATGAGGCCCATTGTGAGCGACCACGTCTCTGTCCCGTAAGTAATCAACGGCAACGCACACTGGTCATAGACTTTAGCCTTGAGACACTGTGGTGACACTTCCCGAACGCTGCCCAGTTGAGTCGGATTCGACGGTTGACCTCTATCTCGAAGTTTGATCTACCTAACTGGATGTTTTAGTTCTATGTAATAGGGGGAGCCTATTGCCATCAACCGGGCATAAGTCCACTCGGGTCTGCTACGGAGAAATGCCAGATGGTAAAACTTAATTTGCCCGATTCGAAAATCGAATTTCGAACCGTGTGGTCAGAGAAGAAGAAACTGCCTCGTTGGTCTAGCGACTAGACGATCGAGGCAGTTTAAATAATATACCTATTTTTATCATTATTTGTTAAATCAGTTTTTGTCACAGCTGGGTAAAAGTTTCCCCTTATCTTTCTGTTCTTCGTTTCCAGCCAATCTCTCGCAAACGCTCTTAAGTTGATTATAAATATAGGCTGGAATTGAATACCCAGATAGAATCCTGTATTGAACAAATAATGTACCTCATAACCGGCGTGTGTGTATGACTAGTATGGACGTAAATGAAGAGAAAAGAGTAGGTTTGTAAGAATTGTGGTTGGTGGCTCCTGTAGGTTCTGCCTAACCTCTTGGGAAAGGGCGTGAGTTTATGAATGTAGTACCTGTAAAAATACTTAGGTAGGTAAAATACTAAACAAACAGTAATATTTTTTGCCAGTATAATTTCGCCTTTTATATTTATTCAAGGCACCATTTTATCTTAATTCTAAATCATTTCATGAATATTTATCTAATATTTTACAGTGTCCTACAATAACAAAATACGGGCCTTTCAAATCATTAAACCAAGTTTAACTTAACATATCAAAAACAAAACAGAGATCAGTCATATTTAAATAACTTAGACAATGATCCCTTGTAAAAGCTTCAATTATTTTTTGATTAATAGTCGGCATAAGATTAAAATCTTCAATAGAGATGCTTAGAATAGATAGATAGATAAAACATGTATTTAGTGCACACAAAAGACACAGCACAAAACACAAAATCACAACAACATTTTCAATAAAATTTCGCTTTTTTTTCGCTAAGGGTCAAATAATGATTGCCAGCAAATTCATAAAAGCATCTCGTCTCGAAGGAGTAATGATTTTGTTGTTGAAATACATAATTGATCTGTTAGAGACTGAATAGTCGATGCTTCTGATCAATCACTTTATTGGTTAGTGCAGTAAATGTAAATTAAATAGACTGTGTCAATTTAATACGTTAACAATTACTTAAATACCTCGGTAATTCTGGTGCTACTTAAATAAGCTTTTGATATTTGCATTGTGTGTTTTAAAATTTTTGTGTAAATTCGTAATCACAGCAACGAAGCCATTTCACGAATGTAAGATAGTAACATCAAGAAATGTCACTTTTGTTATTCTTCTTCTTCTTTTTTTCGTTTCGATGGCACATTTAATTAGATTGTCTGGGCCCAGTAGGTGGCCACGCTTATTGCAGCGTCAGAAGCACCGTACAGGTCTTCCAGGGTGCAAGTGAATGGACAGCCAGGACACTCCAGCAAGTGGGACATAGTCTGTACAGGGGCACCACACTTGCACCGGGTGTTGGACGAATCTATAATCCCCCATTTTTCCAAATTATATTTGCAGCAGCCTACTTGGGTACGTAGCCGATTCAATGCCTTCCATACAGGCCACTGCAAGTCATGACCAAGCGGCAGATGCTCCTTGGGCTCAACAAAGTCATGGGGTGGTGGACACTTCTCCACCCACAACTTTCTCCTTTCCTCAGGCGGCCTGTCCTGGATTGCCTGTGTAGTTCGCAGGAAACTCCTTCGACTTTTCAGTCTACCCGCAGTTGGTGAATAGTCGTAGAGGGGATGTCGGGAATCGGATTCCTGGTGCTTTTTTTCCAACGCGCATGCGACATCCCTTCGTACGGAAGGTGATGCTATACCTGCTAGTGGGTAGAGCTTATTAAGTGGAGTTGGTTTTAAGCAGCCCGATATTATCCGACACGTCTCATTTAGGTTATTAAATTCGCTTCAAACCAATAGATGGCGCTGTACATTTTTGTCTGTCCGCTACATCGCGGTGTTAAGATTTTCAGGGATTTCATGACCCCCCTTGTATATATCAAAAATAAATGTTTCTCGTTCTGAGCGCGGCGTTTTCTTGGTGCAAACCGTAAACTGTCGTGAAGGCTCCTCAGACTTTTTTGGGAATTTGTACATGGTCCCTCGAGCTGGATGGACGATAAGTTGCTTGATTGAAGTTGAACCACGCAGCGACATATCCAGTACTGGACCGGTATCGGAAGGAGCAGACAAAGACAAAGACAAATAAAAAGATATTTTATTTCAACTAGGCCACCAAGCGGCACTTGTGAACGTTAATACATTAAAATTTAAAAGGAATAAAAATTGATTCTACCGTGCATTCGGAAAGTAGCTTGTTATGGAGACGAACGCACAAGAAACTCCATAATTACTCTTTTAAAAAAAAAAAGGATTTTTTACAATATTTAGGTACATGAGTACATACATTAATAATTTCATATGTGTGAGAACAATGCACCCAGAATCACTACATACTATACTACGTACAGGTACAAAGTATTAAAAGTACTCACACATGTACCGTGCAGTTACATAATAGGTACTAGAAAAACATTAGCATCCGAAGCAGTTAAGTTAAGACCAATCCCAACTGACGGCGCCCGTTCACGAACATGACGCATGAATCGGCACCACCCAGCTCAACCATCATGAAGGGAACCGAATGATCCAACACACGCGCCACCATCAGAGTGACATTTGAGAGAGCATGACACACTCAACTGCCAGGGCACATAAGTCAAAGAACGACACAAAGGTACAGCAAATGGTAGATCTACAGTTGGGTACATAGTACTCACACACGTGCTGCGCAGTTATACAATACTAAAATAAATTGAGTCTATGTAATACCAATATATTCATAGTCTTCAGCAGGTCCAACAAAACTTCAAAACAATAATGTTCTGCATATCACTTGTTTTTGCGCTCTAGTGTTTGTGGAGCAAGACTAGCATTGAGCCAAGTATTATTATCAGTGATGTAGTCCCCCAACTTATAAAATGCCTGCCTGCATAGTGTGCGTTTTAAACAAGTTTTAAATTTCATCTCATTCAGTTCTAGAATATGGGGAGGAATTTTATTGTAACATTTTGTACAGTACGCCATGAAAGAAGAGGCTACTTTAGCCATTCTGAAACCTGGTTGAACTAATTGGTCCCTATTTCTAGTATTGTAATTATGTCTATCGCCGTTTTTACTAAAAAGATGTAAATTCTTTCTCACGTACATGATGTTTTCATAAATATATTGACAAGGAACCGTCATGATGTTAATGCCCTTAAACAGTTCCCTTAGAGAATCGCGCCGGCGAAGATTGTATATCGCTCTGATGGCTCGTTTTTGCAGAATAAAAATTGACTCAATGTCTGCAGCCCTTCCCCATAGTAAAATACCGTAATACATTATACTATGAAAGTAACTAAAATAGACCAGCCTAGCGGTATCTACATCACTAAATTGACGAATCTTTCTAACAGCATAAGCTGCCGAACTTAGTCGCCCTGCAAGTGATATTAAATGAGGACACCATTGTAACCTTGAGTCTAGCGTGATCCCCAGGAAAACCGTTTTATCGACGAATTCTAGCTTCTTCTTGTTTAATATAATGTCACAATCAGTACTTTTGACATTCGGCAAGGAAAATTTTACGCACTTGGTTTTTTTACCATTTCAAACTAAATTATTGGCAGTGAACCAATCCTGAACCTGCCGTGGCGCGTTATTTACGTCGTCAACCTGACAAGTACGTCTATTTATTTTTAAAAATAAAGATGTGTCATCAGCAAATAACACCATGTTTAGTTTGTTTTCCAATAAACGGGGTAAATCGTTTATGTATATTAAAAATAAGAAAGGACCGAAAATTGAGCCCTGGGGTACCCCCATTTTCACGTTTAACCCCAACGAATTCACACCGTTTATTTGAACTAATTGCTGTCTATCATTCAAATAAGATCTAACCAAACTTAACGCTGATTGACCTAGCCCGTAATGCTCAAGTTTCAGAAGTTATGTTTCATGATTAACGCAATCAAACGCCTTCAACAGATCACAGAAGATACCTATGGCATCCTGCGACTCATCCCACGCATTAAAAATGTTTTTTAATAGGGTGACACCAGCGTCAGTTGTACAACGTCCTTTGGTGAAACCATACTGTTTATCATGCAAGATGTTATTCGTGTTAAAATTAATGAGCATTTGATTTAGCATTATCTTCTCAAATACCTTGCTGAAAACCGGAAACACGGATACTGGTCTATAATTATTTGTGTCTTTACTGTCGGGACTCCAACGAACAACCAATACAGTCCACTTCAGGACAGTTCAACACTATGCTCAACTGAGAGGTCTACTATATCTTTACGAGGTTTTGATTTAATACCATTTTTAATTAATATAAGTGAACCCCCACGCAACATAATATTTCTGTTAAAACAACTGCCCACAGTATAATTTTCATAATTGATTAGCATTTCATAATCTTTCAGCCAATGCTCAGTGAAACAAATAATTTCAAACATAGCGGATAGTTTGGAGCCGATCTCAGTAAAGTATAAAGAAGTGAAACTGTGAGTACTCTTTGCAATATTATCTTTGAGAAAATTTAAGCAAATTAGACCCTTCAATACAAGAAGAAATAAACTTAGAAAATTTAGAAGTTGTTTGGACTTAGAATAGTTTCGCAAAAAGTGAACAGACGGGGAATCCACACCGGTTTTCTCCTAGAACTGCCAAACACTTAATTTAACTATACATTCATATAAAAATGGATAAGTATTTTGCATTTCAAGAAGATGTGAAATCAAAGATACAAAAAGCCAGAGTCAATTTTAAGAAATCTCCAACGGAAAGGTTAACACAATCCTATTTGAAAACTCGTCTTGAAACACTGGAAAATTATTGGACTTCATATCGCGAAACACATAGAGTCATCGTTTCGGAATTTAATCAAAATGAATTGGTTAAGTCTACTTATTACACAACTGATGAATATGACGTAACTGAAGAATTATACACGGATTATAAAACGGAAATAAAGGATTGTTTGCTTAAGTTTAAGATCGATTCTAATACTGTTGCATTGTCTAGTTATAAGGTTAATGAGTCAATCCTTTAGTGTTAGATTACCCAAGATTTCCATTCCTACTTTTAGCGGCAAATACACCGAATAGACAAGTTTTCGAGATTTATTCATATCGTTAATACATAGCAACAAAGCATTGGACGACATTCAACGGCTTCACTATCTCAAAGGCTATTTAACAGGTGAGGCCGAGCAACTTTTACGGCATATTCCTATCACGGCCAATAATTACAAAGTCTGTTGGGATCAATTAGAACATCGCTATAATAATAAATTACACCTTGCTATTTGTATTTTAAAACGTTTCATGAATCAAAAGAACATACAGTCAGAATCATCCAGTGCCATTAAATAATTACTTTAAAAATTTAGATATTGATATTTCTTCTTGGGATATAATTGTAATTTACATCGTGAGTTTGAAACTTGATACTGAATCTAGAAAGTTATGGGAAGTTCAAATCTGTAAGTTCAATGACGAATTACTTAGATAAGTTACTTGCAAGAATTCTTAGAGCAGCGATTTAGATCTCTTGAGTTTTTAGATAATAAGGTTAACAAGTCGAATAATAGTACTCGCGCAACTAAGGTTATGCATGTCACTTCAAATTCAAAATATGAGTTTTGTGATGAAGATCATAAATTGATGAATTACAAAAAGTTTGCAAGGGAAGACGTTGAAATACGTCGTAAGTTTATCCAAACCAATAAGTTGTGTTTTCACTGTTTCGGTTCAAATCATTCGGTATTTTCATGTCGTCAGTCAACCAATTGTCGTATTTGTAGGCAGAGGCATCACTCTCTCCTTCATCAGAAATCAATCCCTAAAGGTCACAACTCCCGTGATCAAGAGGATGATGGTACGGATCAATCTACACCATCAACTCCACAGACCGAGAATCCAATTAACGTTGTGTCTTGTTTCTCCAGTGTGAACAGCCAAGTGCTATTGGCCACTGCCTTAGTACAGGTAGAAGCGAGAACAGGCACTTTCGTTTTAAGATCTCTCTTAGACCAAGGATCTCAAGCATCGTTTATTACCGAATCCTCGGTACAAATGCTTGGTCTGAAGAAGATTACAGACAAGAGCTTTATTTCAGGACTTGGCTGTGACCAGAGTGCAGATTGCACTCTAAATTTTTTGTAAACATAAGGATTCAGTCACGCCACGATCCCAACTTTATAGTTGTTGTGAAGGCTCATGTTCTAAAGAACATCTCATCATTTCTTCCTGAGAGGAAGATTGTTTTGACAGTTTTGTCACCTCAAATGTCGGATCTAAGGCTATCTGATCCTTCATTTAATACACCGAATAAAATTGATATTTTACTAGGAGCAGAAGTATATTGCCAGATTATAATGGACGGTGTTATCAAGGGTTCACCTGGGTTGCCTGTGGCTCAGAATACCAGACTTGGCTGGATTCTCTCTGGTTGTATACATTCACAAATCCAGCAAGATTCTCCGCAAAGAAATAAAATTGTTAACATGCACACTCATTTGACTGACGATCTGTTAAAGAAGTTCTGGTAGTTAGAGGAACTTTTTCTGACAAAAGGTTTTTATCAGAGGAAGAGCAGGCCCATGAGGACTTCTTTGCAGAAACTGTTAAAAGAGATTCAGCAGGTCGCTATGTAGTAAGATTGCCTTTCAAGTCAAAGGATCCCGAGTGTAAATTTAGCAACTCTTTCGATATTGCTCGGAAATGATTTTATTTGCTCGAGAAACGGTTTCTTAAGAATTCTGAATTTGCTATAAAATATTCTGATGTTATTGAGGAGTATTTGACGTTCGAACTAGAGAATGAGAATCATAATGCCATCTATCTGCCAAAAGACGCAGTCATCAAAAATGATAGAACCACAACAAAGGTGAGGGTTGTATTCGACGCGTCATGTATTCTAAACAATGGTTCATCGTTAAATAGAGACATGATGATTGGTCCAAGGCTACAACCTGAACTAAGGCACATCATCATGCGTTGGCGCTGTTATCCTATATGTCTTGTTGCAGACATAGTAAAATGTATAGACAAGTAAAGGTATCTGAAGAAGATGTTGATTTTCAACGCCTGTTGTGGCGTAAGGATGTGAACTCAGAACTTCAACATCTAAGGCGTGTAACATTTGGTACATCTTTAGCAACTTACTTAGCTGTACGAGCTCTGCAACAGCTTGCGCATGATGATGGTGATAAATACCCTTTAGCAGCAGACAGGGTTTTAAAGTTGGTGATAAATACCCTTTAGCAGCAGAAAGTTCTACGTCGACGATCTCATGACAGGTTGCGAAAACGTTGAAGAAGGTATTAAAATCATACATCAATTAAAAAACCTTCTTAATTGTGGCGGATTTGAGCTTCAGAAGTGGTCTCGTAATAACAATGGGTTATTGCAAGAAATTGAAACTGTCTGTATCAATTTCTTAAGGATAGCAAGGAAAACCTAGAATTGAAATTAGATTCTGTTATGAAAATTCTAGGATTAACCTGGAACAGATCTAACGATAAGTTTCAATATACTGTCCAACTTCCATCGCTTGAAACACCTGTGACCAAACGTAAGGTAATTTCGGATGTAGCCAAATTATTTGATCCACTTGGTTGGATTGCGCCCGTCATAACAACTGCCAAGATTTTTATTCAGAGAATATGGCTTGCTGGTATAGGGTGGGATGACGAAATACCAATTGACATACTCAAAGATTGGCTTTCATATCGTAAGGATCTCGTTCATCTCACTAGTTTTCAACTGCCGAGATGGACGGGGACAAGCAGAGACAATGTTCAAATGGAACTACAAGGGTTTTGTGATGCTTCTAATGCAGCGTATAGAGCCGTTGTCTACGTTAGAACAGTAGATTGTAACGGTAAGGTTCATGTGAACCTGGTCGCTTCCAAATCAAGGATTGCTCCTTTAAAACAAGTATCAATACCTCGCTTGGAGCTTTGTGGAGCGGTTTTATTAGCTAAATTGCTCCAAGAAGTCTCGAAAGTATTGGGTATCTCAAAAGAAAATACCCACGCTTGGACTGACTCTAGTGTTGTTCTTGCTTGGCTGAGTAGTCATCCTAGCAAGTGGAAAACGTTTGTCGCAAACAGGGTCTCGGAAATTATGACCATAATGGACAATAGTCAGTGAGCGCATGTCAAGTCCGATGAGAACCCAGTAGATTGCGTATCGCGCGGCATAAATCCGAGGGATATTTCTGAAATTTACATTTGGAAAAAGGGCCCTAAGTGGCTACAAGAAAATACAGTCCACTACAGTAAAGGAAAGTTTAAACAAATTGACTTAGAAGAAAAGAAAAATAAGGTATTATGTCATGTGACAATTGAAGACATTGATATAATCTCAAGGTTTTCAAGTTTAAATAGGATGACAAGAGTAATTTCATATTGTAGAAGGTTTCTTAAAACCTTAAATAGGGCTAGCACTAGCTCTACAACCACACTTTGGCTAACGTCTAAGGAAATGAAGGAGTCATTACTTACCTATATCTGATTGGATCAAAGGGAAAGATTCCTGAACGAAATAAAGAGTTTACGGGGATTAGGTAATGTAAATAAGGAGAGTAAACTTACCTCACTTAATCCATTCCTCGATGGAGAAGGCATTCTTAGAGTTGGTGGGCGATTGCAGAAGGCTTACGTTGTGGATGAAATGAAACATCCCATACTGATTCCTCCTAATTCACATCTTGCAAATTTGATTGTTGCAGATGCCCATGTGCGAACTATTCATGGGGGTCCTCAGTCCATGCTGAGTATATAAGAACTCGATATTGGATCATGAACGCAAAGAGTCTTATAAGGCAGCATTTTCGTAAATGTATCGTTTGTATTCATTATGCGGCTCAAACGAACCAACAATTGATGGGCCAATTGCCATCAGCTCGTGTCACTGCTTGCCGCCCTTTTCATAAAAGTGGTGTTGATTACGCAGGACCTATCGCAGTCAGAACCACAAAGTGACGTGGCCATCACTCCACTAAAGGTTATATTTGTTTATTTATCTGCATGGCCACTCGTGGAATTCATATAGAGGTCGTGAGTGATCTAACCTCAGAAGCATTTTTGGCTGCTTTTAGGCGTTTTGTTGCACGCAGAGTTCATTGTGCAGAATTGTGGACTGATAATGGCACTAATTATGTTGGAGCGAATAAAGAGCTCAAAAAAATAGTACTACGGGAAATTTTGGTAGTAGCGAATGACATAGCTGACTGGCTTGCAACAAACGGCATCAACTGGCATTTCATTCCACCCCGTTCACCAAACTTTGGTGGGCTCTGGGAAGCTGGAGTGAAGTCCACAAAACATCACCTAAAAAGGGTTATCGGCAACAGCACACTCACTTTCGAGGAGATGACTTTTGTGCCAAATAGAGGCATGTCTTAACTCAAGGCCGATAACACAAATAAGTGCCAATCCAGAAGATCCGTACCCACTTACCCCGGGACATTTTCTTGTGGGTGAGCCTTTAGTACTGGTACCGGATGCTAATTAAGATTATTCGACCTTGAGTACTCTCAAAAGATGGCATTTCACACAACGCCTTGTGCAGGACCTTACACAACTCCAGCATCGTTATAAATGGACACAAATAACGCCGGAACCTAAGGTGGGAGATATAGTGCTGGTTAAAGAGGATAATCTACCACCGGCAAAATGGTTGTATGGCATTATAACTGACAAGCATATTGGAGTGGACAAACTTACGCGCGTTGTTTCATTAAAATGTAAGAATTGTATTATAAAGAGACCAGTGTCTAAGCTTATTATTTTACCTGTCACCATCTAGACTTAAGTTTTGGTATTGCTTTATGTATTTTACTACCTATCACATAAAATGTTATGAAGTGTTAGTTTAAGTTTTGATATTTTTATTTGTTGTTGGTAGTAGCTAAACTGTTCTCATGGAGGGCGGATAAATTGTTTTGTTTTTATAATGTGTTAATTTATGGACACTCTGTCCATGGTGGGCGGAATGTTAAGATTCTAACATTCAGAAATGTCACTTTTGTTATTAAATTCGCTTCAAACCAATAGATGGCGCTGTACATTTTTGTCTCTCCGCTACATCGCGGTGTTAAGATTTTCAGGGCTTTCATGACCCTCCTTGTATTTATCAAAAATAAATGTTTCTCGTTCGCAGTGCGGCGTTTTCTTGGTGCAAACCGTAAACTGCCGTGAAGGCTCCTCAGACTTTTTTGGGAATTTGTACAACGAATGAAAAAGAAGCGCCAGGAACACAAAATAATGTGTGCCTTAATAAAAATTCACAATACACAGGTACATAGGAACCTACATCGCCTTTTGCCCATAGGAGTAGTCGGAAACTATAATAATAATAAGCCTTTATTTTCTGATTTACTAATTACAATATACTTTATAAACTAAATTTAACTAATTACGAGTATTGTACTTCGCGTCATCCATCAGGGCGTCCCTTGACGCATGGGCCTCCCCTAAGCTCCTCCATTTGTCACGGTCTCGTGTAGCTTTGTCCCACAGGGCTCCAGCTCTATTTTCGTGAAGTTTAAAATGCTACGTTCCAAGCTTCTGTGACAAGAAGTAATTTTTTAAGGGTTTTATGAGTCAATGCCCATGTTGGAGGCAAGGAAGAATACATGCATCAAATAGCTTTCTCTTCGAGGTACACCCTATGTATTGGTCGTTTTTCATTACTTCTTTGAGTGATCAGTACCTGATCCATATGCTTGTTATACGTCTTTCCATCTCTTGTTCCATTTGCCTGTTGAATGAAATAAGTTGTCCCAGGTACGAGTTCACATAGCCTATAATTTCTCCGTAAAAACTGATGGTCTCTTCAATGCTCTTGTCATTAACTTTGTTTTCTCCTTATTCATTGAAAGCCCCACTTTAATGCTTCCTTCTGTGAGCTATTGCTTGTCTGATATTAAGACTATGTCATCCGTGAATCGTTGGTGGTTAAGTAATGTTGTATTAATGTTAATGTCGTATTTTACACACCTCTTCCAGCACAGCCGAGAAAATCTTCGTGGATAAAGGGTCGCCCTGCCTTACTCCTCTGATGATCTGAATTTCTTCTCCTATGGTTTCAAGCACAATTCGGGCTGTAGAATTCATGTATTTATTTTTATGATTCGGATATACTTCTGTTCTATCCCAAGGGATAAGGCAAGGGACCTAAGGCCTTCCATAAATGCTTTTGTGGTCGAGATAATCGAAGGAATAGACTATTCTTTATGAAAAATGATTTTTGAGAAAACTTTGTCCACGCTCTCTCGCTCTTGCGCTTGTAAGTTATAGCGGCCGAGTATTTGTCACTATAAAGTAGCAATGGCTGATAAAAGTGCAGAAATAACCATTCGCGATTTAGCTAAAACTTTCACAGTAAAGTAAATTCTATGGAAAAGCTTCTAATTGAACAAAATCAACTTATAAAAAACCGGCCAAGTGCGAGTGGGACTCGCGCATGAAATGTTCCGTACCATTGTCGCAAAATATGGCAAAATAACACATTTTTGTATGGGAGCCCCTCTTAAATATTTATTTTATTCTGTTTTTAGTATTTGTTGTTATAGCGGCAACAGAAATACATCATCTGTAAAAATTTCAACTATCTAGCTATGATGATTCATGAGAGACAGCCTGGTGACAGACAGACAGACGGACACTGGAGTCTTAATAATAGGGTCCCGTTTTTACCCTTTGGGTATGGAACCCTAAAAAACTTGTGAACAAATCAGTGCAATCAAAACAAAATATCAGCGAGGGTATTTCGGTACTGGAGACGGCACCGCGACCAATACGGAAAGCCCACATTCGGGCCGCATCGGCCATCGCTTAGAATACTGCGAAAGTTCGGAAACGGACTGTCAAGCCAGCTCCCACTACCACTGGTCACGTGGCGACGTCATTTATTTATTTATTTAAACTTCATGTACAATGGTGATACATAGGCGGACTTAATGCAGCAAGGCATTCTCTACCAGTCAACCTTTGGGTTAAAAAGGACACGACAGGTGGTAGGAGTACAAAAAATAAAAAAGGCTAAAAATCAAAGTCGGATATTAATAAACTATCTAACTAATAAAATACATAAATAATTTCTAAAACAATAGACTAATAAATATTATAATAAATATCATATTCTAAATGAAACAGAAATTTAAACTTAATAACTAAGACGAAGACCGAGCTATGTAAGAGAGGACATTAGCTGTAACCACTACTCCGAGTGCGCCGTCGAAGCCGCAACACACTGGTATCGAGGGCGCTTCTACCAGTGCGCTGGCGCTGGCAGGGGGAAACGACACTGCGGAACAAAATGCGAACGAGTGGATTGTAGTCGACGTTCGCTCGAGAACGTTATCTAAGGTACGACTGTCGTGGTCGCTGAGTCATCGACTTTGCTAGCTGCCAAGCGTAAGACGTACCTGCATTTGTACTATATTAAAGTCGGAACTACGGTTGAACAAGTCACATTTGAACACCATATTATGCAACGTAGATTTTTGTTCGGTGGAGGCTTTGAAGCCGCGCGGTGATTATGCTTCTTTTATGTTGACCGTGCCTACCAACCATGTTAATATATATATGTCCCCGGAGAACTGGGCGTAGGATGTCCATAGAAAGCCTTGGCGTAGTGGGTTTCGTAAACAAACCCACAAAAAACCGGTAACCTAAACAAAATTATATTTTCTATCAGAACGTTAGAGGATTGCGTCCTCAATGACAGAAAATATAGAACGCCTTAAATTAGATCCTTAAATGCAGCTTAAACAACATCCTTCCTAATTCCTTTCAAAGGCCATCAGTTCAGTGACCCACCAGCAATGTGTCCCTACAGACAGGATAGTACTCTAAGATTAGAGCCATCCCTCACCTTTTTTCGATTGTGTTCTGAATGGACGCGGACGCTGTTCAGTATCTTGGCTCAGACGGATTAGTTTTTAATAACGCCTTTCAAAGAGTACGTTGACTTCATTAGGAAATGGTGAACTAATAAAAGATTTCGTAGTAATGTGGAAAGAATGTATCTTCTTTTTAAAGCGATGGTTATATTTTTAGATAATTTGGCCTAGTGTCAATGGCGTTCATGATGGCGGTCCGAAAAAGTGCAGCAAGTATATGGGTGCTTAGTGAACTCTAGCATAGGGGTACATGCGTTATGTATCAGCTGGGTCTATGAACACCATTTTGTTTATTGCTGCGTGGGTGCGAATGCTTTCCACATACGCCACTGCAGTTCACATCAAAGTGGCCTGTTCCTAGGGTTTTAGGAAGTTGGGTGCTTGAAGCCATGGTCAACCTTTGTTGTTCCACTGCTGGATAAATAATTCCGATCATTGTTTAGCTTTGTTACTCGAGTGTACTATCTTACACCTAAGCTTGATTTAAGTATTTTATAACTCCATTCCGGAGTATTATTTATATGCGGCCATTATTTAAAAATATTCTAATCATGATGAAATGCTGGAATATCCGAGACTTAGAACATTTGTCAGACTATTTGACAGTATAATTCCTTGTTATACAGCCTTGTTATGTATTTGAATACCTAAGAGACTAAACAAAAACTATTTTCTAAAGAATATATTAAAAAAAAACAAATCACGTTTAGTTCAATGACGTCAACACTAAAATAAGTATAAAATTGTGTTCTTTAGACATATGTTTTTATTTCCATGCATATTTTTATGAACGTCTATGTTTATTATTAAAACAACGTAGACAAATTAGTCAAGATAGAAATATATTTTAAAACAGGTTTATCACTATAAATTATCACTGGTTGGTTATCACATTATATTTTATTTCATAAACAAATAGCCAAAATCAGTGCATAAATCATTTGATTTATATGAGAATTTTAATTTTATTGTCTTATTTACTTGTCTCGTTACCTACCATGTATTACTATCTGCAAGTCAATCTCAAAAACCTATTGTTAAATTTTTTACAATGAGCAGAGGTAAAGAACAGGTTATTAATTGTCCTGTTTTTTGAAAGTGTTAATATTCCTGGTGATTTTACCTACCACCCTTGTCCCATGTTACTTGGGGTCGGCGCAACACGTTTTCTTCTGCCATACCGTCCTGTTAACCGTCACGCTATCCCTGACTCCCTTTTCTTTCATATGACTCCTTACACTATTCATCCATCTTTTCTTTGGCCTCCCTCTCCCTCTCCATCCACTTTTACCTTCCAATAAAATAAATTATAATACAGTTTGATACGTAGTATTTTATTTCGTTGGGAAAGACAAAGTTGAAAAAATGAAACTGGGCTGGCCATATAACCCATATGCCCAATGAGCTGTGGGCCAATGTAAAGAAAGAAAAAATATTGATTTGTGACCCGCACAGGAGACACGTGAGATAAGCAACACCAAAAAGATTAACAATAATAAAAAAAATCTCAGCATGTGCAGCGATATCCAAAAAGAAAATAACCCTGCGCTGGTATTCTGATAAGGCCCACTGCAGATACCACGGTCACACCCACGGAAACGGAACATACCTACTTAAAAATACAATTGAATAAATAAATGAATAACAATCAAAATAGTATAAACACAGAAAAGTAGCTACTGTGTGGAATGTGCACCCCCGACATAGTCAGATGGCGTCGTGGACGAACACGTTGAAGATGGCCAGACAATCTTGACAAAACAAACTGCTACAAAATGGAAGATACAGACATAGAGATACGGTACAGGCAGACAGTAAGCACATCAGTAACCAAGTTGGTTTCTGGTCAATCTAAAACGACTTTTACAGACAGGACTATGAACTGTGTACCTATAGCGAAGTCCCTTAAGGTGTAACAGAAGCAGTTTCTAAAATATGATAACACCATTCCGTTAACCCGTGTATCTCAGAAAAAATAACTTGCTCGACGACATTGTACAACATTACAATTTAATTTTTATCACACAAGTTTAATCGGCTACAGACAAATCCTAATCTAACTTCTAAAATGTAATCCAAAGTTATGATTCAACATTTTATCCTTCAAATAAAAGTCTAAAACATAATTTCTGCAGAAAGTATTATACAACCGGTCTAGGCGATCATGAACCGGTGTTTTTGGGTCAGTGGCGCAAGGCCACAGCCGATGCAGCAGGCGTCGTGCTTTATTTGCCGAGGATACACCTAGATATCGTGAATGCGTTTTATTGATGGCTAATGTGATTATGAAGGGGGATTTTCAAGCTTTGCTTTTTCAAAACATTTTAAAATCACAATATGCCTAGTCTGTGGTGACGTCGTCTGCCCGCATGCAGTTGAGCACTAGTATTTATAACACCTGACAAAAAATAGGGGTGTGTTATCTGTGTAACTCTCTTCGGCATCATAGCTCCTAAACGGATGAACCGATTTTGATTTAGTTTTTTTTATTTGAAAGGTGATTTTCTCGAAAGTGTTCTTAGCTATGTTTGATCTCAAAAAGTCGGTTTAGCTGTTCATAAGTTATTCGCATTTTACTCTTTGAATCAGAGATTTTTCGCAAGATATTGTGTCTTTATTACGTGTATCGATAGATTGTCGATTGAACCGTGTCCACTACTAGCTATATTATATGTAGTTTAAAAAACATGAAATAAAAATTTAATTACAAATTTAAAAAACCTACAACACAAAAGTACGAGGTTTATTTTATGCTTTTTAGAGGTTTATGTACAAAGAGCGACTGTCTAGCTGATCTCAAAAACTCAGTAACTGGATAACCCGTCGCCTAAGCTGTGAGCTGCTACTAACCTATCAACTAACTCTAGGTTTTTGTATTCTCACTTCAGTCAAGAAAGTTAAGTAAGACAAGTTCCTGACTATAAGCAATAGTGCTCTAATCCATACTATAATATTATAAATGGGAAAGTAACTCTGTCTGCCTGTTTGTTATGTTTTCACGCCAAAACGCTGAACCAATTTTTATAGAAATATTATATGATAAGAGAATTTTGGTATGGAGATAATTCTCCTAAGGATAATTATCGACTATCAAGCGGGCATAGATAGTGTTCTATTATATATGAAAGTGTTTTGACCAAAAAATCTGTAAAACTTGAGCTGACCCCATCCATCTCCTATCCGATAAATTCATTGCAACGATTAATAAAATACTGCTCCTTGGGAGACCTAGCAAATGGCACAACCGTTTGAGGTCAAGGAGTCTGGTGCCTTAAGTTCTACCTACTTATTGGTTGAAGAATATAAACACGAAATTCTTGGGCTAAAGATATGTTATTTATTGTCAAAAGAAAAAAGTAATGTTGTACAAAAGGTAGGTTTGTTAGAGTAAATCTGTGAAGTATCTACAGCAGGCCAGAGACTGTTCTTGTGCCCGGTTGATGTCCATAGGCTCGCCCTCTATTTCAGGGTGTACTATGTGTGCACCTCTGCCCAATTCTTCGGGGAATACAGGCGTGATGTTATGTTAAAACAATGCCATAAAGAGGTAATATCTTTTTTGTTTAGAGATAGTCTCTGAATTAGCTACTGATCTGATTGCCATAATAATTTCTTCGAAAAAAGCTATAATATTGCTACTTGCCTTAGGTATTTTTTAACCCGGCGACATGCACCGTTCTCGTAGGAAAGGCCACGCTTTTCGGGAGAAACTTCTTTTAGAAACATATAACTCACATTTTACTGATTTTGACATTTTCGCGCTATCGATCTATATATAAATTTAAAAGAATGGTTTCTCAATTTCTTGCAAATCGGGCGATTTGCAAGAAATTGAGAAACCATTCTTTCCAAGAGCGATCTTATGGGCATAAGATCGCTCTTGTCATCCGCTTCCCTCGATCCGTGTATGCAGTGCTTTTCTGCTAAATATTGCTATCTTATTTTTGTTCTCATTTAACATGCGTTCGTTATCATACTCAGATGTCACTTCGTGAACAATAGTGTGGGTTATACGTTTTTTCGACTGTAATATAACTACTTTTTGTATATGCTGAACTGTATAACTGTTTTTTGTCCCAAATAAATAAAATAAAAAATAAAATAATTTCTTATAATTTAGCTGCCGCCCGCGGCTCCACCCGCGTTGTATTAGTACTTCTTGTAAATTTCATCAAAATCCGTTCAGTAGTTTTTGCGTGTATTAAACATCCATCCGTCCTCACAAACTTTCACGTTTATGTAGGTAGTAGGATAAGAAAATTCTAATATAAAAATGTTGTAGTGGCCCAGTAGCTAAAGATCTCGCCTCTCATGCTTGAGGTCATGGGTTCAAATCCAACCAAGTACCAATGTGAGTTTTTCAAATTCATATGTACTTTCTAAGTTTATCTTGGGCATTGCTAACAACGGTGAAGGAAAACATCGTGAGGAAACCTGGACTGATAGTTAATATAAGCAAGCGTGGTGATCAATGCTCTTGCCTTCTCTGTATGAGAAGAGACCTTTGCCCTGCAGTAGGACACTTACAGGCTGGTATTATTATAAGAAAATTCTATAAGACTGCCTCAAGGTAACATTCTAGGTCCAACGCACCATTACCACAATGACAAACTATTCTAGTTAGTCTCCTAAATCTGGACGCCGTCCATAAATTACGCTGCAATTGTGCAATAAATCTGCTGCAACAATTAACTGTCGTGGCTGGTCGCGACCCAATGGCCCGGGGTCAAGGTTCTTCGCTCATACTATACGACGCTATGCACTTTGGTTCTTGATTTGATTTGCTATCCTTATTTTAGCACATTATTGTAATGGGTAATGCTCATATCCAATTAATAACAGCCGCACGGATCGAACTTTGAGGATAACCAATTTTTTTTAATGTTAGTTCATGGATTTGTACATCGGCAAACCCGTTAAGGTATTTGCAACTCAGGATGCGTTCTGCGTCCGGCGGTCCGGTGACTCGAACATTTCCCGCACCAAAAGTTCGAGTGACCGGACCGCAGGACGCAGAACGCATCCAGTCTGGTAAAGCCTTAACTGTTGGCCCCGGCTGTCATTTTAAGATCTATGACAGTGGTTACGGATTGTTACAAGCCAGGCAATCTGACACCAGTCTCGCCGGGCGGTATCGTGTTACCCAGAATAAATTGAGAACAGAGGGGCACTGCCGCAAAGTGCGCATTCTGATTTCAGTACAGTCTGTCAAAAACGCCTCTAACTTCTCTATATTCTGACAAGTTTTTGTTATCGATTGTCGCCGAGATACGATTGCGAAATGAAATGAAATTTTGACCATCACAATTCTTTTAAAACTTAAAAATGCTTCTAAAATAAAAGGTGTCAAAATTCATTGTTAAAATGTTAATTCAATTTTTTTTAGCATCTTATCACGTACAGACATTATTTTTTGTATTTTTTATCTTATTTGGTTTATCATCCAATGACTTCTCCTGCTTTGAGTGAAGTGGAAGGGCGTGTCAGACTTTTACTGATGGTTACTCTTTTTCAAATTTATCCGTCCAAACAGGCTTTTCTTTGTCAAATCTTTGCTTAACGCACAGAACATTTTTCCTGGATAAAATTACATTTAATTTATTTATATTGTCAACATTTTAAGATGCATCAAATAAATAAGTTTTTTTTTTCTCAATTTTTCACCATGTTTATTATTTATAAATTTATTTGTAGACACACAATATTTTGAAAAGATTTATAGTGTAAATGAATATTTATGAATTGCCAAATAAAAGACAACGTACCGGCAAGTTATTAATTAATATGAGAAAATATTCACTAAAACAGAACACGTGTAAAATATTGTAAATAATAAATGTACTCGATGAGGATTTTCCCGCGTCTTTGCTCCCGTAGTCGATCATAAAAGAATTTTTTATTGTTTTTGGTTAGAAAACATTTGCACAAACATTGCATTTAGCACTCTGCGAAAGAGTTGTTTATTTAGCATTGAAAAAAAAATCCTTAATTGAATTCAATTCACCCAGATAATTATCTCCAACAAAAAAATAATTTACTTCTTTATAAAATTAAATAATATAAGGCAAGTACACCCCATTGGACTGGAGGGATAGTTAATTATTTTTCTAACGAATTAAAAAGTACCTTCTACCCGCGGCTTTGTCCGCGTGAAAAGTGTTTTATCTATAGATATCCCAAGGGAACATTATACTGGGATGAAAATATGCCATAATCTAGATTATGAACTATCTGTGTCCAAATAGACCAAGATCCTATTGCAGAAATCTGCGAGTATCAGTGTTTTTGATAAAAACTTAATTTTCATGAATGATACTTGATAGTAGGATAGATTGCTGCAGGGTTGGCTGGAATTATATAGCCGCAATTATCTTAATCAAATTAATTGAAATTTATGTTGCATAGCTAATCCCAAATATATGTTCAAGTAAGTCTAACGTCATTTTAAAGAAAGTGATGTATAAAATAGGAAAAAATAAGGTTGCCAGCTTTCAGTTAGCCATAACCTGTGGGTTGCCAGTTTACTTTTTAAACTTGGTAACACATGAATGGCGGGTAACTGAGAGCTAGATGACGCTCCATACGCACCCTCGAAAAAGGGGAAAAGCCTAGTGTAGGGAAAAGTAAAAAAAAAAAACAAAATACTGTTTGCGACAAGATGCAGCCAGGCAACCTAATACATTACCAAATCTATTCTACTCTATAGAATCATTCATAAAAATCAAGTTTCATTAAAATAATATACCTGTAGATTCATGCACTGGGACCTCATACTAAAATCCGTCTAGCCGTTTTGTTTCAAGATACAAACTTTCACGTTTATAATATTAGTAGGATTACAAAGTAGCTTTGCTCAATTCAAAGCTAGAAATCAAATCAAAACCTCAAGAATGGAAACAGCGAGCTCTAAGTGGATAAAACGATAATATAATATAAGAGCCGTCAAATCGTTCTGCGGTTATTCGATAAATTGACGCTCCGATTGATATCCTGTACCGGAGCGCCCGGTGGCCCACTCCCGGAGGTCAAGGTACTGCTTTATTATTGAATTTCCTGTTCAAGACGAGCTTTTTGCTCTTTGAATGTTGTTATTTAATCATCTTTATCATATACGATTGCATTATGTATACAATATTTCTTGGAATAGTGGTCACAAGCGCTATTTCTGCTGAACATCAGGTTCTAATTTGGATTCTTTGATCGTAAAAAGTGTTATTGATTTTTAGGGTTCCGTACCCAAAGGGTAAAAACGGGACCCTATTACTAAGACTCCGCGGTCCGTCTGTCTGTCTGTCCATCTGTCACCAGGCTGTATCTCATGAACCATGATAGCTAGACAGTTGAAATTTTCACAGATGATGTATTTCTGTTGCCGCTATAACAACAAATACTAAAAACAGAATAAAAAAATATTTAAGTGGGGCTCCCATATAACAAACGTGATCTTTTGCCAATTTTGCGATAACGGTACGGAACCTTTCGTGCGCGAGTCCAACTCGCACTTGGCCGGTTTTTTTCCATCTGGAGTTTCTCTGTATAAGCAGTCTTTATTTGTGCTTCATTATCTTCATTTGCATTTGTGCTTGGTTAATGACAATAAGCGCACTCTCTTTTTTCATAATATTAGCTGTAGAGATGTGTGTAGGTAGCTTATCTAAGGCACACTCAGTCTAACTCTTTAAAGAAAACAGGCGTGAAGTTATGTAGTTCTTATAATTGCTTTTTTTAATCACTTATTTCACCTTCTTCGAACAAGTTCCATTAAGTTTCGCTGAAAATATCCTAACAATTCTGTTTCATTTCTTTCTTTCATTCCAGTAAGCGATGCAAGCCGGTCCATAGTAGTATTTAAGAGGACTGTAAGATATTCTGTTTGAATCTTTTTCTTTTCGAGTCGATGGAAACTCTTTAAATACGCCTTATACCATTAGGTGGTCAAATTATTAGCAGCGTCAGTGGCGTTCATTAGGTCCTCTAAGTACAGGTGTATGGGCACTTAGGGCACTTCAGCACGTGAGTGATATTCTGCACGGGGCACCGCACTCACATCTGTCTAAATAAATTTTCATGAAATGATATCACTAGTGATACGCAAAGGTCTTGCTTATAATTTAAAATATCTGTATAGGTGATCTTAAAATGTTCACACGCTCATATATTTGAACAGCTGTCCAATAAATTCAGTGCAATATTGATTATCCTGTGCGGTGTCGACCTACAGACGGAGTCAAGGTTCGACGCTGAAATATTTACTGTAGGAGTTGTATTAAACTTTTATATGAGTATTTATTTTGTTTAAATGTGTGTATCAGAATTAAATAACAAATGCCTAACCTCCTTTTGATATTGTGAAATCAGCTTAGGTTTTTTTTGGGGTACACAATCAAATGATACAGTTCATATTCAAAATATTAAAAAGCAGTTTTCGAGTGCAGAGTCAATCTACAGTAATAATATTTTTAAGAGGTGGAATTGTTTTTTTTATCAATACGAGATAATCTATGGACGAACTGATTCGATTGCTTATTGGCAACACTATCATTGAGGCTTTTACTTCGGCAAAATGCACTAGACCTGTATGATAAGCTTTGGTCAAAGTTAATCATAAAAATTTGCATTGTTCTCCATTACTACAAAATTTTAAAATGTATCCCAGGGTCTTTCATAAGTTCCACAATTCAAAAATTCAAGAAGTATTCAAATAAAAAAAAAACATTTTTGTTTCCCCAATATTAATATGAGTGTTCAACATGTCGTGGTGGCCCAGTAGCTAAGACCTCGCCTTTCGTGCTTGAGGTCGTGGGTTCAAATCCGGGCAAGTACCAATGTGACTTTTTCAAAGCATATGTACTTTCTAAGTTTATCTTGGACATCACAGGCAACGGTGAAGGAAAACATCGTGAGGTAACCTGGACTTATATAGTTAATGTAAGTCTGAAATAGCCAAGTCAGAGGTCTGTGGTGTTTTCCAGAGGCGGCTTAATTAACTCTGACACCAGAGGTGGCCACACCTCACACGAAAAGAAGAAGAAGAATATGAGTCACATTTGAATCATCATCATTGTCAGCAGCCTTTTAACGTCCCCACTGATGGAACACAAGCTTCCTCTATATGAAAGAGGGAGGGTAGGTTCCTAGAGCAGTGGTGATGAAATAATTTACACAAAGTAATACGCTTGCTTTCGAACTCACAACGTACGACATGTAAGTCGGAGCCGTTACTACTGGGCCACCACTGCTCTTATACTCACTACCCGCAGTAAATCGGGGTAGCAATTATTGTTATCCTGTGCGCAGACGACCGCATCCCAATAACGGAGGACAAACTTCTGTGGCACTCGTGTGTTCTCTTATAATATGTCGCTTCTCCTCTTTGAACATCAAGTTTTTTGGTCGTGGGTTGAAGTCCGGATAAGTACCAATGTGACTTTTTCAATTCATATGTACTTTCTAAGTTTTCTTGGACATTGCTAACAATGGTGAAGGAAAACGTCTACTGCTCGACATTATCTAGATCTTCCCCAGGTTTGACCACATAAAACTGTTAAGATCAAGTCATTGTAAAAATATTAGCCACTTTTAAGACAATACTATCGATTAATTAGGTACTGACTTACCATACTTGTATCACTATACACATTGCTGAACAAAAATGTGATTGATTTTCATAAGTTCCTTTATTTTGGCTCATCTAAAAGCTCGACAAAAAATATAGGAACCGAAACTCTACTAAGAAAAGCACTTTCAAACCTAAACAATTTCACACAACATACTCCGACTGATGATCATAACGTTCCTTTATTTTGGCTCATTCAAAAAATATAAGAACCGAAACTCTACCAAGAAAAGCACTAGAAAATGTAAACAATTTCACATTAAGTTATGCAACATACTCCCATATTCAAACTTTAGATAAACTAAACCCCATCATCAACAAAAACAGAAAATTCCAATACTAGGTAATGGTTTAGAGTATAATAACTATACAGTATAGACGGGATGGAATGCAACAGGGACGTGCATCTAGGTGCCGCCCTTGAACTGGCGATTTTAGGTCAGAGCGGCCACAGCCAACCCGGACAGCGTCGCTTTGCATTTTGTGGATAGTTGCGCATTCCCCTGTATACAGGAAATAAAGTTGGTTTCTAAAATTTTATATGTATTTCAAAATGATCCCTGGAGTGGACGTCTTTCGGCTGAAATGATGATGATGATAATTTGCCAGCTGTCTCAATATAAGTCGCCTACATCATTTTCAAAGCCAGTTTAATTTTATTGATAAAACCTTGGTCTATAAACTGGTGGCATTTTTTTTACCCCCCACTTCCCGCCCCAAAAATCGATGGACTTTGATAGAAATTTTTATCCTAACCTAAAAACTTTAATCATGGATATCTCCATAACCATGGGGCTCCGAGTGGTGGGGATGGTAAAGGGGGGAAGAAAATCCAAAGCTCAGTGAGGCATTGACTTTCGGACGTGTCATCCAAAAAGTTTTATTTAGTTTGCGTCAGAGCTAGAACTCGGTGTCAGCATCTGAATGCGGCCGTCTTATAGCTAGAGCGTCACTATCTGACAAAATCAGATTTTGAATTCTAGATGTAAAACAAAAACCGCGGAATAATAAAAGTCGATACTATTAAAAGCTTTTATTTACCTGTCCGGTGTGAGGTCTCTGTAATAAAATTTGGCAAACACGTTTGTTTCGCGTGACCATATTTTTTTTAATTGAAAGCTTGTTTTTTTTTTTTTTTTTTATCTAATGGAGGCTTGACTTGGCTGGAATTCCGCCAAAGAGCAAGAAAATAAGTCCAAACGCAGAGAGACGCTATTCAGTATCCTAACTGCTCGAGGCACTGGTGCAAACTTTAACACGTTAGTGCGGGTTGAAGGGACTTTAAACAATCCCTCCCTCGGTCCTAACCGTAGCCTCCTGTTTGGAACGAGCAATCCCAACGATTCTAATATTTGTGGATTATTTAGGATACCACGAAAAACCATGAAAACATATTTTACAAGGGCGAGGTTGCGCCTTACCTCCAACTTATAGTACCCAACCATCCCTATAACAAAGAGGGTTGGATACATAAGCGGGTAGGAAGGGTAAATACCAAATTGCCTCATGTATAGGTACCGGGTAAATTTATTTTGCATTTTTTCTACCATCGTAGAATACTTCGTTTCATAAGGATTCCAGATGATATATATGGATTGTAAGCTAACTATATTATCCTACAATTGTAAATCCATTAAACGATCGGTACAGTGTGTGCGCGAACTTACAAAATCGAACGATTTTGTGCTGCTGCAGGAGACTTGGCTGCTACCCCATGACCTAGATTTTATAAATTAAATTAATGAAGATTTTTGTTGTATAGCCAAGTCTTCTGTTGACACTTCAGCAGGGATATTGAGAGGTAGGCCGTATGGGGGTTAGCCATTATGAAGAATAAAACAAAATTCCCGTATGTATCGCCTATTAGCTGTAGTAGCGACCGCTTAGCGGCTGTGCGAATAACGACGGGTATGGGATGCGTCATAATTGTAAATGTATATATGCCGGTGGATAACACCGATAAATTGACAGAATTCATTGATTGGTTGGGTGCAATTAACGCAATTATAGAAGAAGGCGATGTACAATGTGTTTATGTTCTTGGTGATTTTAATTCACATCCCTCCGCAATGTTTGGACTGGAATTGATAAAGTTCTGTACTGATATGGAGTGGGAATGTGTAGATTTTAATTTACTTGGATTGGAATCAGAAACTTTTACTTTTATGAGAGAGTCACACGGTAGTCGGCGATGGCTTGATCAATGCATCGCAACAAAGGTGGCATGGGACACTGTGATAGCGGCGGACGTCATATATGACGTCACGTGGTCTGATCATTATCCCTTGCGTATTGTTTGCGATATTACGTGCATGACTACTGAAACGGCCTTAGCCGTCTGCCGTGACCACCTTAATAATATCAAATGGGGCAAACGCACCACAGAACAAATAAATGTGTACCAAAAATATTGTATTGATAAGCTAGGTAATGATTTTAATATTTTTAAATGTGATTGTGAAACCAACAGAAAGTGTGAGCACTATGAGAAATATTGTGAAGCTATTGATATTTATTATACTTACATTGTTGATACATTGCAGGCAGCTGCTATACTGAGTTCTCGTGCAGGTGAACAGAAGCGTTGCATGCGAGGAACTATCATCAGACAGCTAGGTTCCATTTCAAGGTTTGGGTAGAGGCTGGTAGGCCATTACAGGGATTGATTTTTGATAAAATGGGTTGTAGGCGTGCTATATTTAAAAATAAAATCAAATGGTGTCAGAAAAACGAAGAAAGTATAAAGATGAACATTTTGGCTTTGCACAGAAAAGAAAATAATTTTGTTAAATTTTGGAACGCAACTAAAAAGTTTAGTTATAAACAGAGCCTATCAGTCTCCATCGATGGTTTGCAGGAGACGCGTTGGATAGCTGACTTGTTTGCCAGTAAATTCAAAATAGATCCAATGCATGCGGATTGCCAGCTCGGCGCTGAGACTGTCGCTACTGAGTCTCTGCCATCTTTTACACTAGAAGATGTTATCACTGCTGTAAGGAATATGAAGCGTGGTAAGTCACCGGGATACGAAGGTCTCAGTGTTGAGCACCTTATCTGGGGTGGTGGCAAAGTGTTTCACCATTTGAGTGTGTTTTTTAACCTATGTGTGAGGCACGCCTTCTTGCCGGAATTTTTAATGAAGACTGTGGTAGTAACTGTCGTCAAAAATAGGACAGGCGATTTGAGTTCATCGAGCAACTACCGACCAATCTCGCTTGGTACTGTTATAGGTAAAGTGCTGGAGCGTCTCATACAGCCCGAATTGCAGAGGAATATAAGAATTGACGATGCTCAGTTTGGTTTCCGACCCGGTCTCTCAACAGACTCTGCAATTATAAGCCTAAAGAGTACAATATCGTACTACACCCGCAGAAGAACTTCAGTATACGCTTGCTTTTTAGACCTGAGTAAAGCTTTTGACTTGGTGAATTATGCAATCCTCTGGGACAAACTAAAAAAGTCTCAAGTACCTCGTCAAGTTGTAGATCTGTTGAGATACTGGTACGGGGGCCAAACCAATCAAGTGAAATGGGGTGACACTCTATCTAATAGATATAGGCTAGATTGTGGTGTTCGCCAAGGGGGGCTGACTTCTCCGGACCTTTTTAACCTGCATGTGAAAGATCTGATCGCGGAACTCAGAGGAACCAGAGTCGGCTGTCATTTAGGCTATATCTGTATGAAGAGCATGAGCTACTCTGATGACATGGTTCTCTTGAGTCCCTCGATCAAAGGGTTGAAAAGATTGTTGTCGATCTGTGAGCGTTATGCTAATTCTCATGGATTGAAATATAACGTTCTAAAAACTGAAACCATGGTTTTCAAGTCTGGTGTTGGTCCGCAGAACATCCCCAGTCTTTATTTGAACGGGGCGACCATAAAGGTCGTAAAGCAGTTTAAATATTTAGGGCACATATTGAGGGACAGACTCCAGGATGACTGCGATATAGAACGAGAGCGGAGGGCGCTCTCCGCGAGGAGTAACATGCTCGCACGCAGATTTGTGGGGTGCACCAATGATGTCAAGAACACACTTTTCAAAGCTTATTGCCTGTCGATGTACACTTGCCAACTTTGGTGTAACTTCACAAAAAAGATGTACAGCACATTAAGAGTTCAGTACAATAATGCTTACCGAACTCTTATGAAACTACCGAGATACTGCAGTGCTTCGAGCATGTTTGCAGAAGCAAGGGTCTCGGACTTCTACGCAATCATGAGGTCGAGAATTGCGTCTTTTTGGCAAAGTTTGAGACGTTCCAATAATAGTATTTTGAGGGCTGTCTCGTGCAACATGGCTAGTCCCATATTTAAAAACTGGATTTCTGTACACCTGAACGAGAACAACAAATGACGTTAGACTATATAGTTCCTTCATATGTGTAATTTTTTTTTTTTTATCCTAACCTAAAAACTTTAATCATGGATATCTCCATAACCATGGGGCTCCGAGTGGTGGGGATGGTAAAGGGGGGAAGAAAATCCAAAGCTCAGTGAGGCATTGACTTTCGGACGTGTCATCCAAAAAGTTTTATTTAGTTTGCGTCAGAGCTAGAACTCGGTGTCAGCATCTGAATGCGGCCGTCTTATAGCTAGAGCGTCACTATCTGACAAAATCAGATTTTGAATTCTAGATGTAAAACAAAAACCGCGGAATAATAAAAGTCGATACTATTAAAAGCTTTTATTTACCTGTCCGGTGTGAGGTCTCTGTAATAAAATTGTCATCCAAAAAGTTTTATTTAGTTTGCGTCAGAGCTAGAACTCGGTGTCAGCATCTGAATGCGGCCGTCTTATAGCTAGAGCGTCACTATCTGACAAAATCAGATTTTGAATTCTAGATGTAAAACAAAAACCGCGGAATAATAAAAGTCGATACTATTAAAAGCTTTTATTTACCTGTCCGGTGTGAGGTCTCTGTAATAAAATTTGGCAAACACGTTTGTTTCGCGTGACCATATTTTTTTTAATTGAAAGCTTGTTTTTTTTTTTTTTTTTATCTAATGGAGGCTTGACTTGGCTGGAATTCCGCCAAAGAGCAAGAAAATAAGTCCAAACGCAGAGAGACGCTATTCAGTATCCTAACTGCTCGAGGCACTGGTGCAAACTTTAACACGTTAGTGCGGGTTGAAGGGACTTTAAACAATCCCTCCCTCGGTCCTAACCGTAGCCTCCTGTTTGGAACGAGCAATCCCAACGATTCTAATATTTGTGGATTATTTAGGATACCACGAAAAACCATGAAAACATATTTTACAAGGGCGAGGTTGCGCCTTACCTCCAACTTATAGTACCCAACCATCCCTATAACAAAGAGGGTTGGATACATAAGCGGGTAGGAAGGGTAAATACCAAATTGCCTCATGTATAGGTACCGGGTAAATTTATTTTGCATTTTTTCTACCATCGTAGAATACTTCGTTTCATAAGGATTCCAGATGATATATATGGATTGTAAGCTAACTATATTATCCTACAATTGTAAATCCATTAAACGATCGGTACAGTGTGTGCGCGAACTTACAAAATCGAACGATTTTGTGCTGCTGCAGGAGACTTGGCTGCTACCCCATGACCTAGATTTTATAAATTAAATTAATGAAGATTTTTGTTGTATAGCCAAGTCTTCTGTTGACACTTCAGCAGGGATATTGAGAGGTAGGCCGTATGGGGGTTAGCCATTATGAAGAATAAAACAAAATTCCCGTATGTATCGCCTATTAGCTGTAGTAGCGACCGCTTAGCGGCTGTGCGAATAACGACGGGTATGGGATGCGTCATAATTGTAAATGTATATATGCCGGTGGATAACACCGATAAATTGACAGAATTCATTGATTGGTTGGGTGCAATTAACGCAATTATAGAAGAAGGCGATGTACAATGTGTTTATGTTCTTGGTGATTTTAATTCACATCCCTCCGCAATGTTTGGACTGGAATTGATAAAGTTCTGTACTGATATGGAGTGGGAATGTGTAGATTTTAATTTACTTGGATTGGAATCAGAAACTTTTACTTTTATGAGAGAGTCACACGGTAGTCGGCGATGGCTTGATCAATGCATCGCAACAAAGGTGGCATGGGACACTGTGATAGCGGCGGACGTCATATATGACGTCACGTGGTCTGATCATTATCCCTTGCGTATTGTTTGCGATATTACGTGCATGACTACTGAAACGGCCTTAGCCGTCTGCCGTGACCACCTTAATAATATCAAATGGGGCAAACGCACCACAGAACAAATAAATGTGTACCAAAAATATTGTATTGATAAGCTAGGTAATGATTTTAATATTTTTAAATGTGATTGTGAAACCAACAGAAAGTGTGAGCACTATGAGAAATATTGTGAAGCTATTGATATTTATTATACTTACATTGTTGATACATTGCAGGCAGCTGCTATACTGAGTTCTCGTGCAGGTGAACAGAAGCGTTGCATGCGAGGAACTATCATCAGACAGCTAGGTTCCATTTCAAGGTTTGGGTAGAGGCTGGTAGGCCATTACAGGGATTGATTTTTGATAAAATGGGTTGTAGGCGTGCTATATTTAAAAATAAAATCAAATGGTGTCAGAAAAACGAAGAAAGTATAAAGATGAACATTTTGGCTTTGCACAGAAAAGAAAATAATTTTGTTAAATTTTGGAACGCAACTAAAAAGTTTAGTTATAAACAGAGCCTATCAGTCTCCATCGATGGTTTGCAGGAGACGCGTTGGATAGCTGACTTGTTTGCCAGTAAATTCAAAATAGATCCAATGCATGCGGATTGCCAGCTCGGCGCTGAGACTGTCGCTACTGAGTCTCTGCCATCTTTTACACTAGAAGATGTTATCACTGCTGTAAGGAATATGAAGCGTGGTAAGTCACCGGGATACGAAGGTCTCAGTGTTGAGCACCTTATCTGGGGTGGTGGCAAAGTGTTTCACCATTTGAGTGTGTTTTTTAACCTATGTGTGAGGCACGCCTTCTTGCCGGAATTTTTAATGAAGACTGTGGTAGTAACTGTCGTCAAAAATAGGACAGGCGATTTGAGTTCATCGAGCAACCCATTTTTTTTTCAGTTTTTCGACACCGACTTCGGAAAAGAAAGTTATTTTTTGGTTTGTAGTTTTTTTGTTCTGGAAGTCGGTTTGATTTTTTGTTAAAAAGTTTTTATTTTTCTCTTTTTAGTTATGGTACGTACCTGCAATTAACATGATTATCATTTATAGCCAAAGTACATCTCATGGCGATTCCAATAAGCCCAAACACGACTAGGATACATTGTTTTATATTAGAGTTCCAGTGCCTACCTTCCGGCTTCATCATCAGATCAGTTCGATGGTGTCATTTTCACCAGTACCATTTATTTATAAGTATTTGCTTCATTATAGTCGGTTAACTATTCGAAATATCTTATGCCCGTAACATATTTAGCATTTAAGAGATCCAGTGGCCATCTGTGGTCTTCTTCATCAGTTCCACTTCACCAAATGATACTTTCTGAGTGCAAATAATTGCATTGTTGATGAAAATACCAAAATCACTATATGTTTGCCTATAATATTTGAGGAGTTCCCTCGATTTCTCTAGGATTCCATCATCAGATCCTGATTTGATGATTATGGGACCAACTAGGAAGTATACCCTTTCAAACAAAAGTAGAATTTTTGAAATCGGTCCAGGCGTCTTTGAGTAATCGGGGAACATACATAAAAAAAAAAAAAAAAAAAAGATTCCGACGAATTGAGAACCTCCTCCTTTTTTTGAAGTCGGTTAAAAATAGGACAGGCGATTTGAGTTCATCGAGCAACTACCGACCAATCTCGCTTGGTACTGTTATAGGTAAAGTGCTGGAGCGTCTCATACAGCCCGAATTGCAGAGGAATATAAGAATTGACGATGCTCAGTTTGGTTTCCGACCCGGTCTCTCAACAGACTCTGCAATTATAAGCCTAAAGAGTACAATATCGTACTACACCCGCAGAAGAACTTCAGTATACGCTTGCTTTTTAGACCTGAGTAAAGCTTTTGACTTGGTGAATTATGCAATCCTCTGGGACAAACTAAAAAAGTCTCAAGTACCTCGTCAAGTTGTAGATCTGTTGAGATACTGGTACGGGGGCCAAACCAATCAAGTGAAATGGGGTGACACTCTATCTAATAGATATAGGCTAGATTGTGGTGTTCGCCAAGGGGGGCTGACTTCTCCGGACCTTTTTAACCTGCATGTGAAAGATCTGATCGCGGAACTCAGAGGAACCAGAGTCGGCTGTCATTTAGGCTATATCTGTATGAAGAGCATGAGCTACTCTGATGACATGGTTCTCTTGAGTCCCTCGATCAAAGGGTTGAAAAGATTGTTGTCGATCTGTGAGCGTTATGCTAATTCTCATGGATTGAAATATAACGTTCTAAAAACTGAAACCATGGTTTTCAAGTCTGGTGTTGGTCCGCAGAACATCCCCAGTCTTTATTTGAACGGGGCGACCATAAAGGTCGTAAAGCAGTTTAAATATTTAGGGCACATATTGAGGGACAGACTCCAGGATGACTGCGATATAGAACGAGAGCGGAGGGCGCTCTCCGCGAGGAGTAACATGCTCGCACGCAGATTTGTGGGGTGCACCAATGATGTCAAGAACACACTTTTCAAAGCTTATTGCCTGTCGATGTACACTTGCCAACTTTGGTGTAACTTCACAAAAAAGATGTACAGCACATTAAGAGTTCAGTACAATAATGCTTACCGAACTCTTATGAAACTACCGAGATACTGCAGTGCTTCGAGCATGTTTGCAGAAGCAAGGGTCTCGGACTTCTACGCAATCATGAGGTCGAGAATTGCGTCTTTTTGGCAAAGTTTGAGACGTTCCAATAATAGTATTTTGAGGGCTGTCTCGTGCAACATGGCTAGTCCCATATTTAAAAACTGGATTTCTGTACACCTGAACGAGAACAACAAATGACGTTAGACTATATAGTTCCTTCATATGTGTAAATTTTAATGTGGTTTTAATTTATTTATTTTTTATCTTGTAATGCTATTTTTGTATATGGGTGTTTTGCCTGCAATAAAAGATTTAAAAAACAAAAAGGTACAGCCGTTTATGCCGCAAATTTTCGACACTCGCAAGGAAATCAAAACCTACAGGGTACTTCCCGTGAACTCAGAATCTTGAAATTTGGTACGAAGCAATGTATTATAACACAGATAAATGAATAATTGCGAAAACCGTAAATTTATAGTTACATCATATAATAAAAATATTTTAATAATTTTAAATTTACTACCCTTACCTCATGAACGCGTAGAGGTATTAAATTGAAATTCATATCAAATACTCAGGTCTATAATACCTTTAAGCTGAGGTTTGTACGGAACCCTCGGTGCGCGAGTCCGACCCGCACTTGGCCGGTTTTTTTATATAGAAGCTTGTTTATCAACTATGAATCATAAGCGAGAGTTTCCGGTGTCAAAAATAGTACATTATGGTACAAGTGTGTAAAGTTGGTGATGACCGCTGAGGCGCCATTGAGACCCGAGCCGTTAGGTGAGAGTCTTAAGAGAGTCGAGGACGGTAATCATAAATACACACGTGTATCATACGACGTTTTTCAACACACTTGTGAATAAAATAATACAAAAAATCATTTCCAAGAGTGAAAACGATTGTGTTGTGATTAAAAGCGATTTGTGTTTTTTTTTTTAATAATCAGTTTTCCTATGCGCGCGCATCTAACAATGGCGATCGGCCATAGACTAAAAAGAATGAGTTTATTTTTTTTTGGCTTTTCGCCTTAGATGAAGAACTTTCGCGAAAAGCGTTTTAGCCACGTATAAAATGGGGAATTTCAAGTTTTCTTTATTACAGACAAAAACAAAATTTATATTTGAGTGAAAGTTTGATTTATTAAACACGTACAAGTTGAAATTATCGATTTAAATACGAAGTTGCATGAAATGTGTTGCATTTGTACTATTGAGCAAGATCTTTTTTGTATCGAAACTTTTTTGAGAACAAAGCAACTCAACCAATAAATTAAAAAAATACTCTGTAACTCACTTGTGAATAATAGCAATGAAAAAATCAGTTTGATAACAGGTGTCATTATGTGCCTAATTGCGGTGAAATTAGAGCCACTTTATGAGCAAGTGTGTTGAAAAGATCATTTTTAGTATTTATTAGTGATAGGCTCGCGTTTGACCACTATCTCACCTGATGGTAAGCGATGATGCGCATTCATTTCTAATTGCGCATTTTCGAATAGGCATATGTTTTAATCGTATACACGTATAAAGGAGTTACTTCATTTTTGTATGGGTCTCCGGCCATAAAATGTACCTTTTAGGGAAGCTGGGAAACTAAACCCTGAATAGAATAATGTTTTTTTTTCCATAATAACAATTTATTTTTATGTGCATATTAACAATTAAAAATGTTTAGCATTTATCGTGAGAGTTATGACAGCCATGAGAGATTGTAGAGATGACGTTTACATAACTAAAAAAAAAAACAATACAATTTATTATTCGTTCAGTACGTACAAAAATATAAGTACACATATTTACACTTCAGAAAAGTGGAATCAATATTTTTTTGCGATGAAATCATCATACTGGTCCATAATTAGTCGAAAAAGATATTTATGAGAATAATAATAATTGTTAATAGTACATGAACACTTACTTTTCATATTTATCGTCTACGTTATTTATGTTTTGAGGTAGTGTGATTTCAGAACGAAAGCAGGGTTTGCAAACTATGAGATGCCATGTTGAATAGAATATAGCATTGAAAAAAATATTACTTTTCGTGCGCAGAATTCAGGCTTATTAAATTTACGAAATAATATTTTTCCTCAATTCATGGTATTTGTTCCTCTTTTTCGATAAATGTGTATCTCATGGGTGAAAATAAAACATCTACAAGAGGCATTTATATTTTTATCCGAATCTATTGATACTATCTATAAAAAAATGCTAAGACTGATCGAAACAGAACTTTTTGTTGATTACGACGTCCTCAACAAACTAAAATCGGCCAATTATCAGATAGCGGCACTTTAGCTACGGGACGGCAGTCTAATATGATTCAATATCAATAGTGTTTGTGTAACTTGAGTTATGTGGCCTGACGCCTGATGTCTTGTCAGGCTATTGAGACTATCTCTTATTGTTAGTTATCTCAATTTTTTGGGCTCTTAATTTAAACTTATCTACAAACTAATTTCAGGTCCTTTATTAGTTCCAGTCAGAATGCCCAAAACATTTTTATTTCAAGGAAATTTTCTTGCTATATCAATGTCCTGAGCAGTAAATTTCAAACTTCACGGAGAAATCGAACTGTTCTAATATCCTGAGCTGTCAATTCCTCTGAGAACAGACGCAAATGATATAACCTTGCACTGGTTTGTCCTTCATTCGTTATCTAGAGAGACTTAGGTATTCATTGTTTTTAAGATAGATGTTGCAATCCAGCCTGGAAAGATGTCGGGGAGGCCTTTGCCCAGCAGTGAGACAAATTAGGCTAATAAAACATAAAAATAAATGTTGCAATATCAGTTTAAGTGGATTCTTCTTTATTGCAATGCAAGGGGGCATTTCATGACGTTGGTACATAATAACAGGCACACGGCTCTCTTCTTTCTTTCTGGAGCAGGTGCTTTACTTGGTGTAAATTATTTCATCACCACTGCTCTCAAAACAGTGAAGGAAAACTTCGAAGAAATGTGACATTCACCAAACTGCACTGGGTCCGCGTGGTGGGTTAAGGCCTATTCGCTCCCTCACAGAGAGGAGGCCTGTGTTCCAGCAGTGGGAACTTTAAAAGGCTGCTGATGATGGGACTTTCTTCAAGGTTAAGCAATGCTTGTCGAGATCGGTCCGTGGATGGGTGACCATTTTAACTTACCAGGCCATGGAGGGGACACTCCTGAAAGCACATCTTGCAACGGCAGTCATTCACCGATTTTTGACTGGCACCCGGGTAGTAAAAAGCCGGAGAGTCTGACGCCTTGCTATGGGGTTTAGTCGTGTTACATATACTAGTAACTGGGTTGTGAAGGTCAGATAGACAGTCACTACGTGTAAAATACTGTCATCCAACTGAATCAGGTTAGACTGGAGCCCAACTTAGTTGAAAAAGAACTAGGCAGATTGATCGATTTTGGAAGCAGCATTCATGGCTTCTATGTATTTGTCCTCTAAAATGTAGGTGTATAATTAACACTTGAATCACTTCAGTATGTGATTCATGTTTTGGAAACCACCGCAAGCACGTTGAGTAAGAGGAAAAAGTGGGTTAGTAACTCTTTTTCTGATTGAAATTAAACATCAGATTCCTCGATTGTTTGTGCGTAACTGAAAATTACTTTTCGGCGCAGGTTTTGAATAACTGGAATGTCCTTTCAATCCGTGCCTGCCTTGTTAACAAAACCATTTTAATTGAATTTTGATACCACAATCAATAACGACTCGTGTTCTTGAATCTGTATGTTGTATACTGCTAAATTCTCACATTTTATTTTGGTAATTAAAATAATCAGTAACAAATATAGGTCGATTCAAATTGAATAGAGCTTATGAAATGAGTTTACCGCTGCATAATATATATTCCACTGCTCATCTCTATGCAATGACTCACAAAGTCCTGAGCCACCATTAAGTTCTAATGGAATTTTACCTATCCTTGTGCTTAAAAATATACAAATAGCTTTACAAACAAGCCTACTGAATCTGCAAATGACTCAGTAGGCAAGACAGTCAGGCGCACGCGCAACGCAACGATGCGACATATAGAAGTGGTTATACGAATCCATAGGACAATTTATTTCAAATCAAATGTTTTGCTTCATAATTGTCACATAATCCAGTCGCACCTGTCTCAGGTAGCATTACTGTATTTCACCTCTAATTTCCTTACCTTGAGATTAGATCAGGATCTCTACTTGACATTAAATCCCACACATTTCGAATCTACACAAACTACGAGTAATATTTACACCCTTGAACTCCCAAATCTCCTGTTTGAAACAAGACCAGAGCATCTTGAACTTTCATCGTTTACCAGAACTGGAAGGCCTTAAATCCAGCCTACCCTTGAAAGCAAAGTCCTCCAAACTGCTGGGGTTTGTGTGCAAGCTCGGGCAGTAAATTCCGTATCGATTGTAACACTTGTGGCTGGAGAGGGCGTAGTTGCAGCGACCTTGAACTACATTTCGAACTGCACTGAAACTAGGTTGTACGGGATGCGGGGCGCGCAGACATTTTCTGGCGGGGTCTATGATATGCTACGTATTAAACAAGAGCTACAGGCTTTTATTGGCCAATAGGTAGGCAGAGAGGGTTACCCTTGTTTTATCGAAAAGAAATTGAGAAAATATCACTTCCCAAAAAATTTTCCGCATGATTTCATTTGCCAAATTATTACTTAGCAAAAAATCTTTTCATAAATAATTCAAATTCATTTATTACACATACACAGTTATGACAGATTACATTAACGTAGTAAGATATTAAACGCAACAACTAACAATGACATTGACGTGTTACCAATGGGTTCCAAACTAGGCAAAACCTGTATCTTGGTGACCCAGACAATACACAGAGTTTGTGATTTTAAGAGTCCTGCTAGCGCTACGTGGTATAATTTATGATAAACAGAAATAAAGGGAAAAACAATATATATATATATGTCGACGCAAGGCTAACTTAAACTTTAAAAATATTAACTTTAGGTTAAAACTTAACAGTTAAATATTACAGGAAAGGTTTAAATTAGTTGAGATATGATTATTGTAGTCAGTTTGCTACTTTTCAATTTAAAAAGCCGTATTATGACTCGCAGTTACTATAACAGCGGTTCACTGTAGGTTTATTCAAACTTAGGTTAAAAAAACAAGTTATCTATTGCTTAATTAATTTCTTAATAAATAAGCGATTTGCGTCAGTTTAATAATGATTTTAGGTTGATTTATTTTAACTACTGTTGGTCAAGCGGAAAAACATGCGCGTGTCTATTTATTTATTTTATTTATTTATTATATTCTTTATTGTACACCACACAAATATATATACAGGACAAAAAATCATAAAAGCAAGTGTACAATAGGCGGTCTTATCGCACAGGGCAATCTCTTACAGACAACCTTTGGATGGACTGAACGAGAGGAGAGGAATTTAGGGTTGTCAGTGTACAACATATCTTAAATAATAATACTTAGACATAATAACATAAAATACATACATACAATAATACATAATATACTAATAAATAACACAAATATCATAGAGAAAGGAGAAAACTAATTATAGTGAAAGGAAATGCTCCTTCACCATTTTTTTGAATGTTGGTAAGGATTGAGCACGCCTCACTTCAATAGGTAATGCATTCCACAAACGAGCTGCTTGAACTGTAAAAGATTTGTCGAAGAAGGATGTGGAATGCATACGTATACTTAATTTTAGATTCTCCGATGATCTCAAGGACCTAGAATGTGTGTCACAAAGGAACTGAAAGCGTTCTTTAAGATAAAAAGGACTTGATGGATTAAAGAGCACGTTATATTACAATGTTTTAAGCAATAAATAATTAACACAATGTAAAATCGAATGTTAAAAATAGTAAAACGAATTAACAAATCATAGTTTGTTACTTTAATCAATGTTACCTGCAATTTGTAATAAATAATAAGTGTAATGACTTCGCAACGACGACGCCATTATTGGTATTGAAATGACGCGCCGCTGCGAAGCCACAAGAAAAAGAGAATTTTGTAATGACTGCGGAAGTTTAATTCCAATATCTTGTGAGTACGATTTGTGTTATTAATTTAGATTTTGAGGCTTTATTAATTGCGATAAAAACATAAGTAAAGAAAATTGGGTGTATTCATTTTTGCAATGAGTGATCCTAGTGGTGTAGATGGTGACGTCAGCTCTGCTGACGCCACCATTTCTAAAAATCCGAATAGTCCCGGTGCTCCGTTATCGGAAATGGGATTGAACCCCACTTCTGCCGGTCCATCTGGCTTGAAAAATGAAAACGCTTCTGTTAATGGGGTACCGACGGAATTTTTCACTCAGATGTTGCAAATGATGAAGCACATGTCCGATCGCATGACGACACAACCAGATACGCCCAAAGTCAAAATAAATGAAGTGTTTTTGCCGTCATACGATCCGGACGCCAATATTGGGGTTAGAGAGTGGTGTCAACATGTGACCACAGCCATGGAAACTTATGATCTGGGCGATTATGAAGTGAGAATGAAAGTTGGTAGTTTGCTCAAAGGTCGCGCGAGGTTATGGGTCGACAATTGGCTTGTGTCTACCACCACGTGGCAAGAATTGCGTGATGTTCTGATAATGACTTTTGAACCGGAGAATAGGTACTCCCGAGGAATTTGGGGTTTAGGGAACATAATTATGATAATTCAAAAGACATCGCGCAGTTCTTGTCACAAGCTTGGGTATTATGGAGACGTATTACTAAGGATAAGTTATCAAAATATGATGACGCGGTTGAGGCGGTTATCGGTTGCATTGGAGACGAGAGGTTGAGAATCGAACTGTTGAATGCCAGGGCCAAATCAGTACCTGAACTTATTTCGGTTGCATCTTCTATACGAAGCGTTAAGCGCCCTCAGTTGGGTACATCAGGTGCACATCCGGGTCCCGCTAAGCGACCACGTTTTGATAAGCCGTCGTTGTTTTGTCAAATCTGCAAAAAGCCCGGTCATGATGCACGTGACTGTCGTTACCGTGAAAAAAATGGTACTTTTAATTCGCGTCAACACGATAAAACCTCACCTGAAAATATAGGTAAACCTATGTGCACGTTCTGTTCAAGGGTAGGTCACACTTACGAAACGTGCTATAAGCGAGATAGCGCAGTGGTTTCCAATGTCAACTATGTAGGTACATCTAAATTGAACTCGATGCAAGTGGTAGCTGGGAACTTAAACATACTCGCAATTTTTGACAGTGGAGCCGAATGTTCAGTAATACGCGAGTCTGTCGCTGCTAAACTTCCTGGGCAACGAGTTGACCGAGTAAGTTACTTGAAGGGACTAGGTCAATTTACGGTAATATCTCTTTCGACATTGCCAACAATTTGTGTAATCGATAGTTTACGGATAGAACTTGAATTTCACGTGGTGCCGGATTACGAAGTGTGCATAGACATTCTGATAGGTATGAATCTTGTAGAAAAAACCAACTTAAGCGTCGTGGTGAACTCTCGGGGTGTAACTTTGGTTCATCAGCCGGTTGTTTACCACGTGCGATCTCAAAGTGAAAAGTTTGATAATCTAAATTGTGACTTGACTAATGACGATCAAATCAACGAATTGAAAATTTTGTTGAACAAGTTCGAACACTTGTTTATTCACGGTTACCCTCGATCACGCGTCAATACCGGTGAGCTCGAAATACGCTTAAAAGATGATAGCAAGTGTGTCGAACGCAGGCCCTACAGATTAAGCCCAATTGAACGCGAGAAAGTACGGGAAATAGTTAACGAATTACTCGAGCATGAAATTATCCGCGAAAGTAAATCACCTTTTTCCAGCCCAATAATATTAGTAAAAAAGAAGAATGGAAAAGACCGCATGTGCGTGGACTACCGCGAACTAAACAGAAACACTCTGAGAGACCACTATCCGTTACCGATCATTTCAGATCAAATAGATCAACTAGCGGGGGGTTATTATTTTTCGACAATAGATATGGCAGCTGGATTCCACCAAATACCTATTTCAGAAGGCTCAATTGAGAAAACAGCCTTTGTTACGCCGGACGGTCTATACGAATATTTGACCATGCCCTTCGGACTCAGTAACGCGGTGTCAGTCTATCAGCGTTGTATAAATAGGGCCTTAGCTCACCTCTTGAGCTCAGTAGACCAAGTTTGCCAAGTATACGTTGATGACGTTTTATCAAAATGTAGGGTATTCGCTGAGGGCCTAGCCCATATCGAACGCATATTGATTGCCCTCCAAAATGCCGGTTTTTCGATCAATGTCGATAAAACTGCCTTCTTTAAACGCTCCATCGAGTATTTGGGCAATATCATTGCAGACGGACAAGTCAGTCCTAGTCCAAGAAAGGTGGAGGCTTTAACGAAGGCACCAATCCCGAAAACTGTCAAACAAGTTAGGCAGTTTAACGGATTGGCTGGATACTTCAGACGCTTCATTCCCAATTTCTCGCGTGTGATGGTTCCACTTTATGAACTGACCAAGAACGATACTAAGTGGGAATGGAACGAAAGGCATGATGAAGCTCGAAACCATATCATACAACACCTGTCTACTGCGCCTACCCTTATGATATTTCAGGAAGACGCACCAATCGAGCTCTACACGGATGCCAGCAGCATCGGCTACGGGGCGGTGCTCGTGCAGACCGTCGGCGGTCGCCAGCATCCAGTCGCGTACATGAGCCAGCGCACCACCGACGCCGAGAGCCGCTACCACTCGTACGAGCTCGAGACCCTGGCGGTAGTACGGGCAGTCAAGCATTTTCGGCATTACGTATACGGCCGAAAATTCAAGGTAATCACAGACTGTAACGCCTTGAAAGCGTCCAAGAACAAAAAGGATCTCCTTCCTCGAATACATAGGTGGTGGGCCTTCCTGCAGAATTACGAGTTTGAGGTCGAGTATAGAAAAGGTGAGCGGTTACAGCACGCGGATTTTTTCAGTAGGAATCCATACACTGAAATGTCTGTCAACCTAATGACGAGAGACACTGAGTGGCTGCAGATCGAGCAGCGCCGCGACGACGTGTTGCGACCGCTTATAGACACCATGAGTGGCAATAGTCCGGCTGAAGGCTACGTCCTGGAAGAAGGAGTGCTTAAGAAGACTCTCACGGATTCTATACTCGGTATACATAAACCAATTGTAGTTCCTAGGTCATTCCAGTGGAGCCTGATAAACTCTTTCCATGTCGCTCTGCAACACCCCGGATGGGAGAAAACCTTACAGAAGCTGAGGGAAACGTACTGGTTCTACAAAATGAATACAATCGTCAGGAGGTTTGTGGACAATTGTGTTGTATGTAAGACCTCGAAAGGGTCGTCGGGCGCTATCCAAGCCCAGCTTCATCCGATTCAGAAGCCCACTGCAGCGTTCCAGGTCATACATATGGATATTACTGGTAAGCTGGGTACGAGAAGTGCTGAGGGACGAGATGAGTATGTTATTGTTACCATTGACGCATACACTAAATACATCCTGCTTAGCTACTCAAATGACAAGAGCACAAGCAGCAGCCTTGCAGCTTTGAAACGCGTCGTGCATCTATTCGGAACCCCAGTGCAAGTCGTGGTGGATGGAGGTCGAGAGTTTCTTGGTGAATTCAAAGTCTACTCAGACCGTTTCGGAATCGACATACATTCTATTGCGCCAGGAGTAAGCCGAGCAAACGGACAGGTCGAACGCATTATGGGCACTTTGAAAAACGCACTAACCATGATAAAAAATTACGGCACTGAAGAATGGCAGACGGCGCTAGAAGCTTTACAGCTCGCATTTAACTGCACTCCACATAGAGTAACGGGAGTTGCACCGCTTACACTACTGACCCGCCGCCAACACAATGTACCCCCAGAACTACTAAGGTTGGTAAATATTAATAACGAATGCATAGATTTTGACTTGCTTGAGCAACACGTGCAAGAGAAAATGACAGCTGCGGGACAATATGACAAGCAAAGATTTGACAGGAGCAAGGCGAAACTGCGTCCGTTTCAGCGAGGAGATTACGTACTCGTGAAGAATAATCCCCGAAACCAGACGTCTCTAGACTTGAAATACAGCGAGCCATACGAGATATATAAGATCCTGGACAGCGACCGTTACATAGTGAAACGTGTGACCGGCAGAGGGCGTCCACGTAAGGTGGCTCACGACCAGCTGCGCCGAGCTCCACAACCAGGCGAGCAGGAAACCGTGTCGATGAATAACGAAGATGACCCTCAACAAGTGGCCCTCCGGCTGGCTGAAGACTCATCGACAAACTTGGTCGATGACACACTACAACAGACTACATCTCAGATCATAAGTATGCCGCCGTCGAAGGCGCCACAGCCGTCTACCTTCCAAGCTGCCCAGCTGCTGGACCCTTAAACTATGTAAGTTTCTGCCTTCTTACTGTTATCTTATTATTAACTGTGCAAATGAGTTTGAATGACTTATAAGACAGCAGCAACAGTAAGGAGATCCATTATTGGCCTTTGTCTTTGTTGACCGGCCGATACCATAAAAAAAAAAAAAAAAAAAACTACAATATAATAAGACTGTACAATCCGTATTCCCTACTTCCCTATTACACTCTTTTCAGAGCCTCTGTGGACCACGGTCAAAATAATAAGGCCTAGGCCACAGCATCGTCCTTTCCCAATCCTTTAGAACCCCTGTGGACCAAGGCGTACGGGACCGCTCAGCACCGCAGCATCATTCCCGTGAGTTTTTATCAACAAAGTTGCAATATAAGTTTTCAGAGCCACTGTGGACCACGGTCAAAATAAGGCCTAGGCCACAGCATCGTCCTTCCCAAATCCTTTAGAGCCCCTGGGGACCAAGGCGTACGGGACCGCTCAGCACCACAGCATCAAACCCTAACAAGCTGTATAAACAGCTACGTAAGAAGCTTATTTGTATTTTCTTTTCTCTTAGAGCCTCTGAGGACCACGGTCATAAATATAAGGCCTAGGCCTCAGCACCACCCTAGTTACCTTCTCCTTTAGAGCCTCTGTGGACCACGGCGTACAAGACCGTCCAGCACCACAGCATCATCCCTATCTACGAGAAATAAAGTCATGCATGCATGCGTGGAGCATTTGTATTGACAAATCTAAATACGTGTAAGTAACCGTGTAGCGTTCAAAGTCAAAGTCAAAGTCAAAGATTTATTTGCAGATAAATATGGTTACAAAAGTTCTTACAATGGTAGTATTAGTAGCTTAACATATTCAATCATAACATAATGACATGCAAATTTTTGGTATAGGTAGAATTCGAACATTAATTTAATTTATAATCAAGAAATTCTTTTATATTATAGAAGGGATGCTCAATTAACCACCTGCGTAAAGCCCTTTTGACAAGCACTTACAAGCTGTTACAAGCACTTCAATATCTTCACTCACTTCCCTACAGCAAACCCTATTTATTAACTCTCATATGAACTTTATTTTTCCATATTTACTTCGATATCTATAACTTAGAATACCTAACTATATGTAGTTATGACCTTATCTTTAAGATTAACAAGGTATAAAAGTAATGGCTGATTACTTGGATTGTTGGGATCGGTTATCATTAAAAAGTTTAAGCTAAATTATGCTAAAGTAAATAAACTTTAGAAATCATTATGGAAAAACAGCATCTCCAAGTTATCAGCTAGTATACCTGTGAATGGATACCTAGCTCAGAAAAAAAAAATATCATTTTCAGAACCGCGACTGGTGCAGGGCACGCACACCGTCTCGCAGAATGGCCGTGTCGACGCAAGGCTAACTTAAACTTTAAAAATATTAACTTTAGGTTAAAACTTAACAGTTAAATATTACAGGAAAGGTTTAAATTAGTTGAGATATGATTATTGTAGTCAGTTTGCTACTTTTCAATTTAAAAAGCCGTCGCAGTTACTATAACAGCGGTTCACTGTAGGTTTATTCAAACTTAGGTTAAAAAAACAAGTTATCTATTGCTTAATTAATTTCTTAATAAATAAGCGATTTGCGTCAGTTTAATAATGATTTTAGGTTGATTTATTTTAACTACTGTTGGTCAAGCGGAAAAACATGCGCGTGTCTATTACAATGTTTTAAGCAATAAATAATTAACACAATGTAAAATCGAATGTTAAAAATAGTAAAACGAATTAACAAATCATAGTTTGTTACTTTAATCAATGTTACCTGCAATTTGTAATAAATAATAAGTGTAATGACTTCGCAACGACGACGCCATTATTGGTATTGAAATGACGCGCCGCTGCGAAGCCACAAGAAAAAGAGAATTTTGTAATGACTGCGGAAGTTTAATTCCAATATCTTGTGAGTACGATTTGTGTTATTAATTTAGATTTTGAGGCTTTATTAATTGCGATAAAAACATAAGTAAAGAAAATTGGGTGTATTCATTTTTGCAATGAGTGATCCTAGTGGTGTAGATGGTGACGTCAGCTCTGCTGACGCCACCATTTCTAAAAATCCGAATAGTCCCGGTGCTCCGTTATATATAACAAAGAAAATTAACAAAAAAGCGTATTAAAAGCGATAAGCGATAATGCGAAAAACAGTTAAAGGTGAGTGAATGTGAAGTGTAAGTGAGGGTGTGTGTGATGGTGTGTATTTGAACAGAAAGAGTGTAAGTAGGTTGTTGGTAATTGTAACGCAAACCTAATGTTTGGCAAATGAACGTTTAAGCAATAACTTGTTTACCAACCAGTTTTACTTTTAACGAGTTTTATGTAGTTTGTTGTATGTGTACTTCAGTTGGAATAACACATATTACGCAATATAAAATAAGCCAAGTATTTAGTATCGTCAGTTTTCAATTTACCATTTCTATTCAGTCAATTGCTTAGTCAATGACAAAAAAATTGCATCTTTATGTCAGTTGCACAGAATATACATATTAAATTACAATGTGTAAGTACGATTACTATTTAAGCAACAACGTCGACGAAGCCCTATTTCTGTCTGCAGGGTCTAATGTAAACTAACGTGAAGGAGATGACGGGAACTGAGTTCGCTCGCTTTGCACGCTCACCTCAGCTTCCGTCATCTCCTTCGAACCTTACCTATCCGTGTCGGGGTGGACACACGGATAGGTAAGCTCCCGAGCTTGCTTCGCTCGCTCTTGGACTAATTCATTGACCATAATTATTGAATTGCCATTAATCTACTATGCATGCTTGCTTTGCAAAAGAGGAAATCTGCGCAAAATTGCTAATGTCCATAGCAAAACGGCAGGCTCCCAGGTAGAGACATTTACTACAGGTACCTTAATTTTGTCTCATAACGGTGAAATAAAACATCGTGAGGAAACCGAAATATTGTTATCCTAGAACCAAAAATTCGAAGATATGACGTAACATCCACTAACTCGCACTGGACCCGCAATATTTATTACGACCCATTCCCTCTCACAAGGAGACCTGTGTCCCAGCAGTTGAATATTGTAGTACGGGACTCAAACTTAACGGGCAGATAAAAATGTGAGTCATGAGACTATTGCCAATAACTTGGCAATAGTCATAGAGGAGTTGATTTATAATTTGTTAAACCAGTGTTCTCCAATATAGTTTCTAAAATATGTCTTTATTTTTAGACATATTTTAGAAACTAAATCGGAGAGCACTGGTTTTACAAATTAGAAATCAACTCCTCTTTTTGCTGTGGCTAAATCAAATGTGAATTTTGATAGAATCCGGTAGAACAAAAACTTGCCATTTAAATTACGAAAACCAATAATAAACCAACGATACAGGAAATTTGTATCGGTTGTCAACATCACTGCTGTAGCCATAAAAAAGATACCAGGAAGAAAATCATGTAACGTATTTTATCAGTCCCTCTATACAACAAATCTTGAATGATACGATGTCGGAAGACATTTCACCAGCAAACATAATATAGAAATGATAGGACCAACAAAATATATGATACATAGAAACGTATACCAGGAGCAAAGGGAGAATGCCGAATAAAGATTTCCTTCTTTTTCCATTGTGGTGTTTTTGTTTCGATGTAGGTTCTTTTTTATGCCTTATTGTCGCAGAATGTGTGCAAATGTAGGGAAATTATTTAACTGGTGTTGAATAGTGGTTATTTATTTATTTTTTGTTCTTAGGTATTTTCTTATTTTAAACAAGCATTTTCTTGGAAAAAAGGCGGAGCATTTCTGGTTTTAACTTTTTTACCCTCATAAAAATTTACTGTCCTTCTCGACAAACTGTTCTAACACGTAATTAAACTGAGTATTAAAAGGTTATGATGTATTTAAAATTAACAAGTCACTTGACACTTATCAGTAGACACTGGCTGAATACTGGGCCAGGCAAGGTATTTAAGTAATAATAATGTATGTTTATTATTCATTGTTTTTTTTTATATACTTGTTTTCTCGTATTCTTCTCAGTAAACCCTTTCATTTAATATCCATATCATGACAATACACAAATAAATAACTAGTCCACTATCTTGGGCCATCCGCCATATTGGATTTAGAATAACGTCACTTATCCAACCATGCATTGTCATCTAAATTAAACGTGTATGCAAAATTTCATCTTAATCGGTGGAGGATAGCTGCTTTAAAATTCAGTTGCAAGATTTGACCCGAACATACTTACATACATACATCGCAAGTTAATTAAAAGCTTGTAACAAGTAAAATTTAAAAAAACCTAGACACATTATTATTTCATGCTACATAATTTATATAGTATATAGTAGACATGCTTCGATCGGCAATCTATTGAACACGTAATTATGACACGATATCTTGCGAACACACCCCGATTCAAACAGTTAAACGCCCGTAACTTTTAAACGGCTAAACCTGTTTTATTCAAACATAGCTAAGAATACTCTCGATTAAGGCACCTTTTAAACAAAAAAAAACAAAATCGGTTCACCCGTTTGGACGCTATGATGCCACAGACAGACACAGAGATACACAGCAACACACGTCAAACTTATAACACCCCTCTTTTCCCGGCGGGGGTTAAAAAGAAGCTTGTTTGTCATTGATACGCTAAAAAGAAGAAATAGACCCTTTTCATATTTATTAAAACCCAGGCAGTGGACTGAACATAATGATTTAATTGTGACTTGCCTTCCATTGAAAAAAAATATCGAAGTTGCAGTTTGGTTTGCAAAAAGGAAATTGGTAGCCATTTATAAAAGAGCGCAATATTCTACACAAAAACGGAAACATGAAAAAGGTTTGTCAACAAAATACATTTCCTGGCAAATTGGTTGAAAATCAAAGTCTAATTGAAACTCCGCTGCGGCTATCGGCCTCGCCCGATATTTTATGGTGTGGTACAAGTAAACGACTTTGGCGTGATATCTAATGTACCTTATTATTATTATAAAGATTTGTTGATTATTTTTATGTTCTGGAAGTACAGATCTGATTTTAAAAACTTTAATTGGTACAAAGCTGCACTATTGTTGTGCCTTAGGCTACTTTTATACCTGGAAAAATCAACGCTTACGGTGATTAAGGAGTCTAAGGTGCGGGTAAGAACGAGTCTTAAATAAAGGAAAGTATTTTGCAGATCCGATATCTACAAAAAAAAAAACAAACTATAAAGTTTGAATTTTTTTGTAGACATCTGGACTAGTCGCATGAATATTTTTTTACCAAAAAAAAAAACCTTCGACACTAATGAAAATCCAAGGTATGACGATCTACTACCCTGCTTCAGGAACAACAGGCAACAACCCTGAGAAGTGGATAGACAGCAGGCAAATCTTCCTAATAGGCAAGTTGTTTAGTAAGGTACCTATAACGCCAGAATTATTTATTTATTTAATACTTTAAGCACATAAACGTACAGAGGCGGACTTAAAGCCTTAGGCATTTTCTACCAGTCAACCTTTGGGTTGACTAATTGTTAATTAATTGCCCGAATATCATGAAACTTGAAAATTATCGGTGAAATGAGATAATATCTGCGTACCCCTTAAGAGCGTATTGGCGTGATGTTATGAGTTGGTTTAAACAATAATCAGACTTGCGATTGCAGCAATCCCGAGAGATTTTCCGTTATTTATTGAGTTCTGTTGTATATCTTCTAAGTTCTTCATCAGATCTTCACCAAATTAAAATGGGACCAATTTTTGAACATAGATTTTCATACAAAAAAAATACAAAATCGGTCCACAATTGACGGGGATATCGTTGAACAAACACAAAAAAAACAAACATAAAGTCGAACATAGAACCTCCTCCTCTTTGGGAAGTCGGTTAATAAAGCGAAATTGGAATTCGCTCTACGCTTATAATTTAACGAACGCTTTTAACCTCGCATTACCAGCGTAGTGGTCTTTATTAAAATAGCTGTGTGCCTCCACTCCACCAGCGGTTTTGGGATGCCAGCCATTTTGCAGAGCTCGTTCACTGCTAGTTTTTGCAGGTTCATGAAATATGCATATTATTCATTTATTTAATATTTAGGGATCAACGGGGGATCCGTAAATGAAATACTGGTTAGGGATTAGCGGTGAATTTTTAATAGGTAAACCTTTTTAACCGACTTCAAAAAAAGGAGGAGGTTCTCAATTCGTCGGAATCTTTTTTTTTTTTTATGTATGTTCCCCGATTACTCAAAGACGCCTGGACCGATTTCTAAAATTCTTCTTTTGTTTGAAAGGGTATACTTCCTAGTTGGTCCCATAGTCATCAGGTCAGGATCTGATGATGGAATCTTAGAGAAATCGAGGGAACTCCTCAAATGTTATAGGCAAACATATAGCGATTTTGGTATTTTCATCAACAATGCAATCATTTGCACTCAGAAAGTAACATTTGGTGAAGTGGAACTGATGAAGAAGACCACAGATGGCCACTGGAACTCCTAAATGCTAAATATGTCACGGGCATAAGATATCTCGAATAGTTAACCGACTATAATGAAGCAAATACTTATAAATAAATGTAACTGATGAAAATGGCACCATCGAACTGATCTGATGATGAAGCCGGAAGGTAGGCACTGGAACTCTTATATAAAACAATGTATCCTAGTCGTGTTTGGGCTTATTGGAATCGTCATGAGATGTACTTTGGCTATAAATGATAATCATGTTAATTGGAGGTACCTACCAAAACTAAAAAGAGAAAAATAAAAACTTTTTAACAAAAAATCAAACCGACTTCCAGAACAAAAAACTACAAAGCAAAAAATAATTTTCTTTTCCGAAGTCGGTGTCGAAAAACGGAAAACAATAGGTAGGTACAAAAGACACCGACTTCGGAAAAAAATTTATTTTTTGCTTTGTAGTTTTTTGTTCTGGAAGTCGGTTTGATTTTTTGTTAAAAAGTTTTTGATGATAAGGTTCAAGGATTATAGAGTGGATCAAAAAAGAAGGCGCGCAGTTGTTCCATGCGGACATAGCGACATTTCTGATGCCTCGACTTGATTTGATTTATAATGACGCAAAGTGATTTTTACTAAGCGAAATGACAAGTACGTTATTGCATCGCTAGTTTGATGCAGTTTAACCCATTTCCTCTTGAAATTAACCACTAGGCCTAGTAAAAGGTAATGGCAAAATATCACTTTATATTGCCAAAAATAGTAAATGATCACAAAATTTTCATCCCCATTATAGTGTGACATTTTTTTTTTAAATTATTACTTTTGATCCTACTTAAAGCAACCAAATTCAAATTATGATTGTTAAATCCTAAAATTGTTAATGACCACAAAAAAATTAAAAGTATTTTAATATAAAATGACATTTAAAAATGTAACATCTTCTTATCCTATAAAAGTAAACTATTCCAGAAAAATCATTATATACCTAAAAATAGTAAATAAACCGCTAAAGTTTGTTTGTTAAATCGTTATAAAGTCTGAGCTTTTTATGACTCTAATTATTAACAACTACTAACTTAATAGCTATTTTCTATTCCGCGTTTATTCAATAAGGTTAGGAAATAAACAACTCTTATAATTAATATAATCATTTTATTAAAATTTAAACAAAGTAAAAAAATCACGGTGTTATTAAAATGTATGTTAATTTATTTATTTATTTAAACTTCATGTACAATGGTGATACATAGGCGGACTTAATGCAGCTAGGCATTCTCTACCAGTCTACCTTTGGTTTAAAAAGGACACAACAGGTGGAAGGAGTAAAAAAAAAAAAAAGAAAAACAAAACTTTTAGGTTCTCTAAAAACAAGTCTTTAAAATAAGTATTTCAAGAGTCTTTTAAAATTGGCCGCCTTCTTCCGAACCTTATGATGACTTATCAGATTCGTCAGAAGGAAGCCGAGCTTAATAGTGGAACACAAGAACTCGGTCCCGCTAAGTTTTCGTTTCGTTCCATTATAAAATAAATATCGACGAACAGAATATACAATATAAACGTTTTTTACCAAAAAATACTACCGACTTCCCAATAAGAAAACTACAAAGTGAAAAATAACTTTATTTTTGGAAGTCAGTGTTCATAACGCAAAAAAATGGTATCTACGAAAGACACCGACTTCCAAAAATAAAGTTATTTTTCACTTTGTAGTTTTCTTATTGGGAAGTCGGTAGTATTTTATTGGAAAAATGTTTTTATTGTAATGTATTTATGAAATGTTTTGCAAAACAATTGGTAAAAGAATTTATACAAAGTACATATACTCTCTACCGAGAGCGCGTGACTATTGTTTGTGGGGATCGGCGCGGGCACAGTATACGTATACTGTGCAATATTTATACTGTGGCGCGGGCGTGGGCGCAATATAACTTTGGAGTCGGTTTGACCATATTTGTAGTATAGCAACATTTTTTGGCAATCAAACGGTGTATTTATGTAAAAATAGCGCAATAAAGCGCTCATTAAAATTGGGTGATCAATTAACTAAATTTGGTTTCACAGTACTAACTAAAGTGCAGTCATGACTAAACTAATAACTAGATCCATTGTAATTTTAGGTACTCGTTTTTTGGTTTAGGTATATATTTTAGGTGATAAAGGTCACAAAGTATTTTTTGGTGGTCATTATATTTATCCCCGATTTGAATTGTATCGCGCCATTAGGAAGGTTCCTTTACAAACACAGCACACCGAAAGTTACCCATTTTTCATCGCAGAGATCTTATAGTTTTTCTATACATTTTGAAGCCGGGAAAGAGCAGTGCATAGTAAAAAATAAAAAAAATTAACCTTTATTAAAATAGTCTAGAATAGAGTGACAGGATATGGGGTCTTGGGATCGATAGGTGATGGGACCCGCTAGGTATGGCGGGCCGATACTAGTCGGCGGTACGTGGGGCCTTCATATCTTGGAAACGGTAGAAACTGTGAGGTTTTAGTCGATAGAAGTCTGACGTAAGCTTCCGTTGTTCTCAGACGGATGATGCATGAATCTTGGAAACGGTAGGAACTGTGAGGTTTTAGTCGGTAGAAGTCTGACGTAACCATCCGTTGTTCTCAGACGGATGATGCATGAATCTTGGAAACGGTAGGAACTGTGAGGTTTTAGTCGGTAGAAGTCTGACTTAACCATCCGTTGTTCTCAGACGGATGACGCATCCATGGTGATTACCCCTTAATAAAAAAACAGATTGTAGAGTGCCTTAAAAAAGCTGACGAACATAAGAGGTAGTTTGACCAGTTCCTAATACCAACCGGTGCTTGATAATAAAACAACTTATTCCTTTTTCTGAGGAAGCCATTCACTATTGTTTTTGTTGAATCATCTGCAAAAAACCATTAAGTACATCGAAGTTTTTTGTATCATCTATGTTTATATCGCAGGAACATATTATGATTTTACTAGAAACTGAGGTCATCTTGTTTCGCAATAATACGATCTGATTTTAAAATGATTTGCCCAATTATTAACCTGTGCCGTATTTAATTTTATGCAATTATTCATTGCGTTATAACTTTTAAGGGGCTGAGGACGAACAGTTGACAATCGACATCTGAGGTTCTAAGCCACGCCCACTGTCATCGATAGTTTAGGGGAAAACTTAAATAGGAGCGAAAAGTATTTGAAAATTAAATACACAAGGCCGACCACAGAGGCCCATATCATAAACGGATCACTCTTCCGATGGTTTTTTACAAAAATATAACCGCGCAAGTTCTTATTTCAAACTGGCTAGCATCTGACATCAGATCGTTCACTGTTATTTTGCCTATGAATGCAACCTTATTGCTACGAAAATAAAGATCACTAAAATAGGTAATATGGCTAGTGTCATACGAGTCTTTGCCGTGCAAATTGAATAAATATTATAATTATGTCTGCTTCTATGCGACTGCCACATATAAGAACACAGTATTTTACATTTTTTTATATTGGTTTAATAGCTAGATTTATATTTATATTATTTTAATGAGTTTTACTATACTGAAATGGACTGTGCAATATTAAACTGGAAACTTTAATTTTGAATTGAGATTTGGTGCTTTCAGTAATCAATTATATCATTATTTACAATAGGAAAGTCACATCAAATTGTAAAGACATCTTAAATTAGCAAATATCCAAAACTTACTAGGTTTGGAATTGTCTTTTTTAGGCATGTTTAAAATATGCAATAGAATGTATGACGCTATTAATATTATTTGTACAATTAGTAGGTTCATATTCCTTGTTTAGTGCTCTCTTGAAATCTTAATATATCATTTAGTTACTAATACAAGATGACTTTCCGCTATCCTGGAATATAATAATTACAAAGCTCTTACTGGGTTTTGATATACATCAGCCCTCTATGGTGAGGTCACGTGGTGCCGCTTTTCTGTATATTAGAGTTAAAAAACAAATAGAGAGGGCGCAAAAAACACGGTCATGTAAACTTTATCTATCTATATAAATAAAAAAAACCGGCCAAGTGCGAGTTGCACTCGCGCACAAAGGTTCCGTACCATTATCGCAAAAAACGGAAAAGAACACGTATGTTGTATGGGAGCCCCACTTAAATATTGATTTTGTTCTGTTTTTAGTATTAGTTGTTATAGCGGCAACAGAAATACACCATCTTGTATGTGATTGTAAGCGTCTCACTAGAGAACGGCTGAAACTATTTGTTGCTATTGTTTGTTATATATCAATCAATCATTTATTTGCTATAAGTATTGGTACAGTATAGGTGTTTAAAGATAATATAGAAAGAAATAAAATGTTTATATGCGCCAGGCACAACGCATGCCATAAAAAAAACCGGCTAAGTGCGAGTCGGACTCGCGCACGAAGGGTTCCGTACTTGTTAAATTGTGGTTTACGATTTATGACGTATTTAAAAAAAACTACTTGCTTCATCTCGTTCAAACCAATTTTCGGTGGAAGTTTCAATGGTAATGTACATCATATATATTTTTTTGTTTTTATGATTCTCTTATTTTAGAAGTTTCAGGGGGGGGGATACATTTTACCACTTTGGAAGTGTCTCTCACGCAAACTATTCAGTTTAGAAAAAAATATATTAGAAACCTCAATATCATTTTTGAAGTTCTATCCATAGATACCCCCAGGTACAGGTAGGATGAAAAAAAAAATTGAGTTCCAGTTTTTTTCTATTTTTGTTTGAAAATCTTAATGCGGTTCAGAGAATACACCTACTTACCAAGTTTCAACAGCATAGTTCTTATAGTTTCGGAAAAAAGTGGCTGTGACATACGGACGGACAGACAGACATGACGAATCCATAAGGGTTCCGTTTTTTGCCTTTTGGCTAGGGAACCCTAAAAAGGAAAACATAAATACTAAAAACAGTGTATGCCTCACAACCACGTATATGTTACTGTAAAAGCCGAACTGTAGTTTCAGTTTAAAAAAAAAAACTATGATGAAACTTATTATTTATCGGTAAAACATCAATCATCATCACCATCATCTACCTGCCTTTGTCCCATGTTACTTGGGGTCGGCGCAACATGTTTTCTTCTTCCATATAGTCCTGTCCTGCACCACGCTATAATTGACTCCCTTTTCTTTAATATCACTCCTCACACAGTCCATCTATCTTTTCTTTGGCCGTCCCCTCCCTCTTCATCCATCCCCAATTAAATTCATAAGAGTACACCTAAGTCATTCCAGACATTCTTTTCCCGCACTGTCTAGAACCAGCCCTCACGGTACGCGACCAAATCATCTCGGCACCTATTTCTGGGCCGGCCTCAACGGTGCGTTCCATCTTCAAGATTGTGGAGGCTTGCCCAGCGCTCAATTTGCATGCTACTAACGTGAGCCGTAATGGCATTGGCCCATTTGAGCCGAACAGCCTTTTTACCCACGTCTATTATGCCCGTTTGGGAACACAGCGTGTTCCGTATTCGGTCTTTTCTTTTTACATCCAGAATGCTGCGTAACTCTCTGGCAATCCCCAAGTGTAAGTCTTTGAGTTTACTCTCCAGGGCGATCGGCGGATTTTTTGTTAATAAATAAGAATTGTCAGTGCCGATTTGGCAAAATGATAAGATCAATTAATAATTAGCTTAACAATATTAATAGACTAACAAACTATTATTGTAGCCCGTTATTGCAATTGGGATAGTTAATTTCGAGAAATACAGGACTGATCAATGTGGTGATTCTTGGTGAGCTTTATGTCCACATGTGGACGATTTTTGGTTGAAAAGACGAAAAATTTCATATTCGTGGGAAATAGATTATCATTTCTCACGAATTTGAATTTTTTTGGTCAGTTCTAGGTGCCGTATGTTAGAAAGAAACAAAGATTGAAACAAATGGATACGAAGAATTTTATTAGTTCTGTCATTTCGAGACACTGCCAGCGTGGTTGGTACGACCATTCCATGTTCTGTGTTTTTTGCTTCTATTGTTTTCACATGAACGAAGAAGGTTAAAATAGTATTCGAACTCACCTATATTTTAAATATTGTTTAATTCAAATTGAGATAACATTTGTTGTATTTTCAAAGAGGTTCAAATACTTTTTAGTTATGGACTTAGTAAGTAAACTAAACGACGTGAGTCGTTTATAATACAACAAAAATATAGATGCCAGTGACAGCGGTAGTGCCAAAAAATAAAAATAATACAGACTTTGACAATATTACTTGTGATTTCGTTAGTTCCAATTAAAACCACCAGGCTACATGCATTATACCTGATATTTTTTTGACAGATTGAATTGACGAGAAATAAATTGAATGTTATTTTTGCTTTTTGCGGAAAAAAAGCGACATACGTCCACCTAGCAACGCCGCAAAGCGGTCACTGTCGAATTGTACTGGATGGAAAGAGAAGCACGATGGAATTTGTATAGAATTTTTTACAAAACATAATAATATGAATTACTTAAAAATAATGAATGATACTTCAATATAAAAGACAATGAAGTTTTGCGTCCTTTTATGATACGTTATTGTTGTTAATTGTACAAATGTACGCTGGACAGTATTACCGGAAAAATCTTTTGAAGATCACGGTAAGAGGTTACTTTGCCATTCAATTGTATCGAGGTTTTTGTGCGTAAACGTGTTTCGGCCACAACAAAGTTTTCGGAAATATGATCAAGATTAACATATCTTTTTTCTGCTGCCACGTCTTCAATAGATTTGGCTAAAAAATGTTTAAAAGAAAGCCTATTTTGAGTATTCAGCCCCTTAAACTGTATTCAAGTATTTAAGGAGCAGTGATAAGTTGTGATGAATACTAACTATCGCAGGTTCATATTCTTTTTTTCATATAATTATACTACTAGTTTTGCACAGGACTTGATCTCTAGAAACTATTTTGTGTAATAAGTGGATAGGGCAGTAATGGCTTAGTGATAACGACCCCAACTTGCGTGTCTTAGGTCTTGAAAGTTCAAACCTAGGCAAGCAGTTTACTTTGTGTAAATTATTTCATCACCACTGCTCTCAAAACGGTGAAGGCAAACATCGTGAGGAAACCGGCATGTCCTAGTGTGACATCCAACAATGCGCGCTGGACCCGCGTGGTGGATTAAGGCCCATACCCTCTCTCACAGAGAGGAGGCCTGTGTCCCAGCAATAGGAACATTAAGAGGGTGATGATGATGGTGAATTTTTTTTTGGGAAAATGTTCTAACTTTGCAAAACATATTTATTGCATAAATGTTCATTGCTTCATATCATGACGACAATATTTCGATTAAACTGCGGTCGAGTATATTAAACACAGGTAGATTATAATGGAGTAGAGCGGATGCATCAGAATATCATTTGATTTGGGTCAGCGAGTGCGCTTGACCCAAATCGAGGGGCCGCCCGATATTTAGCACTATATTTTATTACTATTCAGTCTGCCGTAAGTCTCCGTTGCTCTGGTACTATAAATTAGTCAAATATATTTTATTTTCGTTGGGCGAAATGTTTCATGGTTATTAAAGGTAACGGAATCATTGATCTTGAATATTAATTTATACCCATTTGGATCTACCTACTTAACATTAGTCATCGCTAGGGAGCTCTTGAGAGACGCGGGATGCTGAGCCCCGTTGTGGCAAGGTGGGCACACGTTTCAGTGCCAAATATGTGGCCAGGGTCATCAGGTCTACGTCTAGAGGCAAGTGCCCTGGGCATCATGGGCTCAGTATCTTCAGGCATTGGTATGGAAGCCAGATCAACAGAGTTCGGTGGGCGGGTGTGCTGTCGAAGCATTATAGGATTGACCACCCCTGCCCTCTTCAATTTGTATATGAATGCCCTGATTGAGGCGCTTAGCAGTCAACATTTCGGTTGTCATATTGACGGTGTCTATGTCAACGATGTGGTGGCGCCTTACTCTCCAGAGACTCTTGCAGCCCTAGAGAGTAAACACCCAGCGCCTGCGGATGATCTCACCTTCCCCGACCCGCCCATCCACCCCGACCCCCTCGTTCAGGATTCATCAATTTTCCAAATTACAGCCCCGCAGTTGATCGCAGCCGTGAGCTCTTTCCGGAGTGGTTCTGCCGGCGGCCTCGACGGCCTGACTCCACAGCATTTGAAAGATTTGCTGAGTTCAGGCGCCGGGGAAGCTGGTGAGTCGCTCTTGAAGGAGCTTGCGGTTCTGATCAACTTAATGCTCTCCGGCAGCGTGAACGATGCCGTCGTCGATGTCTTGTATGGGGCTAACCTGTGTGCCCTGTGCAAGAAGGACGGTGGCATCCGTCCCATTGCTGTCGGTTGCACCTACAGGCGTTTGGCAGCCAAAATATGTTGCAAGTTGTATAGTGAATCGCTTGCAACTAAGTTCCAGCCCCTTCAACTTGGTTTTGGTTCCAGAGGGGGCTGTGAGGCTGCCGTACATGCCTTATCCTCATTTCTTAACTCCAAAAAAGGTGAGATCATTCTCAAGGTTGACGTCAAAAACGCATTCAACTCCGTGAACAGGGACACTTTGTTGGCTGAAGTCAAAAAAGTACTACCCGAAATTTATGGTTTTATGTGGCAATGTTATAGGCATCCATCAAAATTATTGTATAAGGACAACATTTTGGAATCTGCAGTTGGTTGCCAACAAGGTGACCCTCTCGGGCCTGTCATTTTCAGTTTGGCTATTCATCCCATAATCCAACAACTAAATTCAAAATTTAACGTGTGGTATTTAGATGATGGAACGCTAGGAGTTGTGAACACCGTTTTGAATGACCTGCAACTCCTCAAACAGAAATTTAAATCTATCGGCCTGGAACTTAACCCCTGTAAGTGCGAAATTTACCTCTCTGACGTTACCGACAGACAATCGACTTTAGATAAATTTAATGCAATAGCCCCGCAAATCAAAATCTTAGAAAAAAGTCCTCCTAGGTTCCCCTATTTTAGAAGAAAGTTTTTCATCTTTCATCGATGACAAAATCAAACATTTTAATGATATTTCGGATAGACTCTCCAAAATTAATTTACATTCGGCATTCACCCTTATCAGATATTGCTGTTTCGGTCCAAATTTTATGTATTTTCTCCGTTCTTCTCCTCTTTGGAAGAAACCACAACTTTTGGACAAAATTGACCAAATTATTCGCAACACATTAACATCCATTCTTAATGTGGCCTTGGACGACCGAGCGTGGCTGCAAGCCACCCTACTAATTCGTTTTGGTGGCCTCGGCGTCCGCAAAATTTCTAGTGTGAGCTTACCAGCGTTCCTGTCTTCTGTCCACAGCACTGAAAAGCTGACCAGGAAAATTTTAGCTCTTTCCCTGGTTGACTCGGAAGTGCCGTGCTTGACAGACGCAGAGGACGCCTGGAAAGTGGCTTGCCCGGATACGGATCGGCCCGAGAACCCATTTTCCCAGAGACAGTGGGATGAGCCGCTCTGCAGGTTGGTACGGAATAACCTAATTAATACGTCAACCAATACTGCTGAGCGTGCCCGCCTGCTGGCTGTGGGTGAGTGGGAGTCGGGCCTCTGGCTTCAGGCACTACCGTCGCCTAACATAGGCACTATGCTAGGTGACACAACCTTCCGACTCGCTACATGCTTGCGTTTGGGCGCTCCTTGTGGGGCTCCACATCGCTGTCAATGCGGTGAAGCAGTCGACTGCCTCGGACACCATGGCCTTTCTTGTAGTAAGAGTGCAGGTCGGATTGCGCGGCACGCTAGCATTAATGATCTCATCCGTCGTGCTCTTGCCACCGCCGGGGTGCCAGCTGTCTTAGAACCTAATGGCCTGGCACGCGTCGATGGGAAGAGACCAGATGGTATGACCATAATGCCATGGAAGTTGGGTAGGTCTTTGGTGTGGGATGCAACTTGTGTCGACACCCTTGCACCATCCCATCTTCCTAGCACGGTGGGCTGCGTTGGGGCGGCTGCTGCAGGTGCTGAAAACCTCAAACGGCGCAAATACAACAACTTAATTGGTAATTATGTGTTTGAGCCGTTTGGGGTTGAAACACTAGGGCCATGGGGTCCGAGTGCACACCTAATATTTCGGGATATCGCCAAGCGGTTGGTCGACTCTTCACAAGACCAGAGGGCTGGCCTTTTTTTTGGCCAAAGAATCAGCATTGCCATCCAACGTGGCAATGCTGCCAGCCTTCTGGGCACTTTTCCTGTTGACAGCGATGTGGACGAATTTTTTGACGCCCCGTAATTGTACATATTTTTATTCTTATTTAAGTTTTAACATTAGTTTGTAAATTTTAATGTACATATGTAAATAAATAACCTATTTACTGGGTTGTGGAGGTTAGATTGGCAGTTGCTTGATTCCCTAGGTCTGCATCGGCTACGACGCCCGTCTTTTGGCTCCCACTGAGTAACTACTCTGGGCAATCTGTTTTGAAGCATTCTACAAATATGAGCCGTTTGTATTTATCAGATGACGGAACAGTGAATATATTCAGGGTCTCTCCGGATCTGGGTAATCAGGTCATAGCCGTGCCTAGGAGCAGCATTCTGCGCAACAAGTGTCCTTTCATAGTGCTCTGTTTACTTCCAATGTTTATGATTTGGAAGAGAGTAAAATATCTCTCTTTTTGCAAAAAACTCATAATTGAATTAACCGAACAAGAAAGAACAAAAATTGAATTTTAAAACCTAAATAAGTTTATAGGTTCCACATAATATTAGGTTTACTTTCTTTCAGGATGAAAAAAGTTCTTAAATCTATGTCAATTAATAATCAAATTAGTCAGGTGAAATTTACCGGGTGTAATGACTGCATACTTCTAGACAAACTCAAATCTGCCAAGTCCCGATAGTAAAATTCAAATTATCTTCTTTACTATTGAAAATGTTTGTCAAACAAATCTAATTAACAAGCATTTTCAATAGTAAAGAAAATTCAAACTAAGAATAAAGACGAATGTCCGGAATTGGTAGGTCTGGTAAATAATAACTGTACGTAGAAATAATTCAGGGGCGACACAAACAGGTATAGTGGTAAGGTATAATGGTCACTAATATATTTTATATTAGTGACCATTATCTACAACCTAGAACTGGTCATTAATCGTCTGTAACTAAAGATTACCTTGAAGACAAAAAGGCTTGGGATTGAGCTGCTTCAATTAATTTTGTTTTTTTGATTATATTTTGCACCGTGAATTTTGTTATTATATATTTTTTTATGGTTTTCTTGCAATGACAAGAATATTTACTTTTTAAAGTATTATATTATTTTATTTTAATTATTGTGAATGTGAAGACTATGTGGATCATTCTTTTTTGTTTTAATTTAAATTTATCTTAGTTTTTAATCATGGTCTGGCAGTTTGAGTAGTTTATGCGGCCAACCCAAATGTCCTTTCTTTGGTATTGTTCGCCGAATCGTTGAGCTCCTTAAATTCTGAGTTGAGCTGCTCGGTTATTGACAAATGCGTGCACTGACTGGACAGGTCCACTCAATCTGGCTGGTTCTTTCCCCAAAAGACCATTTCATGTCTTCACATGATCTAACCAATATTTTGTCTGGACTTTAAAAGAGACTGTGACATCTGAGTTTATTTCGCCCTTTCTTCTCAGAGTAGTCAGATATGAAACGCCAACCTCATCTAGTTTTAAAAAATATGTTCGACATGTAAAAGTGTTTGTATAAACCAACTTACAGAAATAAAATCATTTATCATTTATAATGCGGGCGGAGCCGGGGGCGGCAACTAGTCTATACAAATGGGATGTCCATATTGTCTATTGAGATTGAGAAGAAGAAAACAAGTAGTGCCAACTCCTTACAGAGAGTGTAACGAAAAGGTGCAACCATATTTTAAAAACCGCTTCTGCTTATGTAAATGAACAAGTGTATAAAAACCACAATATAGCGCCCGAATACATGTGACATCCATCAACCCGAATAGGGCCCGCGTGTTGTATTACGGTCCATTCTCTTCCACAGAGAGGAGGCCTGTGTCCCAGCAGTGGGAACATTAAAAAGACTGATAATGAATATGGCGCCCAAAACCCGCTATTTTTCTATTTTCTAATTTGAATGAAGCCACTGACACTTGCAAGGTTAAGACGAATCGATTGACGTAAGAATCATTAAAATCGGCCAACGCGTTTGGTCTATAGGACGCCACACAGGAACAAACATACCTACATAGACTGATAAACACCTTATCCTCCTTGGGCAGTTAGATAAATATGATCGCACCTTTCCCTTACACCCGGTATACATTGGGATAAGGCCTGAGGCTGATCTTGGAATAGAATAATGAGGGGTGTAAAACTGTTAAAGGTGGGAAGTATTAGTCAGCCTCAGTGCAAGGTTAGTTCGCGAGATGGATAGCACGTTCGAGTGCATGTAACGGCTAGATTTATTACACAATCTAGCGCCAATCGACTATCCAATACTGCCCGACATTAGGCTCGCGTAGGAAGACTGCGTTTTTGGAATTCGTTGGCTTTTAACAAATATAAAAATACACCTCTTATCAACGGAGATATGCAAACCTGAAGGCCGCCTGCTACGATCCTTACCACTACTCTGTTTGCTTCGTTAATTTTAACCAAATAAGAAGGATTTTTTTATCTTAGCGACAAAATGGCAGTCTGCCAAGTAAAATATACAATAGTATTTTGGTGATTGTGAAATCTGCATAATCTAACATCAGATAAACTTCTCATTATGAAATAAGTCCTCTGCTGGACATTGGATCCTGTTTCCATTTTAAAAGTATCCAACCTACACTAAACAATTGCGAAAGTAACTCTATCTGCCTGTTCATTTGTTACGGTTTCACATCAACGGAATTTAACATAGGTATGGTCTAGGAAATGAAAAAAGGACAAAGGATATCTTTTATCAACATATCTACCACACGGACGAGTGGCATAAACTTGTAGAATATATTTTTAAGCTCACGGAAATATGGGTATCTAAACACCCTAAAGATCTACAATAAAAGAACACACGTAATAAATTACGTTAATTAATTACAGACCTAGCTTGCCTACTTGCTTTTCTTCGACTGATCCTTCGTCGTGTGCGGATGCCGTGACGGATGTGTTGCGTCGGGGAATGGACTACTACATTCCGTTCACTGACGTAACAATGTCTAGCGAAGACCGGCCATGGTTTGGCGCCGAATGTAAGCACGCCGACGCGCTTAAACATGGGGCGTACCTGGCTTGGGTCGACGCTCGATCGCGTAAGGCGAGTGACGTGGGTCAGAAGAAGAAGAAGGCCTTCAACAGGGCTGCCAAGTCCTGCAAGATGGTGTTGCGAAGGGCTCGGTTCGATCACATTGGCCGAATAGGGACCAAACTTGCTTCTTACCCAGCAGGTAGTAAAGCGTTTTGGTCTCTGGCTAAGTCGGTCGAGTCGAACTTCTGCCGTCCCTCACTGCCACCACTGCTGAAACCCGACGGGTCACTGGCCCACTCCGCTGAGGAGAAAGCAAATTTATTTGCCTCTCTTTTTGCGGAATCTTCACGTCTGAATCCTGGTGATTCGCGGCCCCCTCTTCCTCCTGATGGATGCGAGACGAGTATGTCGGATATTCGTATCCATCAAAAGGACGTCCGTAGGGTGCTGCGTAACCTTGACGTGAACAAGGCTAGCGGCCCTGACGGAATACCAGCACTTGTTCTTAGAACCTGTGCGCCTAAACTGTCTCCGATCTTGACACGCCTATTCCGTCTTTCGTATGAGGCTCGAAAAGTGCCGAATGCTTGGAAGCAGGCTAACGTACAGCCCGTGCCCAAGAAGGGCAGTCGAGCTGACCCGGCCAACTACAGACCCATATCTGTAACCTCCATACTCTGTAAGAGTATGGAACGTGTACTCAATACTAAGCTCCTGGCAGTCCGATGATGGAACGGGCTGGGTGGAATTAAATCATGCAATTCCATCGCACACTCCCCGAAATGTAACCGATAAAAAACCGACAAGCTGGCAACTCGGCGACGATGTTCAAGGCTCTGGAGCTTTGACTTAACCAGTGCCTCATCGCTGATGAGTCTCTTGGCCCGCTTTTCGATCGACTCCAGTGCATCAAGCTGGTATTTGGCAGATCCGTCCCAGAGATGAGAACAGTACTCCATGCATGATCGAACTTGCGCTTGATACAAGCTGAGCAGCTGTTCTGGCGTGAAATACCTTCTCACCTTTGCAAGTATCCCCAGTTTTTTGGCGGCCAGCTGAGCCTTTGCCTCAATGTATGGCCCAAAATTGAGAGTCGATGTCAACGTAACGCCAAGAAGCTCAAGATGGTCAGCTATTGGCACGGTCACATCTTGGAAAGTTGGAGCCGGGTGAAATTGACTCTTTTTTGCGGAAAAAAGACACGCCTGGGTTTTAGCAACATTAAACCTGACCAGATTGGCATCGCCCCATTCGGAGATTGCCTGCAAGGACAGATTTAAGCGCTCCACCATGGCCTCCCGGAGAGACTGGATCTGAGGCCCGGTAGCACGAGCGTTGGACAAGTATCTCTCAGTAACGGTGCTGTCGTCTGCATACCCAAAGGTGCCGGGTTTTAGCAGATCGTTAATGTGCAGCAAGAATAAAGTTGCCGAGAGTACCGACCCCTGAGGGACCCCGGCATTAATATCCATGTAGTCCGACGAGCAGCCATCGATAACCACTCGAATGGACCGATCTCTCAGGAAGTCTGCAATCCAATCACACAGACCACCGGGCAAACCGAATGAAGGAAGCTTATCAATAAGGCTTTCGTGCCAGACCCTATCAAAAGCCTTCGAGATGTCTAGAGAGACGGCAAGCGCTTCCCCGTGCCTCTCGATGGCCTCACTCCAGATGTGAATGGCATACGCTAGAAGATCCCCAGTAGACCGATTTCGGCGGAAGCCGTATTGGCGATCACTAAGGATATCGTTTGCTTCTAGGTATGCCAGGAGCTTAGTATTGAGTACACGTTCCATACTCTTACAGAGTATGGAGGTTACAGATATGGGTCTGTAGTTGGCCGGGTCAGCTCGACTGCCCTTCTTGGGCACGGGCTGTACGTTAGCCTGCTTCCAAGCATTCGGCACTTTTCGAGCCTCATACGAAAGACGGAATAGGCGTGTCAAGATCGGAGACAGTTTAGGCGCACAGGTTCTAAGAACAAGTGCTGGTATTCCGTCAGGGCCGCTAGCCTTGTTCACGTCAAGGTTACGCAGCACCCTACGGACGTCCTTTTGATGGATACGAATATCCGACATACTCGTCTCGCATCCATCAGGAGGAAGAGGGGGCCGCGAATCACCAGGATTCAGACGTGAAGATTCCGCAAAAAGAGAGGCAAATAAATTTGCTTTCTCCTCAGCGGAGTGGGCCAGTGACCCGTCGGGTTTCAGCAGTGGTGGCAGTGAGGGACGGCAGAAGTTCGACTCGACCGACTTAGCCAGAGACCAAAACGCTTTACTACCTGCTGGGTAAGAAGCAAGTTTGGTCCCTATTCGGCCAATGTGATCGAACCGAGCCCTTCGCAACACCATCTTGCAGGACTTGGCAGCCCTGTTGAAGGCCTTCTTCTTCTTCTGACCCACGTCACTCGCCTTACGCGATCGAGCGTCGACCCAAGCCAGGTACGCCCCATGTTTAAGCGCGTCGGCGTGCTTACATTCGGCGCCAAACCATGGCCGGTCTTCGCTAGACATTGTTACGTCAGTGAACGGAATGTAGTAGTCCATTCCCCGACGCAACACATCCGTCACGGCATCCGCACACGACGAAGGATCAGTCGAAGAAAAGCAAGTAGGCAAGCTAGGTCTGTAATTAATTAACGTAATTTATTACGTGTGTTCTTTTATTGTAGATCTTTAGGGTGTTTAGATACCCATATTTCCGTGAGCTTAAAAATATATTCTACAAGTTTATGCCACTCGTCCGTGTGGTAGATATGTTGATAAAAGATATCCTTTGTCCTTTTTTCATTTCCTAGACCATACCTATGTTAAATTCCGTTGATGTGAAACCGTAACAAATGAACAGGCAGATAGAGTTACTTTCGCAATTGTTTAGTGTAGGTTGGATACTTTTAAAATGGAAACAGGATCCAATGTCCAGCAGAGGACTTATTTCATAATGAGAAGTTTATCTGATGTTAGATTATGCAGATTTCACAATCACCAAAATACTATTGTATATTTTACTTGGCAGACTGCCATTTTGTCGCTAAGATAAAAAAATCCTTCTTATTTGGTTAAAATTAACGAAGCAAACAGAGTAGTGGTAAGGATCGTAGCAGGCGGCCTTCAGGTTTGCATATCTCCGTTGATAAGAGGTGTATTTTTATATTTGTTAAAAGCCAACGAATTCCAAAAACGCAGTCTTCCTACGCGAGCCTAATGTCGGGCAGTATTGGATAGTCGATTGGCGCTAGATTGTGTAATAAATCTAGCCGTTACATGCACTCGAACGTGCTATCCATCTCGCGAACTAACCTTGCACTGAGGCTGACTAATACTTCCCACCTTTAACAGTTTTACACCCCTCATTATTCTATTCCAAGATCAGCCTCAGGCCTTATCCCAATGTATACCGGGTGTAAGGGAAAGGTGCGATCATATTTATCTAACTGCCCAAGGAGGATAAGGTGTTTATCAGTCTATGTAGGTATGTTTGTTCCTGTGTGGCGTCCTATAGACCAAACGCGTTGGCCGATTTTAATGATTCTTACGTCAATCGATTCGTCTTAACCTTGCAAGTGTCAGTGGCTTCATTCAAATTAGAAAATAGAAAAATAGCGGGTTTTGGGCGCCATATTCATTATCAGTCTTTTTAATGTTCCCACTGCTGGGACACAGGCCTCCTCTCTGTGGAAGAGAATGGACCGTAATACAACACGCGGGCCCTATTCGGGTTGATGGATGTCACATGTATTCGGGCGCTATATTGTGGTTTTTATACACTTGTTCATTTACATAAGCAGAAGCGGTTTTTAAAATATGGTTGCACCTTTTCGTTACACTCTCTGTAAGGAGTTGGCACTACTTGTTTTCTTCTTCTCAATCTCAATAGACAATATGGACATCCCATTTGTATAGACTAGTTGCCGCCCCCGGCTCCGCCCGCATTATAAATGATAAATGATTTTATTTCTGTAAGTTGGTTTATACAAACACTTTTACATGTCGAACATATTTTTTAAAACTAGATGAGGTTGGCGTTTCATATCTGACTACTCTGAGAAGAAAGGGCGAAATAAACTCAGATGTCACAGTCTCTTTTAAAGTCCAGACAAAATATTGGTTAGATCATGTGAAGACATGAAATGGTCTTTTGGGGAAAGAACCAGCCAGATTGAGTGGACCTGTCCAGTCAGTGCACGCATTTGTCAATAACCGAGCAGCTCAACTCAGAATTTAAGGAGCTCAACGATTCGGCGAACAATACCAAAGAAAGGACATTTGGGTTGGCCGCATAAACTACTCAAACTGCCAGACCATGATTAAAAACTAAGATAAATTTAAATTAAAACAAAAAAGAATGATCCACATAGTCTTCACATTCACAATAATTAAAATAAAATAATATAATACTTTAAAAAGTAAATATTCTTGTCATTGCAAGAAAACCATAAAAAAATATATAATAACAAAATTCACGGTGATATAATCAAAAAAACAAAATTAATTGAAGCAGCTCAATCCCAAGCCTTTTTGTCTTCAAGGTAATCTTTAGTTACAGACGATTAATGACCAGTTCTAGGTTGTAGATAATGGTCACTAATATAAAATATATTAGTGACCATTATACCTTACCACTATACCTGTTTGTGTCGCCCCTGAATTATTTCTACGTACAGTTATTATTTACCAGACCTACCAATTCCGGACATTCGTCTTTATTCTTAGTTTGAATTTTCTTTACTATTGAAAATGCTTGTTAATTAGATTTGTTTGACAAACATTTTCAATAGTAAAGAAGATAATTTGAATTTTACTATCGGGACTTGGCAGATTTGAGTTTGTCTAGAAGTATGCAGTCATTACACCCGGTAAATTTCACCTGACTAATTTGATTATTAATTGACATAGATTTAAGAACTTTTTTCATCCTGAAAGAAAGTAAGCCTAATATTATGTGGAACCTATAAACTTATTTAGGTTTTAAAATTCAATTTTTGTTCTTTCTTGTTCGGTTAACTCAATTATGAGTTTTTTGCAAAAAGAGAGATATTTTACTCTCTTCCAAATCATAAACATTGGAAGTAAACAGAGCACTATGAAAGGACACTTGTTGCGCAGAATGCTGCTCCTAGGCACGGCTATGACCTGATTACCCAGATCCGGAGAGACCCTGAATATATTCACTGTTCCGTCATCTGATAAATACAAACGGCTCATATTTGTAGAATGCTTCAAAACAGATTGCCCAGAGTAGTTACTCAGTGGGAGCCAAAAGACGGGCGTCGTAGCCGATGCAGACCTAGGGAATCAAGCAACTGCCAATCTAACCTCCACAACCCAGTAAATAGGTTATTTATTTACATATGTACATTAAAATTTACAAACTAATGTTAAAACTTAAATAAGAATAAAAATATGTACAATTACGGGGCGTCAAAAAATTCGTCCACATCGCTGTCAACAGGAAAAGTGCCCAGAAGGCTGGCAGCATTGCCACGTTGGATGGCAATGCTGATTCTTTGGCCAAAAAAAAGGCCAGCCCTCTGGTCTTGTGAAGAGTCGACCAACCGCTTGGCGATATCCCGAAATATTAGGTGTGCACTCGGACCCCATGGCCCTAGTGTTTCAACCCCAAACGGCTCAAACACATAATTACCAATTAAGTTGTTGTATTTGCGCCGTTTGAGGTTTTCAGCACCTGCAGCAGCCGCCCCAACGCAGCCCACCGTGCTAGGAAGATGGGATGGTGCAAGGGTGTCGACACAAGTTGCATCCCACACCAAAGACCTACCCAACTTCCATGGCATTATGGTCATACCATCTGGTCTCTTCCCATCGACGCGTGCCAGGCCATTAGGTTCTAAGACAGCTGGCACCCCGGCGGTGGCAAGAGCACGACGGATGAGATCATTAATGCTAGCGTGCCGCGCAATCCGACCTGCACTCTTACTACAAGAAAGGCCATGGTGTCCGAGGCAGTCGACTGCTTCACCGCATTGACAGCGATGTGGAGCCCCACAAGGAGCGCCCAAACGCAAGCATGTAGCGAGTCGGAAGGTTGTGTCACCTAGCATAGTGCCTATGTTAGGCGACGGTAGTGCCTGAAGCCAGAGGCCCGACTCCCACTCACCCACAGCCAGCAGGCGGGCACGCTCAGCAGTATTGGTTGACGTATTAATTAGGTTATTCCGTACCAACCTGCAGAGCGGCTCATCCCACTGTCTCTGGGAAAATGGGTTCTCGGGCCGATCCGTATCCGGGCAAGCCACTTTCCAGGCGTCCTCTGCGTCTGTCAAGCACGGCACTTCCGAGTCAACCAGGGAAAGAGCTAAAATTTTCCTGGTCAGCTTTTCAGTGCTGTGGACAGAAGACAGGAACGCTGGTAAGCTCACACTAGAAATTTTGCGGACGCCGAGGCCACCAAAACGAATTAGTAGGGTGGCTTGCAGCCACGCTCGGTCGTCCAAGGCCACATTAAGAATGGATGTTAATGTGTTGCGAATAATTTGGTCAATTTTGTCCAAAAGTTGTGGTTTCTTCCAAAGAGGAGAAGAACGGAGAAAATACATAAAATTTGGACCGAAACAGCAATATCTGATAAGGGTGAATGCCGAATGTAAATTAATTTTGGAGAGTCTATCCGAAATATCATTAAAATGTTTGATTTTGTCATCGATGAAAGATGAAAAACTTTCTTCTAAAATAGGGGAACCTAGGAGGACTTTTTTCTAAGATTTTGATTTGCGGGGCTATTGCATTAAATTTATCTAAAGTCGATTGTCTGTCGGTAACGTCAGAGAGGTAAATTTCGCACTTTGAGGGGTTAAGTTCCAGGCCGATAGATTTAAATTTCTGTTTGAGGAGTTGCAGGTCATTCAAAACGGTGTTCACAACTCCTAGCATTCCATCATCTAAATACCACACGTTAAATTTTGAATTTAGTTGTTGGATTATGGGATGAATAGCCAAACTGAAAATGACAGGCCCGAGAGGGTCACCTTGTTGGCAACCAACTGCAGATTCCAAAATGTTGTCCTTATACAATAATTTTGATGGATGCCTATAACATTGCCACATAAAACCATAAATTTCGGGTAGTACTTTTTTGACTTCAGCCAACAAAGTGTCCCTGTTCACGGAGTTGAATGCGTTTTTGACGTCAACCTTGAGAATGATCTCACCTTTTTTGGAGTTAAGAAATGAGGATAAGGCATGTACGGCAGCCTCACAGCCCCCTCTGGAACCAAAACCAAGTTGAAGGGGCTGGAACTTAGTTGCAAGCGATTCACTATACAACTTGCAACATATTTTGGCTGCCAAACGCCTGTAGGTGCAACCGACAGCAATGGGACGGATGCCACCGTCCTTCTTGCACAGGGCACACAGGTTAGCCCCATACAAGACATCGACGACGGCATCGTTCACGCTGCCGGAGAGCATTAAGTTGATCAGAACCGCAAGCTCCTTCAAGAGCGACTCACCAGCTTCCCCGGCGCCTGAACTCAGCAAATCTTTCAAATGCTGTGGAGTCAGGCCGTCGAGGCCGCCGGCAGAACCACTCCGGAAAGAGCTCACGGCTGCGATCAACTGCGGGGCTGTAATTTGGAAAATTGATGAATCCTGAACGAGGGGGTCGGGGTGGATGGGCGGGTCGGGGAAGGTGAGATCATCCGCAGGCGCTGGGTGTTTACTCTCTAGGGCTGCAAGAGTCTCTGGAGAGTAAGGCGCCACCACATCACTACTGAACAGTAGTCTGGCCGCCCCCCTTATGTCACCCTCACTTAACTTGGATTCCACATGGGCACATATGCCTTTCTGAGAAATATTAAAAAACGGTAATTTGGAGCCTAAAATGCGGGCCGAATTGTTGCAGTTTTCTTTAATTTGGTTTGTTAATGATTTTTGATTTACCAAATTTTTTTGGACATGCAGAATCCTGTAAGGGAAGGTGAGTAAGTGCTCCCAGGCACGTTGTGAGTTCTCCTGGGTCGCGTGACGAACACATCGCGCTAAACTTTGAGCAACAGAGTGCCTCGCGCCCCGGGGAACTCTTTTTAGGACTGGAGTGGAATTTTTAAATTTAGACAATGTTTTCCACAAAGTTTCTTCAAAAGGTGTTGATGTCGGTGATGTGGCTGGGGGGCACAAAGGTAAACTATGAGGTTTGTGGACCTTGCCATAGTGAATCTTAAGCCCCCTTTCGCCTTTGAAAAAACGAGCCTGGGAGCAATGTGGGCATCTTACCAGCTGAACATCCAGTGATGTGATAGGTTGACTGGTACTAATTATTCCGGCGTCGCTACAGCCGGCGACGGCGCCAAACATAAAATAGAAAAAGAGTAGGTACACTTACACAAGACTTACCAACTATCACAAAACTATAAACACTAATAACTATAAAATTCACTCAAAAAAAACATAATTGATCATAAATAAACAAAACGAAAATGTCTGTGGTTGCCTAGCGACCGAGTGCGGCGCAGTCGCGCTGGCGGCCGGGAGCGCCGCGCCAGCCTCGCCGTCATTTTAGCGCAGCGCAGCCCTGGTTACCGATGACAGAAGATGTCGCGTTGCGACCAAACGTCCAAACTTGTGATTGTCACAAATTAAGCCGCTTTGAAGCGTGTGAGGCGCACAATAACCCTCCAACTGCTGAGCAGAACACAGATGCACTTTCTTCACTTTTCACGGCAGAAAAAATTCGTGTCCATCAAAGGCACCATCCACGTATTTTTTTAATTTGAACGCCGAAATTTGACGAAAACAAAGACTTTTTGTTGTCTTTTAATGTTCTGCACCGAATTACTCACTATATATACAGTAAATTAGCTCATAATAATATTATTTCGTTATAGAAAAAAAATTAATACATTGACGTGCGCTGTCGTTTTCGTTTTTTTTCGTAAATAGGTAACACGATACCCCTTGGCAATTCTGGTGAGAGATCTCAAGCTTCTGACTACTTGTAACGACTGTCAAAGATCTTCAAATGACTGCTGGGACCAACGGCTTAACGTGCTTTTCGAGGCACCGAGGAATCTCGGTATGTTGAAACGGACACCCTTCCACGGACCGACCTCGTCAAGCGTTGCTTAACCTTGATGATCGAACCCTGTGGGCGATAGCGATGAGCTCCTCCCAAAAGTAATCTCAGTGTAATATTATTTGAAAATGTATTTACATAATGCACCAATAATATCAAAGTACTAACTTTTAATAAAGTATTAGGTACGCTTACTATGATATTATGCTTAGTTAGATGAGATACAGCATTATCGTAACTAATATTGTAAATGCTAATGTGAGTTTGTTTGTTGGATTGTTACACTTTACCGCCATAACAGCAGATAGGACAGAAAAAAACCGTAACGGTATACCAGAAAATTGAGGACATAGAATAGTTTTCATTCCGGTTTTATGTCAGTCATGGGAATTATTATTATACACTTTATTGCACCACAAAAAACATACAGGAGAAACGTTCATATACACAAGTGTACAATAGGCGGTCTTTTTTATTCTATGTAGGCTCGCGCTGGATCACTATCTCACCTGATGGTTAGCGATAATGTGGTCGACGGTGAATCACGCTCACCTAGAAAAAACCTATTCACTCTTGACTTAAAGCAGCCTCCGGCAGGGAATTCCACTCCTTAGCCGTACGCACAATAAAAGTGTTCCCAAAACGTTTTGTGCGTATGGGTGGGATGTCTACCATGTACCGAAGGCGCATCGCCGTACTTTTGGTGGTCCGATGATGAAACGGGCTAGGTGGAATTAGATCATGCAATTCCATCGCACATTCGCCGAAGTGTAACCGATAAAAAAACAACAGGCTGGCAACTCGGCACCGATGTTCAAGGCTCTGGAGCCTAGACTCGACCAGTATCTCATCGCCGATGAGCCTCTTGGCCCGCTTTTTGATCGACTCCAGTGCAGCAAGCTGGTATTTGGCAGACCCGTTCCAGAGATGAGAACAGTACTCCATGCATGATCGAACTTGCGCTTGATACAAGTTGAACAGCTGTTCCGGAGTGAAGTACTTTCTCATCTTTGCAAGGATCCCCAAATTTTTGGCAGCCAGCGGAGCCTTTGCCTCAATATATGGGCCAAAATTGAGAGTCGATGTCAAAGTAACGCTAAGAAGCTCAAGATGGTCCGTTATTGGTACGGTCACATCTCGGAAAATTGGAGCCGGGTGAAATTGGCTTTTTTGCGAAAAAAAGACACGCCTGGGTTTAAATAGCATTAAAACTGACCAGTTTGCATCGCCCCATTCAGAGACTGCCTGCAAGGACAGGTTCAAACGCTCCACCATGGCCTCACGGAGAGACTGGACCTGCGGCCCGGTAGCCCGTGGGTTGGACAAGTATCTTTTAGCAACAGTGCTGTCGTCTGCATACCCAAAGGTGCCTTTAGCAGATCGTTAATGTGCAGCAAGAATAATATTGCTGAGGGTACCGACTCTGAGGGACCCCGGCATTGATATCCAATTGCATTTATCGCACTAGGCAATATCTTACAGAAAGAAAAAAACAAAAAAAATATACTTATACTAAATAAAATACAATATTACATAATATACTAATACATATCAAATATATAAAGGAGAAAGGAGAAGAATAAAAATTATAATGAAAGGTAATGCTCCTTCAGCATTGGCAATGTTTGAGCACGTCTTACTTCAATAGTTAACATATTCCACAACCGAGCTGCTTGAATCGTGAAAGATTTGTCAAAAAAATAAGTGGAATGCATACGAATATGATACGAACATTAACATTGATGCTGAGCCCCCTCCAGTCCAGAACCTTAAAGATATCCTCCAGCGCAGCAGTGAACAGTTTCAGAGGAATGACATCTCCCTGTCTCACGCCACGCTTGAGAAGGATTGGTTGCGAGGTCTGATCCTGAAGTCGGACTGACATGGTGGCGTTTTTGTACAACACTTCAACACCTAAATGTACCGGTAGTCGATTTGGCACCGTTGGAGAGACTGCAGTACAGCCCAAGTCTCGATTGAATCGCAGGCTTTCTCGTAGTCCAGAAACGCTAAACAGACACAGGCAGGCGCTTTATTGTAAATTATTTCAGCATCATTGCTCTAACAACTCAGTAGGAAAACATCGTGAGGAAAAGGCATGACCTAGAACATGGATAGGAAAAGAAGAATAAAAATGAGACGATACTCAGAGAATTATGTAGGATGTGATTTTTTAGGTAAAGGAATAATTTGGGCATATTTCCAGGCTTGTGGGAAGACATCACTGGTAGGTAATAGAAAAGTTGAGGATGTAAAGGATGACAGAAAGAATGTAATCAAAGATGGGGATGATCATATTACAGCCGACACAGTCACTACCAACAGCGATGGATGTAAAACTAAACAATACTCTTTTTTAACAGACTTCCCAAAAAGGAGGAGGTTATCAATACGACTGTTTTTTTTTTATGTTTGTTACCTCGGAACTTGTTACTGAGTTAACTAATTTTGACGATTCTTTTTTTATTTGAAAGCTGGTGCTTGTCATGTGGTCCCATTTAGTTTTCATCAAGATCTGATGAAGAACTTCGGAGATATACATCAGAACTCATCAATAAATTACGGCAAATCACTCGGGATAGCTGCAATCGCATTTCTCTTTATTGTTTACGCCATTTCATAATATAACATCACACTAGTACGCTCTAAAGGGATACGCAGGTGTTACAGGGGTGCAGGGGTAACAGTTCACCTTGGTATACTGTTATTCCACCGGTTTTGTTTAAGTTTCATATTATTGGGTTAATCTATTCTGGCTTCACTTTGGGCATTATTGGTACCTAGTCTATATAACTGGTCCATTATATACGACAACTAAAATGTTGGAGTTGTGCGTTCCTACACAACTGTAATACTACTGCGCTGCTACTGCATGCTGTGCTGTATACTGTAATTCTAATTATAGGTTTTCCTCTACGTAACCCTAGGAAACACAGGTGTGATATTTTGTTAAATAAATATTAACATTTTTTTTTCTAGGCCCTGTTTATTGATCAGTTGTTAAGGGCCTACATGCGCTTTATGCCGTAAAACGGTAACTTTCTAAAGCATACTGCTTACTAACGGCTAGGTTAAAAGGTTTGAAAAAAAATAAAAATATTATTGATTCATGTACATAATTTGGAACACAAGGTTTTTTCATGTAACTAATAGTTTTGCTTTAAAAAAATAATTAACAACACGATATTTTTTCGCAACTTTTGGAAACTCCTCCAAAACGATGGATATATAAAAATATTTTTAGATAGACAGATTGGTGTTTAGAGGTTCTTTCGATGTAACTTTGCTTTTTTAAATCAATCAATATTTTGCAAAGAAAGTCTTGCAAAGTAAGGTCCAATGTATATATTCTGGCTCTCTACGGGGGCGAAGCTCCGTTCTTCTCCACGTAGGCTTTTCCGAACGGATGGTAGAATCACTTTATTAGATCCGGCCTTTGCCATCCCCCCAGCGACGCCCTGAGCCGAGGTACGACCCCAACTGGGGTAGCCCTTAGTGCTGTCGCTTTAGGTTTAGAATTTTTAAGCCTGGCCGGAGGCTAACAGATTAGTCTCCACAGGTTAGTCCGGTTAAGCAGTGGACGGCTACTTTGACCGAAATGTGAGACGCAACATATTAAAAAAAAAAAAAAAAAAAAAAGGGGGCGAAGCCAGACGCGCGTTAGCATTGGCACGGGGAGGCTGTGTCGCTCGCTGTTCCGCCGCGCTATCGTCTGACAAAGCGCATTCGCACGTGTTAGTGCAAATATTTACTTAGTTTCTGTATTAGTGTGCGTTTAGAGACTAGCTCGCGCGCTGCAGAGGACCCTACGTAATCGTGCGCATGGACGCTTTATTTTTATTTATTTGTGGACTATTTTTTTATGGGAATTGTAAATACTTTTTATTTATATTGTGCATTGCGTAAATAAATCATAATGCCAAGACCAACTAATACAAGAAAACTTAGAATTCTAAAGGCTAAGAAAATGCATCTGGTTATGTAAGACATACCTACTTATTATTATACCTTATGTATACTCTATTCGCTGGGAGAAAAGTAAACAAACCATAAAAAAGATTTTACAGTGTCTCCTTTCCTGTCACTAAAATCTAAAGTAAAATAGATATCATGCGGAGCTGTTTATTTCATTGAACAACAACGTGCACACTATTCAAACGTTTAATCTATTATTTTCTTATTTATAACTCTATTTAAAATAACATTAGAAATTTCTACAACCCTTTTCCACTCAAAATCGGTTGAACGGACCCTCCGTTCAACCGATTTTGAGTTCTACCCCGTAAATATAAGGATAGCATAAAAAGCATAAACCTGTTCCCAAAACTAACTCTTTACCACAGCTGCCTTTATGTGCAATTTGGTGTGGAGAATCAAAAGGAGGAGGATAGTAAGAGATGACAATTTTTGGAAACGAGAAATGGAATCAAAACTAGTTTCATTTTATATGGAATTTTTGTTTCCTGAGTTGGTAGATCCCAAGTTGCCAAGAAATATGAGAATAAGAGTCCCGATATATATACAAGAAGCGATTATAGAAAAAGAAAAGAAATAAAAACAAAATCAAGAAAATGAAGAGCGAAGTATTGACCCAATAAATAGTCAAGAAAAAGCACAACACAAGATGAAGTAGAATCAAATGAAGGGAAACATAAAAAGCAGAACACGGATAAAAAATACAAGTTTTAGCAGAACAAAACTGTACAAGAGTATAAAAATTTACTAATTTTTAGAATAACTGTGTTTTATTTGTAACCTTATACTCGTATAGAGAGCATTGAGTAATAAACTCCGTGGCGTGCCTAGGGTTTCAAAATAAAACAAGCCCAATAAAATTTTAACCGATTTCAAAAAAAGAAAGTTCAGTTTTCGACTGAGTATGTAGGTACCTACGTATGTATCATCGCAATTTTCTTATAAACTACTGGTTAGGTACAATAAATTAAAAGTGAATTCATCCATCTTCTTCTTTCCTCTTCTTTCTTCAATTTCACTCTTGCTTGTCGTGCGGTGAATGAGGTAACCAAAACTCACTGAAGGCATGCTAGCAGTGGCGGGGCAAGACCTAAATTTGATGTGGGCAAGACTGATTTCGCGAGGCCCTGTTCTGTGGCGACCTGAAGACGGATTTTTTATAATAATAAAAAAAAACAAAACAATTAACACTGTCAAGTTTTAATTCATAAAAATACAAATTAGATTAATATTAATGAATAAATATATAGGTGGAGATGACAATACCAATAAATTAAATATCGGCTTTCAAAGGATGCTTCCAGTTCAAAAACAATAAATTTTCTTCTAATATCTCTATCTCGGCCGGACATGTCGATAACATCGTATTTGTAACCTGTAAACAAAAGCAATAGTTTTGTAGCAGCAGTTGTTTTTTAGTAAACACATAGTTGTCCATTCGACTTTAAAGCAATATGGGTTAGCCAGTAATTCCTAAACTAAAAGACAGTTATTGTGCACAGATTATTCAGAAACTGTATTTTAGATCATAAATCTGTATAATATTAGTATCTCCAAACAATAACATTAACAGTTAAAGTCTCATAACGTTTTTTCACAAGTGCTGTTCATTGAGTTTCAATTAATTTACAATCCAAAAAGAAGGTTTAATGATTTAACTGTTATTTAGCTTTGAAATTAAATTAAACTGTGACTCAAAGTAAATCTATAGCGGTTACAATTCCATTACAACTCTATAACACGGCAGTATGTCAGCCAGCCGTTTTTTAGTATTGTAAGAAGTCCCTTAATGGCATAGATACACAAGACAAAAACACAAAAACTTAATTTAAAATAATATTATTTCACTTAGCAATCGTTAAAACGCATAGAATCAAAGCTTAACAGCTATCAAGTATTTTTGTCTATTAAATATAGCTGTATGTCTAATCAATTTCTAGGGACATTAATTCCCACCTTTTAGACCATAACTCAAAATCAGGTTTATTCACTTAACGGCCTTTAAGTAAACGGACGGCAGCAGCTGAGACTACCTCGCCGGGTCGTTCCGTGAGCGCTGTGACTTACCGCGATGTTAGTACGACCGAACGCATCATGAGGCTTTTCGGTCAATCAACACGACGGTGAGATCTAACTAGTCGTGTCAACGATATAGACACCTGGTGCGAAGAAGTAGACCGTGCAAAGGTTTTAAATTATTTGAATGAAAACGCGTGTCTGTCTCGCATTGGGAATTGTCTGAAGGGTGATGCTAGGACTTGCCTTAATAAATGGGTAACTAACGACCGATCGTGGAGTAATTTCAAGCGTGAATTTTTACCTTTGTGTATTAAAACGACCAATATCGTGAATATTTTATTCGATGTGATTTATAACAATTCCGTTGCATATATACCCTACATACGCAGAATATGCCAGGCGTTCATTACTTAGATTACAACTAGTGCGAGGGTTGGCGATGAGTTAATGTCCGCGATTTGGATCCGCTGTATTACCGACACACGTATTCGGACAGTTGCCACTAACGCAAAACGACGATTTAGATAAATTCTTCGATTTCGATTTATGTAAAATCTAGTGCAACTAAAACCAGTGCCGGTAATTGTCTCTGACGGCGGATAATAGACATGACCGTATTAGTGCGAACAGAAAGCTTAATTTTGAGGACGATAGATGTATTTCACTTGGACATAAGGGTGATACTCGGGTCACATATAAGAAAAGTAAAACTGACTCTGGCGAGAGTTCAGTTGTTACTAGCGTTAGTATTACCAATAGCTCCAAGCCTAGTATTGTGACAACTAAATCTGAACCATGCTCGTTCTGTAAAAACCTGGTCACATAGTAGACACATGTGTTTTGCAAAAATAAAGTCTGAGTCGCGTAACAAAAACGATGTAAGCATTTTTCGGGAGTAGAAAGGTCGGTAGCGGCCTACCCGCAATGGTGATGTTATTGTAGTAGTTTGTGATTCAATGTACCCGTCGATATTTTAATTGATAGTGGTTCGAATATTTCACATTTGTCACAGCCGTCAATGCGAGTAGTATGTCCATAAAATTAAATTGAGGTAGTAACCTTTGTTAAGTTTAGTCAGTCAGCAAGTCTGATTCAGATTATATTAGTCGTGGTCAGGTAAGACCGAGCCGTAAAAAAAAAAAAAACAAACCATTACTTGATCCTTTATCTTTCTTTTATTTAACTTTTTTCTTATTGTTAACATTTTTAAATATTTTTACAAAACAAACACAAAAAAGAAAAACATTTAAAATTATAAAAAATAGAGGCCCACCGGTATCGAGAACAGGGTCCAAGCTACCGGCGGTCAGGGCTCTAGAGAGAGGAATCTCCTAACAATACGAGCCGTGTCCAGCACCTAACGAGAGCCTCCTAAGGTGTTGGTCGAGGCTCGTGGCTATTAGTTTCGAATCTGAACTGAACGCCGAAAATCCTTTTACTACTGAGTATTACAAAGTGTATCTTCTGATCTAAAAACTCCTGGAAAACTCTTAATCTTTATATCCAGCTTGTGAAAGAGTGATATTAATAACTATAAACTATAAATAAATCGCAATTGGTCTCTTAAAAGTATTATTACTGCCGACCCGCCCGATTGACTGCCTACCGTACGCCTACGTATCTGCATACCAAACAGTGACCTGGCTGCCTGCGTATCTACTCTACATCCTGCCTATCCGATTGCCTGTCCTACACTACAGCCTACTACTGCATACCAACCTGTGTGTCTGCTTGTCCGTCGAGACTATAGCCAGCCTACTGTATGACTACTAATGCACACCAACCTGTGTGGCTGCTTGTCCGTCGAGGTACCTGATCACCACCTGCATACCTCGAGCATAGAAGAGTACCCGTCCGTCCTGCTGCCTGTCTAGCTGTCGAACGCAAGCAACCAACGACGTCTGAAGCCGGTCCCTCATAGTTTATATCCTTTTCCTTAATTTTAATTTTTAATTACTTTTTATTTTATTAACGTGGCTTACGTTTAGCTCCCTCTGAGCTAAACGTAACGCTACAGTTTACACGACAACTGTAAATCGACGAAATCGTTTACACGACTATCGGTACAATGATCGCTGTGTCCACATCCCACATGTCGACAACCTCGCGAGCCAAGTCAAGATACTTGATTTGCTTAAAAAAAGATTTTTTATTGTTATTATTATTATTTATCGTTTATTTTTTTTACACACTTTAAATTTACATTTTTAAATATTTCTTTATAAAAAACAAAACATTAAAAAAAATCATTTAAAAATATAACAAAAATGGTTGTCCACCGGTGTCGGGAGCAGGGTCCAAGCTACCGGTGGTTAGGGCTCCAGAGACAGGAACTTCCTCACAATGTGAGCCGTATCGAGAAGTACTGCCTTCTGTATCAGGCCCTTGATCCAACCGTGCAATGACAGCCTCGACAGATGGTCGTCGAGGCTCTTGGCAATCAGGCCGTTGGCCGTAACGACAATCGGCACAATCATCGCCGAGTCCACACTCCACATGTCGACAACCTCGTGTGCTAAGTCGAGATACTTGATTTGTTTCTCTTTCTCAGCTTTCACGAGGTTCTCGTGATGCGGGATGGTGACATCGATTATCATTGTGCGGCGCGCTAATCGGTCTATCACCACTATATCTGGCTTATTGGCAACAATAGTCCTATCAGTGATGATAGACCGATCCCAGTACAACGTGACATGGTCATTTTCGAGAACTGGGTCGGGCACATACTTGTAATATGGTACCTCCGATTCCACTAGATTTTACTTCAAAGCAAGTTGCTGGTGAATAATCCTGGCCACTTGGTTATGCCTGTGTAAGTACTCGCCGTTAGCCAGACGAGAACAACCAGAGATAATATATCTGATGGATTCACCCGGACGGTAGCATGCCCGACATATGTCAACCGTGCCGTCCTTCATTATGTCTCCGGTAGTTATTCGTCAGGATAACTTCGTCCATAATTGCACAGACAAAACCTTCAGTTTCCCCGAAAAGGTCACCGAAACGTAGCCAGGATACGGACGCTGGGAAATCTACATCGGACCCATGTAGAGCCCGATAGAAGCGCCCGTGTAGCTCCTTGCCTTGCCATAACTCTTTGCGCTCATCAGTAGTTAGTATTACAGGCTTGCGCCAGTTCTCTGTAGCCATGGACAACGGGGTGAGTCCCTTGTCCACTGCGACCACATCCCGGTGCATACCCACTTCAGTTTTTAAAAAGTATTCTCTGAGTCTGCACACCTCGTGGTTGTGAAGAGTCTTGGCGTTTAAAAAGCCTCGACCCCCACACTTCCGCCGGATGTACAGTCTCATCACCGATGATCGTGGGTGATGCATCCGGTTTGTGGTCAGCAGTGTCCGGACCCTCCTATCGAGGGCATCGAGCTCGGTCTGAGTCCATTTGAGTATGCCGAAAGAGTACATCAAAACCAGCATGACCCAACTGTTGAAGGCGTGCACCTTATTTCCGCCTGACAAAAGGCTATTTAATAACTTTTTCAGGCGGCCAAAGAACCGCTCCTTCAGCAGTTGCTTCATGTCAGCACTGTTGATGCCCAAAGCTTCCGACATACCCAAATACTTGTAAGTTTCGGTCGAGGAGAGGTGTCTGAGGTGTATGGAATCAGAGAGTTGAATTCCCTCTGATTCCATAATCTCCCCTTGCTTTACATGCATGACTGCACATTTGTCCACACCAAATTCCATCCTGATGGAGTTACTGAAGGTTTCAGTTACCTTCAGTAGCTCCGTCAGTAGGAATTTGTTGAGGGTAAAGAGTTTCAGATCATCCATGTAAAGGAGGTGAGATATGACCTGACCACCTATTCTCAACAGATAGCCTAGTCCTGAATCCTCCAGCAGTGTACTTAGAGGATTCAGGGCTAAGCAGAACCAAAGTGGACTCAAACTGTCGCCCTGAAATATTCCCCGCTTAATCCATACGGGTTCATCATCCCCCTGAATCGGTCGACATCCTGGATATCGAAAGACTGTCTTCCATCGCCCCATACATGACTCAAGGAAGGTGCATAGAGTTGCATCTATTTTGTACAACTTCAGCACCCTCATGAGCTATGTATGTGGCACAGAGTCGTAGGCCTTCTTGTAGTCTATCCAGCATGTCGACAGATCCTTGTGGGATCGACGAACCTGCTGGCTTATGGCCATGTCAATGAGGAGTAGCTCCTTAGTGTCGCGGGACCCATTCCTAATCCAGTCTGAGAGGTAGACATTATTGAGTTACCTTCAATGTTTTTATCAATTTTTGCTCACAGGATGGATGTAAGAAGTTTATAAACCGTCGATAGGCAAGTAATTGGCCGCGGGACTAGCTGTCTTAAGGAGCAGGTGGGTAACGCCTGTTGTTAAAAACTGCGGAAGTGACCCAGTCTCTAAACATGACTGGAATTGAGATGCCAGAAACGCGTGTGAGCTGCTATACCATTTTAGCCAGAAGTTATGCAGTCCGTCCGGTCCCGGAGACTTCCAGTTCGATAGCGGACGAACTGCTTTGGCTACATCCGGTGGACTGACGTTTACTTTTTCCATTTCTGGTATAGCTTCACACATGCGCTCGACATCACGCATCCAGCCACCCTCAGTGTGACAGACGGGCACCGACCAGATGCTTCGCCAGAATGTAATCGTGGCGACATCATCCGGGCGGCACACGTCAGTCACAACGTGCTCAGGTCGCTCTCAAGTTCTGTATACCCATCTCTCATCACTCTGGAACATGCGATTCTGCGAGTACCGGTCAACCCGCCGCTTATACCGCCGAATACGGCTGGCCCATGCACAAACTTTCTGTTTCAGGAACTCGATGCGCTCCGTGACACGGGACAGGTTTTCTCGAGGATTGATATCAGTCCCCGAAAACGCCCGCCTCACGAAGAGCATCACGCCTCGTCGTGTATTGTCCTCCCTGAAACAGCATAGTTTTCCGATGAGTACCCTGGCCCCTGGCACGGCAGGCTTTGGCCGAATAGTCTCGTTTGGGAACTTAACATTGGCTAAACGACAAGCTGCAACAGCCCCGCAATACAGGATTGAGTGCGTATCAACGAGGCTCTCGCTGCTTTTAAAGATGTTCTTAAGCAGCGGGTCGAAGTCACACATCAGCGCCCTATTCTTCTTGTGCATAGGCAAGTGTAGCAATCGGGGTCTAAGTTCAGTCGGTGTTGACCTATACTCACGAAGCGCATCCTCCAGTGCGCTCCTCAACGTTTCGTTGCACTGGCTACTTACTGTAACAACCCTATCATCTGCCTCATCGTTAACATGATTGGACCGCGGCGGTATCACAATATTTTGAGTCCATCTCATGCGCTGCACACAACCACCGGCAGCGGGGACACGGCTCGGAGCCGGTTGGCCCCTAGGTCCCAAACTCCTCGGCGGCCGGCCTCTCCCCTGCCGACGTACAGGTGCTGGTGACGTCGGCGGAGAAAATACTCGTCGCTCGAGCTCGACGCGGCTTCAGCTACCGTTGATACAGGTGATCCGAGGTCCGGCGGCGGGGCGGACCTGAGCGACGAGTCCGGGGGTGGAAGTCGTGCGCGACTGGCTGCTGCTATCGTCAACATTATGATTTTTCCTTAAACATTTTATTTATTTATTTATTTAAACTTCATGTACAATAGTGGTACATAGGCGGACTTAATGCCACAAGGCATTCTCTACCAGTCAACCTTTAATATTATTATTATGTCCTTAATTTATCCAATTTCTTATTTATCTACCTTTTTAAATATTTTTATATAAAATATTAATTTACTATTATCTCTTTATTCATTTATATTCCTATTTAGTACATTTTTAAATATTTAAAAAAAGAAAACTTAATAACATTTAAAAATATAAAAAATAGAGGCCAACCGGTATCGGGAACAGGGTCCAAGCTACCAGCGGTTAGGGCTCCAGAGACAGGAACCTCCTCACAATGCGAGCCGTATCGAGAAGTACTGCCTTCTGTATCAGACCCTTGATCCAACCGCCCAATGACAGCCTCGACAGATGGTCGTCGAGGCTCTTGGCCATCAGGCCGTTGGCCGTAACGACAATCGGCACAATGATCGCCGAGTCCATATTCCACATGTCGACAACCTCGTGTGCTAAGTCGAGATACTTGATTTGTTTCTCTTTCTCAGCTTTCACGAGGTTCTCGTCATGCGGGATGGTGACATCGATTATCATTGTGCGGCGCGCTAATCGATCTATCACCACTATATCCGGCTTATTGGCAACAATAGTCCTATCAGTGATGATAGACCGATAGTGACATGGTCATTTTCGAGAACTGGGTCGGGCACATACTTGTAATACGGTACCTCCGATTCCACTAGATTGTACTTCAATGCAAGTTGCTGGTGAATAATCCTGGCCACTTGGTTATGCCTGTGTAAGTACTGCCGTTAGCCAGACGAGAACAACCAGAGATAATATGTCTGATGGATTCACCCGGACGGTGGCATGCCCGACATATGTCAACCATCCCATCCTTCATTATATGTCTCCGGTAGTTATTCGTCAGGATAACTTCGTCCATAATTGCACAGACAAAGTCTTCAGTTTCCCCGAAAAGATCGCCGAAACGTAGCCAGGATACGGACGCTGGGAAATCTACATCGGGCCCATGGAGAGCTCGATAGAAGCGCCCGTGTAGCTCCTTGCCTTGCCATACCTCTTTGCGTTCATCGGTCGATAGTACTACAGGCTTGCGCCAGTTCTCTGTAGCCATGGACAACGGGGTGAGACCCTTGTCCACTGCGACCACATCCCGGTGCATACCCACTTCAGCTTTTAAAAAGTATTCTCTGAGGCTGCATACCTCGCGGCCGTGAAGAGTCTCGGCGTTTAAAAAGCCTCGACCCCCACACTTCCGCGGGATGTACAGTCTCATCACCGATGATCGTGGGTGATGCATCCGGTTTGCGGTCAGCAGTGTCCGGACCCTCCTATTGAGGGCGTCGAGCTCAGCCTGAGTCCATTTGAGTATGCCGAAAGAGTACATCAAAGCGGCATGACCCAACTGTTGAAGGCGCGCACCTTATTTCCGCCCGACAAAAGACTATTAAATACCTTTTTCAGGCGGCCAAAGAAACGCTCCTTCAGCAGTTGCTTCATGTCAGTACTATTGATGCCCAGCGCTTCCGACATACCCAAATACTTGTACGTTTCGGTCGAGGAGAGGTGTCTAAGGTGTATGGAATCAGAGAGTTGAATTCCCTCGGATTCCATAATCTCCCCTTGCTTTACATGCATGACTGCACATTTGTCCACACCAAATTCCATCCTGATGGAGTTACTGAAGGTTTCAGTGACCTTCAGTAGCTCCGTCAGTTGGAATTTATTGGGGGTAAAGAGTTTCAGATCACCATGTAAAGGAGGTGAGATATGACCTGACCACCTATTCTCAACCGAAAGCCTAGTCCTGAATCCTCCAGCAGTGTACTTAGAGGATTCAGGGCTAAGCAGAACCAAAGTGGACTCAAACTGTCGCCCTGAAATATCCCCCGCTTAATCCGTACAGGCTCATCATCCCCCTGGATCAGTCGACATCCTGGATATCGAAGGACTGTCTTCCTTTGCCCCATACATGACTCAAGGAAGGTGCATAGAGTTGCATCTATTTTGTACAACTGCAGCACCCTCATAAGCCATGTATGTGGCACAGAGTCGTAGGCCTTCTTGTAGTCTATCCAGCATGTCGACAGATCCTTGCGGGAACGACGAACCTGCTGGCTTATGGCCATGTCAATGAGGAGTAGCTCCTTAGTGCCGCGGGACCCATTCCTACATCCTATTACTGTTATTATTATTATGGTTTTTAAACTTAAGTTTCTCAGGTAAAAACCTGGTGTTTTTATGGGATCTCACGGGTGTGAACCAAGGTGAAATCTTAATTTTCTATTTGAACTGGTAAATTATTTTGTACTGCACTCAAATTGTAATCTAAATCTAACTGTGAAAATTTTCTTACTATTCGGCAAGTTTTCAATATTGCAGCTATTTGTAGTGTTAGGTATGTGTATTTTGATAGATTGAGAACATTAAAACTATTGTATATTAGTTTCGGAATAACACCTGTTGTTGATATTATTATTGGAACTATTGTAACTCTATTCATTTTCCAAACTCTGGTAATTTCTTCTTGTAACTGTGTACTTTATAATTTTTTCCGTGATAGTTTTTTGTATATTTTTAGTGTTTGGGACCGATATATCTATTATGTATGTGTGTTTGTTTTCTTTAGCAACAAATGTTATATCTGGTCTGTTATAAATAGTGTGATCTGTATTTATTGTGCGGTCATAATATATTTTATATAATTGATTTTCTAAAACAGCTCTTGGTGAATATTTGTAATATGGTGTGTACGGATCCTGCATCAGTTTAAGTTTGATTGCAAGTTTTTGGTGTATAATATTAACAAGTTGATTATGCCGGTGAGTATAGTCGTTCTGAGTCAATGTCATACAAGCTCCCGTAATATGTTGTATTGTTTCAGGTTTGCTGTGACATTTTCTGCATAAATCATTTCTAACTGTACTATCTTTTATAATATATTTTCTATAATTTTTGGTATTAATGATGTAAGGTAGTATTTTCACCCTACTCACCAGCTAACTCAGGGGTAGGTGATCAGGATGAGATAATTGCAGGAATGATTTCGCATGAGGGTCGACAGAAGTAAAAGTCTTTTAATTTGGTCAACTAATTTAATTTACACTTCAGCAGCATTACAGCTTCATGATGTATTGATATGATACATATAAAACTTACTTGTATATGGGCTATAATATACCCTTAAATCATAATACCAGATGTATGATATCTCAATCAGCACGATCTCTCTGTGCAGTTGGTATCCAGCTTCTTACCGATCAAAATATCATGGGTATTCGGAGCCTGTTGTTGAAACTGCAGCTGTCGCTCTTACGTCTAGTTGACCATCATTTTATTTATTTATTATTTTATTGTAATAATCCTAAGGTGTCCTGCCAATGGGAAAAATGCATGATGAGCATCATGTAAGCACATGTTTCACAAGCATGAAAAAATAGACTAATTCAACCAATACTCACAGCGCTTGCTGACCCATTATATCTTTATATTTGGGGCTGGTTCCCTGCCGCCTACGAGTCATCTTAATCGATTAATTAAAGCTCCTTTTAATGGATTGATATTTTCGTATGCGTACGAATGAAGATTTCGCAATGAAAAGGAAATCTCACTCTTGTCAGTCATAGACATTGAGCGTTTATCGACCCATAAATATGGATTCTCGCCACAGGTTTCTTGGAACGCACGTTATTTTTAGTTTCTTGTGGTTATAATTCAGTTTTTAGTACTTTTGTGACTTGTGTGTAATTTTAACTTTGTTGTCCCTGTTTGTAAACAGGTTTGTATTGTGTTTGTCTTCCTTTTGTCTCAGTTCTTTGGGCAGTTTTTTGGGCGCACGGTTGGCGCAGTGGTTGAGCGATTGACTGCTGCGCTGCGTGTCGCGGGTTCGATTCCCGCACGGAACAAATATTTGTATGACCTACAGATAGTTGTTCCGGCTCTGGGTGTTGTGTATGTGAGTTTATATGTTTGTAAACGCACCCACGATACAGGAAGAAATTTCTAGTGTGGGGCAACGTTTTTTTTTAAAAAAAAAAAAAAAAAAAAAAGTTCCACCCATAATGGACAGAAATAAGCCACCCGATCCTGACCCGCCTGATATTCCAACCTCCTTAACTCCCCTCCCTTCCTCACCGAATCCCCTATCGCAGTTTGCAGAAGTAGTCTGCAGCGTGTCTGCCATGGAAATCCCACAAACTTCGCGAAAACGCCCCAGTAATGCAGAGCTACCTACTCCGACATCTCCCAACAAACAGCCCAAGAGTCAAATCGGCCGGGTGAGATACTCAGCTGTGGATAAAGGTCCTTATACAGTTCACGTTTCTCGCGTCGAAGCTCATGTTAATTCTGGCACCACTCTTCACCCCGTAAACTTCGGTAAGTTCCTAATTTTAAATAAAATCGCAAATATTATACGTGACGGAGTGAACAAAGTGGGTAGAAATAGGGTTTCTGTTGAGTTTGCATCTCCTCAAGATGCAAACGCTTTTTTGGTTAACGCCTTGTTCAATCCCGACGTTTAATATAACTAGAATGGGAGTTGTTACAGGGGTTCCCTCAGACATTAATGAAGAGGAGGCATTAACTTACTTGTCTGTGCCCTCAGGTTGTGGGCAAATACTTAAAGTGCGTAGAATTAACCGAAAGGTCCAGATTGAAGTGAGAGTGGAGTGGAAGCCCACAGAAACCTGTGTACTTACTTTCGATGGTCAGTCCTTACCAAAGCGGGTATATTGTTGTTACACTTCCCTTCCTGTGGAGCAATACATTTATCCTACCATCCAATGTCGTAAGTGCTGTCGTTTTGGACATGTTGCAAACGTTTGCAGATCAAATCCACGCTGCAGTAAAAGTGGCCACGATCACCCTGGTGATGGTTGCAACATTTCTGAGGGCGAGGCCTTCTGTGTGCTTTGCTCGGGAAACCACTTTGCCAATAGCAAGTCTTGCCCCGAGCTTGGTAGAAGACGATCATGGCCGAGAAATCGATTCCATATGTTCAGGCTAGCAAAGCTATTCCAGCAGTTTCTCGCAACTATGCCAATGCCACCAAAACGCAGTCTTACCGTAAAACCGTCACACTCAAGCCCAGGACCAATGCCCCACTTTCCCAATCATATGATAAAACTGCTCATCAACAAATTGTAAACTCTCCCCAATCTTCACAGTCTAATGGCTGTGTACTTAATAGTAATGTCTTTAGCAATAATACCATTTCAGTCATTGAACTTCTGTTAAAACTTTTACCTTCACTTATTTCATCATCTTCTAATAACAATCAATTACCGTCCAACGTTGCCGACCAACTTATCTCTCTCTTATTAAACATCAAAAATGGAGTCCCACCAAACTTTTCTTCAGTGGAATGTGAGGAGCGTGTGGCATAAAAAGCACGACCTCATATTCCTCTTGAATAAATACAAGCCTCTGGCTTGTTCCATAGCTGAGACGTGGCTCACCCCAAGTCTTAGCTTCCGTATGCCGCATTTCAATATTCTTAGGTGTGATAGATCCGATGGGTACGGAGGGTCAGCTCTCTTCGTAAACAGTCGGGTCCCAATTTCCCCCTTATCATTGCCTCCCCTTGAGGGCAATTTGAGTATTGTAGCAGGAAGGGTTGAGGGCATCACAGTATTCTCCATATATATTGCACACACTCACCCTGATTTTCTGCCTATTTTAAGAAACATTTTGTTCCAATGTGCAAGGTCCATTGATGGTCATGGGTGATTTTAATTGCCATCATTATAGATGGGGTTCTGAACGGTGTGATGCCTTTGGTGTAGCACTGGTTGAGATTTTGGATGATTTAGATCTATGCATTCTAAATAATGGCTGTCCGACTCGTCGTTCCCTTCCTGGTCAACTAAAGAGTTGTGTAGACCTAACCTTTTGTTCAGTGGAATTGGCTGCATCAACTCACTGGGAATGTACGTCCTTGTCGCATGGCAGTGACCATTACCCTATTTTCATTTCTTTAATCTTTTACCTTGGAAAAACGGCAAGTGCTTAATATGGGACGCAACTTGCGTCAGCACTGTTGCCGCCAGCCACCTTGGTCGCACCGTCCTCTCGCCGTCAGCGGCGGCGGAAGACGCCGCTGGGAGGAAAAGGGTGAAGTACGCACCATTAGAGGGCCGTTACTATTTTGTGCCCATTGCCGTTGAGACCATGGGCTGTTGGGGCAGTGAGGCCAAGAAGCTCATTAGTGAGATAGGGCATAGGCTAAGGGACAAAACGGGTGACTCCCGCTCCAGCTCGTTCTTGGTGCAAAGGTTAGCCATTGCCATCCAACGTGGCAATGCAGCAAGCGTTATGGGCACCTTTGCGCCGGGAACAGTTAGGGGCGGGTTATTTGACTAGTTATAAGACAACGCTTTTTGACGTGTCGTTGTGACTTTGACATCTAATTTGTTAGTCTTAGTTAATTAAGTATTGTTTAGATAATTAATATATACACTTATATACATTAATTTGCTATTTAATTAATATGCTAATAAGTTGTAAATAATATATTTTATTCAATGTTTTCTTTAATTAATAAAACTTATTTAGAAAAAACTTCTCCTCCACTTTTGAAATATAATTTGTCCAAACCAGATTGGAATAGGTTTGTCTCATTATTGGAGGATAAAATTGATTCTCTTCCTAACTTAGATTCATGTTTACCTGACCCTTCTGGTCACTGCCATGCTAAAAGCTGTTATGAGGGTTTTGTCTCAGCTATTGACGCGTCTGCGGATTCCTCTTTTCCGCTGAGAAATAGTGCAAGAAATAAAATCCCTTCACCTCCGTGGTGGGATCCAGAATGCACTTCTGCAGTTAAAGCAAGGAATGAGGCCGAGAGGCGCTACAATGCAAATATGTGCACCAGTAATCTCTTGGAATACCTTCAGAGTAATGCTAGAGCCAAACGCCTGCTTTGCAAGAAGAAACGTGCTGGCTGGGTGAAATTCTGCACCTCCCTTTCTCCATCTACTCCAGTCTCAGCAGTCTGGAAAAACATCAAAAGATTTAGGCGTGGATGTTCCCCCTCTACCTCTTTGCCAATAACTAGGGGAACAGCTGAACTTTTCTTTGACAAAATAGCGCCACCATATGTCCCCCTCTTATCTGAATGTACGAATTTACCTAATTTCCCCAATCTAGAAGTGGATCCCTTCGACCCACCATTTACTTTGGAAGAACTGAATGTGGTACTTCAACATGTCCGGGACTCAGCTCCTGGTATTGACGGTGTGCCATATTCCTTTATTTCCCACGCTGGTGACAAGGCAAAAACCTACTTTCTCAATATAATTAACTTTTGCTATAGTCATGGTTGGGTACCAGACCAATGGAAGCTCCAGATTATAATTCCCTTACTGAAACCTGGCAAACATCCAGATGAGCCGAATGGTCTTCGGCCAATCGCTTTGTCCTCGGTCCTAGCCAAACTATTGGAACACCTAATTAAAAATCGTTTAGAGTGGATAGTTGAGTCGAGATACCTACTGCCGAGTTTCCAATTTGGTTTCAGAAAAGGGCTTAGTACAATGGACAGTATCGGTGTTCTAGTTACGGACGTACGCCTGGCCTTTTCGAAAAACCAATCCGTTGTTGCCGCTTTCCTCGACATCTCTTCCGCATATGATAACGTTCTTCTTCCCGTACTCAGGCAAAAATTGCAACAGCTGAGTCTCCCGGCTAAGATGATACAATGCATATGTGGACTCCTTATGTCCCGGTCACTGGGTCTGAGAGTTCAGGGAGAGGAATTTGATGAGAGACAGACGTGGAAGGGTCTCCCGCAGGGCTTTGTCCTCAGTCCCCTTCTATATAATTTATATACGGCTGACATTCGGTCTTGTTTAAACAATTATTGCCAAATTCTCCAATACGCCGATGACATTGCTTTGTACGTGACAGATCATTCGATCGCCGACGCGGCTTCATCCTTGTCCTTGTCTTTGGACTCTTTGAACCAGTGGCTTTTAAGCCATGGCCTTTCCCTCTCCGCTCCTAAAAGCTCGGCAGTAATATTCTCTCGAAAAAGACAGATCCCTCGGGTCGCAGTGAATATTTCTGGGCATAATATTCCCGTAGTTCAAAAGGCTAAATTCTTGGGCGTCTTTTTGGATCCAAAGTTAACGGGTAAGTACCACGTGAATTTCCTTATCCAAAAATGTGAAAGGACTATTTCTATTTTAAAAGTTTTAGCTGGTGTTTGGTGGGGTGCTCACCCCTACACACATGAAGTTAGTTTACAACGCCTTAGTTCGAAGTGTTTTGGATTACGGAACTTTCCACCTGATCCCTTGCAACAAAGGCGCTTTGGCAGGGCTAGATAGGATTCAGTCCAAATGCCTTCGGATCATCTCAGGCTGCATGAAGTCCTCTCCCATTAACGCTTTGCAGGTCGAGTGCGCTGAACCTCCCCTTGCCCTGAGACGGCAATATCTTGCCTCCCGTTTTCTTACTAGGGTAATCTCTAGATCGTCCCATCCCCTTTTGGCGAAACTGAATGAGTTAGATGCCTTATGTAGAAGCTCAAGTTTCTGGAGAAACAAGGAAATCCCTTTAACCCTTAAAGCCTTCCGAATTCTGCAAAATTTAACGTGTCCGATTATTCAGTATCCTAAACTTCCCCTTTTTAACTTCGCATATGAAGTTATATGTTTCATTCCCAAAATTTTATTCGACATTGGTATACGTAAAAATTCCCCATCAGCAAATTTGGCCTTCAATGCGGTGGTGGGCGAACGTTGGGATGGGTTCCAATTATTTTTACGGACGCTTCAAAATTAAACGGCATGGAAAACACCGGTGCCGCTGTTTACTACCAAAGCTCCAGAATAATTTTGCAATACAAATGCCCTAAAGAGTCGTCTGTATTCACTGGTGAGTGTGTGGCTATATTGGAAGCTTGTCTTTTTGTAGAGTCACACACGAACATTGAGAAAGCCGTGATTTTTACAGACTCACTTAGCTGTTTGCAGGCTCTAGCTCAAAATCCGTTTAAAAGTAAATTACAAAGACCTCTTATTTTAAAAATCAAAAAGTCTTTACTGGCGTGTGCTAGCAGTCAAAGGGAAGTTCAGTTAGTTTGGATACCTAGTCATTGTGGTATTAAAGGTAATGAATGTGCTGATGTATTGGCCAAAGAGGCCTGTTCTGCTGTAACGGCTGATCTATCACACAATACTCACATGAGCTATGACTTGTTGTCCCTTCCCAAATTGAAGCTCCAGAATTCATGGCAGGAGCATTGGAACATGTCCAGCAGGAAAAATGGGAATTTTTTCCATGCTGTCCAACCTGTCATAACCCCAAAACCATGGTTCTTCGGTTTCAGAAAGGTTTCCAAAACTGCTATATCTGTCATTTGTAGAATACGCTTAGGTTTCTGCTGCACTCCCGTCTTTCTTCACAAAATCCGCATACGTGACTCTTTTTTCCTCTCTTTGCGTGTGCGGATTAGGCGAGGGTACCTTGGATCACATTTTTTTCGAATGTTCAAATAAGTCACCTCATTAGATTTATACCGCCTTCTCCCTAAACTTAAGATTCCCCTCCCAATAAACTTTCCCTCTCTTCTGACTTTTCCCTCTCCTGAACTCCTTGTGGCGCTGATGATTTTCATCCGTCACAATAATATAAAATTATGATCCCTGCTAAATTGTAGTGTGGGTGTCATAGAACTATGTCTATGTTTGTATGTGTAAGTAGCCTAAGTCTATATATTCAATGGTTTGCTAATAAACACGAGTATTATACATCAATTCGTGTACTCAATTACACCTATCCCTACATGGCGACCCTGCCTTCGGGCAAGCCGCGCATAATGGTCGTGTCGCGTTACAACTGGCTTCATTATTAATTGGTGCGAAATTGTTAAGAAAAGCAAAATGTGTCAATCATACCAGACCAAAGAAGAGGTTTTTCTAGCTCAAAACGCAGCTGGTGCTGGCAATAGTGCGAATTTGCAAGAAATTGGGCAACATTTGAACATCCAGACTATTATGACCACAATAATTATCTGTTTCATGGGTGCAGTGCTTCTATACTTGGGATTTAAGGCATATAAAAAATGCCATACTCGTTGGATGCGTCAGGAGATCAACCACCAGGCGTTCAGGGGCATGCGATTGTCCGGACGAGGTCGCGGCCAGGCCACTCCGAAAGCAGCAGAAAGTGAATGTCAGTGTAAATCAGTGAACTAAAGTGATTGTGTACGCAAGATATTCGGGAAGAAATTAAGTTAAATGTACTGTTATGTAGAGACTGTTTAAGACAAATTCTAAAGTATGCAGTGACGTCAAAATCAAAACGATTAAAATAGTGTCTTATGGCTAAGAAATTTGATAACATATATAATGAGTTACGCAAAATACGTATATATTTAATTAAAATAGGTCCTGAGCGAAGATTAGAATCTAAGGTATGTAGTAGAAAATTAGAAGAATCGATAAATTTATTTTATTCGTTTAAAAATTATTGTAAAGAAATAGAAGCTAACGTAAAAGACTTCAAAAATGAGGAGTTAATACTAATAAATGAGTTACGTTATAAGATAGATGAATTATTCGTAGAAATAAAACAGTTATGTGAAAAAGGAAGTAGTTACAGTAACTCAGATTTAGAAAGTTTAAGTGAGGACGAAGGAAAAATAGCTAAAATGGCCAAATTTGATCTTAAGATAGCACTGAATTTGTTGCCCGTCATGACAAGTGACGAGTTAGGTATTAAGCAGTTAATCGATGGGATCGATTATTACAGTTCTATTTTAGATAGTCAGTCGAGTCAGTTAGATGATACAATGCATATGTGGACTCCTTATGTCCCGGTCACTGGGTCTGAGAGTTCAGGGAGAGGAATTTGATGAGAGACAGACGTGGAAGGGTCTCCCGCAGGGCTTTGTCCTCAGTCCCCTTCTATATAATTTATATACGGCTGACATTCGGTCTTGTTTAAACAATTATTGCCAAATTCTCCAATACGCCGATGACATTGCTTTGTACGTGACAGATCATTCGATCGCCGACGCGGCTTCATCCTTGTCCTTGTCTTTGGACTCTTTGAACCAGTGGCTTTTAAGCCATGGCCTTTCCCTCTCCGCTCCTAAAAGCTCGGCAGTAATATTCTCTCGAAAAAGACAGATCCCTCGGGTCGCAGTGAATATTTCTGGGCATAATATTCCCGTAGTTCAAAAGGCTAAATTCTTGGGCGTCTTTTTGGATCCAAAGTTAACGGGTAAGTACCACGTGAATTTCCTTATCCAAAAATGTGAAAGGACTATTTCTATTTTAAAAGTTTTAGCTGGTGTTTGGTGGGGTGCTCACCCCTACACACATGAAGTTAGTTTACAACGCCTTAGTTCGAAGTGTTTTGGATTACGGAACTTTCCACCTGATCCCTTGCAACAAAGGCGCTTTGGCAGGGCTAGATAGGATTCAGTCCAAATGCCTTCGGATCATCTCAGGCTGCATGAAGTCCTCTCCCATTAACGCTTTGCAGGTCGAGTGCGCTGAACCTCCCCTTGCCCTGAGACGGCAATATCTTGCCTCCCGTTTTCTTACTAGGGTAATCTCTAGATCGTCCCATCCCCTTTTGGCGAAACTGAATGAGTTAGATGCCTTATGTAGAAGCTCAAGTTTCTGGAGAAACAAGGAAATCCCTTTAACCCTTAAAGCCTTCCGAATTCTGCAAAATTTAACGTGTCCGATTATTCAGTATCCTAAACTTCCCCTTTTTAACTTCGCATATGAAGTTATATGTTTCATTCCCAAAATTTTATTCGACATTGGTATACGTAAAAATTCCCCATCAGCAAATTTGGCCTTCAATGCGGTGGTGGGCGAACGTTGGGATGGGTTCCAATTATTTTTACGGATAAATTTATTTTATTCGTTTAAAAATTATTGTAAAGAAATAGAAGCTAACGTAAAAGACTTCAAAAATGAGGAGTTAATACTAATAAATGAGTTACGTTATAAGATAGATGAATTATTCGTAGAAATAAAACAGTTATGTGAAAAAGGAAGTAGTTACAGTAACTCAGATTTAGAAAGTTTAAGTGAGGACGAAGGAAAAATAGCTAAAATGGCCAAATTTGATCTTAAGATAGCACTGAATTTGTTGCCCGTCATGACAAGTGACGAGTTAGGTATTAAGCAGTTAATCGATGGGATCGATTATTACAGTTCTATTTTAGATAGTCAGTCGCAAGAACAATTAATTACATTCGTTTTGAAAAGTCGATTGTCTCAGGCTGCAAAATTGAAATTAGCATCAAATTATGACTCAGTTAAGGATCTATTACACGATATGCGGGTTCAATTATTGCCAACAAAGTCTGCTACGGCAATACAGAGCAAACTACATTCTTTCTGCCAAAAGCAAATGTCAATTGATGAGTACGGAAAAGCCATTACTGAGATGTTTGTGGACTTGACGATAGCGCAATCCGAAGGGAAATCCAGTAATTACCAGGTATTGAAACCGCTTAATGAGAAACAAGCCATCAAACGGTTTGCCGACGGATTGCGAAACCGTCGATTAAGCACTATCATAGCCGCAAGAAATTTTGAATCCCTCAAAGATGCAGTTCAAGCAGCAGTGGATGAAGAGACTTCGATGCCTTCGACTTCATCAGGTGAGATTATGGCTTTTAATCAAAACAATCGACATAATTACAGGCGTGCTTCTAATAATTATTTTAGAGGTCAGCATGGACGAGCGTTTAGAGGCCGCTCAAACCAGGGTGAAATGCGTTGGGGTGACCGTAATGAGACCATCCAGGACCCAGGGCGTGGTCGTGCACCACGAGGATCGTGGCGGAATTCGAGAAGATCGAATCGAGGTAGGTCTTCTTTTCATAATAACCGAAACAAGTGGACACGTAATTCGGAAGCTATGCATATTATGACCGAGGATGCACCTAAAAATGAAGAATCTAAAAATCAGTTTTTTCGTGCCTAAACATTATATTTTGTCATGTGATAATAACATGGTTGTCGAGTTTTCTGTAAATGGTAGCCCATTCCGATGGTTACTTGACTCGGGTGCGTCAATTTCAGCCATCAAATATAAACATCTTGTCGAACAAAATATTCCATGCCATTTAGAGAGTATTGAGATTAATGGACTTGGGGGCAAAGTTCAATCTTTAGGTTACGTTTATTTAGACTTAGTAACAGATTATGCAACGTTTAGGCATAAGTTTATTGTTTTTAATTCTTTGCCATGTAAGGCGCATGGAATCATCGGTGACGACTTCTTGCGAAAACATAAAGCGTTATTAGACTACAAGAATAATAGTTTATCTTTGCACACTTTAAATGGTAATCCAATCACGTTGTCTATTAAGATATCTAATAGTAAAAAAGAAATGTTTATTATACCTCCCAGATCGGAGTCAATCCACTTTATACAAACTAATATAAAAGAAGAATGTGTAGTTTGTACTTCTGAATGCAGCGAAGGTGTTTTTATAGCTAGCACCTTAGTAAAGCCCACTAGTGGAAAAATACCTGTAAGAATACTTAACACAACTGAGAATGAGTTAACTCTAGATAAAATAGACCCCATTATACACAGCGCGTCGGATTACAATATTTGCAGTTTTGATAAATGCGAAAAAAATGCGGCCCGCGTTAAAAAAATGTTTACACTGCTGAATATAAAACATTTAAATGAAGAAGAGCAGATAACAATTGAAAAAGTATGCGCCAAATATGCTGATATATTCTTTTTACCGGGGGATAAACTGACAACTACGCATATTTATCAACATTCTATTCGCGTAAAGCCTAATGCAGAGCCCGTATTTGTTAAACCATATAGGTTACCTCATTCACAGAAAGATGAGGTACATAAACAACTCCAAAATATGTTAGCCGACGGCATTATAGAGCCATGCGTAAGTGATTGGTCTAGCCCAATTTTGCTGGTACCCAAGAAATTAGACGTTAATGGACAAAAGAGGTGGAGATTAGTTATTGACTACCGCAAACTGAATAATAATATTGAAAATGATAACTTCCCTCTTCCTAACATTACAGAAATTTTAGACTCGTTATCAGGATGCATCTACTTCTCACACTTAGATCTCCATCAAGCATATTATAATGTAGGGTTAGACCCCAATAGTAGGAAATATACAGCATTTGGTTCTGGGCAATATCAAATGACTAGGATGCCCATGGGGCTTAAAACAAGTCCTAGCTCATTTTCAAGGATGATGACAATGGCAATGGCAGGTCTTAATTTTGAAACGTGCCTCGTCTATCAAGACGATTTAATTGTGTATGGAAGTTGTCTCAGTCAACATAATAAAAATTTAATTGACGTTTTTGAAAGACTTCGGAAAGTGAATCTTAAATTGAATCCGTCCAAGTGTGTATTTTTGAAAAAGGATATGTTATATTTAGGTCATGTGGTCTCTGGCAACGGAGTTTTACCAGACCCGGACAAAATTAGTGTTATGCAAAATTATCCCATTCCAAAAACGGCAGATGAGGTAAAACGCTTCGTAGCGTTTGCCAATTACTATAGAAAGTTTATTAAAAATTTTGCAGATATAGTTCACCCCTTGAATAATTTGAGTAGGAAAAATGTAACATTTAAATGGGATAAAGACTGCCAAGTGAGCTTTGATGCATTAAAACAGCGTTTGATATCCGCCCCAGTTTTGCAATACCCATGTTTTTCTAGTGACAATATATTCAACCTACAAACAGATGCATCAGGATACGCGTTAGGCGCCGTATTGTCTAATCGGGATGGAAGGCCAATTGCTTATGCAAGCAGAAGTTTAAATAAAGCTGAAAGAAACTATCCCACTATAGAAAAAGAATTATTAGCTATAGTGTGGAGTATTAAACATTTTCGTCCATATTTGTATGGTCGCAAATTTAAGATTTTTACAGACCATAAACCTCTAATTTATTTATTCAATTTGAAGGATCCTTCTAGTAGATTATTAAAGTTTAGATTGGTTTTGGATGAGTACGATTTTGATATCGAATATGTGCCAGGTAAAAGTAATGTGGCTGCAGACGCATTATCGAGAGTATGTGTGTCATCGAAGGAACTGAAAGAAATGCATGAGTGTGTTGTAAACATTATGACTAGAGGACAAAAGCGGAAGTTATTGGAGAGCAGTTCTTCGGAAGATATGGTTAACACAGACATTTGGCCTGATCAACCAAAAGTTGTGGAAACTCATAGTAAGCCGAAGGACTCTGTTGAGATACGATTTGTAGATAGTAATAATTGGGCTAAATTAAGAGACGAAAATAATAATGTAAGGTTAAGTAGTCAGAATACATTGTGTTATGTGCCGGCTCGGATGACATTGTTTATAAACCCAGCATCCCGATCGCAGATGACGCCAGCCGCATTTGCGAGGGAGTTCAGGGAATATTGTAATATTAATGATATAGAGGAGATATATTTCATTAAAAATGGCACAAATAATTATTTTATTGAGAAGTTGATATCCGAGGTAAAGAAAGATGCAAAATGGTCCGGACCAAGGTTATGTGTATTAAAAGACGTAGAAAGAATAGATGACAAAGATGACAGAAGAGTCATAATTAACGACTTTCATCTTTTACCCACGAGTGGCCACGCGGGTATAAGACGGATGTTAAATAATATTCGTAAATATTATTTCTGGCCTAGCATGGAACGAGATGTCCATGATTTTGTGAAGAAATGTCATAATTGCCAGATTCAAAAACATAGCATATACAATAAAGAGCCGATGGTAGTGACGACTACTGCTCATACATCCTTTCAGAAGGTATATCTAGATATAGTAGGACCCTTAGATAAGGATAGGTATAATTTTTCGTATATTTTAACCACACAATGTGAATTATCCAAATATATTATCGCTTGTCCACTTGTTTCTAAAAAATCAGAAGAGGTTGCAAAAGCCTTTGTAGAAAATGTTATCCTAAAGTATGGTGTTCCAAACACTATAGCGACCGATCGAGGAGCGGAGTTTATCAGCGCAACAATGACGGAGGTATGTAAATTACTAGATATAAAAAAGCTTAACTCCACGGCATACCATCACGAAAGTATTGGTGCGTTGGAGAATGCTCATAAACATCTAGGAGCATTCTTGAGAATCCAGACGGATAATCATCCTGAAACATGGAGTTCATGGTTACCCTATTGGTGCTTCTCATATAACACTTCGGTGCATAGTGCAACAAACCATACTCCATTTGAATTGGTATATGGGAAAAAATGTAATTTGCCTAATAATTTATCAAAGTCAATTGAACCACTTTATAATCATGAGAGTTACCCGCTTGAATTGAAATATAGATTACAGGTGTCACAGTCTGAAGCACGAAATAACTTGATTCAACGAAAAACATTGCGCAAGCAACATTATGATTCCAATATGAGGCCTATCACTTATACACCAAATGACCAAATCCTTGTAAAAAAAGAAACTGGAAACAAATTCAGTCCCATTTATTCTGGACCCTATGTAGTTGTAAGGGACTTAGCACCAAACGTAGAAATAATAAGAAAAGGTAACATTGATGTAGTACATAAGAATAGAACTAAGTTATATTGTACCTAGTAGATATTGTTATAGTGTCTGTATACCTAGTTTAAAACATTAGAGTATGTGAAAAAAAAAAAAAACATTTGTATTTTTTTTTATTTTATTATGTGGGAGGTGTAGTGTGGGTGTCATAGAACTATGTCTATGTTTGTATGTGTAAGTAGCCTAAGTCTATATATTCAATGGTTTGCTAATAAACACGAGTATTATACATCAATTCGTGTACTCAATTACACCTATCCCTACAAAATCCCCAAACCTCCGTCTATTTGTATGTGGTATACAACGTATCTTTAGTGTGTTAACATTTATACTATATATGTATTTTTATCTTTTTGTTTGTTTCAGTCCCGTACTAACCCAACAAGTGTCAACAGTATTAAGCGAAGAACTTAGTTTTTGTCTACAGTTCCTGGGTTTTTTTTTAATTTATTTTTATTATTAAAACATACTTGCCCTTCCATTTAACTTTAGACATTGGCAGAATAGTCGACATCGGCTTTGCTTGCCATATAAAAATATAGAATAGAATAGACCCATAAATATGATCATAATTAATAGACTTGTCCTTTTATATTTATAAATTAAATTGTGTGTTTTATTATAATATATATTTATTACACACAATTCATATTTACTTGTATTTAAATCAGTTTAGTGTATTTCAACCGACACTAGCGCCATCTGAAAGAATTACATTAGAAGTAATGACAATTAAGAAAGAAAGCTAGTCAGAGATTCACGCCTTTGACACTAGATGTCGCTATTCTATATAACACTATTATTAATTGTTACAATGACTTGGTCTTGAATGGCTAGCATAAATCCTTCTGTTTCTGGAAACAGCCCACTTAATTCAAGCCATTTGTTGGAAGCGTCCCTATCAATGTGTGTTTGGTATAGATCGTTAGGATGTCGTCCGTGTAGTTCTTTCTGTCTCCATTTTTTATGTATCTCTTCTATGTGTCTTGCTTTGTTTATTATTTCAATATTACCTTCGCTAAGATTCAGTGGTGTATATCTGTTATCTATCTCTGCTATTGTTTGATGTAATTGACTAGTGTTCTTCTTCCTATTAAAGAATTGTTTTAGGTTTATCATTTGCCTTTTGTGTAAATGGGATATTTCAATTAACCTTCTGTCCCCCTCTTTTCTGGACATAATCACTCTTTCGATTGCTGATTTAGGGTGATGATATGTTGTGTAAGAATTGTTCTATTTTTAATTTCAAGTGTATTTAATTCTGTTTTAGAACACTTTATAACGCCAAAAGAATAAGTTAGTATAAGTATAGCATACGTATTTATAGATTTGAACAAATTTTTACCAGCTAGGTACATTTTACATAATGAATGGATTCTTTTACAATATTCCTGTTTTAATTTATCTTTAATAGATTTGTGTTCTAATAGTCGCGCTTGGTTGTATCCTAAGTATTTATAAAAATCTTCATTTTTCATAGCTTCTATTACTTCTGCCGAAGCTGTTGTGTAATTTCCGCCGACTATCTTACCCTTTTCTATGTTAAGCTTTCGGCATTTGTCTAGTCCAAAATCCATTCAAATGTCTCAAAAGAGATGTGTTCGTTCAATATTTAGAATTAAACCTACTGATAGTTGCGTGTCTTACTTTAAAAAATATAAAATACTTACTTTGCCATGTCTGTACATTTTAGGAGTGGCTGTTTTTGTTAAAACAAATCCACACCGATTTAAACGATTAGATGAAGTAATCCCACGTAATAGGCGCGACAACAGCAGGATATGTTCTCATACTGCGAGAACAACCCTCATGCGCAAAAGTGCTTTCTGTATGACTCCTATCATATTTAATACATTACCTAAAAGTCGGAGAGAAATGCCCTTGACACTTTTCAAAAATAAGCTGAGAATTTTTTTAGTTAGTAAAGTGTATTACAATGTTGTAGATTTTTTAAATGAAAAGGACTTTTTTAAACCAGCTACTAATGAACATAGTTAAGAATAACAATTGAATAATGTGAATTTTAAATTAATTAACTTTTAAATGATCATATTTGACTGCTAGTGAATAATCTGGACATTATTTAATTTATTTTGACTATAATATAGTTAATTATACTATAATATCTTTAAATCAATTATTATTTATTTGTTTTGTATTTTGTAATGAAATTTAAAATGACTGAATGTAAAATGCAATTAAATGTAAAATAATATACCTACAAATTTTATACGCCATTATTGGCAAAACATGGACGCTCACAACATTTATTAATTTAATACCATGCATGTCTGATTAGTCATGTAAACGCATGTTTGACAAATAAAGTTTTTCTTTCTTTCTTTCTTTCGAAAACGATGTCGTTATGTCTAATAAACCATGTAAATATGTATTTTTATTAGCGTATTGTTTTAAATCATCCATATATAGTAAATGTGTTATTTGTTGTAGTAGTGATCTATTGTTATTTTTGTCAAATCCTAATTTTGATTCGTTTAATGCGCGAGAGAGTGGATTATTATTATTTGTGAGGTTAACAACCGAAGACGTATGGTGTTTAACCGAAATTTGCAATCATTAGTTAGGTTAGCAACGGATAAAAAACTGAACCTTAAGTAAACTTAAGTAATTAAATTATTATTAGTTTTATTTATTTGCTTATAAACCTAAGTCGTCAAAGTAATAAACAAGTACAAGCTATGTTGTGAATCATTATAATTTTAAATAGCTAATTAGTACTTTGACTACTTACTTTTATTATTTTATAATTATGCATTTTAGTTTTATAACTTTAACTAAATAATGAAATAACATATTATATAACTAACTTGTGGCAGCGGCATGAGCCGCTGAGCCGTGTTAACTTCGGAAATGATTAGAAAGAAATGTACTACCAGGATAAACAAATCCTATGTTCTAGAATGTCTAAGACCATGGTCTGTCCATGTGCCAAATACCATCAAAATTTGATCTGGCAAATAAAATATATCACAATATGTCAGCCCCCGCAAAACTTACCATTCAGTTACAATCTACAAATTGCTCCAAGGAGCCTTCAGCTTTAGCTGCATATGCTTAACTATAAATAAAAAAGTTAATTCAAAAAATCAAAAAACCCGACTGCTTAAAAAGCGAACTAAAAAGACGTAAACAAAAAGAAAATCATGCTGTGCAGGAGGATCCTCCGACTGCACAGCATGATTTTCTTTTTGTTTGAGTGAATGGATTCTTTTACAATATTCCTACCAACCCCAGAGGGGTTATCAACATTAGGTAGTCGCCTCCCTCTCCTCCACTACAGCCGCCCAGCCAGAGACAGTCCTTCTGCCAACTGTCTCTGTAAGGATCTGGGACCCGAAGGGTAAATCTTTGTTAGTTCGTGCCCTTTTGGATTCGGGTGCTCAAGGCTGTCTTGTATCCTTTTGTTTAGTGGAGAGATTGGGTCTCCCACGTAGATTCCACCCTTCTGCCATATGGGTGGTATTGAAGCGGTTGGTGAACGGGGAGAAATTGAAATTTGTGTGAAAATCTTGGCCAAGGTCGTTGTTTTGAATGATATTTTGGGCAGACACCCGCAGGTAACCATTAGCCCTGCAGTGGTGAAATTGACGTCGGACCTAACTCCTGCCGACCCGAAGTGTTTGGTACCCGGACCCGTATATGGGTGCGGATGTTTTATGTTTGATTTTGTCCGGGACCAAGTGACCAATCTGGTTTGCTCCGAGTCGGAGGACGACTGCGGAATTAGAATTTGCCTTATGGTGCTCTCCATCCTTTGTTGCTCCCTAAAGGAGGAGCGTTGGTGAAATTGTTGGTGTCCGATCGACACATTAATAACGCACACGCCGGTTGCAACGCTCTCGTAGCCATTTCCAGCGTGAATTTTGGATTTTGTCGTCCAGACGCACTATTCGTGGCATCATCTTTATATGTATGCAGTGCTATAAGTTGAAGGCTGCTCCCACTCAACCCATAATGGGTGATTTGCCATCCGACCGAGTGACGGAGAGCTGACCATTTGCTTCGGTCGGAACCGATTTCGCTGGTCCCTTCTTGGTGAAGACTTCTCAACTTCGGAACGCCAAGGCTGTCAAGGCCTACTTGTGTGTGTTAGTTTGTCTGGCCTCCAAGGCGGTTCACTTGGAACTTGTAACTACCGTCAGCACAGATGCGTTTGTTGCAGCGCTAGGTAGATTTGTTTCCCGCCGAGGACTACCATCTTTGATCCGTTCTGTTAACGGTACTAATTATAAGGGCGCTGATGGATATTTAAGTGAAATTTGTAATTCTTGTAATTGGCAAATTTGTATAGTAGCAGAACCGCTTCTCCGCCGTGTTGTTGGTGAAACTATTTTCACAATTGAGGAACTTGATACGGTTTTTTGTAATTTTGTAAAGTTGAGGCCGTCCTCAATTCGCGACCTCTCTGTCCGATCTCCTCAGACCCAAATGACCTGGAAGTCATGACCCCTGGTCATTTTTTGATTGGTCAGCCCCTCAACGCCCTGCCGGAATACCCCTTCAGGGAAATTAAATCTTCGCAATTGACGCGTTTTGCATTGCTCCAACAGATGTCCCAAAGTTTCTGGCATCGATGGTTTTTTAAATATTTGCATATTTTGCAGCAGCGCGTTGAGTGGACTGACAAAACTGACCCTCCCAAAGTCGGAGACCTTGTATTTGTTAAAGAACCTAATTTGTTGACTTTGCATTGGCGTCGTAGACGCATTGTAGATTTGTTCTATGGACCTGACGGAGATCCCAGAGTTGCAAAGGTCATGGTCGGAGATTTGGTTTTGAAGCGAGCAGTGGCAATTTAGCACGCTTGCCCATTTATTAGCGGACATAACTCCTTATGTCCGAGACGGGGAGATGTTCCGTCCCGATCTTTGGTATTTACTTGCAACACCGTGTCGGTGGGCTGTCAACGATTTTGACAGCTGACACTTGACAGTCGAGAGAGAAAATTTGTATTGAACACGCGTGAAAGTCGGGTCTTGTCGAAACATATCGAATCGAGATGTGTTTCGCCCATTTGTAATAGCTAATAGCGCCCTGCGTTCGCAATCGGTTAGTGGGGCGTCCGCAAAGGTGGTGTTAAATTTATTTCAAGTACATCGAGGTGCTTTTGTGGGAAACGCGTGTGTGCTGCCTGGAAGCCGAAGCCCGGATCAGAACGCGTTGGTGGTCCCAAATTCAATCATTGTCCTTTATTATATATATATATATTCTCCTATCCCTAACCTCACGGCACGATATTGATTGACCCCCAGGAGTCTACCGCAGGAATCTAAGGTAAGTCATAACGACACATCTTGCAGTCGTCCCACTTTCACCTGTGAGATAGGTACCAGGATAGCTCACAATAAGGAGCAAAACCCTAGCTTTCCACTGCCGCGAACCGCGGTTTCGTGGGGTACAGGTTCAGACAGGGTCCAGGAGTCCCAACGCTGCTATGGGCCCCAGCGTGAGCTCCTGGCTTGGGACCAGAAGATCTGTATTTAACATCCACTATTGACATCATATACCGAGAATTTTGTTTAACTAGTATAATCCAAACCCAAGTTTACGAAGCACTTCGAGAAAAGGTAGGTAGTTCCCTTGCGCTTCGCTTGGCTCGTCTTAGCGGGGCCACTACACCCAGATGCTGAAGAGCATCTATCAGTTTGGTTTTAGTTCGTATATTAGGTCATTACATATGAAATTGGCGTTTTGTAAGGGAGGAACATAAAGTCGTATTTTTTTAAATATAATATATTTATTTAATCAAACTATTTACCATTGCTATCTATGCACTTTTGCCATCTCATAGGTAGTTCATTGATCCTTTTACAAAAAAAACCATTCGGACGGGAATCAATAAAATCTTTGAAGGCGCTTTGGACTGCCCCATCGGATTTGCAAGAAATTATCCAAATTTCGAAAAAATATATAATCTGTTGGAGCAAGGTCCGGGGAGTACGGGGGATGTCTTAGGCATTCCAATTAAAGCTCCTCTAATTTGGTGGCCGTCTGTTGTGCAGTGTGTGGTCTAGCGTTGTCCTGAAGCAGCAGTGGCCTAGAGCGATTGACCAGCCTCGGCAGCAGCTAGCTTTCCATCATGGTTTGTAGTTGCTGACAATAGACATCCGCCGTAATCGTCTGGCCGGATTTAAGAAAGCTGTCGTGAACGACACCGGCACTAGTCCACCAAACGCTCACAAGTAATTTTTTTCGGGTCAGTTTTTGCTTGGGGCAGGATTTGGCTGGTTTGCCAGGGTTCAGCCATTGCGATGAGCGTTTCCGATTATTGTACCGGATTCTTTTTTACTTTTCATCATAGGTAATGATTCGATTTAAAATCGCTTCATTATTGTGCCGGTTGAGTAATGTAACGCAGCAGTCGATGCGCGTTTGTCGGTTTGCTGCACTCAATTTATGAGGTACCCACCTTTCAAGCTCTTTCACCTTCACAATTTGCTTCAAGTGGATTAAAACAATTTTATCACTAACACCGCAGCCTGCAGCTAATTCGGACGGGGTTTGCGATGGATCCGCTTCCACAATAGCCTTCAATTCTTCATTATCAACTTTGGTCTCCGGCCGTCCACGGGGCTTGTTCTGCAGGTCGAAATTTCCAGAACGAAAACGTTGGGACCAAAAACGCACTGTGTTTTCTTTTACGACACCGTAGCCATACACATCTTTAATCCTTCGAGCCGTTTCTGCAGCACTGGTGCCACGATGGAACTCGTACTCGTAAATAACGCGATATTTCAAGTTTTCCATTTTGTAAACTGACTGACGCAAAGAAAAAACTAAAAGAGGATAAAACAAATGAATTAAGGTTTTCCAAACACAAAAGCATGAGTAAATAGCTGTATATATTTAAAATTGGAATTCCAAACCAAAGAGGAGATATTTGAGATCATAGTGGCCAGTACGACGAAACGCCAATTTCGAACGACAAACCTAATATTTTGTGAATTTTGTTTATCTTTCAAACTTCTACCATACCATCATATTAATATTGTATCCTACTCTTGACTGATAACAAAAAATATATTCTACGTCTACGTGGAGACGTCTGTGGTAGGAGTACCATAGACTCAGTAACTTGAATCACTTTTGTAATGTAATTACGAGTTCTGTAAACTTTCTAAGTGTCGGGTGCGACGAACTCGGAAACTTCGTGTCGTTATCTTGTTTGTATACAGGTTTTTCATTATGTTTGAAACAATTAATTGCTTTAGTTGAGTGTTAAAATATAATTGCCCATTAAAAAAAAGGAATAGATATGCGGTTTATCGACTTGAAAAAGGAAATTCTCCAACGCTAATATTTTTTTAAACGTGGTTGGTAACGTAGATACAAAAATAACAACGTCTTAAAGGTTAGTGACATTCTCTTATCATTTATAAGTAGTACGTGGTAGTACCCTAACATTTTCAGCGAATAGTAGCAAATAAAATATTTGATACTTTGCAAAATCCAATTAAACAAATAGATATGGCTTAATTTCTAACGAATTAATTTCATTATATATTTTCTAAAAAAAATCCTTATGGTCAAAGGATTAAGACTCGTTTAAATCTTATATAATATCAAATCGTGTAGGTAATAAGTAGCTCAACATGGTGTTTCGGCATAAGGTTCCCTATCCATTTGCATAAAAACTTTAGACATAATATAACATGGCATACTTTTGTTTATCCTAATTATATTTACGCATAACATCGTTTCGAGAAAAACCGAGTGCCCGGCAGCCCGTCTACCCTCGGCTACGGTAGCGGTCGAGGTGATGGCGTGGCAAGGGGTGCAAAGAATCTCCGGAGTGGACCCGGCTACCCCAATAAACACCGACGACTGGACCTGGCAACGTATAACACACGAACACTCCGGCCCGACGAGAAGATAGCCGAACTTGAGGAAGAATTGAGCAGGTTACGATGGAGCATTATAGGGTTATCTAAAGTCCGAAGAGAGGGGGAGGACTCGATAATCCTCAAATCCGGTAACCTGCTCTATTTCCGAGAGGGTGACCGGCAGTCCCAGGGTGGTGTCGGCTTTATCGTCCACAAGTCCCTTGTGAACAACGTGGTGAAGATCGAGAGTGTGTCGACCAGGGTGGCGTACCTTATACTCAGAATAGCCGCAAGATATTCGCTGAAGGTCATACAGGTCTACGCCCCGATCTCGGCACACCCCGACGACGAGGTAGAGACCATGTATGAGGATATCTCTAGAGCCATGCATGGTTCTAAAACTTACTTCACCGTTGTCATGGGGGACTTCAACGCGAAACTGGGCAAACGAGACGAGGATGAGATCTGCAAGTGGGGCAATTTGGAGTTGGACGTCGGAACCACCGGGGTCACCTACTGGCCAGTTTTATGGAGAAGGTGGGCCTCTACATGATGAACTCCTTCTTCAGAAAGCGTGAGCACAGGAAGTCCCTGGCAAACTAAAAACGAGATCGACTTCATCATGTCAACCAAGAAGCAAATGTTCAATGATGTCTCTGTGATCAACTCGGTGAAAACCGGGAGCGATCACCGCTTGGTAAGAGGCACATTGAACATTAATGTCAAGCTTGAAAGGTCTCGACTGATGAAGTCCACGCTCCGCCCAGCACAAATCCAGGTTCAAAACCCCGAAACCTTTCAACTCGAACTCCAGAATCGTTTCGAGTGCCTAGGGAGCTCCGTGGACGAATACAGCGATGGGTTCCTGGAATCTGTCCATACGGTCGGGTCTAAATTTTTCAAGACCCGCCGTACAGATAGGAACAGAAAGCTCTCAGGTCCTACTCTCGAGCTCATGAAGGAGAGGCGTGATATGATTCTGCAGTCTTCAGACGATGCGTTGAAATACCGGCAGCTAAATAGACGGATCTCAAAGTCCTTGAAAAGCGATCTCCGCCGCTTTAATACCGAAAGTATTAAAGACGCGATTGAACGGAATAAGGGCTCCAAGGTCTTTGCAAGAGATCTGTCTATTGGGCAGAGCCATGGCAGGATCGTATCCGCCAAACCGGAGCTTCTGAGGGAAATCGAGAGATTCTATGGGCAGTTGTACACGTCAACCAGTAAACCCGTCGCAAATCTAGCCAATGACCCTAGAGCTAGATTAACCCGACACTATACCGAAGACATTCCGGACGTCAGCCTGTATGAGATTAGGATGGCTCTGAAACAGCTTAAGAACAACAAGGCGCCGGGTGATGACGGAATCACGGCCGAACTCCTGAAGGCGGGTGGGAAACCGGTCCTTAAGGCCAGGTCCAGCCTCCCGAACAAGCCGGATTCCGTAAAGGCTTCAGCACCGTAGACCACATACATACGCTGCGGCAGGTTATACAGAAAACCGATGAGTACAACCTGCCTCTCTGTTTAGCGTTTGTGGACTACGAGAAAGCCTTCGATTCGATCGAGACTTGTGGGCAGGGCACATTGCTCGCAGAACGGATGGCCGATGGGGCAGAAAGGTTCTGGAGTGGCGACAGCGAACCGGAAGACGTTGCGTTGGAAGGCCTCCCACCAGGTGGACCGACGACCTGGTGAAGGTTGCAGGGATACGTTGGTTGCGAGACGCACAGGACGCTTGGGGGAGGCCTATGTCCAGCAGTGGACGTCTTTCGGCTGATATGATGATATATAATAAATCATTTTCATGAAAAATAAAAAAACGTAAAAATAACTGAAATTTGTTTCCGTTACTCCTATTCATTTTTATGCTTTAATACTATTATGCTAATAGTCATTAGGGCTACTAACCAAATTAGCCTTGTAGATAGTTATGCCAAAATAAACTGTACGCCGAAAAAAAATATCTGGCGGTCGATCTCGTGGCATTTCATTGGAGATGGTCTCGGGCCAGTGAATTCCGAGAATGCGACGAAGACAGCTGTTGACGAAGACTCGTATTTGGCGTGAGATGTCCTTTGTGACCTTCCACATTTCGCACCCGTAGAGCAGCACGGATTTGACATTGGACCCGAAGATTTTGAGTTTAATCCTTCGGGTCAGTTACCACGATTGCCAAACAGGTCTCCGCTGCGCGAAGGTTGCTCGGCAGGCTTATTACGTATGAAACAGCAATTAGCAATATTTGCGCAGAGATTGTACAATCATCGCGCGATTATCGCTTTACGTCAAAACATTGGAAGGCTTATTTTTGCAAATTAATTGCTCTTCAATCACGAATCCGCATTATATATGAGCTATAGCCACACCATAATAATAGTACGACATCACTGCTAACAATAAAAATCTGCTAACTGAAATGTGCATTTATCGCAAGGTGATCGCGATCATTTCGTATTACGTATGGTTTTTGACAGCAGAGCGACAGCGATCGGCGAGCAAATGTGGCTGTCAAATTGCGATAACTTTTTCCCTTGTTGTTGGTCGATTGCCAATCGCTCGCTGATGGCTGAGTAGGTACAGAAGTTTTTGAGTATTTGGCGGCTTTTTTCGTGTGTTATTTTGTGGCTACTTTAATTATCCGCAAATTAGAATAATAATAAAAAAATAAATATTGAAATAACAAATTCCTAGTGAATTTTATTGTAATGACAAATTGGTGTTGTTTTGTGTCTCTAATGTCTACGCAACTGGACTATTTGTTGAATCATTGAAACATAAGTGATCACGGTAAATTGGAGGATTTTATATACTGTAGTGTTGGCTACTTCAGCGAAGCTTATATGTTTACCTACTAAATACTTACACACACATAATATATAAGTCCGCAATAAGTATCTTCTATTATATTCTTTTTTTATATGGCAAGCACCGATGTCGACTATTCTGCCAATGTCTAAATTAAATTAGAAAAATCAATTTTACGTTTCATAGCCAAATAAGAGATAATGTAGTATATTAAGTGATGTTCTAATGCATTATCGATTCGATTTCTTATAACAATCGACAATTCGAAGAAATTTTAATCAATTTTTCACATTTTTTTTTTCATCCTGTTTTTCAAATTAATTATTATATTATGTAAATAAAAGATAATATCCAATTTTCACTGCCATATTTACTTTACACAAATACTTTACATCTGCGAATATTTATTTACCGGAATATTGGAGCTAAATAGTAATGAAATTGACTATTGTAAAAAAACAGCCTCCACGAAGTGTTGCTCTTTCATAAGCTGGTTAATTCATCAAATGATACATTTTATAAATCATCAGACAGATAAAATAGCTTCTGTTAAAAGTGACAGTCAAAAAAAAGACTTGACTGGCCTCAGTAGCCAGGTCACTAAATTGATCGCGCAATAATTGTACAATTATTGCTACTTGCTGTTCCTTACGTAATAAGCCCGCGGGCTTTGGCGATCCTATAAGCGATGTCCTCTTCACTACCCCCAGTCTCTGACACGATACTCCTGAGGTATTTAAATTTGTGGACACGTTCTACTGCCTTTGTGCCTATCAGCAACGGTGAGAGGTTTTTCACACCAGTTCTCATTTCCTGAGTCTTCCGGATGTTTATTTTGGACCCCGTTTTTACCGCTTCCTGACATAGACCGTTTAGCTTTGCTTACATATCGGCGTGGGTATGACTCAGCAGGCATAGGTCATCGGCGAAATCCAAGTCTTCCAAGGCGTTGGATAATCCCTGCCGCGGCGCCTGTTATCATAGATGCGAAGCATAATTCCATCAAGAACGACAAGGAAGAGGAGCGGCGACAGGAGGCACCCGCGTTTTTTTAGGCATAATGTTGTTTTATCAGCATAATAATACTGCGGCATAATAATACTTTGGCATAATGCAAAGGTTAGCATTACTGTCATTTGGTTAATTTTGTATTGCCATAACTTGGAGTTGCATAAATATTTAAGGCATAATATTTATTCGTCATATTATTTTTATGGGTACATATTGAACGTCGAAAATTAAAATACCTACGGGTAAATAGTAAATTTTCAAAATATCATTAAATTTTAATATCGATTCGAATCAATTGAAAATAGTTTTACCAAAGCTTAAAATGACTAATTAAATTTAAGTGATATAAGGATTCAAATTAATTAGGTTAAGGTGCGGTGGGGCGGCCCTCTTGAGCCGCGAACATGTTTGTTTTATTCCAAAGAACATTAAGTATAAATATCATTTTGCGTTTATAACATTATGCTTTATAAGATTATGCATCATTATTATTATTATGCCAACAGTGTTTATGGCGATATACATTATGGCAAAGCATTTATGCCTAATAACATTATGCGTAATAATCATTATGCTGAATTTCGTTATGCCAAAGTAAATTATGGGAACATATTTTATGCTTATCATTAGTAAACCTACTTTGTTACTGGCTGACCCGACCAGATGCGAAACCTTCTCGAACAATATGAATACGTAACACTTTTTTTGTAATATATCTATTAATTATTCGTAATTTTACTGCTTCAGTCACTTTTAAGAAGGGGTTATAGATTTAATTGCCCTTTAAGCAAATTGATAGTATTCCGTTAACATAATTTTAATATTTCATGTTTTTGCATGTTATTTACCTATTAATTATTCTAAAGTGTAAATAATTTGATATTTGTATTTTATTGCATAACATTCACTATACACTTGATAGGTACTTAACTAAGAAATGACAACAAGTTTTTTTATTAGAAACAACTAAACAACTTTTGGAACTTTTGTTTAAAACAGACAGACAAGTGCAACGCGACAATGTTCAAATTGGACGCAATTAATTTAAGAAGTTGTACTTCGCATGATATTAAATATATCCGCAAAACAATTTCTATGAACATAATATTCTAGTCTTAAAAGTGGTTAAACTTCTATCAGTATGAGTCATTCCATGCAGTTTCAGTCAGCCTTACTAAGAAATTAGTAGGTATTTACATTGGTTATAATCAGGGTTTAAACTATTCATAATTATGTTTAAGAAACTTTTAGTAAATAAGGCCCTTCGTGTGAGGAACCGGATGATGCATCGTTGGAAGGCCTCCCACTAGGTGGACCGAGGACTTGGTTAAGGATTCGGGAAACCACTGGATGTGAGATGCACAGAACCGATCGATGTGGCGACACTTGGAGAAGGCCTAATGTCCAGCAGTGGACGTCTTTCGTATGAAATCATGAAGTTGATGATTTTAGGTCCCTATCTACTCAAAACCGAAAAAAGCAGTGACAAATAAATATAAAAGTGTCCATCATTTATTCGATGAAAAATCGTGTCTCCTTAGTAGCGTATAGAAACAAGTGGCAAATAAATAAATACCAAGTAATTGATCTCCAAAAGGCCTTGACACAAAAAAGATAAAAGTATTAAATAGCAGTAACATCTCTCAAAAAAAAGGCTGAAGAAGCACAACATTTCTTCTAAAGTTACAAAGAACAACTAGAGAACAAAGGTTATTTTCGTTCCAAGATTAAACTGGAAGCTAACACCAAAATAGTTGGGAGAAACCTTGGCGGAAGGGAGTTTGTTGCGCCACTTCTTCTTCCAAACTAAAAGGCTAGGAAGAGGTGACAATTTTAACGATTTTAAAGAGGCCTTTCGTTTTTGCCTGCTGGCTATTTATCTATGCTTACAATCATTCGTAATTTTTATTAGATACAATTAATGAAGGTACTCTGTATTTTGAAAATTTTATACTGTTATTATACTATTATTATCACGTCATATCTTTCTGAGGCAACTTGTGAACTTCATAATAATTGTGAATAATATTTGTTCAGCTATTTAAATTGGAAATCTAGAAAACAACAACTTAAACAATGAACTGACAAAAAAACACAAAATTGAAGTACACGCAAAAAATAAAATTAGACTTTTTATTTAAAATTAAATAATACATTACATTAATAACCTCGTAAATTTCGCAGATTGTTATCAAACTTTTTCAATGAATATACTGAGCCATTATCTCGTTATCTCAGAAAATTGGATACACTTACTTAACTTTTATAAAATCTAACTAGCTTTTGCTAGCGGCTTCGCCCTCGTGGAAGTCGGATATTATCCTAAGGAAACGTACTTTCGGGGAATACAGGCGTAATATTATGTTTGTTTGTTTTTCTAAGGTCCAATCCATCTTTATAGTAAAATTCATCTAAGTTGGTTCAGTGGTTTAGGCATAACGATGTATCAAACAAACAGACAGAGTTACATTCGCATTTATAATTGTTGAGTAAGATGATTGTATGAGTGAAAGAATGATGCAAGTACGTATGTATGCATGTGTGCGTTGCCCTAATATTCATAAGAAATAGTCAATTAACCAGTCGCAAATAAATCAGCATAAAGCAAACAAGTCTTTCAGTTACTCAGGATTTCCACAAGCAAAAGTGAACCTTAAACCTATAACAATAATATAGTATGGAAGGTATATTTACGGTGCATGTCAGACACAGTTTATCAACAGATCTATTTTTCGTGTAAGGATGTGACCATCTCTGTCGTCAGAGTTAATTAAGCCGCCTCTGAGAACCCCACAGGCCTCTGTCTTGGCTATTTCAGACATACTTTAACTATACAACAACAGATGAAATGGTTTAATGAACAATAAGTTAATTAACAATATACGCCTCAACCGCTACGCTTAACGTTCCATGACAAATATCTTACTCTACTGAAGTTACCGCTTGCATAAAATAACGTAATTTTCTACTCTCACCATTTTTTTTAAGACTGACAGTAGTATGAACATTTTAGTATTGCTAGCCCAAATAGTCGATTGCAATTAATACGATATTACTTAAATGGACTGAAAACTTACCAAAGCTTACGCGATGGATGATAATATTATTGTCTTGAGAAATGGAAGACCAGAAATGCTGATGTAATAGTTCTAGGAAAGGCAAATGAGTGACGCATGCTGGCATTAAAAGTTAGGGGTGGAATGAGGCTTTGATTTTTATTACTTTTCTTTATGACTGGTCTGGTGGACACCCACGGGATGTTAAGCTAGTTTTCTCATAGTTATTATTATCAAAAAGAGAGAAGTTATTTTCGTATTAAGTAGTTGATTTATTGGATAAGCCAGTCTCTCAATAATTGCAATATATACCTTTTGGTAAACTATTTTGTCCCTTGCGATGAGTAATGATTTCTACTGATTATGATCAGGTACTACGATCATTTAAATCTGCAAGATCCAAAGAATTTTAAAGCTGACTTGTCGTGAGAAAATAAAAGAAAAGGCAGATATTGTACACGTAGGTACGTTTCCGGAAGGATCATTGACGCTGTGATTAATTTTAACTATAACTATAAAAACCTATAATTACCTACAAATGAAGTCTTAATTAATGACAATAAAATAGGGTCTAGCTTATCTTATTACTGGGTCAACAAAATATTCAACATCCACATCCTAAGAAATAAAATAATGCGGACAACAGTTATTTTTTCTTATATGTCGTCCATCATAATTTTGATTCACCTTGTTTCATAATTTATTTAATTTAATTTAAATGATTTATAAATAGTGAAAATACATTATCCCACAGACTGCCGACGTAATTAAAAATAGTACCTACTTAATTGTTATAGCTGAAACAATGAATCCATGTATTTTAATTGAAGATAGCATCTTTTATTAATAGTAAACAATTGCCCATTCACAATATACTAATTATAATACGTACATAACTATTTTATTTTATCTAGCTTTAATTGTATTAACAAACAGGAATTCTAATAGAGACATAAATAATTCTACTGTTTTGTTACTCATAAATAATTCAATAAGATTGTTTTTGTCTAAAACGTTTTACGGCTTGAGCATTATATAATATTATTAGCCTACAATATATAATACTAATAAATTACGTAATACTATCTATACGCAACTTGCAAGTACGCTGGCAATACCCTGTATATTGTATTTTTTCTGCTGTGGTTGTGGTGGCTTCCAGGTCATCTTTTTATAATTTCTAGTATCTATTGTCATTTTAAATCGTTTTTAACACCATCGGTTTTTTTTTGCTACCGGTTTATAAAGTGCTCAATATTTTTTTAATAAGCTTTGACAAGATATCAAGTTTGTAGAGATTTATATTCATGTCGGAAGTTTAGTACCTAAACGCTGTAAGAGTCAACAATAATAAAAGATACAGCAGTACAATACGGAAAAAAAAATGCGTGAAGAACTTTTTCGAGCTGTTTGGATTCGCTAACAAGCAGCCTACCCCAATTTTAGAGCGGAGTTATTACTTTGCTATGCGGGCGAAAAAAAAATATAGGTCTTATCAATGTATCGAACTTAACCTAGGTGCGTAGGTCTTCCCCCCGGTGGGTTCCCGCATTGTCGAGGCGGGGGGGGCTCAGTAACCGTGGCTTGGTCACCCACGTGAACCTCCACGAGGAGGGGCCGCTTGTCAGGGCTTTTGCCGGCGGGAGAGGAGTCCCGGTATTGCGGTGCGCCGCTCTCCCTACCTTCCGCGGCCTGGGTGGGGTCGCCACCATCTGATGGCGGACGCGGTGGGGCCGCAGGGGAAGAGGAGTGTCGGTATAGCGTTGGCCACTCTCCCTATCTCCTGCGGCCGACAAATGGTAGGTGGCGGGACCATTGACCTTGACCATTGACCGTCACAAGGGGACCAAGGGTGTCATACACGGGGTCGTCTGACACCTATGTGCTGGTTTGGTCCCTGGGGTGGTCACGGCGCACAGTGTGTTCTGGTGCGCCAGTGATGGGGGTACGCCCCCGAGAAGGGTCCGGTGACGGACAGCCGCGGCGGGTTCGCGGTGAGTGCTAACGCGTGCCCGTGTTCCCGCCATAAGCGGCACAGGAGGACACCGTGGATTTTTAGTGGGTTGGAGTCCCACATAACTGCGCTATCTCCCCGTGGTAGCGCAGTATGCATGAGCATTACTACATGTTAAAAAAAAAAAAAAAAGTTGCTTAAGCCTCTGGTGTGGGACGCAACCTGTGTCAACACCCTTGCGCCATCTTATGTTTCTAGTACGGCGGGCTGTGCTGGCGCTGCTGCTACGGCTGCTGATGCTCTCAAGCGACACAAATACATTGACCTAATAGGTTCCAATAGTAGTTTACAGTTTTCAGCTATTTGGAGTCGAAACGCTTAGGTCATATGGCCCGAGTGCTCGTCTCCTTTTTAAGAAGATCTCTAGCCGACTGATCGACATTGTGCGTGACCAGAGGGCTGGCTCGTTCTTTGCGCAAATAATCAGCATTGTCATTCAAGGTGGCAATGCTGCCAGTCTTCTGGGCACATTCCCGGATGACAGCAATGTAGAGGAGTACTTCGATGCCTGGGGTTCCCTTTCTTTTGTAAATATGTAAGTAGTTAGGTTTAGTATAAGTTAGTATAGTTTAGTTTTGTTAAAGTTTTTTTTCAATTGGAAATAAAATTATACTAGTAAGTAGAGATGATTACATTGAAAAGGAAAAATAGTTTCACTGTTTTTTTTAACTTTATAACATATCCATTTTGTGAACATGGTGGACAACCCACCCATACGCACAAAACGTTTTGGGGACACTTTTATTATGCGTACAGCTAAGGAGTGGAATTCCCTGCCGGAGTCTGTGTTTCCCGATAGCTACAATGTAGGGGTCTTTAAAAGAGTGAATGGGTTTTTTCTAGGCAAGCGTGCTTCACCGGCGACCACATCATCGCTTACCATCAGGTGAGATAGTGGTCAAGCGCAAGCAAGACAGTAAAGAAAAAAAAAACTTATATAACTGCAATGCGTCGTCTTTTCATTAGTCACCTGAATTCAAAGAAACGTGTAAATACCCGATTAAAATTATGCCGAGCCGTCATGCCTTAAGGCCAAACAGGTTTTAGGACTTAGTGACAATTCAGTGAACTTATTCCTTTTATTTTTATTATTTCTTAGTAATTTGCATTCGTATGGCACCATTTTGATTATCATCATTTTTTATTTTTCGTAAACTTACTTAAACAACAAAAACACCGGTACACATGTAAAGGTTTTATTCTCTATGCATTATAAACATTGTACTTACATACTTATCTCTTTCGCGACTAACGTAGTTTTTTTTCTAATACTTAAATTATTCTAGTTTAGCTCCATCAAGGCAATATTTTGTCTGTATCATAAGACATTTTAAGCTTTATCATTAGCTAGTAACTTCGATGTAACGGCACCTTGTTTTCACACGTTTTATACTATTTTCTATTTCTTGCAATGTCTTGTCTTTTGTTTCAGGTAAGTATACGAGTATGTACAAAACTAATGAAGAAATACCAAATGCAAAAAAAACCCAATGCAATCCAAAAGTCCTAAATACCAAAGAAGCTAATTTTAAAAACAGATCAGTGACTAGTTTGCCTGCTAATGCGATGATACACACAGATAAATTCCTTGATCTTATTGGTATTAACTCTCCGTAAACGGATATAGACATTATCATAGGTCCACAACTTACAGCTATAGAGAAAGCAACGAGTACAAAACTGATACATATTGGTTTTCCGTAATAACATTTAGTGTTATTAAATATAAATACAACGATAAAATAAATAAAAATAAAACACCTGCTAGACGCAACTAACAACAATGTGCGTCTTTTTGAGTGTTTATTGAGTTTTTTGAGCTTCTAATTATTTCTCTGAATCTTCATCAGAACCTTTTAACGAGCGGTGTGATGCTGCACATTCTTCAAACCGTCCTCTGCTTACCAACCAGTACGGAGACTCAGACCACATAAAAATAGTCAGTAAGATATACAGTGAACATACTATTCCAAATAAAGGAATATTTTTCCAATGAAAGAAGGTGCCGTTTGCATTTGAAGCCCAAATGCCCCAGTAGAACGTAGCTGTTTTAACTGTTAGGAACATTCCTCTATACTTCGGTGAAGTAAACTCTGTTAGGATCATGACAGTTATTACGATTTGGGATGCACTAAATAATCCCTGCATTATATTACTTATTAAAATATGGGTGACGTTTGTACTAAAATATAAGAAGGTGAAAGCAGCTAATGTATCTAAGACTGCAATGATGAAAGGTATCTTCCTGCCGACAAATTTTGTGACGATGGAGAGGATGAGAACGAAGGGAAACCCGCTGAAGCCGTACACCGAGGCTAGAAAACAACAATTACAATATAAATAAGTTGGTAATAAAATTAGAAAGTTGCGAACGAGTGTTGAACGCCGATGTTCTCGCTCGATAAACATGCGGTTCAAGCTTGAAATGATTGAAGCTGTAAGTGTAATCGTGTGAAAGTGTAAACGTAGACTACAAAAACTGATGATTTTCTATAAAGGTTAAAAATTCTATGTATTACAAACATAAAGACATTAAATCTGTGAATCTTAGAAACAAAGTTAAAACTGAGGAACTGGTAAAACAATGATTGACAATAGAAACTTACTCAGCCAAGAAGCCATGTCATCTGTAATTATTTGAGTATTGTTCGCTTTTTCCTTATCTGAGGAATGAACATGGTAGGTGCGCCGACGCAAAGTCCGTACAAGAACATAGAGGTCCATACTCCGCTGCAAATCAGCAACTGGAAATAAGATAATTGTAATATTATTAACTTTGGACTCCAGCAGAGTTTTTATAGTGTTATTTCATTAATTACCTTATCGGTCTAGGGGTCGCAAGGGCGTCTGCCGTGCATGAGGTCCTGGGTTCGCTTCCAGGGTCGGGCAAAGTGGTATTGAGTTGTCCATCTGTAATTTCGCAGTAGGAGTCCGAATTCTGGATTGGTGCACGGTTGATAGCAATAGACATAGATGGATGGATGGACATAACTAGGTGACTATGGGAACTACATCTGCAGCTGCGTAACCATTCGGGTAATATACGCGTGATGTTATGTACATTTATTCATTTTTAGGGTACCATACCCGAAGGGTCCAAACAGAGCCCTATTGCTGTAACTCACGTGTCCGTCTGTCTGTCGTCTGTCACACAGGTTTTACAGCCAAACGGTTGGTGAGTCTTCAAATTTTCACAGTATAAGCATCTTGTTGACCCAAAGCCATATAAATTGTCAAAAAATATTTTTCAATATATGTCCTCGAAAAGAGCGTTTTCCAAACAGCCAAACCGAGCGGAAATTGTCACTTTCTTTCAGTAGTGCGTTTTACTTTTCTCTTTTCACTTTTCTGTATTTTTTTAATTTTTACCTCCGTCGTCAGCCAGACGCATAGCGTTTTTATTATTTGGGAAAAGTTTTACAAATTAGTTAAGTACAGATTATCATTCATATAAAATTAACATTAGAATCGGGATATTTACCATGTTTACTGTTTGTAGCGAGTTTCCGATATTTCGGCGCTGATGCAAGCACCACTATCACGGATAAACTGAAGTTATTGCGAAATATCGTAAACTCGCTACAAACAGTAAGCATCTAATGTTAATCTTAGTGACCATGACAGTTTAAAAACTTATATTTATATAAAAGGTAAAATATAACTAATACTACACTAAAGGCGATTTTAATTACTCTAGATTTAGATTTGATCAATAAATGAATTTTAAATATTCATTAAATATGTTTGGAAGAACGTGTCTTATGCTCGTGCCTTTTTGCGTTACGACGTGACAGCGTGATTTGCACATGCGCAGTAGATACGCCCGAGGAACCATTAGTTAATCTGTGGATATGCTGAGTGCGCTTCAATAAGCCCGCCCTTTTATTAATTTCTTGCTTGGTTCCGATATTTTTTTTTTTTTCGCTCAATGCATAGTAAAATGTTGTATGATACACGTACGTAAGATGATTCCCGACACATGTGAATTTGAATGAATGAATTTGATGAATGCCATCGGGAATCACTTACCTTCCGCACTTGTAGCATAATAGTAGTTTATGCAATAGTCATATAATAGGGGTTATTAAAACACGAGCGTAGGTTTAGCACATGAGGCGAAGACGAATGTGATGATAATAATACACGAGTGTTTTAATTCTTAATTATATGCATACACTATTTAATCTTCACTCATACAGTTGAAATAAAACAAAAGTGGAAACGCCAAAAATATGTGGTATGGCGGGCAATTTAGATTCTCATTGCGCATGACTGCGCAGCGCGCGCGCGCTTACATAGACATCACATATACATACACTAATTTTCTACATTAAGCCAATGAGCCTATAAGCGCCAATAAATTAAAAGTGTGCTATAAAAAATAAAAAGTTATTTTATGATGCAGTGTTTGAAAATCGAAGGAAAATGTTGCACTGTAATGGTTTTTATCTACTCTCATATCGTAATATTCGAATTATAAAATTCAAAACCGAAATTTAAAAATGGAATCTTATTATAACACTATTTCTCTAACAAAATAATGCTATAAAACAATTTTCTATTACGATACAGGACAAATCCAAGAAGTTAATCACTAAGGAGTTTCCATCATATTTTTTTGTAATGTCATTTTATAGTACCTATTAAAAAAATATTTGATTCCAATTTTAAATTGTCTATGACAATGCCCGCTTTAGACTTAGCACGCACTGCTATTTTTACTCTCGCGAATTTTGTTTCCTTCTACCTGTTCATAGAGCTCAAAATATACGAGCGAATAAAATTCGCGCCGTGGTGCGGTGGATTCTGTGGCAAAACACGGATTTCTTGCGGTATTATTTCCGCACGATTTCTTTACCGCAATGCGAACAACTTCATATAATTCCATAGGTCGCAGAATGGGCGGAAAAAATCGCGCGTATAAAGATCGCAGTGCGTAGTAAGCCTTAGCGCATGCGCGGTTAATGCGTTGATGTGTGTGCTGGGCTTTGGCGCCATTCATACGTTTTGCAAGTTTTGCTGTACTGAATTTCATGAGTTATTTAAATTATTGTTTAAAAATGTCTGATATCAGTGAATGTGAAGAAAATTTGACTCCGCCCGATATTTTAGATGCGGCGAATTACTCTTAATTTATTACCAGCAAAGTCGAAAAAAGTATATGAGAAATGCTATCACGATTTTATGGCATGGAAAATGCAAAAAGAGGTATTTAGTAGGTTCAATCCCAATTTATGAGTGTAGATAAAGTAGTGTATGAAACTGCACATAACTAGGTATTAAAACATTCGTGTGAAAACTATTAAAAACCTCGCCTACGGCTCGGTTTTTAAACCCACACTCATGTTTTAATACCCCTCATTATGCAACAGTTTCATAAACTACTATTATTTTACCTATCCACGAATATAAAGTACGTGTTTATACAATATTTTTTGACTTCATATTTGGAACATTACGTTGTGAGTGTAGATAAATAATTATTAAAGGTTTTTAAGGTGGAGTCCCATACAGCTAAAGGGAGGGGGGTGCAAAAGAGACATTTCAACTTACCTGAACGGTTGGGGTATACGTGTCTAGAGCTCGTTAAGTAGATAAATGTTGTATTTATAGGTTTAAAAAAAAGCTGAGTATGAGAAGACAGCAAAGTCAGCATTATGTTAAAAAAAAAAATGTTCCAACAATAATTTTTACTCCCCATTGACCTCATCATCATCATCATTATTTCATCCGAAAGACGTCCACTGCTGGACATAGGCCTCCCCCAGGCGTCGCCACATTGACCGATCCCGTGCGTCTCGCATCCAGCGCCTTCCCGCAACCTTAACCAGCCTTACCATTGACCTATGCAATTCAAATTTGGAGATAATGTTTATTATTACTAATATTCTACTAACATATACCAATGTATTGAAAAATCTGATTTTCTTTGGAATTCCTTCATTTTTTCTATGACAAGCAACTTTATTTTACGATTTGGTATGGGACACTAAATGTGCGAAGTCCGATACGCACTAGGCCAGTTTTTTATATTGCAGGGACAGCGCTATGGAAGTCTCATTAATTACGTTTTCTACAATGTCTTAATTCTACTGGGGAAACAAAACCATGATTACTCAAATGTCCACCCTTTGTGCATAAGCAAGGGATTTAGATCAGGCCATCATTCAATTTGTTTGACAAATAAAATTATGACTGAATTAAAATAATAAATAGAGATCATAAGCCGTAATCGAGTAGCCTATTTAAGAACTCGCAGTAGCTGTCAATGAAAATCATAAATGATTTAAATTAACATGATATTGGATATTAATTTGATAATATAAATAATAACGATTATGTTGATAATCTTGCGTCGTAAAGTATGATGGGATAGATTATAAAATACTTGTCAAGGAATCAAACATAATTTGTGTCAAAACTAATAAAGTTTAGTATGATAAATTACGTATCAATATTATTATATTAATCGATATATTTTTCAATAAACTACGTTTTTCCCTCGTAGCCTAAGATACGACTGCGGCAATCTGCAAGAATTAGGGTTTTTGATTACCTAAACTTAATTTTTATGAATGATATTTATAGAAGAATAGATTGATATAGGGTTGCCTGGCCGCGTCTGGCCATAAACAGATTTTATTACATTAGTAATAATATCATATTAATTTATAGAAGACATTGGTAGTGCAACCATTTATCTATATATATCAAATCAAATCAAAATTTCTTTATTCAATTAGGCCATTAAGCGGCACTTAGGAACGTCATAAAAATATAAAAGAGAAAGTATGCATGTACTCGTATGTTCCTTATAGACTCCGAAACGGCTAGACCGATTTCAAAAATTCCTTCACCGTTGGGTAGCTACACTATCCCCAGGTGTCATAGGCTACTTTTTATCCCTGTATTCCTATATTATTGATAGACAGTTTTAAATCAACTGTCCTATTTGTTTATTTATTCAAACAGACTGACGAGGCAGACAGAAATTAACTGGAACTAAGTGTTTAAGCAACTTTTGGTTAATAATGTTAAAAATACATACAGGTTCCTTAAATAACAATTGTTTTGAAAAGTATCACGGTAACAGAAAAGCTTGTATTAATGTTCAATGTGCCTTTTACCATGCAGTGATTGCTCCCGCTTTTCACGAACGAACGAATTGATCACAGAGACATCATTGAACTTTTGATTCTTGGTTGACATGATGAAGGGAAACGCTTGGGTCATGGGGCCCGAGTGCACATCTCCTTTTTAAGTAGATTTCTCGCCGGCTGATCGACACTATGCGTGTCCAGAGGGCTCAGCGCAGAGGTCACGTTCCCGGATGACAGCGATGATGTGGAGTAGTACTTCGACGCCTAGGGGTACCTTTCTTTTGTAAATATGTAAGTAGTTAGGTTTAGTATAGTTTCGTTTCGTTTAGTGTTTAAGTATGTACATATTTTGTCAATTGGAAATAAAATTATACTAGTACTTACTGATGATTGCATTGGAAAGAAAAATAGTTTTTGTAGCAGCAGCGGTGAGGTTTGTGAAAACTTATGGTGTTTTTTAGCTTGTTTTGAGGATTTTTAATAAAAACGATGCGTTAGTCAATGTACAAAGTCTGTATTTGCCATTTTTATTTTTACAACATTCAAGGAGAGGGGTGTGGGAAAAATAATTTAGTAGACGATCAATCACTGTCGATCGATGGGTATGACGTAGTGTTTGGTATCATTCCCTGCTTCGAGATGTCGTTCTTGGTCCCTGATGTGCGTCAATGGAGTAAGAATCCATAACATGCCTTGGAAGCAGTGGCTTTCAATGGTCTTCAGTCACTGCATCAGTGTCGATCATGTCCTGTAGTAGCGGACAAATCTTTGTAAATGCGCGCCTCACCACGCCTGAAGACGTCTGTATATCGGCCACCCGGGATATACCATCCTTTCCTGGGATAGTGCAAAGGACACGTCCCAAAAGCCACATCAAAGGTGGGAGTTTGTTGTCCTTAATAGCAACTAAGGAATTTGGTTTGAGCTCGTCATTATTCAATGCAGCAATACTGTGCTGTACTCTTTGAACGTGAGATGCGCGTTACTCGACGAAGAAGATTTTTACACGACTTTACGCCTGCCAAAGACAAAGACAAAGATATTTTATTTCAACTAGGCCACAAAGCGGCACTTTTGAACGTTAGAATACATTAAAATTTACAGGGAATAAAAATTGATTCTACCGTGCATTCGGAAAGTAGCTTGTTATGGAGAAGAACGCACAAGAAACTCCATACTTACTCTTTTAAAAAAAAATATGTTTTTTTTACAAAATTTAGGTACATAAGTACATACATTAATAAATTTATATGTGTGAGGACAATGCACCCAGAATCACTACATACTATACTACGTACAAAGTATTAAAAGTACTCACACATGTACTGTGCAGTTACATAATAAGCACTAGAAAAACACTAGCATCCGAAGCAGTTAAGTTAAGACCAATCCCAACTGACGGCGCCCGTTCACGAACATGACGCATGAATCGGCACCACCCAGCTCAACCATCATGAAGGGAACCGAATGATCCAACACACACGCCACCATCAGAGAGACATTTGAGAGAGCATGACACACTCAACTGCCAGGGCAAACACAAGTCAACGAACGACACCAAGGTACAGCAAATGGTAGATTTACAGTTGGGTACATAGTACTCACACACGTGCTGCGCAGTTATACTATACTAAAAGAAATTGAGTCTATATAATACAAATATATTCATACAGTCTTCAGCAGGTCCAACAATTCTACAGAACAATAATGTTCTGCATATCACTTGTTTTTGCGCCCTAGTGGTTGTGGAGCAAGACTAGCATTGAGCCAAGCATTTTTATCAGTGATGTAATCCCCCAACTTATAATATGCCTGCCTGCATAGTGTGCGTTTTATACAAGTTTTAAATTTCGTCTCATTCAGTTCTAGAATGTGGGGAGGAATTTTATTGTAACATTTTGTACAGTACCCCATGAAAGAAGAGGCTACTTTAGCCAGTCTGAAACCTGGTTGAACTAATTGGTCCCTATTTCTAGTAATGTAATTATGTCTATCTCCGTTTTTACTAAAAAGATGTAAATTCTTTCTCACGTACATGATATTTTCATAAATATATTGACAAGGAACCGTCATGATGTTAATGCCCTTAAACATTTCCCTTAGAGAATCGCGCCGGCGAAGATTGTATATCGCTCTGATGGCTCGTTTTTGCAGAATAAAAATTGACTCAATGTCTGCAGCCCGTCCCCATAGTAAAATACCGTAAGACATTATACTATGAAAGTAACTAAAATAGACCAGCCTCGCGGTATCTACATCACTAAATTGACGAATCTTTCTAACAGCATAAGCTGCCGAACTTAGCCGCCCTGCAAGTGATATTAAATGAGGACCCCATTGTAACTTTGAGTCTAGCGTGATCCCCAGGAAAACCGTTTTATCGACGAATTCTAGCTTCTCCTTGTTTAAGATAATGTCACAATCAGTACTTTTTACATTCGGCAAGGAAAATTTTACGCACTTGGTTTTTTTACCATTTAAAACTAAATTATTTGCAGTGAACCAATCCTGAACCTGCCGTAGCGCGTTATTTACGTCGTCAACCTGACAAGTACGTCTATTTATTTTAAAAATTAAAGATGTGTCATCAGCAAATAACACCATGTTTAGTTTGTTTTCCAATAAACGGGGTAAATCGTTTATGTATATTAAAAATAAGAAAGGACCTAATATTGAGCCCTGGGGTACCCCCATTTTCACGTTTAACCCCGACGAATTCACACCGTTTATTTGAACTAATTGCTGTCTATCACTTAAATAAGATTCAACCAAACTTAACGCTGATTGACCCAGCCCGTAATGCTCAAGTTTCAGAAGTAATGTTTCATGATTAACGCAATCAAACGCCTTCGACAGGTCGCAGAAGATACCTATGGCATCCTGCGACTCTTCCCACGCATTAAAGATGTGTTTTAATAGGGTGACACCAGCGTCAGTTGTACAACGTCCTTTGGTGAAACCATACTGTTTATCATGCAAGATGTTATTCGTATTAAAATGAATGAGCATTTGATTAAGCATTATCTTCTCAAATACCTTGCTGAAAACTGGCAACACGGATACTGGTCTATAATTATTTGTGTTTTACTTATTACTTTAATTATTACTGTCCCCGGATTTAAAAAGTGGTATAACCTTACTATATTTCATTAGATCCGGAAAGACTCCTTGATCCACACACAAATTGAAAATCACAGCTAAGTACGGCGCTATAGTCTGAATAATGGAGGTACAAGCTTTGATGGACATTCCCCACAGATCTTCAGTCGGTTTGATCTTGATTTGCTTAAAAGCTTTTATTACTGTTATGGGGTTTATATGTGAAAAGTTAAATACATTCGGGCAGGCTGAAACGTTCGCGTTTAATAATCCAAAAGCAAGCGCGGGCGAAGAATTTAAGGTTTCAGTAGTTTTAATTGGGATGTTGGTAAAGAAATTTACAAATTCTTGCGCAACTTTTTTGTTATCTCTAATAAGTCCGTGTGTGGTCTCAAGCGTGTAATCAGGATTATTTCTTTTATTCCTGTTCGTTTCATTATTTATAATTTTCCAAACCGTCTTGATTTTATTTTCTGCTAATTTAACCTTATTTCTAATATACAAGGCCTTAGCTGCCTTACATGTATTTTTAAAAATTCTCGAGTAAGTAGCAACATACTTATTAAACGTTTCAGTGTTCATACAAGGCTTAAGGCCATATAGCTCGTAAAGTCTTTCCCTACTTTTTCTAAGTCCTGTAGTCGCCCAGTCACTGAATAAAAACTTAGGGCATACAGTTTTAGTTATCTTCTTAAAAGTGTTATTGAACTCTTTTTGAACCACTGAAAAAACTTCATCATACAAAATATTACCATCATTCACTGTGAGTCTGTGCCTCCCACATACCACCAAAATGCGGAGAATAAGGGGCAATGAAATGAAATTTAATATTTTGTCTAGACGCGAATTCTAAAATATCATTACTGCAGTCAGTTAAAAATTTGGAAAAATCATTCATTACACCTACGAAATTACGACCATTATCAGAATAGATAGATATCTGCAGGTTTACCACGGCGTGAAATGAATCTTTTTAAAGTAAGTAAATACGCTTCACTGGAGAGGTCACTCTGATGCGAGTTCAGGTAACACAACTATGCACTACTTGACGCGCTAAATTTCTGCTTCCAACCGGCCACCATGATTCGCGTAAATGAAAAAGTAATGCCTGCGGAGCAGCGTCGAGAAGCTGAATGTGCTCATGACGAAATAATAAAGTGGTAAAATAATGCTTGCTATGAATTACAATTGGATGCTTTTTACCATAAATGAGCATCAGAATTAATTAAACGACCACCTACGCGCATTAATTTGTGATCATCTAAAAACAAATTTAATTTAGTTTTAATAGTCTCGTTATTAGATAACGCCTTATATTCAACTAGATAAGATTCCATTTGACAAAATCGAGCTAATGTTTTATCTGCATTGTCTAACTCGTCTACACTAAGGCCGCCTGTACGCTTATGATTTTTAAATCGAATGTTGTTTATAAAACGTAACATAAAGGCGGCCGCACGCCTCATACGTTTAAATTGAGAGAACCGAGTGAAGGGAAACAAAGATAATTCACAACAATCCTGAGCTAAAACGGCAGTGACGCATGACTTGACCTCAGGTAACTCGCGACGTTTGAACGAATCCGAACTTTTGTGATCGTCTATTGAAAAGCTTGGGTCACGAAGAAATTCAGGAACCTCCCACCACAAGGTAGATGAAGAAAGTTCTTCCAATCGAGCACCGCGTGACGCTAGATCGGTGGGATTATCTCCACCGCTTACGTGTCGCCACGGGGTGTCTAGTGTAAGATCATGAATTTCCGCGATCCGATTTTGAACGAATGTCCTAAGTTGGTTCGGCCTCTTTTGCAGCCAGCCTAAGACAATCGTGGAATCAGTCCAAAATACTATTCTATTAAATTTACAACATAATGAGTTGCGTACTTTGTCGTACAGACGAGCACCCAATAAAGCCCCACAAAGAACCGTGGGATACTAATAGGTTTTAAAGGCGCGACCTTTGTTTTTGAAAACAATAATCTAACCGATACTGTTAAATCATTGCAAACTGTGCAAACTGAGCTAAAAAAATATGGGCTGTGTACCTATAGCGTGGTGAGGTATAAGAGCAGTATTTAGCCCTTGCAATGAGATAACAAACCGGTTCCACACGCGCGCCGTGCCACCTGGAACGTTATCATCCCAATCTATTTTTAATAGCCACAATTGTTGTAAAAGAACTATTACAACAACTATGACAGGACTTAATAAGCCGAGAGGGTAAAAAATTTGAGAAACGTTTGATAAAATAGACCTCTTTGTAATAGGCTTGGTATCATCAATATTAAAGTGAGAATTAAAATAAAAGCTGTCACTTGCATTATGCCAGCCAGTTCCTAAGGTTTTAGAACTAACATTTTCATCTAAACTTAAAGGTTTAAACTGACTAGACGGCTGACGGTCATCATCGTGTTTAAAATTAAATATCCACTTCCGAAGTGGAAAACAGTCCGACTGCAGCGTCTTCTGAGTTTTTTCGCATAGATCTAATAATTTTATTTTATCATCTAATCTCGTAATGTAATCGTCGACATAAAAATCCTCTTTTATAGCTCGAGCGACATCAGGATCAGGAGATTCAGAGGCTAATTGTTTTAGGCACCTAACACTAAGAAAAGTGTTTAATTTAAATATACCTAACGGCTTTGAGGGATGGTCACGCCACAGAATCATTTGCAACCTACGCTGACCCTCATCTACCAGGCACTGCCGGTACATCTTCTCCACGTCGGCGCACCCGACTTACCTGTGCTGCCGAAAGTGGAGAAGAATGGCAATGAGATCACCTTGTATAGGAGGGCCAACCATTTGCAAATCATTCAGTGACTTCCCAGTGCTCGAACGTGCGCTTGCATCAAACACCACGCGCAACTTGGTGGTGGTGCTGAGCTCGCGGAACACGCCATGATGCGGCATGAAATAACACGGGGATTCATAAAAATCTACCTGTGTCATATGGCTTAAACTAAGATACTCTTGCAAAAAATTGGAGTAAAGAGATTTATATTCAGGCGAACGCTGCAGACGTTTTTCTAGCGCTAAAAATTGACGTTCTGCTTGTATATTTGTTTGCTTTTAAATTTGGTAAGCCTGCCCTTAATTATACCACGCTTCCTAATTAAATCGCGAACTAACTCACTACTTTCTACGCTTAGCAAATTAGGAGATTTGTCACGGGATTTAGCTGAGTCAATAGGCATTTTGGTGGTCAGTGAAAAGAGGAGTACTCACGGTTTTATAATCGTTAGCTCAATTATACAAGACACAGATGCTAGCAACGTCACCAGGCTAGTAATTGACTGGAAATCCGATATTCCGAGAATACAATGCGGCAATTTCTCTGAAATAAGATCACAGACACACTATAGCACCAAATAGAACTCAGGAGATGAGAGGAAGAAGTAAGGATTGGCCCCACCGATTGGGTATTACTTTAGATGAAACTTTTTGCGTTTTCTTCTCAATCCACCACGTGCAAGGGATTCACATCAGGTCACTCGGCGATCTTGTAGATATTTAATCCAATATCCGGCTCGAAGGACCAAAATGTAGCAGCAGCAGTGAGGTTTGTGAAAACTTATGGTGTTTTTTAGCTTGTGTTGAGGATTTTTAATAAAAAACCGGCCAAGTGCGAGTCGGACTCGCGCACGAAGGGGTCCGTACCATTATAGCAAAAAACGGCATAAAAATCATGTTTTTTGTATGGGAGCCCCCTTTAAATATTTATTTTATTCTTTTTTTAGTATTTGTTGTTATAGCGGCAACAGAAATACATCATCTGTGAAAATTTCAACTCTTTAGCTGTCACGGTTCTTGAGATACAGCCTGGTGACAGACAGACAGACAGACAGACGGACCGCGGAGTCTTAGTATTATGGTCCCGTTTTTACCCTTTGGGTGTTGTAGCGTTACGTTTAGCTCAGAGGGAGCTAAACGTAAGCCACGTTTATAAAAATAAATAAGTTATTAAAAATAAACTTAGAAAAAGGATATATGGTATAAAATCTAGGGTCCGGCTTCAAACGTCGTTGGTTGCTTGTGTCATCAGTTAGACAGGCAGCAGGACGGACAAGATCTCTTCTGTTCTCCCAGGGCGGCGTGCCACGGTGCGATGGCACGGGTGTTGGTGCGCACCGCAAGATATGCACCCTCTGGTTCAGCGTGCGCACCCTGCGCGTACTGCTGGAGAACGAGCGCGGCCTCAGCGAGGTTACCGCCGCGCCACTGATGTCCTGTCTGCCGCAGTAATACATCACGTGCGGTAGGTAGCCAGCAAGGAGAGTCGGGGATATGACTGTGGCGTTACACGCCGTAGATACGCAGGTAGATGGTAGGCGGAAGGCAGGCAAATTATACACAGTAAATCACTCAATATATATATAATGCACTCAAAGTTTGATAACATTCACAGCCGTATAAGTTATAGTTTTAAAGAGTCTTCAGATACAATAGTACACTTGGTAGTATTAAGAATTCAACCATCTTTCGGCGTTCAGTCCAGATCCGAAAAAAAAAAAATCACACCCGTTTTTCTTCGTTCTGTGTTCTATCTACCTTTCAAATTCAAATTTCAATTAAGAAATAAAGACCAGAACGAATAAAAACGGTTCAAAAAGGGGTCAATCTACGCTACCCTTATAATAGTGTAAACCTAGCTTAAAGAAGGTTTAGTCTATGGTACCTATGTTACGGTCTATGGTTATAAGAAAAATAAAATAGACAGACAGATGTCATGTCAGATGAAAATGTCACAGTAGAAAAATATTGCAAGAATTACAAATTATCAATATAATTTAAGTTTCAGATATAAAAACGATGCGTTAGTCTTAATGTACAAATTCTGTATTCGCCATTTTTATTTTTACAACATTCAAGGAGAGGGGTGTGGGAACAATAATTTAGTAGACGACCAATCACAGTCAATCGATAGGTATGATGTAGTGTTTGGTATCATTGCCTGCTTCAAGATATCGCTGTTGGTCCCAGATGTGCGTCAATGGAGTAAGAATCCATAACAGTTTTGTTTTGTTTTATTTACTTTACAACATTTCCATTCTGTGAATTTACATAACTGCAATGCGTCGTGTTGTCATTAGTCACTTCAATATAAAGAAACGCGTAAATACCCGAATGAAGTAAATTAATAATACTATGCCGAGACGTCATGCGTTAAGGTCAAGCAGGTTTTAGAATTTTTTGACTTTTTAACTTATTCCTTTTGTATTGTTTCTTAGTGATTTGCATTCGTATGGCGCCATTTTGATTAACATCATTTTTTATTTTGCGTCAACTTACTTAAACAATAAAAAAATCGGTAAAGGTGCAACAGTTTTATTTTCTTTGCATTATAAACTTTACACTTACATACATATTTCCTTCGCAAATCACAAAACACCAAATAAAAAAATCTGCAGTTTTTTTTTATCTAATACTTAATAATTCTAGATTAGCTCTAACAAGGCAACATTTTGTCTGTAGCATTAGACTTTATAAGCTTTATCATCATCTAGTAACTTCGATGTTACCGCACCTTTACTTGCATTCACACCTTTTATACTATCTGCTATTTCTTGCAGTGTTTTGTCTTTTGTTTCTGGTAAGTATATGTACAAAACTAATATAATAACTAATGAAGTAATACCAAATGCAAAGAAAGCCCAATGCAAACCAAAAGTCCTAAATATCAAAGGAGCTAATTTTAAACACAGACCAGTGACTAGTTTGCCTCCTAATGCGATGATACAAACAGACAAATTCCTTGACCTTATTGGTATTAACTCTCCGTAAACGGATATAGACATTATCATAGGTCCACAACTTACAGCTATAGAGAAAGCAACGAGTAACAAAACTGATACATATTGGTTTTCCGTAATAACATTTAGTTTTATTAAATATAAATATAACGATAAAATAAATAAAAATAAAACACCTACGCTAGACGCAACTAATAACAATGTGCGTCTTTTCAAATATCTCGATATAACGCAGCCTCCGTACATACTCAGTACTGTGACGCCATCTAAAACTAACATAGCGACGTAAGCAGTCGATTCGCTGTCAGTTATTTTCTTTAAAATATCAATAGCATATACAGCAAAAACTAATTTCCCACTGAAAACACCTAAACAACCGGTTATAAAAGACAAAATGGTTGGCTTATAAAATTCTTTGGATTTAATAGTTTTAAAGAAATCTATCACGCCTTCTCTTGCAGATAGTTTTGTAGTTCCACAGCTTGCTATATATTTTTTTTGAGAGTTTATCAATGCTTCTAATTCTTTCTCTGAATCTACATCACAACCTTTCAACGAGCGGTGAGATACTGCACATTCTTCAAACCGTCCTCTGCTTGCCAACCAGTACGGAGACTCAGGCCACATAAAAACAGTCAGTAAGGTATACAGTGAACATACTATTCCAAATAAAGGAATATTTTTCCAATGAAAGAAGGTGCCGATTGCATTTGAAGCCCAAATGCCCCAGTAGAACGTAGCTGTCTTAACTGTTAGGAACATTCCTCTATACTTCGGTGAAGTAAACTCTGTTAGGATCATGACAGTTATTACGATTTGGGATGCACTAAATAATCCCTGCATTATATTACTTATTAAAATATGGGTGACGTTTGTACTAAAATATAAGAAGGTGAAAGCAGCTAATGTATCTAAGACTGCAATGATGAAAGGTATCTTCCTGCCGACAAATTTTGTGACGATGGAGAGGATGAGAACGAAGGGAAACCCGCTGAAGCCGTACACCGAGGCTAGAAAACAACAATTACAATATAAATAAGTTGGTAATAAAATTAGAAAGTTGCGAACGAGTGTTGAACGCCGATGTTCTCGCTCGATAAACATGCGGTTCAAGCTTGAAATGATTGAAGCTGTAAGTGTAATCGTGTGAAAGTGTAAACGTAGACTACAAAAACTGATGATTTTCTATAAAGGTTAAAAATTCTATGTATTACAAACATAAAGACATTAAATCTGTGAATCTTAGAAACAAAGTTAAAACTGAGGAACTGGTAAAACAATGATTGACAATAGAAACTTACTTAGCCAAGAAGCCATGTCATCTGTAATTATTTGAGTATTGTTCGCTTTTTTCCTTATCTGAGGAATGAACATGGTAGGTGCGCCGACGCAAAGTCCGTACAAGAACATAGAGGTCCATACTCCACTGCAAATCAGCAACTGGAAATAAGATAATTGTAATATTATTAACTTTGGACTCCAGCAGAGTTTTTATAGTGTTATTTCATTCATTGCCTTGTGCCATTGGTGCACGGTTGATGGCAATAGACATGGATGGATGGATGGACATACATAGGTGACTATGGGTACTACATACATCCCAAAGGGATTTAGAACAGGCCATCATTCAATTTGTTGGACCAAATAAAATTATGACTGAATTAATATAAAAAATAGAGGTCATAAGCCGTAATCAAGCAGCCTATTTAAGAACTCGTTTTGTGCAGTAGCTGTCACTGAAAATCATAAATAATTAAAATTAACATAATATTGGATATTAATTTGATAATACAAATAATAACGACGATTATGTTGATAATCATGCGTCGTAAAGTATGATGGATAGATTATAAAATACTTGTCAAGGAATCAAACATAATTTGTGTTAAAACTAATAAAGTTTAGTATGATAAATTACGTATCAATATTATTATATTAATCAGTATATTTTTTAATAAACTACGTTTTTCCCTCGTAGCTTAAGATACGACTGCGGCAATCTGCAAGAATTAGGGATTTTGATTACCTAAACTTAATTTTTATGAATGATATTTATAGAAGAATAGATTGATATAGGGTTGCCTGGCCGCGTCTGGCCATAAACAGATTTTATTACATTAGTAATAATATCATATTAATTTATAGAAGACATTGGTAGTGCAACCATTTATCTATATATATCAAATCAAATCAAAATTTCTTTATTCAATTAGGCCATTAAGCGGCACTTTCGAACGTCATAAAAATATAAAAGAGAAAGTATGCATGTATGTTCCTTATAGACTCCGAAACGGCTAGACCGATTTCAAAAATTCCTTCACCGTTGGGAAGCTACACTATCCCCAGGTGACATATGCTACTTTTTATCCCTGTATTCCTGTATTATCGATAGACAGTTTTAAATCGACTGTCCTAATTGTTTATTTATTCAAACGGACTGACGAGGCAGACATAAATTAACTGGAACTAAGTGTTTAAGCAACTTTTGGTTAATAATGTTAAAAATACTTACAGGTTCCTTAAATAACAGTTGTTTTGAAAAGTACCACGGTAACAGAAAAGCTTGTATTAATGTTCAATGTGCCTCTTACCATGCGGTGATCGCTCCCGCTTTTCAACGAATTGATCACAGAGACATCATTGAACATTTGATTCTTGGTTGACATGATGAAGTCATGAAGTTGATCTCGTTTTTAGTTGCACCATCATGGCTCTACCAGGTCCACTGCCTGTGCTGACGCTTTCTGAAGAAGAAATTCATCATATGGCCCTCCTTCTCCATAAAACTGGCCAGTAGGTGGCCTCGGTGGTTCCAACGTCCAACTCCAAATTGCCCCACTTGCAGCTCATCCTCGTCTCGTCTGCCCAGTTTCACGCTGAAGTCCCTCATGACAACGGTAAAGTGAGTTTTGAAACCTTGCATGGCTCTAGAGATATCCACATGCATGGTCTCTACCTCGTCTTCAGGGTGTGCCGAGGTCGGGGCGTAGACCTGTATAACCTTCAGCGTATATCTTGAGGATATTCTGAGTACATCCCTTGCCACGCCATCGCCTCGACCGCTACCGTATTCGAAGGTAGACGGGCTGCCGGGCACTCGGGCCCGTATTTTTGTTGTGCTATTAATTTTGGTTTAGGGGGTTTGCCGTAATCGCCACGCTTGACAGGTGGGTTGGTGATTGCAGTTTATTGTTATAGTTCACAGATAATGCTGCTGTCCATTCTCTGGTGTGTCCCTTATTTGCCTGTTACGACACCCACAGGATGATATGAGATGGTGAAATTCTTTACATCCGACACCATACGGTACTTTACGTCCGACACCACAGTATCCAAGCTCATCTAAGTGTCAGTTCCGTCTTCGGCAAGTTATAACGCGCTACGCACAACTAATATTCTAGTATGCTTTATTTCGAGGTAAGTACTTTATATTTTTCTTAAACATAAATATTAGGGACTTGAATCTTTGTCAAATGTGTTCACAGGTTATCAGCAGAGGTAAGATATTCATCGTACTGTGTTATCTGTAGGAGAAAAGGCCGTCCTTGCATTGGAACAATAATAGTGTCTGTACCTCAATCAATAGTCTGTACTTAGATATTATAATTATTCTGATAATTGTTGTTTTGACTATTTTATTTTTAATTGTTTGTATTTCTGAGACTGGCATGGGAACAAAGAGGTTATTTCACAGATAATTCAAAAGCTTGTGGATTCAATTGTTTTAAGTTAATCAAAATCAAGTGATAACAATCTTATATAGGTTAAGGAGTATAAACAACTTGATGAAACCTATAATATTATTGTGCGTCAGAAATAACCAAACCGCGTACTTCCCGGCGACGCGACTACCGACGTACGCGATTTTCCGGTATGAGAAGAGATCTTTGCCCTGCAGTGAAACATATACAAACGTACATACATATTAACATGCCTGTATTAGACAGAAGTGCACCTTACGTTTAATCTAGTACTGGAGGGCAAGCCATCAACCTACCTATAATATTATAGGCAAGTAATACTAGAATTAGAGAAAACGAATGGAAAAGTATGACAGAAGATACTGTCCCGCCGATCCCTGATAAATTAGGATAAGAACAAAAGAATTTTGATTTGGGATGAGTGCATGGTCACGACACATACACTTGCTATATCACACAAAACTTATATTTCTTACCTGGTTCAGAAACGGTTTCCATTCTACGCTTTTATTTTGTTTATTAACACTTTCACTGTTATCAGGAACTACCGCATATTCACACTTATCCATCGCCTATTTATTTTTATTTACTTTATAATTCAGTTTATCAAAAATATATTTAAGGTTTGGTGTTTATTTTTAACTTTGAATGCAAGTGTTGAGCCGTCCAGTGCCCGGGTAAATGTGTCGACCTGCTATGTTGATTGCATACAATTTCAACAAAATATCTTGTATTTACTGACGTACATACATTTTAAGTAACATAACAGGTTTTTGAGGGACGAATTGAATTATTGGACATTTACGTTTTAACTTGTTTTTTTTTAAATGTTATTGCTTTGTAAGTAGGCAGTGTCATTTTTAGGTGCCTCGTTGATCTCGAGATCACTTGTGCGTCTGACAAGCGTGGTGTCCCAGTTCGATTCCCAGGTAAGGGAAATTTATTACTAGTGATTATTTTGATATGAAGTTGGTGTAATTTTCCAACTAAAAAAATATGTGGAATTTTTAAACGGATAGCCTGTTTCTCTCGGTAAAATAAAGGTGAGACTTTTATTGTAATATTACTTGGTACCTCAGCGAAGCTTGCCAAATACTCAAAAAAGTTTGTTTTTGTTTAAAAGTACCGTCTCAAGAAACTAAAGAGGTCATTAATATAAATAGGAAATGACGAAAGATTAAAAAATATCTTTAAAATGTCTTCTATAAAGCCATCAGGAAGCTTTCAATATAACATATATATGGCCTGAAATAGATAGTCAGTCATGTCTGCCACTGAGCTACAAGAGTTTAATAATGGTTTCATGATATTTCATACAACTCTTGCCAATACTATGACGAGCCAAATTCATCATGGTTTCTGTGTGCGCAAGAAAAAGAGCTATACAGAACAAATTGCATCTCTTTTTCACAAAAGAAGCATTGACACGTGATAGTAAGGCCCTTGAAGTCACCCTTAACCCCTTGGATTGGATTTTTAATGGATTCGGTAATAACGGCATTCAACCGGTTAAAGCCGGAGCAGTGGTGGCACAGTGGTATCGGTCGCGACTTACAAGCTGTAGATTGTGGGTTTGAACCCAGGCAGGCATTTTTCTTTGTTTAAATTATTATGTCACCACTGCTCTCAAAACGGTGAAGGAAAATATCGTGAAGAGACGTCCCAGAACCAAAAAATCGAAGACATGTAACCTCTACTAACTACACTGGGCCAGCGTGGTGCATTAAAGCCCATTTCCTCCCACAGAGAAGAAGCCTGTGTCCCAGCAGTGGGATTCTTAAAAAGGCTGATGATCATAATGATGATGAACCGGTTAAATATCATCATCATTTTCCTGCCCTTATCCCATGTTACTTCGGGTTGGCGCAACACGTGTTCTTCTCCCATTCTCAGAAGTCACCCTGAAACAAAAGCCTAAATAATAATGTAAGTGAGCATGAACTTTGACATTAAAGAGTGAAATAATAACGATGAATACTTTATTGTTTGTTGTATCAATATTTATTGTATACAGCCTACTCACTGTTTTGTTGAGTTGTTGGTGTGGCCACTAAGGTAGTGGGGAAGGAGAGTGTAATATATATATATATAACTTTTCACGTTAGACTGCTAAAAGGATTGAGATGGAACCTTGTCCCGGATTAGGATATAATGATAAGATTTATTTCTTAATAGTCTTAGTCTTTCACGAGGACGAAACCGCTGGCAGAAGCTAATAAAATATAAATGAATTCCACCGAAGTCAAACAATTAGTTCTATAGCATCAGGTTATAGAACTCATTGGTTTGTGAAATTCTCTAGTATCTTCATGCCTAAATTAATTAAATTTATACCCTGTGGGTTTGTATACCAGGTAAGTATTGAATCAAAAAGTAAAAACATTATCTAACATGTGGGGAATTCAGGTACGATGCTATGTAAGCATCAAATTGAATTATTCCTTTACCGTCTTATTAATAAACGTGAGCTAAGGAAAGATTAACTTTATTCCAAGCATTACGTTGGTACTAACAAATTTCCGTATTAATAAACACGGAATAAGGAGGGAGTATACTAATCTGACGCTAGTCTTGGACTAAAAGTTACACCATGCCGCTAGCTAGTTTAAGATCGGATTAAGGTTGGACTACGAGTGTATCCATGGCAACTACAATTATTGTGTTTGATTGACATTTTGTTTGTTGTGATTTGATGATGAAAATTTTTAGTTTAAAATAAATATATTTTATTTATATTCACAATCATTTCATATTTTGTTGTTTATCCCTTCTTATTCTAGTAATATATCTAAATAATACAGCGTAAGACTAGAAAGAAAACACTGTTTCAGGAATTGGCATGAAGGAGATTTGGTTAATATTTAGATATTTTATTAACATTCGTATGAGGGGTACACTCGTCATCAGATCTATCAAAGCACTACGAATATTAAATATAAGCTGTTGCCCGCGACATTATCTGCGTCAGCCTATTTTTAATGTCGCGCAATAATATTGTAGGTGTGTGGGCCGCCTTACTTGAGAAATTATTGGTTCACCCAAGGTTCACCATACAAATTTCCACCTCCCTTGCCACCCCCATAACGATGGTTTCCGGGATAAAAACTATCCTATGTCCTTCCCAGGGTCTGAAACTAACTCCACTAATGTAATTATGTAGTACATACATTGAGTTAATAATGTACTATGAGTGCATATTATCTCAATGGATAACTCCATCCAAAACCGGTTCAGCCATTTAAGCGTGAAAAGGTTTACTTTTTCACGCTTGAAGCGCGAAACGTGAAAGTAGCTCTGTCTGTCTGTTAAGACAGACAGTGCTACTTTACTTTACTTTGATTTAAGTTGAATTTGTTGAGATAAATTTAAAATTGCCTCCTTCACTTTCAAAACTGTATGACCGTGTGTCTTTTTATCCGCTAATCTATTCTTTTTTTCTACTTTATGTCATCAAATTTCTTAATTTCATTCACTGGTTCATTCTTTTTTACTTTTAATTTAAAATGGGTTGCCACAGCTTACGCGTAAGAGTAAGGAATGAATAGTTAGTCCGAGGTTATTCCATGTTTATTAATAACATTGCTAAAGCTAAGTTAATCCTTAGTTACTACGGGATTAGCTAGTCCAAGAGTAACTTCGGAGTAAGCTGATAATACGCCATTTTTATTAATAAGACGGTTAAAATTGAATGATAAGAATAGATAGTCATTTCATAAACCGCCGTTTTTAAGACCATACGCACTTCAATGCAAACCTCAGCTTATTTTCTTCAGAAACGCCTTAATACTAGTATTCATTTAGTAACACTGATAATTATATATATTGTACTTATGTATTGTTTATGTATAAAATGCATTGATCGAGGATTATCTATGTTAAGGTTAAGAGTTAATTCAAACATGTATATCAAAAATGATAAGTTAGATAATGCGCTGTTTGCGTTAATTTTTAGCAGGGAGATTTTCGTTTTACATTTTAAACTTGTCTTACAGCTATAATTTATTTAAATTCAAAGACGAATAACATTGAGAAAAACAAAGAAAGTTGACTACATTTATTCTTTAAATAACTCTAAAAAAGTGTGATCGTCTCCCAGCAGACGCAACGAGCATCGGACTGACGTAGAGCGAGTTGAAGCGTGAAGCGCAAGAGCGGTCGCGACGGAGGTCTACTGTGTACTACCTCTACCCCAGCTAGAAGACATAGGATCTTAAAGTCTGCCTCACATTTCGTGGAATAATGTAAAACTTTTATGAAAAAGACATAAGATAACATGTTTTCAGATTAGGTTATGCGTAGGAGTTCCTACGCAAAGGACTGGCCTACAATCGCAGTAAACTGGGAAAGTCAGAAGAAAAGAAGGGAGGCCTTTGCTCTGACAAGGTGTCCTACATATCAAAGCGAAGCGATAACAGCTGCAGTAGGGCAGTGACTGAGTGGCTTTATAGGACAAGTAGAAGAAATGTTTACCGGCGTAGTAGAACCTGGATGAGGTTGACACAGGCGCGTAAGAATTGGCATAATAAAGGAGGCTCAGCAATGGGCGTATGATGTTGATAATGTGACACTGCAATCCAGTAATAATAATAACACATTTCCAACAAAATATTTACCAGTGGCATTCCATAGTCAAAAAAATTCCATCAACGCTCAATCTTGTCCACTTAGGAATAATATTTTGCTTATTCGCTAAACGTGAACCCCCTTGGCTGTCCGCAGTAAGACATAGGAGTCTATACATAATACCCCTAGCCGCGCTGTGGGGCACATTCGTAGGGACATTTAATGGCCTATTAGGTAAGTCATAAAATATTTCGCTTCCCATACTAAAAGAAAATAGAGAGGAACGTTTCTTTCCACTGCTTCGTCAAAACACTTTAAGAGTAATATTCAAGCTGGATATTAATGTGGGGAGAATAAACTATTGACTTTTGTAGTGTTTTGTTATATATGTTGTCACGTGGTCTCGTCTACCCGACTGCCCAAGAAGGAGGCATTTTGAGCATGTTATGTTAGTATGTATTTTGATATAATATGTAGGTATGTAAGTGTACCTATGTTGTTTACCGGTTGATGGATAACTAGATAGAAATTTATTTGTCTTGACATCCTGAGTTATCATTGTATAGATTTTTGCATAAAAAATCAAGTCGTAGGGATTTTTCTGATTCATGATCATGGTTAATAAACAATTCAGAAAATGTTACTCGATACACGTTACTTGTTAAAATGTAGGTAGTAAAAAATAACAAATAAACCTGATTGCAAAGATAACTAAAAAGTTACATAGAGTATCAAAGCATATTTAACTACACGGATAAAAAAATATGCGAATCTGTGTGCTATTAATGTAACACAATGGAACAACACACGTTTACAAACGAGATCAAAGTACAGTACAATCACAAAATAGAAAGAATACAGAAGAGCAAATCCCGCCGTTTCGAAAATAGACACCTTAACCTGACAGACTCACTACGGTTGCTACTATATTGATTCTGAATTTTAAAAAGGATTATGTTTATAAACACAAATACCAGTTAAAAGGGGTTACATTGAGATCTGGGGTAATTTTGATGATCACTTTATTTTCTTAGGTTTTTAAAGCTAACTCCGTGAAAAAGAAACACACGTCAATTTTCTTTATAAAATTTGCTACTCTGACATGTCAGCCATGTTTTGCATCAACCTCATCGCAAGAATAAATTTACTAGTAGCAGAAAAAAAAATTGAATTGTACGGTGTGAAATCATTAAAAGTACATTGTAAATTGGGGTTACTTTATATAGCAATGAAAAAACAATGGGGTGTCAAAGTAAACTTATTTTTATTTTAGCGTTCATAGGCACGTTTTTTTTATTTCTTCCTAAACGAAGAAAAAAAAATTTGTCTGAGGTAGTATATATAATCATTTCTGAAGTCGCCAAAACTGCATTTTATTCATATTTTTCAAAATATAATTGAAATAGTTACGTCAATTTTAATTGTTTAATAGTGTAGTAATTTAACCTCGTTTTACGGTACATCAATTCGTCTACACATCCATCATATCATGCTTACATGTCTTAGAGAGTAGACAGAGCATCAAATATCCATTAAAGATCACGACGCCACATACAACAAAGATTGGAGGTTAACAAGACGTAACAAAGGTGTAATATAATGATCCAACAAAAAACACAAAAAAAAATTGAAAATCACCATCATCTTCCTGCCCTCATCCCATGTTACATGGGGTCGGCACAACACGTTTTCATCTTCCATACCGTCGTGTCCCCCGTCACGCTATCGCTGACTTCCTTTTCTTTCTCTACTCGACAAAAATATAAATATGAAATAGGAGCCAAATTCGACGAAGAAGAGTTTGAGATCTGTAAGGGTGCCAACATTCACAGCCATTCCATAAACAAAGTTACTAGGTATGTACAATTTTTTCGTCTAAGAAATTAAAAAAAATATTTTCTTAGTTATTATATTTTTAACTAATCATCTTGAAAATGTTTATGACTGTAAGCATCTTTATGTAATATTAGTCTTCCTTACTGTGCATATGCTAGGAATGTACATCACTCCCTGAAGTGCGTCTAGATTAATCTACTCATTGCCGACAATACAACCAATAAGATAAATGAAAAAACAAAAACCAGCGAAGTAGTTGGACCCGCGTGCCGAGTATTCCATAGGATGGATATAAAGATAAAGATAAAGATAATTTTATTTTGCAAATATGGGTAACATAAAACGATGACAAAAAAACAAATAATAGTACAGCCATATTTTACCACGTAGGCATGCAAAAGATTTAACATCAACTTACAACTAATACTAATAATTTTAAACTATTATACACAAAATAATTTCAAAATATTCAATAATTATACATAATTATGCACTAGCTTAAAAACTGTTTCTCAATCAGGAACTCATTAATATTATAATATGCTTTTGCCACTAAAAAGCTTCTAAGTCTCTTTTTAAATAAAGGTAGCGGAAGCTCTTTCCATATCTTCGGTAATCTGTTATAAATGACGGGCGCCATGCAGTAGACACTTTTGCGCATAAGTGCTGTCTTGGCTGACTCCAGACAAAGCACACTATTATCGCGTCTATTGCGAGGTACTACATCTGATAGTCGTCTAAATCGACTCGGATTTGTCTTTACAAACACAGCTACTTCAAATATGTACAAACAAGGTAATGTTAATATTTTGTAATTTCTAAAGCATGGTTCACAACTGTCAGTGGGTTTAAGTTTAAACATAGCTCGAATGCATTTTTTTTGAACCTTGAAAGCAGTCTCTCTTTCAGTAGAGTTGCCCCAAAATATAATCCCATACCGTAAATGTGATTCCGTTATCCCATAATATGCAGTCAGAAGAGCATCCGTGTGCAATATAGGGGATAATGAACGTAGAGCGTATGCAGACTTACTCATTTTCTTGCATAAAGTCTCAACGTGTGGTTTCCAGTTTAGATTTTTATCTATTTCGAGACCCAGGAATTTTGTAGTTTCAACTTCTTCTATGGTATCATTATTATAGTGTATATTTAAGTTAATACTAGAGGTCTGTTGTCTAAAATGGATAACTTTAGTTTTACACAAATTTATTTTTAAATTATTTGTATCAAGCCAGTTTACCATCTGTTTTAAACTATTATTGATTTCACTCTCATAAGTATCTATACTTTTACAGGCTATTGTGATCGTACTATCATCCGCAAATAGTGTTATAGGCCGTTCAATAGATTTCGGTAGGTCATTTATGTATAAAATAAATGAAAAGGGACCTACAACACTCCCCTGCGGCACCCCAAATAATACTTTACGCTCCGAAGACCGAGATATCTCTTCACGATTACTTTCTATATTAATTTTATTGACTTCAGTTATTTGTATTCTGTCTTGTAGGTACGAATTAAGCAAATTAAGGACATTTGCCCTAATCCCGTAGGCTTCGAGTTTTTTTATAAGAGTAGCATGATGTACATAGTCGAATGCCTGGGTCATGTCGCAAAATATACTACAAACAGGATTTCGCTGATCAACATTTTTAATGACATTATAAATAAAATCATAAATAGCCATATTAATCGTCCTGTGTATCCGAAAACCTTTCTGTTCCTCACACAGAATGTTATGTTTATCTATGAATTTATAAAGTTCCTTATAAATATACTTTTCAAAAATTTTAGAAAAGACTGGAATTAATGAAATTGGTCGGTAGTTTTCCATTAGTTCTCTATTTTCTCTTTTGAAAAGTGGCTTAACTATTGATATTTTTAACGCATCAGGGTATATACCTGCGCTAATACTAAGGTTAATAATGTAACTTAAATGACCACTTATTTCCCTAGACACATGTTTTAGTATTTTTGTAGCAATACCATCATATCCTACACTATTTGAATTATTTAATGAATTGATGATTCTCTCTATATCTGGTGGTGTACTAGGGGCCATGAACATTGTTTTATTATTTGTATCAATTTTGTTACATTTTGGTTTGCTAGTAACATCAAGTTTCCCTTGTACTTTATCGATAAAATAATTGTTAAATTCTTCAGCAATGTCATTGGGATTTGATAGAGTGCTATTATTATTTACAATTTTAGTAATACTACATTTTGGTATGTTATATTTTGCACGATTAATAATTTGCCACGTGGTTTTAGACTTATTTTTCGATAATTTTATTTTATGATTATTTTGCGCCTTTTGTGTTAGATGTATAATTTTTTTGTGTAAACGAGAGTAGGTTGAGAAGGTGGACTTATTATTTTTGTTTGGGTTTAATCTATATTGCCACAAAAGTTTCCTTTTTTTTTGACTACCTAGTTTGATTCCTTTTGATAACCATTTCGGTTTTTTTAAGACATCTACTTTGATCAATGTAGTTGGAAAACACAAGTCGTATATTAATTTAAATAAATCGAGAAATTTGTTATAGGCTTCATTCGGATCGACTGTGTCATAAATCTCTGCAAAAGATAGATTTTTTATATGATTTTTAAACTTAGAAATATGGTCAAGGCTGTAGTCTCTTTTAGCCGTGTACCAATAATTTATGAGACACTTGGTTTGAACTGGACAGTGAAGCAGCTGTGCCGTATGATCTGACAAAGCCAATTCTAATACGTCAGTTTTACACACTTTACTAAAATTGTGGGCAAAGTTGTCTATGCATGTCATACTGGCCATGCGAGTCGGCTGCTTTAAAGCTAGTTTTAAGTTATAGCTCATTAAAAGACACTCAAAAGCATTTGAATGGCAATTAGGCTTAAGCATGTCTATGTTAAAGTCCCCAGCTATTACAATGTTGTTGTATCGTGTGCGTGATATATCACGCAGAAGCGTTTCCATTTTATCAAAGCAGTGATTGAGATTGTTTATATTAGGTACTCTGTAAATACAAACAACAATTATCAAAAACACGTAAGCTCAATTGCACAACATTCAAATATGCCCGATGAAGACAATTTCGAAATTTTTGGTATTTCCTTATATTGTAGACCATTTTTCACGAGAATACCAGCCCCTCCTCTTTTTTTCCCTTCTCTACAGAAACAGGTAGCCAGACTGTAATTTGGTACATACAGTTGATGTTGGCATCCCTCCATAATGAAATGTTCCGTTATGCACAGAACATCAATATCTATCCCTTTCTCCGACAATTCATCTAAACATACAGTAAGGATATTTGCTTTGTTTGCTAAACCAGCAATATTTTGATGAAACATTTTAATATATTTATTCGAGAAAAAAATCAATCGTGTTATCCCTTGTGCAAGTGGGAGAAATAGGAGGAGACTTACGATAATCCCCATCAATTAATTGAAAATCTTCGCGACTACTGATCTCGCCAAGCATTAAATTAATATTTTTAAATATGTTTACTAAGCCATTATTATTCACTGCTAAACTACTTGGTGAAAACATTTTAAAGTCATAAGATAAATAAAATTTAGTATCAAACAAATAAGCATATTGATGGGTACAAGCGTCTAAGTATAAGAGACTGTTAAATGTTTCTATTCGTCCATTAAACATCATAGAGTAGTCATCTAATTTAAATGTAGGCGCACAGATTATAATATTAGTATAATCAATTTTCAAAAGAGTTTCCCGTAAAGTAATTATGAGGTCGACATAGTTGTTAGTTCGGCGAAAGTCTGCCTCGCCGATGAAGATCAGGCAGTAATCATCCATAGTGTAGTTCTTCAATTTCAGATCCAAGTTCTTAATAAGCTTCTCTATACCACAGCCCGGTGTTAAATAGTGACAGATTTTGTAATCTGGGAATGTATTTTCTGCAATCGTTAAGATTCTATTTCTGTTGTTTGTACTCAGAATACATACCTTCTTCTGACTTACTATATTTTTTGGTAGTATATTAAGTACAAGATGTGTCTTATCTTGGTTATTCTGTTCCGTTGTTGGGGTAGTTTCGTTCTTGTTGGTCGAGTTACATTTCTGCGAACCAATATGGGGAGTATTTTTTTCCTCATCTTTCTTCTTCTTTTTTCGCGTCGATGTAGGTGGGGTGTACGAAGATTCCCCGTATCCTACCTTTTTGTATAGTTCTATAATGTTCTTACATCTATCCAATTCCCATTTTAAATTAGTATTTTCTGTGTTCAAATTATCAATTTCGTTATTTGCAATTATCAATTCCTCCTGTACAGATGACAATTTTATCTGCAAGTCACGTACTTCTAAAGTCTCACATGGGTCTGGTAGACTTTGGATCGTGGTATCAAAAAGTGACGAGTCTGATGTGTTCATAATCGACACATTATTATGAGAGTACGTTTTTCTTATTTTCCTTAAAAATACGTTATTGTTGCCTTCACTCGCCATAATAGGTTGCAAAGATTATAAAATTTATCAAAAAATAATAATTTATGTATGTAGGTGAGAATCGAACTTAATATCTTATCGATTCAAACAGAATAATTTATAAAAAAGAAAAATGCCCAAAAACAGACTCTGTTCTTGGGATTCGAACCAGTGGACAGTCGTTCACACCTCAATTAGTGTCGGTTCTTTTCATAGTAGGCCACTTGAACGATATTTAGAGAGTTGAAATAGTACATCTGTTCTAATTTCTAATAATTTTTGAACTTTAAACAGTCGTTATGTGACTCACGCTGCAAAAATGTTTGCACTGTCACACTGGATTTATGGCACATCTTAAACACAAGATTTCATTATGTTTTAAGTAGTTCACGAACTTCTTATGTTGATAGATTGTTTAGAGAGTCAAACACTGTATTCCAATAGGGTTTTTTTTGCACGAAAGTCTTGTTTTAACGTTTTAACACATAACACTTTTAGTTCAATTTTTCACTCTTCAGGGTAAAGATGACATCCAGATAACGATTGGACAGCTAATTCCAGTCGATATTAACGGTATAACACCACTTTCAACCTCTGATACTCGATATTTCTATTTTTTATCAATTATAATCACAGAGCTAATGTTTACTTGGCGCAGCGCCATCTACGATATACTATAGGATATAGGATTATCGTTTAGGTTGCCATGTAAATTATGAGTGAGGTCCTTTATACCTGAAAATATAGACGTACGTTACTATTTTTAACCGATTTACCGAGGAGGATGATCGACTTTACGTAAGATTTTTTTTTTTCTACTATGTCTCCGTCAATTGTGGACCGATTTTGAAAATTATTTTTTTGTTTGTTTGAGTATGTTTTGAAATTAGTCCCATTTTAATTTGGTGAAGATCTGATGAAGAACTTCGGAGATATACAACAGAACTCTTCAATAAATAACGGCAAATCTCTCGGGATTGCTGCAATCGCATGTCTGCGGGCCTAGCCAAGTTACAAACGTTTCGTATCGAATCTCTTCCATTTGTATGGTCTGACCACGTGACTTAACGTTCATGTGTCATTTCCATACATTGATTCGTTTTCTACTAGCGTTATCGATTGTAGATTGTCAACTTAGCTACAGGTTCTGTTTATTGTTTATACCATTTCGTAACATAACATCACGCCAGTACGCTCTAAAGGGGTACGCAGATGTGTACAGTTCACTTTGGTTCACTCTCATTTCACCGGTTATGTTCAGTTTCACGATATTCGGGTAATCATTTCTGGCAATATAGGTACCATACTAAACTACTTGCCTATTAGATATTGAAGGCGGTATCTTTGGTGGGTACTCATTTTTTGCGTTATGGACACCGACTTCCAAAAATAAAGTTATTTTTCACTTTGTAGTTTTCTTATTTGGATGTCGGTAGTATTTTATTGAAAAAGTTTTTTATTTAAAAAAAGAAAATATATTGGTTATTGTTTTGTTTGTTTGTTTATTTTGGTAAAAAACCTCTGTGGTGTTTTAAAAAATTCAAGAGTTGAAGATTAGAATATTATTATTCAAAAATAGTGCACAGGTTTTTACAAATTATTAACTTGAAAACTATTTTAGTCGACCGCTACTGAGCTCGGTCCAATATTGCCCAAGAATCCCTGTAAAATCGTAATGTCAATGTGCGCATGTAAAATGGTTCTTTGTTCGAAGTGGCCTCTACGCAACGGCGCGCCGCCGCTTACATACCTTGTGGTTCAACTATATTTTGTATGGCCCTCGGAAATCATATCATTTCCGTATACGAACGAATACTAATTTCCATGTCCATCAATTATTAGATTTATTGTACTTAGTTCAGAATTCAAATTATTATACCTACACACTGAACTAAGTATTTTATTATTGTTTTGTTTTCATTTCCGTGAGAAATATATGGAACTGTAAAAATTGCAGGTTTAGCAGCTTGCTTCCCATTTATTTAATAAATAATATTATGTTAAAAGAGTACTGTGCCCATTGCCGTTGAGACCATGGGCTGTTGGGGCACTGAGGCCAAGAAGCTCATTAGTGAGATAGGGCATAGGCTAAGTGACAAAACGGGTGACTCCCGCTCCAGCTCGTTCTTGGTGCAAAGGTTAGCCATTGCCATCCAACGTGGCAATGCAGCAAGCGTTATGGGCACCTTTGCGCCGGGAACAGTTAGGGGCGGGTTATTTGACTAGTTATAAGACAACGCTTTTTGACGTGTCGTTGTGACTTTGACATCTAATTTGTTAATCTTTGTTTTAAATATAATTATCTGATTGACATCTAATCTAATATTAAAGAGTACCTACTACTTTCCAAGTTGATTAAGAGCGTCTGGTCTGCACCAAGTGCAAAGGGCAACTAATAGAATGCCGACGACTGACGAAACACGAAGTTTGCCGAGTGACATTAAGAAAATGTTTGTACTGTACTCATTTTATGTTTTGTACAGATACGGAATCATTTCTAACTTACTGTATTAAAACTAAAATAGTGCATTCGCGTTTAAAGTCAGCTGTTTAGGAATTGTTATTTTAGTGTAACCTACAAAAATATTATTTTTATTAAAATAATTAGCCATAAAGTTTTTAAATCTGGTTTGTATCCGCGATGGATATGCATTAGCATCCGCATAATTAATTTGTTTGGCAATTTAGTCACGTGTTAATAATGAAGTTAAATATAAATAAATTTGTGTATTTACCTGTCTACTTATTTTTATATTTAGCTTAATAAATCCAGGCAAACCGAGTTTGGCTCACAAAGTTGAGATTCTGTAACAACTTTTTTTTAATTTTGCTTACAGTACGAATATCTCTTGTATTGGGGAGGTACGTTAATAAACATTTTAACTCACATGCACACAAATATTTTTTTTCTCAAACATGCTTGGAAATTTGAGCATTATTTTAACAACCTTCTTCGAGATAAATCGCAATTGCTGTACTGGCCAAATACATGCGCGCAGCGGCCGGCAAAAATTGTATGAAAATCCATATCTGTCTAGCGGCCAAATAAATTCCATAGTAAACTCATATCTGTCGTGTAATTTAAAAATGGAACGATCTTTTTCGCCACCAAGGAGGTAACTTATCAAAGGTTTCATTTAAATTTCGAACTGGCTTGCAAATAGAACGCTGTTGATTGAAAAAAAAACAAATGAACTCTTCGCACTGCGATTTTTATTGGCGCGGATTTTTGTAGTATTATCCCCGCGTGATTTTTTTACCTCAATGCGTGCAGCTTCATACAATTCCATAGGCCGCAGAACGGGCGGAAAAAAATCGAGCGAATAAAATTCGCAGTGCGTGCTAAGCCTAACGCGGGAATATTTTTAAATATATTGTTGCTCGTTCGTAATTGACTTTGAAAAGTAATTGTATTTGACAAAATGAGTTCTAGGTACTACTTAGTTTTAATTACCGCGCATTATTTGAGAAAAGCACTATACAAGCCTTGGCCACAACTAGGCATTGATGGACTTACGTATGTGTGCCTCGGCTTCGCCTCGGCCCACATTTACACGTTCGTCCATCAATGCCTCTTTTGCTGGCCGCTGCAGTAATGTACTATAAGATGCAACTATTTTTTATATTAGTTTATTTTTATTTTTGTACTATCTTTTAATTTCTTCTATTACTGTTCAACCCTTCTTTGAAATTTTGTAACATGTAATATTATATATGTATATTTATTTGTACGTTTATGTATAGTTTTTATACTTATAGTTATGTTAGTAGTATATTATGTAGCTTTACACGCTGCTGTTGATGTACATCATTAAAATTACGGTGGTCCTTGGTTTTTCATCTAAGCCAATCTAAAATCGATATCTATATAAAACAAAGTCGTGTTAGTTACACCATTTATAACTCAAGAACGGCTGGACCAATTTTTATGATTTTTGAGTTTTTGGATTTATCTTCTTCCGGAATAGGATAAGTAATAAAACATCGAAAAAAATTACGGTAAAAAGAACTTTTTCCCATACATACATGATAGAAACAAAGCACACACAAAAATGAACATGGTGTTGTATGATGGTTCCGGTATTGCCAGTAGATGGTGATGTCGATTTTTCTGAAGTTCATCATATATTGAAACCATCAAACCGATATGCCCCAAACCGGTTTCATTAGAAAGGCAATGCAAAGTTGGTGTAAGACCAACAAAAGTCGTTGCCACCTACCCTACCTAACCTACCCTACCCTTTTTTTTTTTTTCAGTCACCCTGGGAAAAATTACGCATACCCTCCCATTGGGGGAATGGGCGGGCTATGTGGGACTCCCCGGGCGAGGCCGGTATACCCACTAAAATAACCCAGCGGCACTCCCGCATCGTCTGAATGAAGGAGAACTGGGAAACCGGCACAGCCTTTACGTCCAGTCCTCCGCCGACGACCGCCCGCCTTTTAGGGCAGGCCCTTCACGCCCCTTCATCAGTGGAGGGGCCCGGGAACGACCGCGAGTGCTCGGCCATTCCCGCCCGCAAGGGTGGTGACTAGTGCAATGCGAGCTAAGGCGGCCCCCACGCCATCGCCCGCTAGTCACCACCAGGAGGTGGGAGGAAACGATCGTACGACCGCCCCCTCCCACCCCCTCTCCGCCACCCCCTTTTGCGACATGGTGTCCTCGCAAAAGGGGGACAACCGCCGCCCAGGACCCCTCACCCCCCAGCATGGAATTCACCTCACCGGGAAGCGAAAGGTCCCGCCCGATAACTCCTCAGGGCACGGCGCAGCTACGCCCCCGCTGGGTACACCTAGACGGTGTGCTGCGCCGTGCCGTCCACCGCGCTGGACCTTACGGTCCCCACCGTTGCGGCATCTGGCCCGCGAAGGACAGATGCCGCCTTCCACGTTTGCGGCGGCGCGTCGAGACCGACGCTCTGCCGCCTCTTCCTTCCATCGACTTGTCTCTGCCGACCATCCCACGCCAAAGGAGGGCCGGCAACGACAAGTCATCACCACCTACCTACCTACTCAACCTAATTTAACCTACCTACCCAAACTAGCCTACCCAACCTAGCCCCCCTATGTCGCGTCTGGAGTGTCCTCTGCTAATTAGGGGAACACCCAGAGCGACATCCCCCCCTGTCAGGTATTCGCCACCGCCAACAAGAACCCACGAATGGGAAGTTGACGGTGCCCGGGGTGCACCAGCCCAGCGGGTTGCTCTTCCCCCCGGACGTATCCGATCTTTCGGACCGGATACGGAACGGTGGGGACCGTAAGGTCCAGCGCGGTGGACGGCACGGCGCAGCACACCGTCTAGGTGTACCCAGCGGGGGCGTAGCTACGCCGTGCCCTGAGGAGTTATCGGGCGGGACCTTTCGCTTCCCGGTGTGGTGAATTCCATGCTGGGGGGTGACCAGCAACCAACTAGGCCAAAGTGGAGGTTACCTGACCCGCACCCCAACCTACCCTTTTTGTTTTTTTTCACGCTGGGAAAAAATGCATTACGCATACCCACCCATTGGGGGAATGGGGGGCTATGTGGGACTCCCCGGACCCCCAGCCCGGTATACCCACTAAAATAACCCAGCGGCACTCCCGCATCGTCTGAATGGAGGAGGACTGGGAAACCGGCACAGCATTTACGTCCAGTCCTCCGCCGACGACCGCCCGCCTTTTAGGGCAGGCCCTACACGCCCCTCCTACGGAGGGGCCCGGGAACGACCGCGAGTGCTCAGCCATTCCCGCCCGCAAAGGTGGTGACAAGTGCAATGCGAGCTAAGGCGGCCCCCACGCCCGTCGCCCGCTAGTCACCACCAGGAGGTAGGAGGAAACGATCGTACGACCGCCCCCTCCCACCCCCTCTCCGCCACCTCCTTTTGCGACATGGCGTCCTCACAAAAGGAGGCAACCGCCGCCCAGGACCCCCCACCCCCCAGCATGGAATTCACCACACCGGGAAGCGAGAGGTCCCGCCCGACAACTCCTCAGGGCACGGCGCAGCTACGCCCCCGCTGGGCAGACCTAGACGGTGTGCTGCGCCGTGCCCTCCACCGCACCTGACCTTTACGGTCCCTACTAAGCTAAGGACTGAAATTCCCTGCTGGAGTCTGTATTTTCTGATAGCTACAGCCTGAGAGTCTTCAAGTCGACGATGACTCAAGCTTGCATAGAAGCGTGCGTCTATGTAAGCGTGAGTCATCGTCGACCACATCATCGCTTACCATCAGGTGAGATAGTGATAGTTTATCAAAAATAAAAAAAGGAATATTCATTAGGACCTTCTCAGTTGCAGCCCTGAATCTGGACCAGTTATGAAATCCTGATAGTCTTCCTTCAAAAAGACGAACGTGGTGCTACTTTTGCCTTTGTATCAATTAGAAACCAAAAAAAAAAAAAAAAGTAACATAAAGTAGTTAGTGTTTAGTTCACACTAGCTTCTGCCCACGGCTTCACGCACATGAAGGAGAAGTGGATATTATTAACATTGTCAGCCTTTTAATGTTCCCACTGCTGGGACACAGGCCTCTTCCCTATGAGAGGGAATGGGTTGTAATCCATCACACGGTCTAGTGTGGGTTGGTGGATGTCACATGTCTTCGAATTTTTGGTTCTAGGACATGCCATGCTGTTTCTTCACGATTTTTCCTTTCACCGTTTTTACTATTGATCCACCACTGCTTTCTCATGGGGATATAAACCAGGAAAAAAAAACTGAAATCTGAAAACTGAAACGTGAAATCTGTCGTGATCTACGATTCAACCAAATTCTTTAATTCCATGACACGTTAAAAGATAACAGCAGATATATAGTGTTGCTTTTGCATGAAAATATTAGTAGGTATAGATGGATAATGAATGAGTAAATTAAGTTAGTATATATCACAAAAAGTGTGGTTGTACGTATTAGTGTGCTTGTGCACGATTTTTTTAACTTGAATTGGCATTTTATACCTAAAGATTTAGTGAATACAAATAAGATAATAAATAAAACTAACTGGTTATGATTGTGTGACTGGCCCATAGGTGTCTTCTAAAGTGGTCATTATTAACAAGACCATCCAATAGTGCACAAGTGTGGAAACGACAGAAATTTTGCCATAACATCGTTATTTATTAATTAATATTTCCGTTATTAAATAAATAAACTTTAATTCACTGGTGAAAAGTAATAATTTAATATTAACAAGATGGGAAAGTGTCAATATAAAGATATTCCACAAAATAGTGAACAGTATACGAAACTCCAGAAAAAATCGGATTGGAAACCGTTTTTGAAACAGGTATGTAAATAATTTAATAATAATAGATTTGATTTTATTTGATTAATAAAAAATATAATAGATTTGAAATAAACCTTCAAAGTTTTTCTAACAATTTAATTTCACCAAAATTGGCAATGTTTTAGAATTGCTGATTTTCTCTGTCACATCAACGGAATATATTTAATTGGCTAGCTCAGTATTAAGCTTTAACTATGATGTTTTCAAAAAGGTGATACGATATACAGGACAATGTAATGAGGGCTACCAATAACAACACATTCACATCCAAGCAAGTCTGCCTTTAAACATAACGATACCAGAAGTATCAATTAATGTAAGGGACAAAACACGGTTTTTCAGGAGAGCCAAAAAACGATTTAATTTTTTTTAATCTGTTGATAACTTTTTATTGTTGGCTCCAATTTTAATTGTGTCTAGAGCAAAGTTTCTTAGAATTTCCTCTTCTTGCATGTTATTAACGAAAGATTTAACAATGGCCAGTGGTTTCAAATATAGCATGTCCCTTACATTAAAAAAAGGTGTTTAGTTATGCCATACGGTACTAATATTTTATGTGTAAACCGTCGAGCATAGTATAAGCAGCAAGAGAAATAGAAAATAATACTTAAATCTATTGTAAAGGACTTTTACAGTGTTGCAATTTGATGTAACCAAAGATTATCTACTAAAATGTATGGTATTTAAACACTATGGAACTAAGTTCTTTGCATGATTAATGTTGGTATGAACCAACATTAATCATGCAAAACAAATCTGTACTTTAGTTTCAGGTTTTACAGCTTAGACAGACTTATCACAGATTTAAATGAAATTTAGGGATACAAAAATAAAACGAAAACACGTTAATATTATTTTTTATTTTCTAATTTTATGTTTGCTTTTTATTATTATTAAGTCAAGACACTTAACATAAAACTTTGAGTTAAGTTTAAAAGTTCTAAAAAGTAACCGTGTCCGTTGTAAAACTTGTAGTTATCAATGAAAAAATAATTATGTTAAATAATTGATTTTATGATCCCTTTTAATTAGCAGTCTTACAAACTCTGTACTTTAAATCATCACATTTAATTGGCTTTATAATTATAATCACCAATTGTATAAAAAACATGTTTTCTCAGACTTAATCAACAGTCTTATTTATTAAGTAATTTAATAAATGTACTGCAAACTAAAGACCGATGGAAAAATGGAATATGAATTGTGTGAAAGATGATTAGTATGATGGCAGAGAAAGTTGAAATGACGAATAGAAAGGACGAATGGATAAGAGGAGCAAATACGAGGCTTGCGAATAAGAGGTGCATGAATTGTGTGAAAGTACTAGTAATGAAATAAGTCATAGGAACATAGACAATTTGCCATCTCTATATAAAGAGAAGCTGCCAATTTCCATTCCAAAATACAACGACAGAATTCATATTCCATTTTTACATCGGTCATTCATTTCCAGTACATTCGTTCAATTACTTACTAAATAAATAAGACTGTTGATTAAGTCTGAAAAAACATTGGTTTTATGTAATTGGTGATTATAATTATAAAGCTAATTAAACATAATTATTTGAAGTACAGAGTTTGTAAGATTATACTTATTATTATTTATAATCATTATAATTATATTTCACTATCATGATTATATGTTATTTATTAATATAGAATTAAAAGAGATCAACTCAAAAAGAGTATTTTAATTATTTTTATATTGATAACTATAATATATAAGGTTTGTAGTTAATTAGTAGGTACAATTTTAATTTTTAGGACTTTTAAGTTTAACACAAAGTTTTATAGACTGTGTAGTGTCTTAAATTTATAATAATTAGGCAGACATAAAAGTCGAAAATAGAAAAATAATATTACCAATTGTTTTATTTTTGTATACTTAAATTTAATTAAAATCTGTGAGAGCTAAGCTGCATAACCTGAAACTAACGTATAGATTTGCTTTGAATAATTATTGTTATTTATTATTATACATCATGCGCACAAACGTACAGAGGCGGACTTAATGCCTTAGGCAAATGCTTAATGCTGGTTCATACCAACATTAATTATGCAAAGAACTTATTTTCATGGAGTTAAAAACCATACATTTTAGTAGATAATCTATGGTTACATTAAATTGCAACACTGTAAAAGTCCTTTTCAACACACTTGCTCATAAAGTGGCTCTAATTTCACCGCAACTAGGCACATAATGACTCCTGTTATCAAACTGTGACTTTTTCATTACTATTATTCACAAGTGAGATAAAGAGTCTTTTTTTTAATTTATTGGTTGAGTTGCTTTGTTCTTAAAAAAGTTTCGATACAAAAAAGATCGTGCTCAATAGTACAAATGTAACACATTTCATGCAACTTCGTATTTAAATAGATAATTTCAACTTGTACGTGTTTAATAAATAAAACTTTCACTTAAATATAACTTTTGTTTTTGTCTGTAATAAAAAAAACTTGAAATTCCCCATTTTGTACGTGGATAAAACGCTATTCGCGAAAAGCCAAAAAAAAAATAACTCATTATTTTTAGTCTATGGCCGATCGCCATGGTAGTAACTATTTAGTAATCTGTGGCCATGGTTAGATGCGCGCGCATAGGAAAACTGATAAATTTTGCCCGACATACCGAAAAAAAAATCACAACTCGTTTTCACTGTTGGAAATGATTTTTAGTATTATTTTCTTCACAAGTGTGTTGAAAAACGTCGTATGATACACGTGTGTATTGATGATTACCGTCCTCGGCTCTCTTAAGACCCTCACCTAACGGCTCGGGTCTCAATGGCGCCTCAGCGGTAATCACCAACATTACACACTTGTACCATAATGTACTATTACAATAGAATTTAGTTCGACGGTTTACACATAAAATATTAATACCGTAAGGCACAACTAAACGCCTTTTTTCAATGTAAGGGCCATGCTATATTTGAAACCATTAAGCATTCCTTAATCTTTCATTTATAGCATGAAAGAAGAGGAAATTCTAAGAATATTTGCTCTAGACACAATTAAAATTGGAGCAGACAGTAAAAAGTTATAAAGAGATTTTAAAAATAAAATCGTTTTTAGCTCTCATGAAAAACCGTGATTTGTCCCTTACATTAATTGATACCTATGGTATTGATATGAGAATGAAATTAATGTAAGGACTCAGTATTTCAGCAACGATCTTTTAAAGCAAATAAAATAAAGCAAATACAAATTTGATTTCTACTTGTTACGTAATAGGCATATTACAGTAAGGAGCATTTAGTAAAGATAGTTTTGTGAGATAATAATGTAAGTGAATAATTAAAAAAAAACTCTAATAATGAGTTAAAGTAAGGGACATGTTAATTAAGTTGACTGATTTGAGGTTTAAAGTAAGGGTCGATGTCATCGTACCTCGTCCCTTACTTTATTTTTCTGAGAAGAAAAATATGTTAGTGGCCGTTAAATCATTTTTTTTTGTCATAAATCGTTTTACGCAGTCCAAAAATGTTTAATGTAAGGGAATTTTTTATAACGATAGAATTTTTTTAATAATACCAATCGATAGAGCGCGAAATTCTGAATCCAATGATATATATAACTCATTTTCGACAAAATGTCCCTTACGTTAATTGATACTTCTGGTATCGATAAGCAAGTTTTATTTAATTATTTTCTTAAATATAGGTATATAAAATCACGCCCATATTTCGCGAACGGTCAGGCAGAGGTGCCTCTGTTAAACTCACCCACATTTAAGTCTAGCATAAATGGTAGCTGGGGTGCCAGGCTCACGTTGATGTTTTATAAAATAGTATATATGACAAATTATATTTATTACTAATTTAACAAATAATGTATTATTATTCCTCTTGAGGTAAATCTGTATTTAAACAAGCATAAAAATATTTTTATTTTTATAAAATACAGGGCCATTTTGACAAAAGAAATATGACTTTTTCATAGATTTTCCTTAAGCATGTCTACTTCATAAATACGCACGACTGCTTTTGCTCTATTATCTTCTATTACTTTGGATTTTTGCTGTTATGCTGTCTCGAATAAATGTTTATCTACACTCACAACGTAATGTTCCAAATATGAATTCTTAAAATCTATACTAATATTATAAAGAGGTAAAGTTTGTGAGTTTGTGACGTTGTAAGGGGTAATCTCTGGATCTACTGAACCGATTGTGAAAATCATTTCACTAGTAGAAAGCTACATTATTCCTGAATGTCATAGGCTATAACATATTTCCAAAAAAATTAGAGATCCTTATGAAAATTGCAATAATGTAACCCAAGGTAGCAAAATGTTGCCTGTAAAACACATTATTTGGCGTGCGCTGAGGAAACTTTTGATGATAGATAAAATTTTGTAGGTAGGTAGGCAGGGTAGGCAGGTTTTGGGTAGGGTAGTCATAGTAGCCAGGGTAGGCAGGTTTTGGGCAGGGTAGCCATGGTAGCCAGGGTAGGCAGGTTTTGAGCAGGGTAGGCAGGGTAGGGGCAAGGTAGCCAGTGCAGCCAGAGTAGCCAGGGAAGCCAGAGTAGCCAGGGAAGCCAGGGTAGCCATGGTAGCCAGGGTAGGCAAGTTTTGGGCAGGGTAGCCAGGGTAGGGGCATGGTAGCCAGGGTAGCCAGAGTAGCCAGAGTAGCCAGAGTAGCCAGAGTAGACAGAGTAGCCAGAGTAGCCAGAGTAGCCAGAGTAGCCAGAGTAGCCATAGTAGCCAGAGTAGCCAGAGTAGCCAGAGTAGCCAGAGTAGCCAGGGTAGCCATGATAGCCAAAGTAGCCATGGTAGCCAGAATAGGCAAGGTAGCCAGGGTAGCCAGGGTAGCCAGAGTCGCCAGGGTAGCCAGAGTAGCCAGAGTAGCCAGAGTAGCCAGGGAAGCCAGGGTAGGCAGATTTGGGGCAGGGTAGCCAGGTTAGCCATGGTAGCCAGGGTAAGCAGGGTAGGCAGGGTTACCATGGTAGGCAGGATAGGGGCAAGGTAGCCAGGGTAGCCAGAGTAGCCAGGGAAGCCAGGGTAGCCAGGGTAGCCATGATAGCCAAAGTAGCCATGGTAGCCAGGATAGGCAAGGTAGCCAGGGTAGCCAGAGTAGCCAGGGAAGCCAGGGTAGCCAGGGTGGCCAGGGTAGCCAGGGTAGCCAGGGCAGCCAAGGTAGCCATGGTAGCCAGGTTTGGGGCAGGGTAGCCAGGGTGGCCAGGGTAGCCGGAGTTGCCTGGTTAGCCATGGTAGCCAGGGTAGGAGCAAGGTAGCCAGGGTAGCCAGAGTAGCCAGGGCAGCCAGGGTAGCCAGAGTAGCCAGGGTAGCCATGGTAGCCAGGTTTGGGGCAGGGTAGCCAGGGTAGCCATGGTAGCCAAGGTAGGCAGGGTAGCCATGGTAGCCATGGTAGCCAGGGAAGCCAGAGTAGCCAGGGTGGCCAGGGAAGCCAGAGTAGCCAGGGTAGCCATGTTAGCCAGGATAGCCATGGTAGCCAGGGTAGGGGCAAGGTAGCCAGGGTAGCCAGACTAGCCAGGGAAGCCAGGGAAGCCAGGGAAGCCAGGGTAGCCAGGGTAGCCAGGGTGGCCAGGGAAGCCAGAGTAGCCAGGGTAGCCATGTTAGCCAGGATAGCCATGGTAGCCAGGGTAGGGGCAAGGTAGCCAGGGTAGCCAGACTAGCCAGGGAAGCCAGGGAAGCCAGGGAAGCCAGGGAACCCAGGGTAGCCAGGGTAGCCAGGGTGGCCAGGGTAGCCATGGTAGTCAGGGTAGCCAGGTTTGGGGCAGCGTAGCCAGGGTAGGCAGGTAGCCAGTTGACGGGAGCGAAGCCCCGAGGGTCAGCTAGTATTGTATAAACACGTACTTCATATTCGTGCACAGGTAAAATTAAAAAAAAATCCATAACAGTACAATATTTTCCTTCGATTTTCAAACAACTGAATCATAAATAGCTATTATCTACGAAGGAAGGAATAAAACACAGATAAAGACAAATAAGTATTTCAGGAAGTGTGTTTAAGTATTTCATTTCTCTTACATGTCTTGACTTTTCTGGCAGTAAATTATTTGTAGCCGCAACTGCTCTATTCGTTATGTCTCGTGGAGTATTTTCACATTTAAAAAAAAAATTGAAATAAAATTTCACTCAGAAAAAATTTCGCGCGTCCACTTTATTTTTTATGTTTATTCTTTATTAGGTATAAGGCATAGATCTTGTAGCCGCAGCAGCAAAATAGTATACGATACTTTTGTTCTAAACTTGTTCCATTTTTAAAATCATCATTTACATTGTCTCGATTTCGAAGTAATATTCTAGGTACCTGGCTGTATGTTGAGAATGTCTTTGCTTGTGTTTTAGAATTTTATGAAGATTCGCATAATGCAACCCGATGTCGTTATGGGTATCATAATGAAACCGCTGTCAATTTCGTAATTCGAATATAACGAAACCGAAGTAGATAAAAATCTTTTCAATACAGTTGTTAAACATGGCGTACTTTCAGAGGCTATAATTATGATTCGAAAATTAAATCTTTCGCATAGGCATCTTTCTATTAAGCGGTCGTGACTTTTGTTTACGAGCTCGATCATTAGTTTTGCAGTTAAGTTTTAAATGTTTTAGTCAATTTAAAAAAGTTTAGTAGCAAAGAGTTTTCATACTTAAATAAAATGGGATTTTATTCGAGGCCAAAATGAATGAGTCCGTACGTCTTTGCATAAAATTCTCAAAAGTTTATTAAATGGTTGTTTAATATATTGAATTAACAGTTTTAATTTCATTATTTTCACATAAACATTTGTCAAAAATCGAATAGGCTGTATAGGCTGTTTTCGTTGTAAAAAAAAAGATTGGTATCTCTAACTCTATCTCTAACTCTGTCTCTATCTCTAACTATTATCTCTATCTCGATCTCTTATCTCTAACTCTATCTCTAACTCTGTCTCTAACTCTATCTCTAACTCTATCTCTAACTCTATCTCTAACTCTATCTCTATATCTATCTCTAACTCTATCTCTAACTCTGTCTCTATCTCTAACTCTAACTCTATCTCTAACTCTAACTCTATCTCTAACTCTAACTCTATCTCTATGTCTTTCTCTATCTCTAACTCTATCTCTATCTAAGTTTGTATAACTATATCTCTAACTCTAACTCTATCTCTAACTCTATCTCTATCTCTTTCTTTATCTCTAACTCTATCTCTATCTAAGTTTGTATAACTATATCTCTAACTCTAACTCTAACTCTATCTCTAACTCTATCTCTATCTCTAACTCTATCTCTAACTCTATCTCTATCTAAGTTTGTATAACTATATCTCTAACTCTAACTCTATCTCTAACTCTATCTCTATCTAAGTTTGTATAACTATATCTCTAACTCTAACTCTATCTCTAACTCTATCTCTATCTCTAACTCCATCTCTAACTCTATCTCTATCTCTAACTCTATCTCTAACTCTGTCTCTATCTCTAACTCTAACTCTATCTCTATCTCGATCTCTAACTCTATCTCTAACTGTATCTCTAACTGTATCTCTATCTCTAACTCTATCTCTATCTAAGTTTGTATCGAATATTTTATGCGCAAGGAGGTTGTATAGCATTGAGATGGAGTTTGAATATTATATTGGTGTTCTAAATTCAAACACCAAAACAGTGATTAAAAGTGCTTTTTATTCACTGTTTTCACTATAAAATAAAATAAGCTTTTTAGAGGAGGAATGGTATATTTTTTATTTTGTGTGATAAATTATTTCTTTTTTTTTTAATATGAGTTCAAATCAAATGGAATTAACTCCACCCGATATTTTATCTGAGGTCAACACTGCGCAAGATGAAATTTTGCCTCCAAAATCTCGTGAAAGATATATGGATACTTACGTTAATTTTATTTTATGGAAAAATAAAATTTAAATCTTTGACTTGTTTTTACTATTTCCCACAACTGTATTGAAAAACGTCGTGTGATACACGGGTGTGTAGTTTATTGCAAACTCGTGTCATTAAAAACCCTCGCCTTCGGCTCGGGCTTGTTAATAACAGCTCGTTTGCAATAACCTACTTTCCACCCTTGTATTACAATGTACTATTACAATGCATGTCCTCGAAAAGAGCGTTTTCCAAGCAGCCAAACAGTGCGGAAAGTGTCACTTTTTTCACTAGTGCTTTTTACTTTTCTGTACTTTTTTAATTTTTAACTCCAACGTCAGCCCGACGCATAGAGTTTTTAATATTTGAGAAAAGTTTTACAAATTAGTTAAGTACGCTCGTGCCTTTTTGCGTTACGATGTGAGAGCTATTTGCACATGCGCAGTAGATATGCCCGAGGAACCATTAGTTAATCTGTGGAAATGCTTAGCGCGCTTGAATAAGCCCGCCATTTTATTAATTTCTTGCTTGGTTCGATATTGTTTTTTATTTCCTCGCACAATGCATAGTAAAATGTTGTATGATACACGTACGTAAGATGATTCCCGACTTGTGTCTAATATTCACTCATTGGGAATCACCTACCTTCCGCACTTGTAGCTTAAATAAATATTTTAATTTTTATAGCACACTTTTACTTTTTAATTTATTGGCGCTTATTGTAGAAAAGTAGTGTCATTGGATACGCGCGCTGCGCAGTCAGTGCAATGCGCCATGCATGCTGTACAGTCGGAGGATACATCTGGTTTTGGTCAGCCAGCTCGCGAATATGTATCCTCCGACTGCACAGCATGAATTATTTATTGTTTCCGTCTTTTTAGTTCGCTTTTTAAGGAGTCGGGTTTTTTTTAATTCTTTTTATTAAGTTTTTAATTTATTGGCGGGTATAGACTCATTGACTTAATGCAGAAAAATACTGGTCAAGTGCGAGTCGAACTAGTACGGCGAGGTTACCTTTATTTTCAACTTATTGATTTTTTTGGAATTTTCCCTTTATTTGTGCTGCCTTACTTTTTGCCAAATTTCGTGATTCTAGTTCAACGGGAAGAACAATATAGGTTTGCGACCGAAAACCTATAAGGTATTTACGACCTAGAATTTTCAATTTTGGCTAAAGGCAAGGTCTTACAGCACAAGTAAAGAGAAAATGCCGAAAAATAAAAAAAAGTTGAAAATTAAGGTTGATTTTGGTAATTAAGTTCTCGCGAAAATCTAAATTTGCCCATATCTTTTTATCGTGTTGACTCAGGATCTTGATTTTTATACACCTAATAGGGACTATAGACCTTAGTATTTGGTATAAATTAAAACTTGCTAGGTTCGTGCCGTTCCTCAGAAAATCGGTGGTGACACACGGAAAGACGGACAAGAGAGTGATCTTATAAGGGTTCCTTTTTTGCCTTTCGAGATACGGAACCCTAAAAGTTGTGACAATGACACTACTGCGGTATTAAAACACTCGTGTGAACCCATACTCGTGTTTTAATAACCCCTATTATTATGATCGTTGCATAAACTATTATTTCAATTCCATACTTATATGGTTATAGTTAGTTATTCTTTATAATTTTCTCCTTAAATTTAGCTGGTAGTTCACCTGTAACAATAACTTCGGATGTATTAAGAAAACTCGTATATTACCTGATATTTTACGAGGTAAAGGATATAATTAGGGTTACGTTTCGAAAAGGAAATAATATTATTCATTAAAAAATCCTTTTCTAAAACAAGCTTTTTTCGTATTCTTCTCAGCAGACCCTTTCATTTCATAGCCATATCATGGCAGTGCACAAAAACTAAATAGTACGCTATCTTGAGCCGTCCGCCATTTTGGATTTAGAATGACGTCACTCAGCTAACCATGCATTGTCATCCAAACTAAACTTGTATGCAAAATTTCATCTTACTGCTTTCCAATTCAGCTGCAAGATTTGACCCGAACACACTTACATACATACATACAAACATTGCATGTTAAATAAAAGCTTGTAAAAAGGAACCCTTACCCTCACTTCGTCGTCTGTTAAGACCTTTTTCGCCGGAAAGAAAAGAAAGAAAGAAATTAAATAATAAATATATCATACATAATTGGCCAGGTTAAGATCACGCCAGTAGGCTCTAAAGTGGTACGCAGATGTGTACAGTTCACCTTGGTACACTGTCATTTCACCGGTTATATTCGGTTTCATGATATTCGGGTAATCTATTCTGACATTTTAGGTACCTTACTAAACTTGCCTAATTACAATTTTTTTAGATGTACCTACCTAATTTTTTTTACTTCTGCAACTATCTATCACTACAATAACATAAATAACATAACAAATGACCACTTTTTACACAAACATATTTGATTTTATAAGGATTATATTACCGTAAGATAGATTCAAGTTTATAATAAACTTGTTTTGCTAAGGTCACACAAAACTATCGTTCTCCGTCTATACATTATATCGACATATTGTTGACCTTGCAAAATATCTTCAAATTATATTTCCTATAGACTGTTATGTAGAAACGACCCATAGGAACATGAAAGAGAAAGAGAAAAGAATAGAACGAAATAAAAGGTATTTATTTGATACAAAATGACATACAAACATTAATAGATTTTACTTAAACTAAACCCTTAACGGTAGTATTACGACTTTAATTGTATTATGACAATTTTGCGTTTTGAAAAACTTGATTTTTAGGGTTCCATACCCAAAGGGTAAAAACGGGACTCTATTACTAAGATTCCGCGGTCCGTCTGTCTGTCTGTCTGTCAGGCTGTATCTCATAAACCGTGATAGCTAGATAGTTGAAATTTTCACAAATGATGTATTTCTGTGGCCGCTATAACAACAAATACTAAAAACAGAATAAAATAAATATTTAAGAAGGGCTGCCATACCAAAAACGTGTTTTTTCTTTGCCGTTTTTTGCGATATTGGTACGGAACCCTACGTGCGCGAGTCCGACTCGCACTTGGCCAGTGATTTTTCATTTTGCAATCTTAATTTGAATTCCAGTTGCTGATCTGCAGTGGAGTATGGACATCTGTGTTCGTGTACGGACTTAGCGTCGGCGCACCGACTATATTTATTCCTCAGATCAAGCGGGAAGCGGACAGTACTGAAATTATCACCGAAGACATGGCTTCCTGGCTAAGTGAGTTGTGGATGTGTACTCATAACTTATTCAAGTAGAACCTGCGGCTCTAGTCAAAGTGGCATCCTTTCAGCGATGGCAATGATTGTAATGACAAAACTTGACGGGTTGGTCACCAGGTCACATCAGGTGACATTTCGATAGTGCTATGTATTCCCATATATTTTTGACTATAATCCAAACGCTAAGGTGACACTTTACTAAATAAAATCTTATTTAACTTTTTATTAGGAAATGATTTATTGTAATCGAGTAAGTTTTTTCGGTGATAGCGTCTATAGATATAGAACATTCTTACTAAATTAATGTTGAAAAATCTAATGTCGTGGCAGATACGGTCATAAAATATGTTAGTGAACAATTAAAGACGCGATGCCGACGTCTAATTTGCATCACTTATATTAGCAATAAAACGATTATATTAACGTAAAGACGATGCACCAGTATCAATCTATGATCTCGTGGACATTGACATATAATCCAATAGATTAAAACCTAAACAGGCCTATCGGTACGAGATCCACCTTTAACTAGTACTAATTTTATCAATTACATGCATTAATCACGTGTTCATCGATCGACAGCATTGTCATCCAGTAGCAAATTTCTAGTTTTGTAAAAATCTTATTTATATTGGTATTATCTTTTCCAGCGTCAGCGTTCAGCTTCAGCGGGTTTCCCTTCGTAATCATCCTCTGCATTGCCACAAAATTCGTCGGCAGAAAGATACCTTTTATAATCGCGGTTTTAGATACATTAGCCGCGTTCGTAGTTTTATATTTTAGTACAACCGTCAATCATATATTAATAAGTAATATCATGCAGGGGTTATTTAGTGCATCCCAAATAGTAATAACTGTCATGATCCTAACCGAGTACACTTCACCAAAGTATAGAGGAATGTTCCTAACAGTTAAAACAGCTACTTTCTACTGGGGCATTTGGGCTTCAAATGCGATAGGCACCTTCTTTCATTGGAAAAATATTCCTCTATTAGGGATAGTTTGTGCACTGTACATCTTACTAACTGTTTTTATGTGGCCCGAGTCACCGTACTGGTTAGCAAGCAGAGGAAAGTTTGACGAATGTGCAGCATCACACCGCTCATTAAAAGGTTGTGATGCAGCTTCGGAGAGAGAATTAGAAGAATTGATAAACTCTCAAAAAAAATATACAGCAAGTTGTGGAACTACAAAACTATCAGCAAGTGAACGGGTGTTGGATTTCTTTAAAACAATCAAATCAAAAGAATTTTATAAACCGACCTTAATCGCAAATTTAACTGGTTTTTTGGGATTGTGCTCAGGAAAATTAATTTTCGCTGTGTATGCTATAGACGTTTTAAAGAAAATAACTAATAGTGAATCTACAGCTTACATCGCAATGTTAATAATAGATGGGTTTACAGTGTTGAGTATGTACGGAGGTTGCATTTTAAATAAACATTTAAAAAGACGCACATTATTGTTATGCGCATCGAGCATAGGTGCCATGTTTTTGCTTATTTTATCTTTGTACTTGTATTTAATTGATTTAAATGTAATTATGGAAAACAAGTATGTCACTATATCATTATTTGTTGCTTTCTCGATAGCTGTAAGTTGTGGACCTTTGTCTGTGTCTATTTCAGCGTACGGAGAATTGATTCCAATCAGGTCTAGAAATTTATCAGTTTGTCTTATCGCATTAACTGGAAAGTTAACAACGGCTTTGGCTATAAAATTGGCTCCTTTATCGTTTAAGACTTTTGGATTGCACGGGACATGTCTTTCGTTTGGTATTGTTTCAGTGATTACTTTATGCATTTTGTACATATATCTACCGGAAACAAAAGACAAAACTTTGCAAGAAATAGCAGATAGTATGAATGGAGTGAAGCCAAATAAAGTTGAGGTGACATCAAATTTACTAGTTCCTAAAAAAGACGAATGCAATAGCAGTTTAAATAAGACACGTTAACCTTAACTACATATTTTTTGTTAAATACGAATGTTTATTTTATCACAAGGTTCTTACAGATATAGTTTCGTAAAAAGGGGTAGAATTATTATATAATAAAAGGATCTGTGTGTTTTCGAATTTAGTGGTTTTATGTACTCAGATCTTGGCCCTATTTATGAAAATCTCGACGGCGCACTGTTCAAATTTTCTATTCGAAATTCGAGTTTAAATCTTTTAGCAGTTGCTAAACTTCATTGAGAATTTTATGAAAGGTTGTTAATGATTAAGAAATTAAGATTCAACACAATAAATTAAACCATGTATTTTTGTGACCTATGAGCATTTTCTTATATTTATTTTATGAGAATGTTAGCCTAATTGTTAGCCACCCGCCCTGATTGGGTCCACCAAGTAGTGGATTACGGGACCATTCTCTCTCGCATAGAAAAAGCCTGTGTCCCAGCAGTTTAATCAATAAAGGCGTATGCTTATGTTAGCCTTTTATTAAAATATAAATGTTACTTTGTTTATTTTTTTATTGAATAAATGGGTTCAATTTTATTACTAATATATAAATTTACATAGTATAAAATTCTTAATTAACTATAACTACCTATATATACACTTAAATAAATAAATAAACTACGAACGCGTATAAAAAGGGCAGGGTTCATTGGGCGTCAAAAAAATCGTAAACATCGCTGTGAACGAGAAAAGTGCCCAGAAAGCTGGCAGCATTGCCACGTTGGAAGGCAATGCGGATTCTCTGGCCGAGAAAAAGCCCAGCCCTCTGGTCTCGACTAATCGTTTGCTTACATCTCGAAATACTCGATGAGCACTCGGACCCCATGGACCTAATGTTTCAACCCCAAATAAGAAAATATTGTTACAAGTATGTAACAATATTTTCTCAAAAAACATAAAAATCTTTTTGATTTGGGTCACGAGAAAAATATTATTTTTCAAATAAATTAAAATAGGTGACGTGATATGTATCGATTTGTTAAAAAAGTTTTTGTAAAAATAAGGTTTTTTTTTTATTTTCGCAAAAACTATATATATTAATATGTTCTTATTTAACAAACTCCTAACTATAAGCACAATTATGGAATAATGAGTTCATTATTCAAATTTAGCAGATTATTGTAGCGGATCGTTTGATATCCATATTGTGATACCAATAAATTATTATTATTATTTATTATAAGGGACACCAACAGCATTACATACAAAACAGTTTGTAATAAACCTATTACAGGTATGTATGCCTATTACAGGTATACGCAGCTTACACCATAATATGGTCAGAAACACTAAATTATTTAAAATTTCAAAATATAAATACTAATCTAACCTTAAAAAACAAAGATAATAAAAAAAATACAAAATGAAAAACAGACAGAATTATAAAATAAAATGAAGTAGGATGTATAATTATGTTCGTAATTAGACTAAGTTGAAGTATTTGCGCACTCCCGTACCTCCGATATTGCTCTTCTAAACTGGTTCAGTCAAACACCGTGTAGGTCAGTATCTGGTGTTGTACAAAAACTATTGTAGCTTCTACACATGCGGAGGAGCGGAGCGTTGAGGCCTAGGTTGGTTTTGCAGAATGGAATATGGAGTAATTTTGTGATGGGATGTCTGATTACATTCTACTAAATCACTGCACTTAATAAACCCGTTTGCTACTTTGTAAAGGAAAATTAGATCACGCGTACGGCGACGGTCACCTGCGTGACCGTCGCCGTACGCGTGATCTAATTTTCCTTTACTATGAAAAAGTGTAGGCGTTGTACATATGGACAGCGATTACTAATTCCCTCTTGCTTGCGCTCTTTAAATTTTTCAAATCTTTGCGAATAAACAGCGTAGAGTGGGTTCCAAGCGACACCGGCGTATTCTAATCGACTTCGCACTATGGTTTTAAATAAAACTATTTTGGTCTGGTTGTTGGAAGCCTCTTATGTTGCGTTTAACAAAACCCAACATCTGCGCAGACTACTTTACGACGTCGTTGATGTGTGGCTTAAAGGTGAGCCCGTCATCCACTAGAACCCCTAGATCCCGGATTGATCCAACCTTTGCCAACGAGGTGTCGCATAGTGTGTAGGTAGTTGGGAATGATGACTTTTTTGGGGGTTTTGCACCAATTTTCGACGTTTGTTAAATCGCTTTGAATAAGCGTGATGTCTTCAGGCCCTGTAATTTTTTTGTAAATCTTTAAGTCATCTGCAAACAAAATTGTTTAACAGTGCCCGATGAATGATTTGTTATGTCATCAACAAATAATACTCGTAGAAACAAAACTGGGCCAAGGTGGGCACCTTGTGGAACACCGGCGCGTGTATGAAATTCGTAAGAAACATAGCCATTGACAGCAACGAACTGTGAACGATTTACAAGATAGGATGCAAACTATCTCAACAAAGATCCATGGACACCACTAACCTCAAGTTTTGCTATCATGAGTGGATGAATCACCTTATCGAACGCGCTGCTGAAATCTGTATGTATTGCATCGACTTCGTCTCCGCAATCAAGCGCTTCAGATATGTCGGATAAATATCTGACTAAATTAATCTCTTTGGAACGTCCAATTCGGAATCCATGTTGGCTATTGGAAAGCTTACTGTCCAAGTAGTTGGTAATGATGGGACAAACAAGACACTCAAAAAGCTTTGAAAACATGATAGGATGGAATCAAAATCAAAATCAAAATCATCTTTATTTTTCTTCCACAAATAACACTTATCAACTAAAACTCAAAAACGGAAATACAATAATAACGATATGCCACATAGTTATTTGCGGGAGACTGGTGCCTGAGCTAAGTCGTAACCTGTATTTCAGGACACCAGAGGGTTAAGCAAAATATTTTTTTTTTTAAAACAATTTATACATATCATCAAAATCTACTATTATAGCTAGAAAATTCTTAGCAAAAGTAATTTATTTTTATGTTACAAGTGCAAACATTTAATTGATAGGTTTTATTTCTTATTTATTTATTTTTAGGCACACCAATTTTCAGATTAGATATATTTATTTTTTTATTATGTGAAGTAAGAGTGGCGGAGTATGTATATGAGAGTTTGTGTTTGTGTGTGTGTTTGTGTGTGTGGTGTTGAGAGAGTGATAAGTTATGCGATTGGGTTCAAAAAGTATGGTGTGGTGGGATATATTTACATTTTTATGACGAGCAGCTCTTCTGTTTTTGTGTAGTCCAACTTTAGTAGCCATTTAGTTAACGTAAGTTTACATTTAGATTTAATGTAATGGAAAAAATCTAATTCTTTATTTAATTTATTATAGAGTTCGGGTCCTCGGAAAGTATTAAATTTTTGGGCAAAGCCAGTTTTACTATTTAATGGTGCTACATACGTCGTAATGCCTCCTAGTAGTTAATTTAGAGAGAATAAAAGAGGGTGGATCTGAATGTTGCCGGAGAACAGTAATGAGGACGTAAAGCTGGACTTTTAGAATCAGCCTTTGGGCCCTCTCTATTTCCAACATTTTAGTTTTGACGGCACCTCCCCATGTTGTTACACAATATATCAAGATAGATTGAACAAGGGCAATGTATACCATTTTTTGTGTTTTACCACTTGCTACATGTCTAAGCTGTTTAAAGATATAAATAAGTTTTCGTACTCATTTAGATAAGTTGTGAATGTGTTCGTCAAAGGACAATCTTTTATCAATGATTACACCCAAGTAACGAATACTTTGTGTTGGCTGTATAGTTGAGCAGCTACATTGATTCAAAGGAGGAAATGAACACTGATGAACATAAATGGGAGGCTTGTCTTGTAAGAAGGTTTCAGCGCTCCTTATTGCAAAAGGTATGTATTTTGTTTTATCTGCGTTAAGTGTGAGCGAGTTTGCAGCGAGCCAGTGGCAGACCGTGTTCAGGCCTTTTTGACCTAAAGAATATACTTCTTCCCAAGAATTTCCCGTGAAAGTAAGAGTTGTGTCATCTGCATACGATATTATTTTGCAGTTTTCAAGATTAAGCTGACATAGCTCATTTATATAGCATAGAAACAAAGTGGGGCCAAGAATACTTCCCTGAGGAACTCCATACTCGACAGGAAGTTCATTACTCAAGTGGTTACCGATCTTTACTTGCTGTGTACGATCCGATAAATAGTCAGATATTAATAATAATTCGTTTCCCCGTATGCCCATATTATTTAATTTACGAATTAGGGTGGAGATAGAGACTGTGTCAAAAGCCTTGGCGAGATCGAGAAAGATGGTCAGACACTTTTTGTTATTGTCTATGTTTTTTACCACAAAATCAGTAAAAGTGTGAACAGCCTCATCAGTGGATTTGCGTGCTCGAAAACCATATTGTGAGTCGGCAAGTAATTTATTTGACTCTAAGAATTTTATTAATCTATAATTAATCGTGCGCTCGAATACTTTAAACAGTGAAGAAAGAATAGAGATGAGCCTATAGTTGTTGACACAGCCTGTATCCCCTGCCTTATATATGGGGCTTACAATTGATTTTTTTTAGTGCTTTAGGAAATACACCTGTATCAAAGCAACGATTTATGAGATCAGCAATAACTGGAGCCACAATATCTACAACACTTTGCAATAACTTGGATGAGATGGTGTCCCATCCAGGTGAGCATTCACTCCTCAAACTCAAGATAGCAGCCTTAACTTCCACAATATCAGTTTTAAGTAGTACGAATGAGTTGCAAGGGGAGGTGTCTTTGTTTACACCGCTGTTAATGAAAGGTGAAATATTCGAAGGAATGCGTTGAGCTAGTACTCTTCCAATTGTAGAAAAGAAGGTATTGACATTATTAATAGACGATTGAGTGCTTTGATCTGTATATAGAAGTTTATCAGAAGATTCATGATTTTTATTATAATTTGTTATAGTTTTAATAGAGTTCCACGACAATTTGGAGTTACCTTTAGCCATATTTAGCTGGTTCTGCTCATATTCTCGTTTTATTTTTTTAAGAAGATTGTTGCAATAGTTCCTATATCGTTTATATGTTATACTTAAAATTTCATTATCTGGTTCCTTTTTAGTTTTAATATGCATCCTGTCCCTATTTTTAATGCATCTTAGTAGTCCCGGCGTTATACAGGGTTTTAATGTAGTTTTATTTCGCGGCATCCTAATGATCGACACATGTTTCATTTTTAGGTTATATAATAATTCTATAAATCTATCGGTCGCCAAATCCAAATCATTTTCAGCATAAATTAGACTAAAATCTAATTGTGAGCAGTCAGAAGTGATCTCGGTCCAGTTCACCTTCCTGACTTCTCTACTATTTAAGGGTTTCTTTGAGCCCACGTGCTTGAGACAAAATAGAATAGCGTGATGATCAGTTATTGAGGTTGGAAGATTAAATGTATAAGCCTGTAACTTACTTTTAACAATAACATGATCTAGGCAGCTATTTCCTCTAGTAGGTAGGTTATGAGCCGTAAGTAGACCATGAAATGAGATGAGATCTAGATATGACGAAACATTAGAATCAACATTCAATATATTTACATTTATGTCACCTACTATTATTATATTTTGAAATGATCGCAACTGTTCAAGAATGTTGTGGAGTGACTGCAGAAAAGTATCTAAATTTTTGAATGACGGTGACCTGTAGATTGCCACTATAACTGTGTTAGTCCCAAATTTTATTAGCAGACAGTTGTACTCATAAAGAAGTGGTTCTTCTATTGTGTAAAAATGTTCGTTACTGACCATGACCACCACTCCATCGTTTTGATTAAAGTTACGGTTCGTCTTATAAGAGTTGTATCCATTTACAGTAGGAAGATCTGATACCTGACGGAGCCAGCACTCTGTTAATACTATAACGTCGCATTTGAAGCTAAATCTAGAAAGTAGCACTGAAAGTTCATTGAAATTGCAATTGATACTACGTACGAGTATATTTTGTTGTAAAATTTTTAGGTGGTTGGTAGCAGTTGTTATGTATTTGGAACAGTTCTCTGGGTGACAGCTAAGTGAGACAGATACATTAAATTGGTCTATATTATTTAATAAGTCATTTACCATCGCGAATGTTGTAACGTAAATAAACTCGTAGGATAATTTGAGTAGGAGAAAGAAAGATTTAGACTATTTACGGCTTTAAATATTATTACGAATAAAATATGAATTGTATGTAACTCCGAACTAGCGCACCTATTTGGTAAACATAGATAGCATAGATTTATCCAAAGCAGTGTACATTGATAATAGCAAATTAACTCTTGAAATTTCTGTATATATCTACAAAACCAAAACATGATTTTATGTATGCATGGATGTATGTGTGTATGTTGTTTGTTTTCGTTTGTATGATTAATTTTATGTAGTGAAAATAGGAATAGAAAGATGTGAATGATGTGCAGTGTGTTAACATAAGTTCTTAGACATATTTTAAAAACAATAGCAAAAACCTCGAATGAAAGCATGACAAGTCATATAATTCCATGCAAATCCTCAGTACCCTTAATGTGAATGGGTGAATCACCCTCATTCATACGAATATATACTTTTCCAAATGAGATCCAGCATCCATGAAAACCTCGCCTCTTAGTGAGCTGTCTGGACAAGTAAAATAGGTGTTGTTGGAGCGCCTGATCATCACAGCATGGCAGCAACTCACTTAATGAGCAATTACCTCTAATTGCGATGCGCAAATGTATTCTTTTGTTCATATTTTTCACTTGCTGTACTTAACCCGTGTAGTCAACACCTATTATAGTCTTTTTTCTTGCACTGAGTATTCCTGAAGTTTTCATTCGGCAAATCCCTTAAATTCCCGCACATGGTCCGTAACGAGCTGGATAACGTTTTATATCAAGAAGATCAGCGATCATAATCAAGGAATTAAGGATTTTATTATCCACGTGCCGTGGAGGTTAATTGCCGGTGGATTGGAGTGATCTCGAGCAAACTATTAGCGGTGTACGGCGTTAAAGTTACATAAAATTAAGTCTAATATCGTCACCCAACACTCAGGTAGTATAAGTGAAAGTAAATATTCATAAAAGGTCAGTTTTATTTATTGTACTACCGATTGTATTGTGTTATATGAAAATCATTAGGTACTTGTTGCAGTGTAATTAGTATTATATTCATCAGCAAAATTAAGTTTAATATCATACTGATTATAGTATAGTTAGCTTGTATGCTACATCAATTAAACTTAAGTTATAAAGCTGTAACTAATTCACGTAACTATCTACAAAACAGTAGTTGTTCATTATATTATTAGCAGGTATCTTAACATAATATATATTATAAGTTGTGAGTGCTTGATATTATTGCAAGTCATTGTTAAAACATAGTAAAGTTATTATTACTTATTTAGAATCATTTATGTATTTAACAACGATTAGTGTTAAAACACTAATCGTGCCTAATTAATACTAAGTTAGCGTCATAGTTTTGCAAATAATAAGTTTGGATCTGGATTGTATGTATAGTTTATTTATACCGTTGGGTAGTTACATCATTAGGTTTATGTTGTTTTGCTATTGCACTTAGGTGTAGTTTTATGCGTGTATTAAGGTCATATTATTCGTCTTTTACAATTGTATTCCTGTATCAATTTCAGGTTGACAACACTCATCTCCCAGCATGTCCGAGGAAAGGGATTTAATCAAAAAGCGAGGCAGCTTCAAGGGTCGTTTGACTGCGTTTGTCCACTTTCTGGACTCACTCAAGGACAAAGAGTTATCAAACTGTGATGTTTCAGAATTGCAATTGCGCATGGGCAAGATCGAGTCGTTGTACGAGCAGTATGATGAGGTACAGTTACGTCTGGAATGCATTGTAGATGATCTCAAATTACAATACTCTGAGCGTTCTGAATTGGAGTCTCTTTATTATAAATCCTTGTCTAGAGCCCAGAATATTCTGAGTGATTTTAATAAGGATAGTAAATCGATGGAAAGCTGTAAAAGTACACATGCTAGCGTGCACAAGCCAGTTAAATTGCCAACAATCCAGTTACCAAAGTTTAGCGGTTTATATTCTAATTGGCTGGAGTTTCGCGATACCTTTACTAGCCTAATTAATTGTAACGATGACATTGACGAAATTAATAAGTTCCATTACTTGAGAGCATCTCTTGAGGGAACTGCTGCAGTAGTAATTAAATCTATCGAGTTTTCTTCGAGCAATTACTCTGTGGCATGGAAGTTGTTATGTGATCGATTTGACAACAAAGGATTATTGGTTCATAATCATGTATCAGCATTGTTTAATGTCGAGTCTATCTCAAGGGAATCTTCTGTTGCTATAAAGAGTTTAATCGATAACCTAAATAAAGATTTGCGAGCTTTAGAGTCATTAGGGGAGCCTGTTAAATATTGGGACACACTATTGATTTATATTATAACACGTAAGCTTGATCAAAGGACTTATCGTGAGTGGGAGGAGTACAAAGGTAGGAAGGACAAAGATAGCACGAGTAAGTTCGACGCATTTATGCAATTCCTACGTAATCGAGCCGATCTAATCGAGACCTTAGAACTTGTTCGCCATAATCATTGCCAAACGCCAGGTAAATCAAGCCCTACGGTCAAGTCTATGGTAGCAGCCCAATCCCTTAATAGTTCTAGCACTGAATTAGACCCTAAAGTGTGCCCTAAATGTAATAACAATGATCACACTTTAAATAATTGTCCACAGTTTCTCGCATTAAGCAATGACGATCGTCTCAAATTACTACCCAGTTATAAAGTTTGTTTCAACTGTTTTCGCTCAGGTCACTATGCTAACAAATGTAAAAAACCAGGTTGCAAACTATGCAAACGTAGGCATAACACACTAATTCACATAGATTCTAAAATCACTATTGCGAATACACTTCGTGATAATTCAAATAACAACTCCTCTGCATCTGTCTTACCGTCTACTACCACTGATACAAATTACGTAGCTTTGTCAACAAACATTGCATCTCCCCGTGATCATAAGCAGCGAGATGTGTTGTTGTCGACCGCCCTGATCAAACTGCGGGACCACAATGGCTATGTGCATCTCGTTCGCGCGGTTCTGGATAGCGGTAGCACCTCGTCATTCATAACGGACAGATTATGTAAACAACTCAGTTTAACAACTAGACAAATAAATAAATCCATTATTGGCATTAACAATGTCACTTCGCGCGTAGGCAAAACATGTCGTGTTAAGATGACGTCATTGGATGATAGTTTTACGTTCGAACTTCATTGTTTTGTTCTGCCATATATTACGAGTAACGTACCGTGCCGTGAAATTAACATTTCTAATTTCGACATACCGTCGAATATTATTTTAGCTGATCCTACTTTTTATAAGCCTGCTAATATTGATATATTAATAGGTGCTGACCTTTTTTGGGAGTTGTTAGGATCGCAACGTCTAAAGTTAGGTACCGGAAAACCAGTATTATGTGAAACCCGTTTAGGATGGATAGTTTCCGGTCCAATTACTCAAAATTATATTTTACTGCTGTCGAATGATGTAAATTGTAATTTTTCTAAAACTATTTCCGATGGCGACAGTGACTGGGAAAGGCTTAGAACAGAATTGACAAAGTTTTGGCAATTAGAGGAGGTGAATGCGAAATATTCCAATTCTTACATGCCCGAAGAAAAGTCATGTGAGGATAATTTCGTTAAAAATACGACGCGATCGTCTGATGGTCGTTTTTGTGTTCGCATACCCCTTAAGAAAGATCCTTTAGTTCTTGGCAATTCTTTTATGAAAGCTGCACATTGTTTACATTCTTTAGAGCGTAGATTAAAGGTTAAGCCAGACTTTAATAAAATGTATCATGAGTTTTTGTTAGAATACGAGTCACTCGGTCATATGACAAAAATTAATAACCCCTATAATTTGTGTATTGGTTATTTTATTCCGCATCACGGAATATTACGTGAGTCGAGTAGCACAACCAAACTTCGTGTTGTCTTTAACGAAAGTTGTCCTACTACGACGGGAGTGTCCTTAAATGACCTTCAGATGGTCGGGCCAACTGTACAAGACGATCTATTGTCTATAATTCTTCGGTGCAGATTCCACAAGTATGTCTTATCTGCGGATGTGGAGAAGATGTATAGACAAATAGTAGTCCACCCGTCAGATAGGTATTTGCAACGGATTGTTTGGCGTGACAATGATTGTGAGCCTAGTAATGTTTATGAATTAAACACCGTCACGTACGGTACGGCTAGTGCACCGTTCCTTGCAACACGATGCCTTAAACAACTAGGACTCGATTGTAAAAACCGTAAGATATCGGAGATCATCAGACACGACTTCTACGTCGACGATTTACTGACAGGGGCGAATGATTTAGATGAAGTTAAATTTATTCGCACTGAAGTTACCAAGGAGCTTGCGTCGGCATGCATGCCATTGAGAAAGTGGAAGTCAAATGACTCTCAACTAGTGTCGGATTCTGTTCCTGCGTCAGGCAAGTCGCCTGCGTCATTGGACTTGAACATTGGATCTAATGAGCCTGACAAATTGCTTGGTCTCGGATGGTATGTCAGTGATGATAAGTTAGGGTTTCCCATAAGTCTTACTAAGTCCTCGACCGGCCATACGAAGCGTGATTTGCTATCCGTGATTGCGAGAATTTTCGACCCTTTGGGTCTGTTGGGCCCTATTATTATTACCATGAAGGTATTGTTACAGAAAATGTGGTTAGACAAATTATCATGGGATCAACTATTACCTATTGGGATTAGTGAACATTGGGATACTATTATAAAGTCTTTGCCTCTTTTAAATCATTTCCGTATTACACGAATTGTAGTCTGCAACTCATATACGGAGCTAGAACTCCACATTTTCACAGATGCGTCTGAGTCCGCATACGGTGCTTGCGCCTACATTCGTAGTGTTAATGATAAGGGTGAGCATTTGGTTCGTTTATTGATGGCCAAAAGTCGAGTGGCTCCCATAAAGCCTACAACAATCCCGCGACTGGAGTTGTGTGGTGCGGTAATCGGTTCCCGTCTCTGTGAGAAGGTGATGAGCTCACTCCGAGTGAAGATCAGTCGGGTCTATTGTTGGACTGATTCGACCATCGTGTTGGGATGGTTACAGATGATGCCTACCAAACTTCAGCCGTTTGTACGCAACCGCGTTGCTGAAGTTTTGAATAAGGTGGGTAACTGTACATGGCGGCACGTCCCAACCGATCAAAACCCAGCAGACCTAATTTCTCGTGGTGTGGAAATCAGTGTTCTGCAGGGTTCAGATCTGTGGTGGTATGGACCAACATTCTTAGGACTAGACCAGTCTGAGTGGCCTTCTCAAATTAAATCTCCAGTATTTGAAACGTTTCCGGAGACTCGACCTAATGTAGTGTTAAATGCTGTTATTAATTATTTAAAAAGTGAGGGTTTAATTGATTTTAGTCGTTATTCTAATTACTCACGGCTTATACGTTCTGTTGCTTACCTATTGCGATTTATTAAGGCATGTAGAAAACATTATCCAAAGACTAACTATTTGTCACATGATGATTTACAAGATGCATTAAACGTAGTCATTATTCAAAGTCAATCCGCAATCGTTTCCCGAGTACGAATTACTTTTAAATAAAAGGAGCTTACCTAAAGGGAGCGCCCTTCTAAAGTTCAATACTTTTTTGGACGATAAAAATATAATGCGAGTAGGAGGACGTCTCGATAATTCTTATTTTGTTTACAGTAAAAAGCACCCTATTTTATTACAGTCCACTCATGAGTTTACAAAATTATTATTTTATTTCGAGCACCGAAGGCTGATGCACGCTGGCCCGCAATTACTGCTAGCTTCCATTAGGGAATCTTACTGGCCAATAGGAGGTCGCAACTTGGCGAAGGCCTGTTATCATAAGTGTGTTCTGTGTCAACGTATGAAGGGTAAGGTCGTACCTCCGTTAATGGGTAACTTACCAAAAGAACGCCTTCGTTCAGGTTATCCCTTTGAGAGCACGGGCGTAGATTATGCCGGCCCTATTATGTGTGCTAGTCGTCAAGGTCGTGGATGTAGGCTAATAAAGGTATATGTCGCAATTTTTATTTGTTTTACAACCAAGGCCATTCATTTGGAGCTTGTTGGCGATTTAACTAGCAATAGTTACTTACTAGCTTTGTTTCGATTTATTTCTGGGAGAGGTAAACCCGTTGATATTTTTTCGGATAACGGTACCTCATTTGTCGGTGCGTACAACGACCTTTCTAAATTTTTAAAATTAAATAGTTCGTCCTTGGGTGAAAGTGCAGCGAACGATGGAATCAGGTTCCACTTTATACCCGCTTATACACCGCATTTCGGCGGACTCTGGGAGGCGGGTGTCAAGTCAACAAAATACCACCTTCAAAGAGTGTTGGGAAATTGTAGTTTGACTTTCGAGGAGCTTTACACCGCATTAACTAAAATTGAAGCCATCTTGAACTCTCGTCCACTTACACCGTTGTCTTCAGATCCAGCAGATTATACACCGCTTACGCCAGGACATTTTCTTGTTGGACGGCCTTTAACTTCGTTGCCGCAACCTGACTACCAGGACAACTCTGTCAACCATCTGTCTCGATTCCAAAGAATTGAACAACTCCGCCAACACTTCTGGAGCAAATGGAGTCAGGAGTATGTTGCAGAATTACAAGTGCGGTCCAAATGGCGTTCCTGCAAGGATGGTCTAAAACTAAACTCCTTGGTCGTGATTAAGGAGGATGGTCTGCCGCCTCTGAAGTGGAGACTTGGACGAATTGTGGCTGTTCACCCAGGAACGGATGGCATTGCTCGTGTCGCAGACATTCAGACGTCCACTGGTGTCGTTCGACGAGCCTTCAACAGAATCTGCCCATTGCCCGTGACTTCGGAATCTGGTTGAAACCGTTGCTTTCAACGCCCGGGGGCATGTTGGAGCGCCTGATCATCACAGCATGGCAGCAACTCACTTAATGAGCAATTACCTCTAATTGCGATGCGCAAATGTATTCTTTTGTTCATATTTTTCACTTGCTGTACTTAACCCGTGTAGTCAACACCTATTATAGTCATTTTTCTTGCACTGAGTATTCCTGAAGTTTTCATTCGGCAAATCCCTTAAATTCCCGCACAGGTGTTGTGTCTTTACTGTTAGATGATCAGATACATAAATATTCTGAGGGGCTCCTTTAATCTTAATGTCGTTGGTGTTTAATGGTAGTTCTTTTTTTACTTTCTGTGACTTATTGTATTTGAAGACCAAAGCAATAATTTCAGATAAACTCGACTACAACGGCCTCAGTTTTAGATTTTGTTCTGTAAATGTCACGTATTTCCGTTGTGTTTACATTTGGCTTAAGTTGAATAGGAAATAGGTCTGTAGTTTTTAATATTGCTGGAGTTACCTTTTTTGTGTACTGGCACGATCCGAGCTTTCTACCATTCTTCTGGAAATACTCCCGACTCTAAAGATCGATTAAATATTAGACACAGTGACTCTGCAAGTGCTCTCCCACATGATTTAACAAAAAGTGGTGGAATACAATCGGGACCAGCACCCTTGGATGTATCAAGTTTCTTTATCTTCGCTAGAACTTCTTGTGGAGAAATTTTTATGTTAATAAGCACTCCGGATGATTCTTGGATGTTTATTTTGGTACTGCCATTTGGGTCGGCTATATATGGCTCTATAGATGGCACTGTCTGCACTATCTGGCTTTCATTTGTATTTGACAAATTGCAAAAATAAAACTAATTTTAAGCTTACTGTTTTGATTGGCGTATCTAAGGCTATTTTCCTGGTCCCTTAGCTGCGATGGCTAATGAAGCCGAGTCGACGGGTCACGGATGTAATAGCTCAAAATTATTAGCACTTCACTTCGTAATGGTTAAATTTTCTTTTTAACTTCATCAAATAAATACATATATATCCTGGAGCTAAATCTATATTTGTGTTCGTTAGAATTATTGTGTCGAGTCATGCAAACAATCTTGATCGGTGAGGATATGCACGAAACTGAAGACCGACGATGGCAGGATCGTATCCATCAAACCGGAGCTTCTGAGGTAGTCAAGAGATTCTATGGGAGTTGTACACGTCAACCAGTAAATCCGTCGCGAATCTAGCAAAATACCCTAGAGCTAGATTGACCCGACACTATATCGAAGAGATTACGGACGTCAGCATGTACGAAATTAGGATGGCTCTTATACAGTTTAAGAACAACAAGGCACCGGGTGATGACGGAATTACAGCAGAACTCCTGGAGGCGGGTGGAAAACCAATACTTTAGGTCCTCCAAAAGCTGTTTGATTCCGTCATACTCGAGAGGAAAACATGGTGCAAGGGTGTGGTGGTACTCTGCATCAAGAAGGGTGACGATGCCATACTGAAGAACTATAGGCCCATCTCATTTCTTAGCCTTGTCAACAAGCTGTTTTCAATAGTCATCACAAATCGTCTCGCATGCAGGTTTGACGATTTCCAGCCACCCAAACAAGCCGGATTCCGTTAAGGCTTTAACAGCACATAAATTCGCTGCAGCAGTTTATACAGAAGACCGAAGAGTTTAACCTGGCTCTCTGTTTAGCTTTAGCGGATAACGAGAAAGCCGTCGACTCGATTGAGACTTGGGCTGTACTGCAGTCTCTCCACTGGTGCATCGAACTGTTTTAGTGTTTGTAAAAAAACGCCACCATGTCAGTTTGACTTCAGGATCAGACCTCAGAACCTATCCTTCTGCAGCGAGGTGAGACAGGGAGATGTCATATCTCGAAAACTGTTCACCGCTGCACTGGAGGATGTTTACTGGACTGGAGATGGCTAGGCATCAACGTCAAAGGCGAGTACATCACTCATCTTCAGTTTGCCGACGGTATAGTGGTCATGGCTGAGATCATGGAGGACCTCATAACAATGCTCGATGAACTCAGTACAATGCTCAATGACCTCAGTAAAGCTTCCGAAAAAGTGGCACTATAAATGAAAATGGACATAACCAAGGTGATGTTGAATGCCCATGTTACACCCACTCCTATCAAGGTCGGAGACTCTACGCTCGAAGTTGTGGACTACTATGTCTACCCGGGACAAACGATCCAGTTGGCTAGGGCCAATTTCGAGAAAGAGGTTAACCGTCGAATCCGACTCGGCTGGGTAGCGTTCGGGAAGTTGCGCGGTATATTCTCGTCCAACTTACCACAGTGTCTCAAGAAAGAAAGAAAGAAAACATTTATCACAAAATACTGTACGTGTAAGATTGTACAATCTTAATGCTAAATAGTGTCAAACAAAGATGTGGCAATATGAGTACGTTCAATGTGGTAAAAGGAAGGGGCTCAGCAAATGCCGATCGGTGTGCAGCATAGCCACAACGCTGGTCAACGCTGATTGAAGAAAGATGAAAGTCTATGAACCGTGTGTGTAGCCAGTTATGGCATATGGCTAAAAAGGACACACTGGCAGAGGACGTTGCGTTGGAAGTACTCTCATTAGGTGGACCGATGACCTGGTGAAGGTTGTGGGGATTCCCTGTATGCGTGATGCACGGGACCGGTCAATGTGGCGACGCTAGGGGGAGGCCTATGTCCAGTAGTGGACGTCTTTCGGCTGATATGATGATGACTTCTGACAGACAAGACGGGGCGGCAAGCTGTAAGTGCCTAGAGTAGTGCTTGTCTCAAAAATATGCTAGGCTGGTAGGACTGGATTGTTGGACTGATATTGGCAAAGTCATAACATTAAAGTTACGTATTTAATTTTACCAATAATTCACACCATGCTTTGCTGTTTTAGCCTTTTTATCGTTGGTAGGAGGCAAAAACGTTCGAGAAATCGTGTCCGAGAAACATCAGGTGATATGTGAATACTCGTATTTTATATGCGAATTCTGTAAGTGGTGCTAGCAAAGGCAAGCAGCTAGGCGACCCCTCGATCCGTGCGCCTCAGGCTCAAACATGGATACCCTGTGGGTAAATCAGGCCCTGTTTATGGATATCGTCATTATATGTCAACCTCTTCTTTTTCTCATTTTGTACCTTACAGTACATTAAACAAAGCGTCGGACGAGTTGGGAAAGAGACGTAATACGGCTTGAGACAAATTGGGAAGCTGCTTACCTGTACAAAGTGACGTATTAGAGAAAGTGACCTATTAAGGATAGGGAAGACATAGCTAGTGTGACGTCTTGTCATCACAACCAATTTAATGGTTTAATCATGCCAAAACAATTTCAGTTAAATAAATAATCTACAACCGAAAAATCTACATATTTATTATCACCTACATACTATATCTCCACGGTGTCCTTCTGTGCCGCTTATGGCGGGACACGGGCACGCGTTAGCACTCACCGCGAAGCCGCTGCGGCTGTCCGAGGTACGGAACCCTAAAAATGGACATATTTTTATTAAATGTAATTAATCATGTGCTTAATATGGGATGCAATTTTCGTCAACACTGTTGCCGCCTTGATCGCACCGTCCTCTCGTCGTCAGCAGCGGCGAAAGACGCCGCTGAGGGAAAGAGGGTGAAATACGAACCTTTGGAAAACCGGTACCATTTTGTGCCCATTGCCGTTGAGATCATGGATGGTTGGGACACTGAAGCCAAGAAGCTCATTAGTGAGATAGGGACAGCCTCCGTGACAGTACGGATGACTTCCACTCCGGCTCGTTCTTGGTGCGTCCAACGTGGCAATGCAGCAAGCGATATGGGCATCTTTGCGCCAGGAACAGTTAGGAGCGGGTTATTTGACTACTTATAAGACTACGCTTTATGACGTGTCGTTGTGGCTTTGACATCTATTTTTTTATGTATGTGAATGTGCTTCACGTCCAACCAACGACGACGTGGCTTGTAGTAATTATACCCACAAAAACAGGCTGAACGATATATTGAGGTATTAAGGTACTTATAGGATACTTGGAACACTGTGACCATCAAATATACAGCCTCTGAAAACCAAATGAGGGAATATGTATTGGCAATGAATGAGCTGGTAAGCTCACAAACTAACAAATGTGATCATTGTCAACCACCATCTGTTGAACCCACACCGGACCATTCATTGACAATATGTGATGCCACCATACCGCAGTCTAGTGCAAGTTTGCCATTAGAAATTACTAACCGTTTGCCTAAAAATAATGTAAATACAGAAATAGTATTATTTTGTGATGAAATTGGAAAGGATCTAGGCCACTTGTTGACAAATAGATATCCAGGACACTCAATAATGAACTACTGTATGCCTGGTTGTTCTTTATTTGACATAATTAAAAAAGTTATAAAATGCAATTTTAACCAGGATACAACATTATTAATATTTATTGGTAATAGGGGCAATGTGAACAAAGGAGAATTACTCCAACATTATAACTCTTTGTGCAACCTTAGTTTAAAAAAAATTGTGATGTTCACATTCCCATACAGCCAAAGTTTGCCACAGGAAGAAAACATACTTAGGTATGAATTGAATAGGACATTACATAATTTAACATATAGTAGTAATTTATTCCATTTAATTGACACTAACAATTATGTTGGTAATCACTTTTATTTGACAAAAGATAAATTTTTCATGGATAGGTACTTTCTTTCAAAGTATTATAAAAGACAGATAGCTGTGTCGCTATCATATTATTTTTCTACTACAGCCAAGAATTTGGCTAAACAACTTGCTTCTATTGAGCAATGCCAAGGAATGTTATTTAATTCAGCCAATAATTTGGTATCAGAAATTGATATTAATAGTAATTTAAATTAGAAATTAGGACAATAGGGACAACCTCTTGCAAAAGCATACAGCATAAAAATTGCAAAGTAAAATCAAATAAAAGTTTAAATTCGGTAAATAGTATTAACCTGGTGCATCAAAATATTCAAGGATTTATGAACAAAGATTTAGAAGTAGAATTATTTATGAACTTTAACAGTATTGATATTCTTTGTATAACAGAACATTGGCTTAAAAGCCACCAGTTATTGTTCAATTTTAATAATCACCAGGTTGGTAGTTCATTCAGCAGAGTTAATGCTATACATGGTGGCTCATTGATTTTAGTAAGTAACCAGCTTAAATTTAAAGACCGTAAGGATATTGTGAGCCTATCTGTTGAGCGGACAGTTGAAATAGCTTGTATAGAATTGGAGCAGTTTATTGTATTAAGCGTATACAGACCCCCTTCAGGATTGTATGACTGCTTCGAAAAGGTAATGGATGAAGTGTTACACAAGATTTGTAACTCGAATAAATCCATTATCACTTGTGGTGATTTTAATGTTAATTTATTAGAAAACTCAGGTTCTTGTAGTAAAATAATAAGTCTGTTTCAGTCCTACAATCTTGTAAACCTATTTTTGGAGCCTACAAGAATAACCCCTTCTAGTGCTACATGCTTAGATAATATTTATACTAATGTTATACCAGTCCACAAAGATATTATAAATTTACTAGATTCTGATCATTGCGGGCAGAGGATTACTATACCAAACCAAAGCAACAAAGTGGCTAAAAAGGATATCACTGTTAACCCCAAAACTGCAAGTCGCTTGGCAGCTTTTAAAGTTAAACTCATTAATAAATTACCAATTTTGTCAATTGATGCTGATCCTAATCATCTATATGATGATTTTTTTAGTATATACTGTAAACAATTTAATTCGACCTTTATTCCCAAGACTATCTCCGTTAATAGTAACGCATCATTCAGTGATTGGGCTACCATTGGTATTCATAAGAGTAGAACACGGCTTTATGAGCTGTACAGTGAAAGGACTTATGTAAACACTGCTGAATTTAATTTATATGTTAGAAATTATTCAAAATTATTTAAAAAAGTTTGTTGTTTGGCCAAGTCGCGTTATTTGAGCTCAAAGATTAAAAACAGTAGTAATGTTATTAAAACGACTTGGAATATTATTAATAGTGAAACGGGAAGATCTGGTAACCGAAATATTGACTACGGCCTGTCTATTAATGGCAACATCATAAAATCAGACTCACAAGTCGCAGTGGCCTTTGAAAATTTCTTTTCAGATATTCCCGTTTCAACGACTAAATCCTTAAACTCATCACCTTCTGTTGCTGAGTCTTTGCTAAAAGAAAATGTTAACGTTTGCGATTCGGAATTTCTTTTTGAACATATTACTTGTAAAGACATAATTAAAACCTTTCACACTTTAAATGTTAAAAAGACTGCAGATCTGTGGGGTCATTCTGTAGAAGTTGCTAAGTCTATTATTGACATTGTCGCACCTAGTTTAGCTATTATCTTTAATAATTGTATCGACTGTGGGGAGTTTCCCGACCTTATGAAAAATAGTAAAATAATACCTTTGTTTAAATCAGGTAGTACATCAGACCCTACAAATTATAGACCTATTTCAGTACTACCTACGTTTAGCAAAATATTTGAGAAATTAATTTTAGAGCAATTGCAAAGATTTTTTAATAAACATAAATTATTACATACCAAACAGTTCGGTTTTACAAGGGGTCGTTCAACTACTGATGCCGGTGTTGAACTTTTAGGACATATTTATAATGCATGGGAAGATAAGTGCGATGCCTTGGGAATCTTTTGTGATTTGTCCAAGGCATTTGATTGTGTTTTTCATGAAACGCTAATCAGGAAACTCCGCCACTACGGGATCCGGAACAGCGCTCTGGATCTTCTTACTTCATATTTGAGTAATAGGATTCAGACCATTGACGTTAATGGAAAAAGATCTCCTGGATCTATGGTAACAATGGGAGTCCCACAGGGCTCGATTCTTGGTCCTTTCTTGTTTCTTATTTATATTAATGACTTGCCTTACCTCATAAAGGATAACCATGATATAGTGTTGTTTGCGGATGATACTTCACTTTTGTTTAAACTTAAACGTCAGCAGCTGGTTACTGACGATGTAAATAGCGCGATCTCAAAAGTAGTTCACTGGTTCAATGTTAATAATTTACTTCTTAATGAAAAAAAAACCAAATGCATTAAGTTTACCCTACCTCACGTTAGGCAGGTGAAAACCGATGTGTTGATAAAGGGCGAAGAATTGAATCCTGAAAATAGCACAGTATTCTTAGGCTTAACTTTGGATGCTAAGCTTCAGTGGGGCCCACATATAGATAAATTGTCAAAGAAGCTAAGCTCCGCAGCATATGCTGTTAGAAAAATTCGTAATTTAACTGACATAGAGACAGCCCGTTTAGTATACTTTAGCTATTTTCATAGTGTAATGTCGTACGGTATTCTGTTGTGGGGAAATGCCGCCGACATCCAGACTATCTTTGTTTTGCAGAAAAGAGCTGTTCGGTCAATTTATAAATTAAGCCCAAGACACTCTCTCAGAGAGAAATTTAAGGAGATTAATGTAATGACTGTGCCTTCTCAGTATATTTATGAAAATCTTTTATATGCCCATAAAAATATAAAATTGTTTAAAAAATACAGTGATATCCATAACATAAATACTAGGAATAAACACAAATTTGTAGTACCTACAACAAGGCTCAAGAAAATAGGTGGCTCGTTTAGATGTCAATGTGTACGCTTTTATAATAAGCTTCCAAGCCACGTACAACATCTAAGTCTTAATAAATTCAAATCTTTTATTAAACGTAAATTGTGCCAGAAAGCGTTTTATACAACTAAAGATTACCTTGAAGACAAAAAGGCTTGGGATTGAGCTGCTCCAATTAATTTTGTTTTTTTTTATTATATTTTGCACCGTGAATTTTGTTTTTGTTTTTATGGTTTTCTTGCAATGACAAGAATATTTACTTTTTAAAGTATTATATTATTTTATATTAATTATTGTGAGTGTGAAGACTATGTGGATCATTCTTTTTTATTTTAATTTATATTTATCTTAGTTTTAATCATGGTCTGGCAGTTTGAGTAGTTTATGCGGCCTACCCGAATGTCCTTTCTTTGGTATTGTTCGTCGAATCGTTGAGCTCCTTAAATTCTGAGTTGAGCTGCTCGGTTATTGACAAATGCGTGCACTGACTGGACAGGTCCACTCAATCTGGCTGGTTCTTTCCTCAAAAGACCATTTCAGACATCAGTCTACATGGTCTTCACATGATCTAACCAATATTTTGTCTGGACTTTAAAAGAGACTGTGACCTCTGAGTTTGTTTCGGCCTTTCTTCTCAGAGTAGTCAGATAGGAAACGCCGACCTCATCTAGTTTTAAAAAATATGTTCGACATGTAAAAGTGTTTGTATAAACCAACTTACAGAAATAAAATCATTTATCATTTATTTACTGCATGCAGTCAGGTGATTACCACACTTGTCCATTTAGTCTTATTTCACGATAGTTTTTCTTCGCGCACGTGAAAGTTAGCCGGCCGGCATTGATTATCGAGTTCTTACTGAATGTTTTTGTTACCCGCCGTCAGATGGCGGAGTTGATGTAATGTCTTTTTGGCACCCGCAGATTTCTGAGTGCGTTTTGGCGGCGAATTTGAATCAAATACACACATCAACACGCTCTAGGGATATTTCATACTCAATTAAATAACTCGAAAAGTACTGGCCGCATTGGAATCTTTTATACACCGATTTGTTTGTAATTTATCTCAGACTAATTCCAAATTCACATTTTTGAAAATTCTTTTGTTTCGGTGGCATAAAAATGTCTTGATGTGTAGGAGAGGGAATTTTCATTTGTGCGAAATTTAGAAAACAATACGAATTACGTTTAGTTACAGTTTTTTTCCATTTTTAAACGAAAGATAAAGTTAAAATTGAGGTATTGTAGCCATGCAACGCCAACATTTGACGAGGGCGGAGATGTTACGAGCTGTGGGAATGCTGGAAGCTGGGTCTGTTCAGCGTAATGTTGCTGAGGCCATAGGGACCCACCAAAATGTAATTTCAAGATTGTGGACACTCTATCGTGCCACAGGTGAAGTAGCGGAGAGGCACCGGGGGCCAAGTCGCATCACTACCCCCAGACAAGACCGATTTTTGCAAATTACTGCGCGAGCTCAAACAAATGCAACGGCGACTCAATTGGTCCAAAGGCTGCGAGTGGAACACCAAGTGCTTGTGAGTGACCAAACTGCAAGAAGGCGACTGCATGAAAGCAATCTACGCTCTCGTAGACCACTCAGTCGGATAAATCCAGGTTCGGCTTCCATCCAGATTCACGAAGGACGCGTGTTTGGCGAGTTCCTGGACGATGGAGCCGTCTTCAGAAACCTCAGGAAGTTCACCCATACCAAGGAGGAACAATTATGGTTTGGGCAGGAATTCGTCTTGGAGGACGGATGGATCTCGTTTGGGTGCGGGGCAATATGACGGCAGAACGATACGTCCAACAGGTGCTGGGGCCCGTAATCTTGCCCCACAGAACACAAGGGGCAAGATTTCCTGCTCATGCACGACAATGACCGGGCACACACGGCGAGAATGGTAGCAGCTCGGTTACATACACACAATGTTAGGGCCTTAGACTGGCCTGCTCAATCGCCAGATCTAAATCCCATTGAGCATGCGTGGGATATGCTGCAAAGAAGAGCTCTGAAGGAAGTTCCTGAAAATCTGGCTACAGAAGATCAACTTTTTGCGCACCTCAGAAGGAAATGGGACAATATTCCGCAGCAAGACATTGACAACCTTGTTCTGAGCATGCCGAATCGTTGCCGATGTGTTATGAACATCATGGGCGCTTTCTCAGACTACTAACTTCAAGTTTATAAACACAAATTAAATGATTTTTCTATTCTTTTCAGTTTTTACTCATAAATTAAAAGTTAATTCATATACGGTTTCCGTCTATGCTTCATTTTTTTCCATAAAATCCTGAAATTTTAATCGAAGTACCTTAACCATTTTTAAAAAATGGTAGAATATTAAATAACGTATCTTTTAAATATATACATGTCATATAAATAATTAACACATTGATAGTAATTCGCTTTTTTTTTAAATATCCCTAGACCGTGTTGATGTGTTTAGATAAAGGAAAGGAAGGGACTATGGAATCCATCCTAAAGCCTGTTCAGTATGTATTCTTTATTCAATTGTAGTTTTGAATAATTTGTATTTTAATTTTATCATCACAGATTAAAGAAATCATTTAATTATGTAACAGATGCTATATAACAAATTAATTCTAAATCCACTACTTCGGTTGGATATTATGTCCCAAATATTTCCGATGTATTAGTTGGTAGTAGATTTCAATTGAATTAGTATCACCAGTTTCATAGAAAGGAATAATATAAACATTAAAAGCAAGGCGAGTGATACAATTAATTTGAAAATTTGTCAATTTAACTTATAATTTTCGCATCATTCTGGTTTTATCTACTTACGTACGTTGAATATTAATGAGCGCCTAAAACAAATAGACCGATATAAAGAAATAACATTCTTCAAGACCGCATCGTGATGAAACAACGAAAACGCTTTATTTAAATAAAAATCGGAAAAAATAAGAATGTTTACAAAGTTAGACTAACTTTTGACATAATTTCCCTGTGAGTGTATCACATAAATTATTTTTTCACAAACCTTGGTAGTGTCGGATAAAGCAACAAAAATTTGAGGTGAACATAAGAACAATATCACCAACAATGGAAGAGTCTCATTATAAGGAAATACCGCAAAGCAGTGAACAGCATTCGAAACTTCTACAAAAGAATACCGATTGGAAACCTTTTTTGAAACAGGTAAGTAAGAAATCTAATAACAGGCTAGTCCCTTTTTATTAATATAAAAAAAAAATGGTAGGTTTAATAATTTACTTATACAAATCTCGACGGCGCAGTGTCCAATTTTTCTATTTAAAATACGAGTTTAAAATCTTACGAGTATAATCAGTTGCTAAACTCTATTGAGAATTTTTTTAAAGGAAGTTACCGATTAAGAAATTAAGAGTTAACACAATAAATTAAACTATGTATTTTTGTGACCTATGAGCATTTTCTTATATTTATTTTATGAGTATATTAGCCTAATTGTTAGCCACCCGCCCTGATTGGGTCCACCAAGTAGTGGATTACGGGACCATTCTCTCTCGCATAGAAAAAGCCTGTGTCCCAGCAATTTGATCAATATAGACGTATGTTGTTATCCTTATATTCAAATATAATTGTGTTTTATTTAATAGCTTAAATTGTATTACCAGTATATAAATATTAATATAAATATACTATAATATACTGAATTAACAATAACCACTTATATATGCACTTAAATAAAAAATAAAAACTACGAACAAGTATAAAAAGGGCACTAGTCATCGGGCATCAAAAAATTCATCCACATCGCTGTCATCGTGAAAAGTGCCCAGAATGCTGGTAGTTGAGCTGGTTGATAGGTTGAGCCAGCAATGCACATTCTCTGGCAGAGGAAAAGCCCAGCCTTCTGGTCACGTGCAGAGTCGACTAATCATTCTCTTACATCTCGAAATACTCGAGGAGCACTCGGACCCCATGGACCCCTCTCTTTAATGTCGCAAAAACTATATATATGTAGGATCAGGAGAGCCGAGAAGGTATATAACGTCAGGATTTGGAGTTCCGATTTATTGAGTTAAACAAGACTGTACAAAAAATAACAAGGTTTTATTACAGTACTAGTTTCACTATAACAAAAAAATACAAATGGTAACAAAATAAAGTAGGTTAAAAAGGTATAGTAACAAGCATACAGTTAATCGAACAAACCCTTACAGTCTTATTACAAAAAGCGGTTTAACTAAAAACCCAGGTATAAATCTCTATAAACTGTAGTTTACACAAAAATTATATTACGAAGAATGGTTTCGCGATAAACCATAGACCCAATCATGGTCTAACGCTAAACCTCGGCGGCCCCTCGTATAACGATGGTCTTAGTCAAAGTTTCTTTTTTAGGTTATAGCATCTTTTATAATGTGTTGTGTTGTTTTTACCCGAAAATGGATATTAACATGGTTGATTTAATTAATATTGAGGATATTACTTTTTCCTCGGTACTCCAATTCTCAGATCGTTTTTTTTTACGAATTTAAGTAATTTGCTTAAATCTAAACAAAACTTCAATCAATAATTAACAAATGTTTATATCCATGCAAAATAACAAAGTCTCAATATTTTTAACACTCCTAAACATCATTTAATCCTTATCATATTATCAAAACGGTTTTTTTCTGGGCATACGGAACGTTGCAATAGCATGCTATTATGGTGAACGAATGATATTTGTATTAATCTGTGGTTGATGTATAGACAATGGTTCAAATGACGGTACTAAGAAGATCACGGTTTTTTTGAGTTTTGTAATACGAACAAATTTTGACCTGCAGATAAACCTGGACTTGATAGTACATGTTTAAAGCATGGTTTATTTCGGTTTTTGTAATAAGACTGTAAAGGTTACAGTTCGTACAGTGGCCTAAGCTACCTAAATACAAAGTGTATCGTTCGCCATCAGAAAGCCAATACAGCTATGTGAATATACACCAGCGCTGTACCAGATAATTTGACACGTGAAAACTTTTAAGCCACAATAAGTGTTCTTTCATTATAAAAAAAATAATTGAAATGCCGCCGCTAGAAAAGGCTCTTAATTTGTACCGTGTTATTAATCCTTATCAAAATAAATTACTTCATATTCAAGACTGCTTCAATACTTTATGCATTTATTGGTTTTTGAAAATTCTACCTTTTAACGGGGTAAAAAAGGGTTGCAAGTTTTTATGAATTTTTTATAGTTTGTAAATAGGACAAATTATTGATTGACGCTCTTGGTTAATAAAAATAATTCATGTTTTATTGATTTTTGGAAATACTACCCCTAAGGGGATAAAATAGGGGTTGAAACTTTATGTGAAATTTCTTCGGTTTGGCAGGTAAAACATCTGAAATTGTTGGTTTACGCTCTTGGTTAATAAAACAACAATTAGTTTCTTTATAATATATTCTTATTTCGGATGTTGTACACCTAAGGGAGTAAAAAGTCGGTTGAAAGTTTGTGTGAAACTTCTACGCTTTTAAGTTTGACACGTGAAATTAAAGATTCTTTTGGTTCATAAAAAGAATTCATGTATTTATTGGTTTTATAAATTCTACCACTAAGGAGTTGAAAAGTTGGAAATTTGTTGGGTTTATATATTTGAAACTTAGCATAAACACTAACCCAAGTAAATAGTAAAGGTTTTCATTAATAGTATTTCAAAACTACTCCTGAAAGACGATTTACGGAGTGATAAAGATTTTTGATGAATTTTACTGTACAGGACTTCTTTTTATCATGTAGCACTAAGAAGGGATTTTTTGGAAATTCAACCTTTAAGGAAGTGAAACTAAAAAGTCGTCTGTAGGATAAAACACGGATCACGCTAACGAAGTCGTTTCTAAAAAAATATGTTCTGTAAGTGGTTCTAGCAAAGACAATCTAGGCGAACCCTCTATCATTGTGCCCCAGGCTCAAACCTGGTTACCCTTTGGGTAAATCAGGCCCTGTTTTTGGATATCGCCACTATATGGAACCGACAAAATTAACGGATTTCGACTGTGTGCCGACTGACCACACCGCCCACTTGTAACTTTGCGTTGTGGCACGAAATTCAATTGTACTCTAGCAAGTTAAGTACTTTGTCCCCCCGGTAGGTCCCCGTATTGTTGAGGCGGTGCTTGTTCAACCAAGGCGAAGTTAAGAGGAACCCGAGGAGGGGCTGCTCGTCGGGGCTTTTGCCGATTAAGCCGACGACGTAGCGGCCAACAAGTAGATTGCGGTGCCGCTTAGTAACAGTGCAACACAATGTTGCCCATTGCAACTGAGGCGGGCCGCGATGTTATATGGCGGCTGGGGATTGTAGGCCGCGGCGGGAGAGCAGTGCCGGTATTGCGATGCACCGCTCTTCCTACCCTGCGCGGCCTAGACGGGGTCGCCACCGTCTGATGACGGACCTGACCCGTCGCATGGGGACCAAGGGTGCCATATACGGGGTTCTCTGGTGCCCGTATGCTGGTTCAATCCCTGAGGTGGGCACGGCGTTCAATGTGTTCTGGCGCGCCGGTGATTGGGGATAACCCCAGAGGAGGGTCCAGTGACGGACAGCCACGTTGGGTTTGCGGTGAGTGCTAACGCTTGCCCGTGTTCCCACTATATTTTGGAATGGTTATTTAAGCATTCGGCCTTAAATAAATTTTTAATTTGTAACTTACCATCCTGGGGTGGGCACCAGACCATTCAGGAGTGGTCCCAGCCCACTTGGCCCCGTCCCCCTATATATGGAGGGGGCACTAGCGCAGGTGCTAAGGAATCCTATAATCTAAATTGTATTCATTATGTCAATAAATAATTATTATGTCGTTTATTTATTTTTGTTCTTATTATATTACATTTTTAAATATTTCTTAAAAGACACTATAAAAATAGGTCAAAAGGAAGGTTTATGATTTTAGGAGTCTTTTGTACGTATGTTTGTATTTATTCCCTCGGATTCCATAATCTCCCCTCGCTTTACATGCATGACTGCACATTGGTCCACACCAAATTCTATCCTGATGGCGTTACTGAAGGTTTCTGTTACCTTCAGTAACTTCATCAGTTGCAAGTTGTTGGGGGTAAATATCTTTATTTAATTAACATTATTACTATTATTACATATATAATAGTAATAATGTTAATTAAATTTTAATAATATTTCATCCGTTTCCGGATGTCAAAGCGACAACAGTGTAAGAAAAGTGCTCCAAGTTTTTTTTAATTGAAATCATAGTGAAAGTAAACTATACCGGCCGCACATTGCAAAATTCTACATAAAGAAGATAGATCTACGCGGACATTATAAAAAGATACGCGAAAATCGAGAATATAAATCGTTATTCACAATTAGAATACCAGAATTGAGGTTAGAATCATCCATTGACAACCAAACAGCGTTACCTGACAGTGACACTTGTCAGTGGCAAACGTCACCCAGTGTTGCTAGCTCTACGGGCAAAATACGTTCCAATACACGCAGAATAAAACGTTTTGTTTTGCAACATGAGTTCTGCGGCAATATCACTGGAGATGGCACAACTGTTTAAGATGATGAAAACTGAACTTGAACAACAAACCGCAACTATTACAAGGAGCGTAAATGAAACCATCATGCATAATATAGACGAAAAACTACAACCATTTCTGGAAGAAAACAAATTTTTGAAAAACGAGGTACAAAGATTAGAGGAAAAAGTAAAATATTTAGAAGAAAAAAATAGGAAAAATAATTTGTTACTACACGGTATAAAAGAAACAGAAAATAACCACCAAGAATTATTCAATCTTATTAAAGAAATACTGAAAGACCTAGATATCGACATAGATATATACGAAATAAATAACTACTATAGATTAGGAAAGAAACAAGCAGAGAGTAAAGTAAGGCCAATACTTATATCTTTCACATCATTCCAAAAGAAGCTAATAATACTGAAAAATAAAATGAAAATGCCGAAACAAACTTACATTACTGAGGATTTTTCTAAAGAAACGATGGAAATGCGGAAGAACCTACAGGAAAAACTCAAACAAGAAAAACAAAATGGGAAGGACGCATTCATTCGTAACAATAAAATAGTTATAAAAGAAACACCAGATTCAGAAAAAAGGAAGAGAGAGGCCTCAATATCACCTAACAACATAAGCACATCACTCTCCAGAGGTTCGAAAAATATTATTGCACCCTCTAAACTGCATAAAACAAATGCGTTTGAGTATATGAGGGCAAGATCTGCATCTTTGACTGAAAAACCATCTCAACAACATAACGCATAGGAAGTGTCAGACACCGGTAACGAAATCAAAACAAACTATATAGGCAAGAGCAAAGGAAAAAACAAGAAAAACCCCAATACGGTTGGTCACCGCGGGGTTATCGACCAAACCCCCCAAAATACTACACTAGAAAAGGAAAATAAACCAATAATGAACACCAAGAAAAGGAGACTCCACATAGCAACATTGAATACGAGATCATTAAAGTCAAAAGAATGTTTGATAGAACTTGAACAAGCGTTAAACATCATTAATTGGGATATTCTTGGCATAAGTGATGTACGGAGATCGAAAGAAAATATTGAAGAGCATAAAGAATACATAATATACTATAAAAATGAAATACCAGGAATATACGGCGTGGGCTTCTTAGTCAAAAAATACCTGAAAAATAGCATAATAGAATTTAAAGGAGTTTCAGACAGGGTAGCAGTCTTAAACATTATACTACCTGGTCACAAACACCCGACATCAATAGTCCAAGTATACGCTCCTACTGAGGTAGCGAAAAAGGAAATTAAAAATAGCTTTTACGAAAACCTAAATGCGATAATGGAGACCCTGTGTAACACCATTATTGTGATGGGAGATTTTAATAGTCAAATTGGCCAACGAGGAAAGAACGAAGATAAAATACTTGGACCCTATACTGCCGGCAAGCGAAACGATAATGGACAAAGATTGATAAACTACGCGTTAGAAAACAACTTACATATTATGAATACTTTTTATAAAAGAAAACCTAAAAGAAAATGGACGTGGGAATCTCCCAACGGCAAAATAAGAAATGAGATAGATTTCATAATTACAAATAAACCGAAGCTTTTCTTAAACGTGGAAGTCCTCAACAATTTTGACTATTTTACTGATCACAGATTACTCCGAGGTCAATTACACCTAAATGAACCTAAAAATTCTAGGAAACATATAAAAAATACGAAACAACCAATCACACTACCATTACCAAGCCATGTTTTAGAAACCCTAAAAACTAAATTTATACCAATAAGTGAACTAAGAACAGTCCAGGAAAAATATGATACCTTAGAAGAAGAATTAAAAGGAACTAATAAAATCCTAGAAAAAGACAAACCATTTAAAGATAGAATAGGATCTGAAGCAAGAAGATTAATAAAACAAAGAGCACTTTTATTTAAGAACAGGAAGAACAATAGACAAAACATAACTAAATTAAGTAAAGAAATATACACTGAAATAAAAAAATACAGAAATACACAAAAAACTAAGTTAATACAACTCCACATAACAAAATTGAGTGGAATCAAGAGTGCGTGGAAGGAACTTCGAGATCACACAAACTGGATTACGAACATAACACAACACAAAACTCAAAAACATAAATCTAAAAGAAACGAAATACTAAATACAGCAACTGCTTTCTATCGCGATCTTTATCATGACGAACCAAGCACATCTATTACAAGTAGCGAAACAGTTATGAGTACCGAAGAAGAACCAGTTCCTAATATATTAAAAGATGAAGTTATAAAAGCCATTAAATCACAGAAAAGAGGAAAAGCACCCGGCGAAGATAACATCTCAAATGAACTTTTAAAAGGAGTATCAGAAACTATCCTGGAAACACTAACAAACCTTTTTAACGAAATTTTAAGTATTGAATATATACCTCTTCAATGGACCACATCAACAATAATCTTACTTCACAAGAAAGGGAGAACAGATGACATATCTAACTACAGACCCATTTCGCTAATGTCAAACGTATACAAAATTTTCTCCAAGATAATACTGGACCGGATAACAAAGACCATAGAAGAGAATCAGCCGAAAGAACAGGCAGGGTTTCGAAGTGGCTTTTCAACCATCGACCACATCCATACCATCAAACAAATGATCCAGAAATGCAATGAATATGGAATAAAGTACTACCTAGCATTTATAGACTACAATAAAGCATTTGAATCGCTGAAACATGAGAAAATATGGGAAGCCCTCACCGCACAACAGGTCCACAGTAAATACACTAACATAATAAAGAACATATACATAAATATGACAGCTAAAATTCGCACAGAAAAGGTCGGAGAATGTTTCCCCATTAGGAAAGGAGTTAGACAGGGAGATCCCTTATCACCCAAACTGTTTTTGGCAACACTAGAACATATATTTCGACAACTGGAATGGAAGGAATATGGTATAAATGTTAATGGAGTATTACTAAACCATCTAAGATACGCAGATGATCTTATAATAATATGTGGTGATCCAAACACTCTGCAGGTTATGATTGAACAACTGATAAACGAAAGCGAAAAGGTAGGACTATCTATCAATACCAGTAAAACAAAGTTAATGACAGATTACGTCAAAACACCCATTAAACCTGAAAATGCTGCTGAATTGGGATATGTAAACGAATATACATACTTAGGCCAAATAATATCTCCAACAGACATCACAACAAAAGAAATTCAAAATAGAATAAACCTAGGATGGAAGAGATACTGGGCTCTAAAAGACTTAATGAAAAACTCGGATATACCAATAGAAGGGAAGAAGAAAATATTTAATACATGCATTCTACCAAGCATGACCTACGGATGTCAGACATGGAGTTGTACAAAGAAAAATATTAAATCACTAGAAACTTGTCAACACCGAATGGAAAGAAGCATACTCAACATAAAATCAAAAGACAAAATTAGGTTAAAAACAATCAGAAAACAAACCAAGATTATAGATATAAAATACCAAATCAAACAACTGAAATGGAAATGGGCAGGACACCTAACAAGAAGTAAGACAGAAAAGTGGACGAACGAAGTGACGGAATGGTGCCCTAGATATAAAAAGAGAAGTAAAGGCAGGCAGCATCGGAGATGGGAGGATGATATCAAGGAGCTAGCAGGACCATGCTGGAAGAGGATAGCAAGGGATAGATCGTTGTGGAGAACACTTGGGGAGGCCTATGCCAAAGAGCAAGACAATCACGAAACCGGTGTCTAATACAAAAAAAATATTACATGTTTAATATTAGTAGTACATAAGTAATTATAAGATGAAATGTAACATATAAGATTGTTAATAAAGGCTTTTATTATTATTATTATTCTTTTATTCAACTTTTTTCTTATTGGTTACATTTTTAAATATTTTTACAAAACACACAAAAAAGAAAAACATTTAAAAATATAAAAAATAGAGGCCCACCGGTATCGGGAACAGGGTCCAAGCTACCGGCGGTCAGGGCTCCAGAGAGAGGAACCTCCTAACAATACGAGCCGTGTCCAGCAGTACTGCTTTCTGGATCAGGCCCTTGACCCAGCCGCCTAACGAGAGCCTCCTAAGGTGTTGGTCGAGGCTCGTGGCTATTAAGCCATGGGCTGACACGACTATCGGTACAATGATCGCTGTATCCACATCCCACATGTCGACAACCTCGCGAGCCAAGTCAAGATACTTGATTTGCTTATCTTTCTCGGCTTTCACGAGGTTCCCGTCATGCGGAACAGTTATGTCAACAATCATTGTACGCCTCTCGATTCGGTCCACCACCACTATATCAGGCTTATTAGCGATAATAGTCCTGTCAGTGATGATAGACCGATCCCAGTACAATGTGATATTGCCATTCTCTAGAACTGGGTCGGGCACATACCTGTAGTACGGCACCTCCGACGCCACAAGAGTGTATTTCAGAGCAAGTTGCTGGTGGATAATCCTGGCTACAAGGTTGTGCCTATGCAAGTACTCTTCGTTAGCTAGACGAGAACAACCAGATATAATGTGGCGGATCGATTCACCCGGACGGTGACATGCCCGACAGATGTCAACCGTGCCATCCTTCACAATAAATCTCCGGTAGTTATTCGTCATGATAACTTCGTCGATAATTGCACAGACGAAACTTTCGGTTTCCCCAAAGAGGTCACCGAATCGCAGCCAGGCTACGGACGCTGATTGATCTACATCGGACCCATGTAGGGCCCGGAAAAAGCGTCCGTGAAGCTCCTTACTCTGCCATACCTCCTTGCGATCGTTAGTGTCAAGCACTACAGGCTTGCGCCAGTTCTCATTCGCCAAGGAGAGCGGGGTGAGTCCCTTGTCCACTGCTACTACATCTCGATGAATACCCACGTCGGTGTTTAGAAAATATTCTCTGAGATTGCATATCTCGCGGTTGTGGAGGTTTTTGGCATTTAAAAAGCCTCGGCCTCCACACTTCCGCGGGATATACAATCTCATGACTGACGATCGTGGGTGATGCATTCGATATGCAGTCAGCAGTGTACGGACCCGCCTATCCAGGGCGTCAAGTTCCGTTTGAGTCCATTTGAGTATGCCGAAAGAGTACATCAGCACCGGCATGACCCAACCGTTGAAGGCGCGCACCTTGTTTCCGCCCGAAAGAAGGCTATTGAATACCTTCTTCAGGCGGCCAAAGAAGCGTTCCCTCAACGATTGCTTCATGTCTATAATACTGATATCTAACGCTTCCGACATACCCAAATACTTTATAGGTTTCGTTTGGAGAGAGGGATCTCAGTTTATGGAATCCGCAAGTTGAATTCCTACGGATTCCACAATCTCCCCTCGCTTTACATGCATGACCGCACATTTGTCCACACCAAACTCCATCCTGATGGCGCTACTAAAAGTTTCAGTTACCTTTAGTAGCTCCATCAGCTGAAGATTGCTGGGGGCAAAAAGCTTCAAGTCATCCATGTAAAGGAGGTGAGATATAACCTGACCACCTCTCTTCAACCGATAGCCTAGCCCTGAATTCTCCAGCATCATGCTTAGAGGATTCAAGGCAAGGCAAAACTAAAGTGGACTCAAACTATCGCCCTGGAATATACCTCGCTCGATCCTTACAGGTTCGCTATTCCTCTGGATATTTCGACATCCTGGATAGCGAAGGACTGTGCTCCATTGCCTCATACACGACATCAGGAAGGTGCGTAGAGTTGTATCTATTTTATACAATTCTAGCACCCTCATGAGCCATGTATGCGGCACCGAGTCATAGGCCTTCTTATAATCTATCCAACATGTCGACAGATCCTTTCGGGAACGCCGAACCTGTTGGCTAATGGCCATATCAATAAGGAGTAGCTCCTTAGTACCGCGGGACCCGTTCCTACATCCATTCTGAGAGACTGACATGATGGAGTTATTGTCAACGTGTTTATTAATTTTTACTCTCAAAATGGATGTAAGAACCTTATAGACCGTTGGTAAACATGTAATTGGTCTATAATTTTTGGGTTCCGCGGTGCTACCAGACTTGTGGAGCAGGTGGGTTATTCCTGTTGTAAGGAACTTGGGTAGCGAACCAGACTCTAAGGCTGCCTGGTACTGAGATGCCAAACGAGCGTGCGACCTTTGTAGCCACTTGATCCAAAAGTTGTGCAGTCCGTCCGGTCCTGGAGATTTCCAGTTCGGCAACGGACGGACTGCACGGGCTACATCTTGGGGGCTGATCGTGATAGCCCCCATTTCTTGTATTGGATCACACGCTCGTTCGACCTCCCGAGTCCATTCACCTTCGGTGTGACTGACAGGCACCGACCAGATGCTGCGCCAGAATGAACACATAGCGTCATCATCCGGCAGGTGCGTATCAGTCACACCTTGGTCGGGTCGCTCCCAAGCCCGATAAACCCACCTTTCATTACTTTGGAATGTGCGATTCTGGGTGTATCGCTCCACTCTCCGCCTGTACCTACGAATACGGTTTGCCCATGCATACACTTTTTGCTTCAGGAAGTCGATGCGCTCTGTGACATGGGATATATAGTCTCGGGGGCTGACATCAGTCCCCGAAAACGCCCGTCTCACAAAGCGCATCACTCTTGGGCGACTATTGCCCTCCCTGAAACAAATTAGTTTGCCGATGAGTGCTCTGGCCCCACCAATACGACGTTCGATCCTGCACTGCCAAGCCGGTACGGCTGGTTTCGGTCGTGTAGCTCTGTCATCTGCAAATTTGACATGAGCTACACGACATGCCGCTACAGCCGCGCAGTACATAATCGAATGTGTATCAGTGAGGTCTTCGCAGTCATCAAAATAGTTTGACAACTGCGAATCCAGAACAGCCACCAGCGCCCTATTTTTGTTATGCATGGGCAAACGAGGTAATCGTGGCCTAAGTTCGGGTGGCATGTAGCGATAATCCCGAATAGCACACTCCAAAGCACTCCTCAATTCCTCATTGCACTGGGTACTTACGTTTGTAACCCTGTCACTACTCTCCACGTCAGCATTGATGGCAATATGGTTTGACTGTGGTGGTACCACAGCCTGCGACGATGGGGCAGTGACACGGTTACCCATTTCCGTTCGGAGGCGATCAAGTACAGTATCATCCAACATACGATTACGCTGGATGACCCGCACCTGATCCGAAAGTCGTTGGGCCGAAACGTTGACGGCTGGCTCAAGCACCTGAAACAAATAGAGCATCCGGACACGGTACGCGGTCAGGTTGTTTCCTCCCTCTGTAGCCCCAAAGTATGCGCGCATGACATTTTCATTGATGGATGGTGTCCATCTCATGCGCTGCACACTTCCGCCGGGTGCTGGGACCCTATCAGAGACGGGTAGGCCTCGAGGTCCTAAGCGGTCCGGCGGCCGGCGTCCTCCCCGACGACGCGCAGATGGTGGTGTCGTCGGCGGCGAGAAATACTCGTCGCTCGAGCTCGACGCAACTGCCGCGGCCGATGTCACAGCACTCACGGTGGGGCTGGGTTCCGGCGGCGGCGAGGCGGAGCTGGGCGACGAGGCCGGAGGTGGTGGGCGTGCATTGCGTGCTGCAGCTCGCGTCAACATGACGTCTATTCCATTTTTCTCGTTTCTTGTTGTAATTCGGTCATTTCAATTCGGTTTATTCGGTCAGCTTTCATTATATTATTGTTTAGTTTTTTTTTCTTCTTGGTTTCATTTTGTTTTGAAGAATTTAGGTAGTTAAAATTAAATATATTGTAAGAAATTACGAAGAGAAAAATTTTTTGGCAACCGTCTGTCAAGTCGAGCCACAGATTATTATTATTATTATTTAACCCGGGGTGTGCTAAAAAATAAAAGAGTATGTAGGAGGTATGAAGGACAGATAAGTAGGGTAGGTTAAGGAGGACGGGAGCGAAGCCGCAGGCACAACTACTATAAAAATATATTTTACTTATAAACATATTTTTTCGGTCACGATAAATATTTATAACTGGCTGTGCCCACGGCTCCGCTCCCGTCAACTGCCTACCTTACCCTACTTACCTACCTACCAACGTCTTACCTAACCTACCTACCTGCCTATTCAACTTACCTACCTGCACAGAATATTATTTACTCTAGGGAGAAGAAGCTTTTGCATGAAGCCGAATATCGACTTCATACAAAAAAAGTTGTCCACGGAGCAGACAATTAAAAACAAAGTATTATGATTTGATTTGGTTTAATGAATTTCGTTACAATAAAATAGTTTTAAGAAAAAATAATAAGGCGATGCGCGTGCGTCGTTCTTGAGTATTGTGAGCGAGTGTCCCGCGGCCGGCCCGCGCCGCACCTCTCGTCCGGTTCGCGTGACGTCATCGGCCAGGACTCGTAGACGGCGCGAACATCCTGCCCCTCCTTGAAAGGAGCAATCACTTTCAAGACTCTATTCAGCCTCCTCCTCCTCTTCATGGTTTGTTAGGAGCGGACATACTTTGTTGACGGCGCGCCGCTCCGTTCCCCGATATGTGTTGAAGTCGGCGACGCGGACTACTCCGTCAGCGCCTGGGTATACTTTTTGTACTCGGCCCATCTTCCACTTGAGAGGTGGAAGGCCCTCTTCTTTGAAAACTACCAGGTCACCAATTTGTAAGTTTCGCTGCTGTAGGCGATATTTTGTACGCTGTTGCAACTCTGATAAATATTCTTGCGTCCACCGTGCCCAAAACTGTTGTCTTAAGTTTTCAATTAAGATGTATCGGTTCTTGGGGTTCTTGTTCTCGCCTGGAGGTGCTGGCAGTGACGTCAGTGGCCGCCCGATCAGGAAGTGCCCTGGGGTCAAAGGAGAGAGATCGTTGGGGTCAGGTGATAAAGGAGTAAGAGGTCGGGAGTTGAGGATCGCCTCTATTTGTGTAAAAAGCGTACTCAACTCCTCAAAAGTAAGACTGGCATTTCCTACAATACGCTTAAGGTGATGCTTAGCACTCTTTACGCCAGCTTCCCATAGCCCACCGAAAGTAGGAGAATATGGTGGATTAAACACAAATTTAATGCCTTCATTGCTAGAAAAATCATGAACAGAACGTAGACTGGATCGCAACATCCTACCCAATTCGTTTTTCGCCCCTACAAAATTCTTTGCATTATCGCAATAAATACTATAAGGTTTCCCTCTTCTGGAAATGAATCGTTTAAGGCAAGCAATGAAAGCTGCGGTACTGAGATCGCTGACTGTCTCGAGATGTACTGCTTTTGAAGCGAAACAAATAAATATGCATAAATAACTTTTAGACACTCGATTGCCGCGACCCTTCTTACTTGATATCATGAAGGGGCCAGCGAAATCAGTTCCGCAGGTCTGAAATGGATAAAATTCAGTAACTCTGCTAGAGGGCAGATCACCAAAATACGGATTTATAGTTTTAGCCTTAAATCTTTTACATATTATGCATTTACGAACTATACTTCTGGCTAAATTTCTGCCTCCTATAGGCCAGAACTGTTCTCTGAATGAACATAGGAGAAGTTGAGGACCGGCGTGACCGAGACGCAGGTGATCGGCTGTCATTAAGAGATTTGTGAAATGATGTTTGGAATCTAGCAAAGCTGGATGTTTTTTCTCATATTTAATAGCAGCATTTTTGAGTCGACCGCCTACTCTCAACACACCGCTGTTATCAATGAATGGAGATAAACTTAAAATATGTGATTTAGGCTTAAGACACTTACCGTTAGATAAAGTTTCGATTTCATTTAAGAAAGATTCTCGCTGAGCCATTTTTATAAGAAAATCAAGAGAATGTTGAAGTTCAACGTCGTTCAACGGCGACTTGTTTTTAGTTAAAGTTTTACAATTACTAATGAATCGAAATACATAAGCATAGACTCTTTTAAGCCTTGTAGCACTAGAGTAATTTTCAAAATTAATGAATTTATGAATTTCTTGAGTAATATTAACCTTAATTTCTGGTAAATCTAGTTTTATGTTTGGGTGAGTAGGCCATTCCGATACCGAGTTTAAGAGGAAGGGTGGGCCTTCCCACCATAAACAAGAATTAACTAAAATACTCGGTGCTACCCCCCTTGAAGCCATATCCGCAGGATTAAGATCGGTTGGTACGTATCTCCAAGAGTTTCGTTCGGTAAGCTCATGTATTTCATTAACGCGGTTGCATACAAATGCTTTCAATAATTTAGGCTGAGTTCTAATCCAACCTAACGTGATGGTTGAATCAGACCAAAAGTATTTACTGTCTATTCCACAACGCAGTGCGTTACTGACTTTATGCATGAGGCGAGCACCCAGCAATGCCGCGCACAATTCAAGTCGCGGAATTGTCACAGGCTTTAAAGGCGCTACACGAGTTTTAGAACACAAAAGTTTTATAGTTACGACGTTATCAGCATCAAGTGAACGTAAGTACACACACGCTGCGTAGGCGTCTTGGGAGGCATCCACGAAGCAGTGTAGTTCCGTTTTAACGGGTGAGGAACCCATCGCGTACCTCGGAACAGATACTGTAAGAAAAAGGTTAAGATTGCTAATTACTTTTTCCCATGACTTTTTAATATCCTGTGGGACGGGATCATCCCATTCTAATTTTAGTTTCCACAACTTTTGCAACAATACTTTTAAAGTAATTGTGCAAGCGCTCAGAAGGCCAAGAGGATCAAATATTCTGCATGTATTGGATAGAATGTTTCTTTTTGTGAGTGTTTGTGTGTCTGTATTTATATTAATAGAAAATTTAAGTAAATCAGTGTTTGGAGCCCACAGGACTCCTAAAACATTAGAATCCTTATCTAGATCAAGAGATTTAGTCTCCATTGGGGATGTGAATATCTGGGAACAATTTGTACGGAATTTATGAATGGGAAAACAAGCTGAAGCTAGTGTCTCTGTCACACCTTTATGAATGTGTAATAAGTCATTTTGATTGGATGAGCCAGTAAGTAGGTCATCGACGTAAAAGTCATGTTTTATGACCTCTGATATTATAGGATCTGTACAATTATCTGCTAGTTGCTTAAGGCATCTTGTACTTAAAAACGGTGCAGCAGCGGTACCGTATGTGACAGTGTTAAGCTGTAAAATGTTAATGGGCCCTGAATCATCATCGCGCCATAGGATAAGCTGTAAATTTCTTTGAGACTCGTCAATTTTTATTTGTCTAAAAAACTTCGTGATGTCGCCTGCCAGAACGTATTTGTGCTGGCGAAACCGAATTAGAATGTCAAACAATTCATCTTGAATGGTCGGACCTATGGCTTGAATGTCATTTAACGATTTTTTTGAAGTAGTCTTAGCTGACGCATCAAAGACGACCCGGAGTTTTGTTGTCTCGCTTGTCTCCCGTATCACCGCATGGTGAGGTATAAAGTAACCGAAGGATGGTCTATCTATTTTAGTAAGGTGACCAAGCTCCTCGTATTCTTTGATGAAATTACGATATTGTTCTCTTAGGCTTGAATTTTTCAGTAATTTCCTTTCAATGTTTAAGAATCGCTTTTCAGCCATGTAATAGGATTCGCCAAGCGCTGTTTCAGGATTCTCAATAAATGGCATTTTAACTGAAAATCTACCATCTTCCAAACGGGTAGTATTTTCAACAAAATGTTGTTCGCAGAACTCATCATGTGGTGATAAAGGTAGCTTTGAAGTAGAAACTTCCTCGATATTCCAAAATTTTGTTAAGTTATTATTAATTTCTTTAGTAAAATTACAAACTGTATTTTTAATCCCTGATTTATTAAGTGAACCTGTTGTTATATTAAGAGGTCCCGCTACAATCCATCCGAATTGAGAATCTTGGAGGATGGGCATCCCCGGCCCCATATTATGTTTGTTAGGAGAAATAGCTTCGAAAAATATCTCTGCACCTAAAAGCAGATCGACTTCTGATGGCTGACTAAAATTAGGATCAGCTAACTTTATGTTCGCGGGTAGATTAAGACGCGAAACATCCACAGGAATGTTAGGTAAGTGACCAGTTATTTTAGGCATCACTAAACACTTAAGATGAGTGATAAAAGGACTGTTTAGTGACTGAATAATCACCTCACAGCTGTCCGACAAATTAATCGTATTATTGCTAATGCCGGTAACGCAAAAACTAGTGTTTTGAGTTTTTAACTTCATTGTATTTTTTAAGTTTGTTGTTATGAATGATGATTGACTGCCTGCATCAAGCAACGCGCGAGCAGTATAAATATTTTTTGTTTTAGGATCCATGACTTGCACTACAGCAGTACCTAAAAGTACCTGACCTTGTGACTGTGCTGACAGCGAAACTGATAATGAATTTGAGCCTGTTTGATTATTATCATTGTTTTGATTTACGTGTAACAAAGAATTATGTCTTTGTCGGCAAACTCGACAACTGCCATCCAAGCGACAGTCTTTTACGGCATGGCCTCTCCTCAAGCAGTTCAAGCAAAGATTAAGTTTTATGGCCTCACTTGATCGTGCTTGCGGTGTCAAGTCTTTAAATGTGCTACATTCCACAATCCTATGCTTTTGATTGCAGAATGGGCATGTATGATTGTCAGTGTTATTATGCTTTGACTTGCTATTATTAGCAGAAGCGACAAAACTTTTCGAACTCTTTTGTTGAAACGAATTTTTATGATTATTATCACTATCAGATCTTTTTATATCTTTTTGTGAAGAAAAAACATTTTGTTTCGGTTTGTCGCTTTTACTAACGCACATAGTCTCAAGAATGTCTGCCCGATTACGTATAAATTTAATAAAATCATTTAAGGTAGGGTAGTCTGTAAAATTGTTTTTATGTTCTTCCCATTTTGATAAAGTAACCGGGTCCAATTTCGTAGTCATAACGTAAATAATAAGAACGTCCCACTTATCAGTGGGTAGACCTAAGGTCTCAAGTGATCTTAAGTTTTTTAATATGTGATCAATCAGAAATTGTATAGCCTTGTGCGACTCACGGGTCATGGGCTCTAAAGCAAACAAGGCTTTTAAATGATTGTTTATCAAAATTTTCTTGTTATCGTAACGAGCACATAACAGCTCCCATGCTATTATATAATTTTGAGCCGTAAATTCAATGGACTTAATGACTACAGTCGCGCTGCCTACCAAAGACGATCTCAAATAATGAAATTTGTTTATATTGGACATTGACTCGTTTGAATTTATTAACGCATCGAAGGTGTCCCTAAACTCGAGCCATTTAAGATAATTCCCGTCGAAGGTAGGTAAATTAATAGTTGGAAGCTTAATATTATTCATGTGATTGCAACCCGTGTTCGCAGATTTATAAGAAGGTTGACTATTTACGTCGTTGTTATTATCAGGATTAGCTTTCGAGTACGACTCAATGACTTCCTGAGCAAACGCTACGCTAGAATAATAAAGGTCCTCGAATAAATCTCGCTCGAGACGCTGTTTAGGTTCCTCGGTCATCACTTCGATTTTGTTTTGAATTTCATCGAATTCATGAATAATATTTTCTATTTTACTCAACCGAACAATTAATTCCTTATTTTGTTTATTTGTAATAGATTGAACAGGAATTTCAGATAAAGTGCTTACGAAATTATTAAACTTAGTTAATTGACCTTTTTTAGTGCCTCTTAAACTTATTAATTCCTTTAAGCCTGCATTCACCGACGCGACTTCTTGAATTTCATCATTTCCAGAAGTCATTATTAATAAATACAATTATTGTTAAGGGCAAATAAACAAATTAGATAAGATAATAAATGTGCATCAAACCACAATGTTGATTATGCGGCGATCCAATCTTCGTAGCTGTTACTGCACGGTGTCACAGACGGCCGAGCGGCGGACGCTTCGGTGTAACCGCTTGGACCCTTGCACCTGCGCGCTAGCGCAGCCGGCCGGTCGGTCTAATGTAGGTCACGCGCACAACGCGCGATCCGCTGATATCCTGGAATGTTCGGCCAAACTGCGGTGACTGCCTTTGTTTATGATATTGAATTAATCTGAATAAGTTTGGGCATGAGAAGTGGCTTGTGAAAAGATTAATCACACAAAGAAATCCGATTATTAATTAAGAATGTGGGTAAAATAAAAATTTATTAATTTGCTATTTTTAAGCATAAGACTGAGCTAATTATGTGAAAGAATATCACGCTTGCGACAGTTAAAATGAATGCTTAGCTGTAATTATGTAAGTAATTATGTATTTAAGAAATAGCACGCACAAAATATGATTATGTACTTATTCTGCACATTAGCAATTAAGACGGTGATTATAATTATGGAACCACTCGTTGCGATGTGCACTTTGGAAGCATAAAGAATAGCTAAGCACCAAGATTAAGCGTAAAATGCACTCACTGCACCGGCTAAGCGCGCAAGCAGATAACGGAACTCGCGTGAAACAATTCACTAATTTTATAGATTTAATGTTAAATACACTTTTACACAAATAGAAAGGAATAGTATGGATCAAAGGAATAAAGGAAAGAGCACTCCCCTGGTTCAGTAATGCAGCCGAAGCACACCCGGCAGCCACCTCCTTGATCTCGATTCCTTTTGTTTCGTCACCGATGTTCCGTTACTTTTCAAACTTTTTGAGATTTTGCAAATTCTTTGCCTTAACGGTCGCCAATATTGTCCACGGAGCAGACAATTAAAAACAAAGTATTATGATTTGATTTGGTTTAATGAATTTCGTTACAATAAAATAGTTTTAAGAAAAAATAATAAGGCGATGCGCGTGCGTCGTTCTTGAGTATTGTGAGCGAGTGTCCCGCGGCCGGCCCGCGCCGCACCTCTCGTCCGGTTCGCGTGACGTCATCGGCCAGGACTCGTAGACGGCGCGAACAAAAGTAAAGACAATTTTGCTGCGCGATATCTAGTTGCCTCCAGAACATCACACAAAAACGAAAACATAAAAAAATAACTATGCATAGCGGGGACTCGAACCTTGGGCATAATGGGCCACCGCGTTTATCAGCTATTCAGATAGGCAGTAGCGACGCCAAAATTACGAACCACATTACGTACACATCAACGTCATCATTGACATTAGTAATATGATTGGAGACCTAAAACTACATTCACATATCATGCCTGTGCACAAAAAATAACAAGTCCACCATCTTGGGCCGTCCGCCATATTGGATTTAGAATGACGTGCATTGTAATCCGAACTAAACGTGCATGCTTGTCTGCTTGTCTGCTTGTCTGCTTGTCTGCTTGTCTGTTTGTCTGTTTGTCTGTTTGTCTGTTTGTCTGTTTGTCTGTTTGTCTGTTTGTCTGTTTGTCTGTTTGTCTGTTTGTCTGTTTGTCTGTTTGTCTGTTTGTCTGTTTGTCTGTTTGTCTGTTTGTCTGTTTGTCTGTTTGTCTGTTTGTCTGTTTGTCTGTTTGTCTGTTTGTCTGTTTGTCTGTTTGTCTGTTTGTCTGTTTGTCTGTTTGTCTGTTTGTCTGTTTGTCTGTTTGTCTGTTTGTCCGTTTGTCCGTTTGTCTGTTTGTTAGTTTGTCTGTTTGTCTGTTTGTCTGTTTGTCTGTTTGTCTGTTTGTCTGTTTGTCTGTTTGTCTGTTTGTCTGTTTGTCTGTTTGTCTGTTTGTCTGTTTGTCTGTTTGTCTGTTTGTCTGTTTGTCTGTTTGTCTGTTTGTCTGTTTGTCTGTTTGTCTGTTTGTCTGTTTGTCTGTTTGTCTGTTTGTCTGTTTGTCTGTTTGTCTGTTTGTCTGTTTGTCTGTTTGTCTGTTTGTCTGTTTGTCTGTTTGTCTGTTTGTCTGTTTGTCTGTTTGTCTGTTTGTCTGTTTGTCTGTTTGTCTGTTTGTCTGTTTGTCTGTTTGTCTGTTTGTCTGTTTGTCTGTTTGTCTGTTTGTCTGTTTGTCTGTTTGTCTGTTTGTCTGTTTGTCTGTTTGTCTGTTTGTCTGTTTGTCTGTTTGTCTGTTTGTCTGTTTGTCTGTTTGTCTGTTTGTCTGTTTGTCTGTTTGTCTGTTTGTCTGTTTGTCTGTTTGTCTGTTTGTCTGTTTGTCTGTTTGTCTGTTTGTCTGTTTGTCTGTTTGTCTGTTTGTCTGTTTGTCTGTTTGTCTGTTTGTCTGTTTGTCTGTTTGTCTGTTTGTCTGTTTGTCTGTTTGTCTGTTTGTCTGTTTGTCTGTTTGTCTGTTTGTCTGTTTGTCTGTTTGTCTGTTTGTCTGTTTGTCTGTTTGTCTGTTTGTCTGTTTGTCTGTTTGTCTGTTTGTCTGTTTGTCTGTTTGTCTGTTTGTCTGTTTGTCTGTTTGTCTGTTTGTCTGTTTGTCTGTTTGTCTGTTTGTCTGTTTGTCTGTTTGTCTGTTTGTCTGTTTGTCTGTTTGTCTGTTTGTCTGTTTGTCTGTTTGTCTGTTTGTCTGTTTGTCTGTTTGTCTGTTTGTCTGTTTGTCTGTTTGTCTGTTTGTCTGTTTGTCTGTTTGTCTGTTTGTCTGTTTGTCTGTTTGTCTGTTTGTCTGTTTGTCTGTTTGTCTGTTTGTCTGTTTGTCTGCTTGTCTGTTTTTCTGTTTGTCTGTTTGTCTGTTTATTCTGTCTGTCTGTCTGTCTGTCTGTCTGTTTGTTTATCTGTTTGTCTTATTTTGTTAGAGAAATAGTGTTATAAAAAGATTCTATTTTTAAATTTCGGTATTGTGTTTATGAAGTATGCCAATATAAACTCGTTTTGAATTTTATAATTCGAATATTACGATATTTTTTTATTTATTTTAGTTTATTTATTATGTTAACCAACAATTGTTTACACATAAAAAAATACATTGCGATTGACAGACATACATTGGCAAGTGTAACAATCACTTAAAGGCTAACACCGCATGCACAGTAAACGGGTTACATATACAACAAAAATTATTTTTCAACATTTAGGTTAGTTTTATTCTTAAGATTAGGTTAGTTTTACAATAACATTCAAAATCTCTAAAAAATATCTACATGAAAAATGCAACTATAAATTCAATTCCCGAACAATAAGTGCCGATAAATTAAATTATAAAAAAAAAGAATAAACACGATACCGATATGAGAGTAAATAAACACGTTTATTGTATGGGAGCCCCACTTAAGGTTACACTAGTCGAAAATTCTTCCGCACAAACGTAGTCTGGCGATTACTCCACTGTTTGACGGTGTACGTTCACATTAAAAAATGATATCAATTTGTCTCATCATTATCTAGCCCTGTATGATAACAGAAAAGTAAAAAAATACAATATTCTGTTTGTCTGTTTGTCTGTCACCGCGATAAAAAGATATAAGCAAATTTAGTTTTTCGCGAAAACTTGTAAGTACCAAATTTAACCTTAATTTTCAACTTTTTTTATTTTTCAGAATTTTCCCTGTACTTGTGTTATAAGACCTTGCTTTTAACCAAAATTGACAATTCTAGGTCAACCGGAAGTAACCTATAGGTTTTGGGTCGAAAACCGAAATACGGTAGTTCCCGTTGATCTAGAATCACGAAATTTAGCAAAAAGTAAGGTCTGATAGCATAAATAAAGACAAAATTCCTAAAAAATTAGAAAGTCGAAAATTAAGGTAAATTATGGTACTACGGTACAAGTTTTCTCGAAAAACTAAATTTGCTTAAATCTTTTTATCGTGCTGACTCAGGACCTTGGTTTTTATACACCTAATAGGGACTATAGATCTCAGTATCTGGTATAAATTTCAACTTGCTAGGTTCACACGTTCCTGAGAAAATCGGTGGTGACACACTTTCAAGTTTTCACGAAAATCTAGATTTGCCTATATCTTTAAAACTTAGCCACCAATAACCTATTTTATTATGGTGGTAAATTCAAATTCTAAATCTTTATTTCGAGCGAAGACTCTTGAAGGGTTAGTAACAATGTGATAGCATTTAAACTAAGTATTAGTAAACAACACGATACGGTGACATATGTAACTGAAAGCAGTGAACTACGTATATATACGAACAGTCCACTCTGTCAGCAATCATTTCAGAACCCTGTTAGGGCTGTCCATAACTCGGGCCATCATTGATGTTGCGCGCTTGCGCATTATCGCGTGAAAACAAACGCACGGCCGCAAACATCCCTGACGCACTACATCGCCAAGGCAACCCCATCAGTTTTCTGACCGCACAGGCTGCAAGTGTAGAAGGTGGTTCAGAATGCTCTAAAGAGCGTCACATTTATTTCTGCAGTACAATGTGCAAACCTGCGAGCTATCATATTCGCACGCTTGGAAAGAGCCCTCCGTTCCCTTTCAATGTCAGCATTGTCCTTTAAAGCTTATTATTGACACAGACACCGTCAATATGACAACCGAAATGTTGACTGCTAAGCGCCTCAATCAGGGCATTAATATACAAATTGAAGAGGGCAGGGCAGGTCAATCCCCCCTGTCTCATTCCACACTCCAATTGATAAGGCTCCGACAGCACACTCCACCGAACTCTGTTGATCTGGCGTCCATATCAATGCCTGAAGATACTTATAAGCTCGATAGGCAAGCTTATAGGTTCAAGTTTCCTCCATAATATATCTTATCAAAAGCCCTAAACCAATCGAGGAAGCAAGAGGAAACAGGTGTTTCTCTTTTTGTGTAGTATCAGGCAGACCACCATGCACCTTAGCGACTATAGTTGCTAGAGAAATAGGTCTAACCTAACCGAAAGATCACCTGTTTTACTTTTAACAATGGGAACCACGATCGTACTCATTAGGCAAGTATGAATGACCAATAAATCAATTGTACAGCAGTGCCAAAACCCTCGGTAAGTGAGGACCGGCGTATTGCAAACGCTCGAGCTACTGAGCCGATCATGTCCAGGGGACTTACCTCTAGACGTAGACCTGATGACCCTGGCCACATATTTGGCACTGAAACGTGTGCCCACCTTGCCACAACGGGGCTCAGCATCCAGCATCTCACAAGAACTCCCTAGTGATGACTTTAAAACAAACTGTTTTCTAAAAAGTTTTGCAATATCCTTCACATCACTCACACCATTCACACTAACAGGCAGGCCTGGCCGAATACTCAATTTATTAAAGCTCTTCTAGAAACCGCGAAAATCATGCTTTGAATGCTTAGAGGCAGTTATGTCCATCTTTATCTGTATCTTTGTCTGTATAATGGGTAGGTACGGAACCCTCGGCGCACGATTTTGACTCGCACTTGGCCGGTTTTATTTTGTATGAAGTCGATATTCTACTCCCTAGAGTAAATAGTATTCTGTGCAGCGAACGCTCGATCTAGGTAGGTAAAAAGGTAAGTAAGGTAGGTAGGTCTAGATAAGCAGGTACAGGGAGTTAGGTAAGTAGGGTAGGTACAGGTAGGTAGGTCTAGATAAGAAGGGTAGGTACAGGGAGTTAGGTAAGTAGGGTAGGTACAGGTAGGTAGGTAAGTAGGGTAGGATAGGCAGTTAACGCGAGAGAAGCCGCGGGCTAAGCTAGTGTAAAATAATCCTTGATAGGCTGTCGAAGGTCGTTGAACCTCTTCTGCGCAGGGAGCAGGAGGGTTTTCGTTCGCGCCGCTCATACACGGACCAGATCAACACTCTTCGTATCATTCTCGAGCAGGCAGCAGAATGGCAAAGGGAAATTTATCTTACTTTTGTCGACTTAGAAAAAGCCTTTGATATGTTGAAGTGGTCCAGCATCTGGTCCCGCCTGTTGGACATTGGAGTGCTCCAAAAAAAAAGTCTTGGAAGACCTGGACTACGCCGATGATCTATGCCTACTGAGTCATACACACGCTGACATGAAAGCAAAACTGAATGACCTGCGCCAGGAGGCGTGGGAAAACACTGAGATTAAAATTAACATCCGGAAGACCCAGGAGATGCCTACAAGTGTAAAGAATTCTACACTGATGTTAATCGGCACAGAGGTTGAAGAACGCGTCCATAAATTCACCTACCTCGGGAGCGACGTGTCAGAGACTGGAGGAACTGAAGAGGATATCACTTCACGGATCGCAAAAACGCGACCAACCTTCGCACAGCTGAGACCTGTGAGGCAATCGCGGAAACAGACCCGAAGGTTTAAACTCAAAATCTTCAGGTCCAATGTCAAATCCGTGCGGCTCTACGGGTGCGAAACGTGGAAGGAAACAAAGGAGATCTCTCGCCAAATCCAGGTCTTCGTCAACCGATGTCATCATCGCATCATCGCAAAGGTAGAGCTGTTGGAGATATGTAACGAGACCCCAATCGACCGCCGATCAAGCGGCGTAAATCGAGTTGGATTAATCACACGCTCCGGAGTGATTCCGAACACATTCTTAAACAGGCCTTGGATTGGAATCCTCAAGGAAAAAAGAAGCGATGCCGTCCCCTTCAATCCTGGTGACGTACCGTATTAGCTGAAGCGACGAGCACCGGAATGACGTGGAGCGAGGTGAAGTGCGAAGCTCAAGACCGGTCTCGATGGAGGACTACTGTGGAAGTCCTCTGCCCCAGCTAGGGGTCATAGGACCTAAAGTCTAAATAAGTCAACTGATATTATATAAGAAACTAATTCTAAATCCACTACTTTGGTTGGATATTATGTCCTAAAGCTTTCCGAAGATCATCGATTTATTATGCACGCCGAAACTCGTTAGTGCCTCAGGAAGCACTTTAAGAGGGTGGACCGACATTTCGTTTTAATTGTTATGATAATTAAAAGCCATAAAATCTGCCACCAGTCTTACCCATTGTATTAGTATAACCCGTTTCCTAGAAATAAATAAAACAAAAAAAAACCGGCCAAGTGCAAGTCGGACTCGCGCATCGAAGGTTCCGTACAAAACTCAGCTTAAAGGTATTATAGACCTAAGTATTTGATATGAATTTCAATTTAATACCTCTACACGTTCATGAGGAAAGGAGTAGTAACTTTAAAATTATTTTTATTATATGATGTAACTAAAAATTAACAATTTTTGCAATTATTCCTTTATTTGTGCTATAAGACGTTGCTTCGTAACAAAATTCAAGATTCTGAGTTCACGGGAAGTACCCTGTAGGTTTTGATTCCCTTGCGAGTGCCGAAAATAATACATAAACGGCTGTTCGGTCATATACCTATAAATGTATGTCTTGCTCATTAGAGTAGTTCAGAATAAATCCTCATACAGTAAAGACGTGTGTTTATTTTCTATGAAGTCGTACATTCAATATTGAACCCTAATCACATCAACATATGGTCCAAACGAGCCGAATAATTAGAAAATAGATAAGGACGATCCAGCGATCGGAGAACAATACACCGCATTCATGAGCCATTTTTTGCACCTATTTATTTTTGCAAGTCATGTTGGTGCTACGAGCGATATAACTAGTAAACAAGTTATAACGTTTTGACTAAAAAGGTGAATTGTGAGTGCTTTGTCCTTTGAAACTATCATAAGACGAAGTAGCTATATAGAACAATGAGTGTTACATTAACTAGTGAACAGCAACAGTTAGTTAACTCTTTGGAAGATACTTATTTATTACTACAGAAGACACAAAGTAATTTAAAGAGATGTCCGAAGCAAAGATTGACGAGAGGTTATATCGAAACGAAGTTACAAAGTATCGAAGGATATATGCGGACGTTTAATACGACACATCAAGAATTAGTGAAGTGTACGCCTAAATGTAAACGAAATGATGTGCCGTATTTCGTAAACGAAGATTACTTTCTGGTCGAAGATTTATACTCATGTTTATTAGGCGATTTGAAGGATATGTTGTCGATGTCTTCGAAATCTTCAGACAATCAGATACAAACAAATGAAGCCTCGTCGCCGCCGCCGCCACGAGTTAACTTACCACGCATCGAGTTACCTTCTTTCAACGGGAGCTATGAGGACTGGCCTATGTTCCGAGATATGTTCACGTCGTTGTGTACCAGCAACACGTCTTTAAGTAACGTCGAAAGGTTACATTACCTGAAGTTGAGCCTGGTTGGTGAAACCAAAGAATTGATGAAGTATGTTAACATCACGGACATGAATTATGAACAGGCATGGAATTCACTTGCACAACGGTATGGAAACAAACGTTTAATAGTTCATTCTCTACTCCAGAAGTTATTTACTCAAAAGAAAATAACCAATCCATCGGCTATCCAAATAAAGAATGTATTAGACACAACTTGTCAGTGCTTAAATAACTTTAAAAATCAAGACTTACCTGTCGAGTCCTGGGATCAACTGATTATACACCTAATTGTGGAGAAGTTGACACACACATGGCCTGGGAAGAAGATTCTTACAAGGAAAAGACTGACAACCTACCATCTTGGGCAGAATTAAAGGCTTTCCTGGAAACCAAATACCGGACAAGAGAGATGGTTAACCCTACAGCTAAAAAGGAGCAGTCGAATGTTAAGGCGAAGTCATTCCATTCCACCGCACCGGAAGAGAAGTCAGTTACATCGCCGACCAAGTCATGTAGTATGTGTAACGTGAAGCACTCCTTGTGTCACTGCAAGGAATTTTGTAAGTTACAAAAGAATGAACGCAATGAGTTTGTTAAGAAAAATAATTAATGCTTCAATTGTCTGACGTCAGGACATTCTGTCGGGAGATGCCGCAATCGAATGACCTGCCGAAGATGCAACCGCCGCCACCATACGTTATTACATAAACCCAGCAGCGGTCAGTCAGACAATGTGAAAACACAACAAAAACAAACTGAGGAAGAACAACAGAAAGCGGAACACAGTGACAATCCTGAGTTAGCATTTTCAACGCACTTTGTGTCAGAGAATTCAACAGCGCTGCTTGCTACAGCATTAGTGCAAGTAAGAGATGAAGATGGACACAGTACAATTTTGCGAGCATTGGTGGATCAGGGCTCGCAAGCAAACTTTATTAGTGAGCGAGCAGCGCAACTGTTAAGAGTCAAGAGATCGCAAATAAAGGGAACAATCACTGGTGTTGGAGCAACACAGACTACAGTCAATCACGTGATACAAGTCGAGATTCGTTCAAGATATGATAATGATGTCATGATTGCTGTTGATGCCTATGTAATGCCAAAGCGATTAACATCACACTTGCCATCGGAAACAATTACTGGTACAATGCACATCTGGCCGCACTTAAAAGGACTCACCCTGGCTGACCCGAGCTTTCACTCACCAGGGCGAGTAGACATGCTGTTGGGCGTAGAAGTTTGTGCTCAAATTTTAAAGGCTGAGATAATCAAAGGTCCACCTGGCTCCCCATTTGCCCAAAAGCTAAGCTTGGGTTGGATCTTATTTGGAAAGATACAAGCACAAACATCAGAACCACAGATACTAGTAATGCATCATAAGCTTGATCTAGATGAAGTTTTGAAATCTATGTGGGAGGTTGAAACAGATGCGCAAGGACAACTTACCAAAGAAGAAAAGGATTGCGAGAGAATATACAAAGAGACATACACGCGAAATAGTGAAGGGCGTTACATAGTGAAGCTGCCATTTAAAACAGAAAACCCACAATCACCGCATGGTAATACGAAGGAAGGAGCTATAAATAGATTATTTCACCTGGAAAGACGTTTCAGCAAGAATGATAATCTGAGAAAGGAGTACACTAAGGCAATTAATGAATACACCGAAATGAAACACATGGAGGAAGTTCCAAGTGATGAAAGTAATAAGCCAGCTGTATACCTTCCTCAACATGCAGTGGTAAAAGAAGAAAGTGAGACGACTAAGATGACAGGCCAGTATTTGGTGCCTCTCACAGAGGCTCAAATACCATAGCACTCAACGATGAGTTACTTGTTGGACCGCAACTTCAGGAAGATATGAGATCACTCATCATGATATGGCACCTGAAAAAGATAGCATTTGTAGCCGACATTATTATTATTTATTATTACAAATACTTGTTTCGGAAGAGGACGCAGATTATCAAAGAATTGTCTGGCGTAACAGCCCTAATGAACCTGTAAAGGAAAATCGGCTTTTGAGAGTCACCTTTGGCACGGCATGTGCACCATACCTTGCCGTCAAAATTCTACACCAGGTGGCGAACGATGAAGTCGAGAAACATCCTGGAGCAGCAGACACCATTAGACGAGACTTTTACATGGACGATTTGATGTCCGGTCAAGATACAGTTTCCGAAGCAGTTGGTGTAGCTAAGGATGTAAAGGCAATTCTGAAGAGAGGTGGTTTCATCCTACAGAAATGGGCGTCGAAAAATTTCGATTTCCTTACGGAATTTCATCCAGCTGAGCTCAGTTCTCATGTTAACATCGATATCAAGTTAAACGGCTTGATAAAAACACTGGACTTATATGGCTGGTTGGAATATGGGAGAAGATGTACTTAAATATAACCTTAAGCTACCACCCTTGTCGGAAACAGTCACTAAGAGAAAAATATTGGCCGAGGTTCAACGACTTTTTGATCCTCTGGGATGGTTAGCTCCAGCACTGGTACCTGCAAAGATAATGATCCAGAAATTATGGCTTCAACGGATGCACTGGGATAAAGAACTCTCACCTGAAACTAAATACTAATGGTTAAATATTAGACATAGTTTTGAAGATATTAAATTGATGGATTTAAAGAGATGGCTGTTTACTACTCAAGAAACGTTGAAAGATGTTACTATTCATGGTTATTGTGACGCTTCAACTAAGGCGTATGGAGCTGTTGCTTACCTGAGAGTTCGAGGAGACAACGGAGACTATCAGACTGGAATTATAGCTGCCAAGACAAAGGTCGCTCCGGTCAAGGCATTAACCCTTCCACGGCTGGAATTGTGCGGTGCAGTTCTCCTGTCAAAGTTACTAAAGCATATTAGTGAGGCGACACGCATCCCAAAGAGTCAAATATTTTGTTGGACTGATTCCACGATAGTGTTGTCATGGCTGCAAGGAGATCCAAACAGGTGGCACACATTTGTAAGAAATAGAGTAATAACTATTCTTGACAATATTGGAAACAAGTGGTTCCACATACAGTCACAACAAAATCCAGCTGATGTCGCATCGAGAGGAATGTTGGCATCGGCTTTGAGAAAATATACACTCTGGTGGCACGGTCCGTAACACCTGAAACAAACAGAAATACACATGGAAAAATTTATTAATGAAGAAACTGACTTAGAAAGAAGAAAAACCATTAATACTTACCTCACACGAGAAAGCGAAGACAATTCCATGTACAGAAAAATGGAAATTTTCGATGACTTACCGGAATTATTGAAGACTATCACTTATGTTAAAAGATTTCTAAGGTTAAAACAAAATCAATATGTACAGTCCCCAATCACTACTGAAGAACTCGAAGCCTCGCTGCAGACCTGCATAAAAATCATACAAGATGTTATATTTGAAGAAGAAATTAGAGACCTATTAGAAAGGAGTCAAGTAAGAAATACAAGCCGTTTGAAGGCCCTCAATCCTTATCTGGATACTAAAAAGATACTCAGGGTGGGCGGAAGATTACAAAACGCTTTTTATTTGGAACACGACCGTCTAAATCCTATAGTCTTAGACCACGAAAATCCACTCACCTCCTTACTCATTGCTGATGCTCACAAACAGACGCTACACGGAGGAGTGCAACTGATGCTAAATTACCTGAGGTCAAGATACTGGATTCTGAAAGTTAAGAGTTTGGTAAAGACATACATTCATAAATATTTTGTTTGTGCAAAGTTAAATGCCAGAGCTCGAACGCAATTGATGGGCGAGTTACCGAAGGTGCGAGTAACCCCTGCACGACCATTCCTTCACAGTGGAGTTGATTTTGCGGGCCCTTATGATGTCCTTATGTCCAAAGGCAGAGGTGCAAAAACCAACAAATCCTACATCGCCATCTTCATATGCATATCGGCAAAGGCAATTCATTTAGAGCTTGTGGGAGATTTGACGTCGGAAGCCTTTATCGCAGCTTTTCGGCGCTTTGTATCACGACGTGGAAGAAGTAGTGATTTGTGGAGTGACCAGGAACGGAATTTCGTTGGGCAAACAAGTTACTTGCAGAGGCTTTAAAGGCCAAACTTTGAATTTGGAGTTCACATGTCAAACCTCCTGGCAGCAGACGGCACTCAGTGGCACTTCATACCGGCTTATAGCCTAAATTTTGGAGGCCTCTGGGAGGCTGGAGTAAAATCAATGAAGTTCCACCTCAAACGCATCAGGAATACGAATTTGACATATGAAGAGATGACCACCGTATTATGTCAAGTTGAGGCATGTCTTAATTCCCGTCCTCTTTGCCCTGTTATTGATTCAGATTTGAGCAATTTGGATGTACTTTCACCTGGCCACTTCCTCATTGGAGAGTCTCCAATAACTATACCCGCACCTTGCTTGAAAGATAGTCCCCAATCAAGCTTATCGCGGTGGCAACACTGTCAAAAGATACTGTCAAATTTTTGGCATCGCTGGCAATGCGAGTATCTCTCCAGACTCCAACAAAGATCAAAGTGGCAAAAAAGGCAAGAAGAGTTTGACATAGGCCAGATTGTCTTGGTCAAAATAGAAGGATTTACCATTTCACACTAAGGTAACTCTTGCGCAATCTCTTCTTCTGCCGCTGATAGACTATGCGGATGTCTGTTTTCTAGATGCAACGGAGGTACTCCTAAACAAACTCGAGCGACTGCAGAATTTGTGCATCCGCTTTATTTTTGGCCTCCGCAAGTACGACCATGTGTCGGAATTTCGGACCAGATTGAAGTGGCTGCCAATTCGGCGTCGACGAGATACCCACATCCTATCCCTTCTCTATACTATCCTGCACAATCCTACTTCTCCTCAATATCTTCGCGAACGGTTTGAGTACCTCGTCCCGAGGAGTAAACCTTGTCGCACAGCCGCTTCGCTTCTTCTTCGAACTCCTCGTCACACTTCCAGCCGCTATGATGGCTCCTTCTCTGTTACTGCAGTGCATCTCTGGAACTCTCTCCCACACTCCCTACGCGATAGCCCTTCTCTCGATGTCTTCAAGAGGAAAATTAAGGAGCATTTTCTATCAACGCAATAAAATAATATTAGTAGATATATACGTATATATATATATATTTGTATTTATGAACGTAGTTCTTTTATATATGTATTATTATTATATATTTAATTATTATCTTACAGTAAAATTGTACACTGGATTACTGCCCTCAATTATTATAATCTCTATCACTCAAAGGTTTGCTGGAAGAAAACTCCATTTTGGAGTTAAGCTCGCCTTTGTACATTAATATTGATTTCACCTTGTGTAAATGTATTGTTTTGGTGTACAATAAAGAATTAAGAATTAAGGATTGCCACCTGGCAAATGGCCTTTACAAACATTGTAAAAAGATCAATCTTTAAACTCTGTTTTCTACCAATCTGTAATAGTAGCGATAGCAGTTCTCTATTGCAATAATTATGTTTATTTCCTTTTTTTTTAGTCTGTTAAACTATTTGATGAATGCAGACTGTATTTTATATTTCTATGAATGCAGAGTTAAATAATTGTTCAAAAGACTCCCAATTTGTTTTGAAATATAAACTTATGTGGTAGTCTATCTGGAACGTTATATGATTTGTTCATTAATCATTAAATAATATTAGATGAACCTAATGTCTAAGTGCATGCTTTGTTTGTTAATTTATTTAATGGTACTTAAAACCTCAAAATTTAATTGTAAAAGGAATTAAAAATCCCTTTTGGTGGGCGGTACGTTCGGTCATATACCTATAAATGTATGTCTTGCTCATTAGAGTAGTTCGGAATAAATCCTCATACAGTAAAGACGTGTGTTTATTTTCTATGAAGTCCTACATTCAATATTGAACCTTAATCACATCAACAACGGCTGTATCTCTTGATTGCGTTGGCAAGTTTGATTTTTTCACAGCTTTAAGTGACAGTAAACCGGAGTATTTGATATAAATTTCAGCCTGATACCTTTACGTGTTCCTGAGAAAAAGGGTCTTGACAGACAGACGGACGGACAGACAGCAAAGTGATCGTATAAGGGTTCCGTTTTTTCCATTCTAGTTATGGAACACAAAAAGCACGCTTTAATAGAAAACCAAACTTTTCACCATAATAGACCACGATTTTTTACAAATATTTTTTTGGTCCCTCTTTTCTTAATTTAAATTTATTGAAAATTATTTTCTACTTTTTAGTTTGGTTTTCTATTAAAGCATGTTTTTTAGGTTTTAATCTATTTTTTTTCTTTTTAGTTCAATCGATAATCCTGAAGATCCTGGTAAGGATAATAGGACAAACAATGTAAATTATTGAAATATCGTCTGTCCTTGATAAGTGTGCAAAGTTTAAATTAATATGATGTTTTGAAGAGGGTGAAAATTGTTCCAAGATTTTGTTACATAAATTCCTAGATACACATACATACCAAGCTAATAAAATCGTGTTTAAAATTAAAAGAAAGTCAAGCGATACCATTGTTTTGAAAAATCACTTTTGTTTTACAATTATTTTCGTATCATTCTGGTTTTATATTATTTATTTCTTACGTAATCTGTTTACTTGTTAAATATTAATGAGTGTCTAAATCAAATGGACCGATACAAAGAAATACCAATCTTCAAGACCGCGCCATGATGAAACAACGAAACCGCGTTATTTCAATAAAAATCGGAAAAAATATGGTTTAATAAGAATTATTACAAAGTTAGCCTTACTTTTGGCGTAATTTCTCTGTGAGTGTATCACATAAAATATTTTTTCACAAACCTTCGTAGTGTCGGATAAAGGAACAAAATTTTGAGGTGAACATAAAAACAATATCACCAACAATGGAAGAGTCTCATTATAAGGAAATACCGCAAAGCAGTGAACAGCAATCGAATCTTCTACAAAAGAAAACCGATTGGAAACCTTTTTGAGACAGGTAAGTAAGACATCTAATAACAGGCTAGTCCACTTATACCAATATTTAAAAAAAATAGTTTTAATAATTTGCCTAATAAACCTAAAGCCAGCCTTTGGTGATCAGACCACCAGACCTGTCAAGGATGTTGATATTTTGTTCCTTATGATCGATCTTTCGTTTACAGTGGTGTGATGATAAATAAATTTTACTTTGTCTGTTTGTCCAAAGTTCGTCCTAAAGCGCACTATTTGCCGCTATCTCAGACAGAGTTTCAAATCTGCCCAACAATGCTTTTTGGAGTAAATACTGAACTTAAAAGTGCCACATTATTAATTAGTTTAGGGCGTTCGCTTATTCTTTTACTTCTCTTCTTGGTGGATTTATTGTGTCTACCTTTTTATTTTTCATTGTGTTCTTTTCACATGTCTGTTAGTAGTTATTTCTTAAAAAAACAGCAAGGCTTTCTTACTTACTTACGTTCTGTGCTCTATTGTCATATTGTGTTTTGTCTGTGTTTAAAAAAAACCGGCCAAGTGCGAGTCGGACTCGCGCACCGAGGGTTCCGTACAAACCTCAGCTTAAAGGTATTATAGACCTGAGTATTTGATATAAATTTTAGATTGATACCTCCACGCACTCCTGAGAAAAAGAGTCTTGACACACAGACGGATGGACGGACAACAAAGTGATCCTATAAGGCTTCCGTTTTTTTCTTTTGAGGTACGGTACCCTAAAAATGGGTAAATCAATGATGATGTGTGCTGCAAAGAATATTGACTATAATCGCTATGCCTTGCAGGCAGAGACAGAAAACAGGAGAGTAATGGCCTCCTTCTTGTGACTGTGATGGTCCAGAAAGAGGCCGCTGAGTGGAATCGTGAGAAGGCTGATCCCGCTCGGATCAGGTGGCATGGAGGCAACCAGCTTAACGCGTAAAACACCGAGCCTCATAGGCAGGCAGGATTTTGGGATCACGGGCGGCCAGATTGGGGACTCGTCCACACAGCTTGTGACGCCAGGTAAGACGGTGGTACGGTGGTAACGTGCTGCCGTGGGAACACAGCGAGGCTCATGGGAGACGCTTCGCAGTCTTCCCAGGGATATACCCTTACAGATGTTGCGTGGTTCCGGGGAGGTATTTTAAAGTACTGATGGTTATCACCGGGGTGGTTTTCATCATCATCATCGTCATCCACAGCCCGACTTCACCCACTGCTGAGCATAGGTCTCTCTCTTCTTGTATCGATCACCAGGTTCCTGCGTCGGTCTCATCTAGGGTGGTTTCAGTGAGGTAAAAATCCCGAACTCCCGAGTCCTTAGTCTTCTCCTAAAGTCCATACGTCTTTTAAAGACAAAGATACAGATAAAGATGGACATAATTGCCTCTAAGCATTCGAAGCGTGATTTTCGCGGTTTCTGGAAGAGCGCTAATATATTGAACATTTGGCCAAGTCTGCCTGTTAGTGTGAATGGTGTGAGTGATGTGAAGGATATTGCAAATCTTTTTAGAAATCGGTTTGTTTTAAAGTCATCGCTAGGGAGCTCTTGTGAGATGCTGGATGCTGAGCATCGTTATGGCAAGGTGGGCACACGTTTCAGAGCCAAAACTTTGGCCAGGGTCATCAGGTCTACGTCTCAAGGTAAGTCCCCTGGACATGATGGGCTCAGTAGCTCGAGCATTTGCAATACGCCGGTCCTCACTTATCGAGGGTTTTGGCACTGCTGTACAATTGATGTATTGGTCATTCATACTTGCCTAAAGAGGACGATCGTGGTTCCCATTGTTAAAAGTAAAACAGGTGATCTTTCGGATAGGGGAAACTATAGACCTATTTCACTAGCAACCATAGTCGTTAAGGAGCATGATGGTCTGCTGGATACACAGCTAAACAAACATCTTGTGCTGCACGACAATCAGTTCGGGTTTTATCCAGGACTTTCTACAGAGAGTGCAGTTCCGTGTCTCAAGTAGGCTGTCAGGTACTATACAAAAAGAGAAACACCTGTTTCGCTTGCTTCCTCGATCGGTTTAGGGCTTTTATTCTGGTTTCCCAAGATATATTACGGAGGAAACTTGAATCTATAAGCTTGCTTATCGAGCTTATTAGTATCTTCAGGCATTGGTATGGGAGCCAGATCCATAGAGTTCGGTGGGCGGGTGTGCTGTCAGAGCCTTATCAATTGGACTGTAGAGTGAGACAGGGGGATTGACCTCCCCTGCCCTCTTTAACTTATATGAATGAATGCCCTGATTGAGGCTCTCAGCAGTCAACATTTCGGTTGTCATATTGACGGTGTCTGTGTCAATAGTAAATAAATAAATAAAATGTACTGCAGAAATAAAGGTGACGCTCTTTAGAGCATTCTGTACAAAATCAAAATCAAAATTTCTTTATTCAATTAGGCCATTAAGCGCCACTTTCGAACGTCAAAAATAAAAATTAAATGTAATAATAATTGATTCTACCGTCCATTCGGAAATGTAGCTTGTTATGGAGAAGAACGGACAAGAAACTCCAAAGTACCACCTTCTTTCTACACTTGCAGCCTGTGGGATAAGTATTCATAGGCGTCGTATGGGGCCTTTCGTGTCCAGTATAATAACGCGATCAAAAAACTGATGGTGTTGCCTTGGCGTTGTAGTGCGTCAGGGATGTTTGCGGCGGCGGGTTTGTTTTTACGCGATAATGCGCAAGCGCGCTCCATCAATGGTGGCCCGAGTTATGGACAGCCCTAAAAGGGTTCTGAAAATGATTGCTGACACAGTGGATTGTTCATATATATGTAGTTCACTGCTTTCAGTTAGATATGTCACCGTATCGTTTTGTTTACTAATACTTAGTTTTAATGCACATGGTTACTAACCCTTTAAGAGTCTTCGCTCGAAATAAAGATAAAGAATTTGAATTTTACCGCCATAATAAAATTGATTATTGGTGGCTAAGTTTAAAGTTATAGGCAAAACTAGTTTTGCCTATAACTTTAAAACAGTTTACAAGTTTTCGCGAAAAACTAAATATGTTTATATCTTTTTATCGTGGTGATTCAGGAGCTTGGTTTTTATACAGCCAATAGGGAATATAGACTTCAGTATCTGGTATAAATTTCAACATGCTAGGTCTACCTGTTCCTGAGAAAATCGGTGGTGACACTCGGACAGACGGACAAACGGACAAGAAAGTGATCTTATAAGGGTTCCTTATTACCTTTTGAGGTACGGAACCCCAAAAAGGAGGAGGTTCTCAATTCATTTTTTTGAATGTTATATACCCGATTACTGAAACATCAACATCATGAAATGATCAATTCTAAGATCTGGCCACGACATGATCTCGGCATAAATTGTTCTTACAAAATGTATTCGATGTTAATAGTGTCAATTTTCCTTTAGACTGTTATGTCACAAGTAAAATAACAAAATTAAAAAAAAACCGGCACATTTTTATTTCATGCTACATAATTTATCTAGTACATAGTAGATACGCTTCGGCAATATATTGAACACGTAATTATGACAGGATATCTTGCGAAAACACCCCAAATCAAACATTAAAACGCCCATAACTTTTGAACGGTTAAACCGATTTTTTCAAACATAGCTACGAACACTCTCGATAAAATCACCTTCCAAATATAAAAAATCTAAATCAAAGTCGGTTCATCCGTTTAGGAGCTATGATGCCAAAGACCGACACACAGATACACAGATACCCAGATACATAGGTACAGTGATGCACAGATACACAGCAACATACGTCAAACTTATAACACCCCTCTTTTTCCGGCGGGGGTTAATTAAAAGCTACCCATAATAGCATGACAATGTCGCGTTCTCGAAAAATCAGATTTTTCATTTTGTTTTCTTATTTTGAATTCCAGTTGCTGATCTGCAGTGGAGTATGGATGGCTGTGTTCCTGTACGGACTTTGTGTCGGTGCACCCGCCATGTTCATTCCTCAGATCAAGCGGGAAGCGAACAGCACTCAAATTATCACCGACGACATGGCTTCCTGGATAAGTGAGTTGCGGATATCTTATTCAAGTAGAGCCTATGACTCTAGGCAAAGTGTTATTCTTTCAGCGATAGCAATGGTCGTAATGACAAAATGTGAGGGATAGTTCACGTGACATTTCAATAGTGATATTTTTTTAGGGTTCCGTACCGAAAGGGTAAAAACCTATTACTAAGACTCCGCGGTCTGTGTGTTGACACCAGGCTGTATCGCATGAACCGTGATAACTAGAAAGTTGACATTTTCACAGATATTTAAGTGGGGCTCACATAGAACAAAAGTGTTTTTTTTGTCGATTTTTGCGATAATGGTACGGAACCCTTCGTGCGCGAGTCCGACTCGCACTTGGCCGGTTTTTTTTTAAATCTTTTGTTTACAATATGTGAGAGCGGGCCTCGTAGCCCGACGGCTGACGTCACGCTGTGGCCAATCTACGGGTTTTCCACGCCCCCCCGCAAGTGAACGGCTAAATGATTTAATAATAAATACAAAATCTTACATAAATACATACAAACGAATAAATACAAAATAAAATCAAAATCAATAGTATATTATGCAACTAGTGAATAAAGGACGGATTTAAAGCGAGGGCCGTAGATGAATCACGAGCGAGTGAATGATTCTATCAACTGATTCAAGTGTTAGAATCATGAGCGACGCGAGTGATTCATGGCCCTCGATATAAATCCGTTTTATTCAAGAGTTGCATACTATATTTTATACCATGACTACGAGAAAAAGAAAGATTGAAGCGAAAAGCACAAGGAATAATAATAAATAAATGTTTTATTACCTTCAAAATTTACAAAAAAATGTGTCTCTATCTCTAACTCTATCTCTAACTCTATCTCTAACTCTATCTCATACTCTATCTCATACTCTATCTCTAACTCTAACTCTATCTCTATCTCTAACTCTATCTCTAACTCTATCTCTAACTCTAACTCTATCTCTAACTCTATCTCTAACTCTATCTCTATCTCTAACTCTAACTCTATCTCTAACACTATCTCTATCTGAATCTCTAACATTTATTTATAAGTATTTGCTTCATTATAGTCGGTTAACTATTCGAGATATCTTATGCCCCTGACATATTTAGCATTTAGGAGATCCAGCGGCCATCTGTGGTCTTCTTCATCAGTTCCACTTCACCAAATGATACTTTCTGAGTGCAGATGATTGCATTGTTGATGATAATACCAAAATCACTATATGTTTGCCTATAATATTTGAGGAGTTCCCTCGATTTCTCTGGGATTCCATCATCAGATCCTGACTTGATGATTATGGGACCAACTAGGAAGTATACCCTTTCAAACGAAAGAAGAATTTTTGAAATCGGTCCAGGCGTCTTTGAGTAATCGGGGAACATACATAAAAAAAAAAGATTCCGACGAATTGAGAATCTCCTCCTTTTTTTGAAGTCGGTTAAAAACAAGTTCCACCTTGCCTGTTTGCCCGGTGGAACACAAATATGCAGCGACTGGCAGTGCCCTGACTGAAAAATAAATTTCCAAATGATGACAGTGACATGACATTGGGGTCCTGACTACTGAAACAGCTGCTGCATCTGAACAAGGTAGGACGGCAGTCTGGGTTCCGGCCACTATTGGCGAGCCTCCTGTTGCGGTGCCTGAAGTGACTTCTCGGGCAGGGAGTGAGCAAGGAACCAATGGCGACCCTTCTCCTGACACCCAGTTGGCCTTGCGCGAAGAAATCATGCTCTTTAGGTCCGAGCTGCGGGAAGTGTGGGACGAAATGCGGGAGTATCGTCGTGAGATGGCCGGCCTGCACTCTTCGGTGGGAATCTGCACTGAGCGAGTTAACAGCCTGGAAGCCAGAATAGAGGCTCTTGAGAGCAAGACCAGTGAGGCTCCGCCTGACGCCAGGGTCAAGCAGCTCGAGCAGAGTGTAGCGCGGCTTCAGTTGGAGCTCAACGACCACGAACAGGATTTGTTTGGCTCCGACCTTGAAGTGGCGAACATCCCAGAGATCCCTGGTGAGAACGTGGTTCACACTGTGGGACTGATGGCGGCAAAGCTTAGGGTGACTCTGGAGGCGAGCGATATAGTGTTCGCGCAGCGTGTGGGCCTGCGGGTCGAACACGAGGTGCACTCGGCTGGCGCGGTCGCGGCGAGCCCGGCGGGAGTGGTGGCGTATCGTGGTGCGCCTGGCGCACCGCGTTCTTCGCGACGAGCTGCTGCAGGGTGCGCGTGTTCACCGGGAAGCCACGACGGCAGACCTCGGTCTCACCGCGCCCCCGCGGCGCTTCTTCGTGAATGAGAAGCTAACAAGAACAAACAAGCAAATGTTCTACCGTGTGCGTGAGGCTGGCGGTCGTCTCGGGTGGTGATATACCTAGACGAAGAACGGCCGCATTCTACCTAAGCAGTGCGACGGCAAGCCTACCCATTCCATCCGCACGGAGCAGGACTTGGCTCGTGTTTTTGGCCGGGAGATATCTGCCGAGAAAGTTGTTTAGCTCGCTGGGCTTCTGCAAGCTTTATTGTGTTATGTTAATCTTTAGATCTTCGGTTTTACTATCTATGTTAGGTATATTACGTTTTTAAGTCTGTGCGCGGCCGGCACTATTCCTATCTCAGTATATAGTGGTCTTTTTCTGTAGCCCTGCTGCCCGAGCACTAATTATTTATCATACACATTACATATTTATAAAACGTCGGCTTGTCGGTTATACCTCTATAGTGGTCACAATACAAATTAGGTCATTACATATGAAATTGGCGTAGAGGAACATAAAGACGTTTTTTTTTTAATTTATTATATTTATTATTCCAAGTATGTACCATTGCTATCTATGCACTTTTGCCATCTCATAGGTAGTTAATTGATCACTTTACTAAAAAAACTTTCGGACGGGAACCAATAAAATCTTTGAAGGCGCTTTGGACTGCCCCATCGGAGTTGAATGTTTTCCTTTGCAAGAAGTTACCCAAATTTCGAAAAAAATGGTAATCTGTTGGAGCAAGGTCCGGGGAGTGCGGTGGAAGTCTTAGACATTCCAATTGAAGCTCCTCTAATTTGGTAGCCGTCTATTGTGCAGTGTGTGGTCTAGCGTTGTCCTGAAGCAGCAGTGGCCTAGAGCGATTGACTAGCCTCGGCTGTTTAGCAGCTAGCTTTTCCATCATGGTTTGCAGTTGCTGACAAAAGATATCTGCAGTAATCGTCTTGCCAGATTTAAGAAAGCTGCACTGAACGACACCGGTACTAATCCACCAAACGCTCACAAGTTATTTTTTTGAGTCAATTTTCGCTTGGGGCAGGATTTGGCTGGTTCGCCAGGGTTCAGCCATTTTTCATCACAGGTAATGATTCCATTTAAAATCCCTTCATTATTGTGCCGGTTGAGTAATGTACCACAGCAGTCGACGCGCGTTTGGCGGTTTGCTGCACTCAATTCATTGAGGTACTATGAGGTATTGAGGTACCCACCTTTCAAGCGTTTTCACCTTCCCAATTTGCTTCAAGTGGATTAAAACAGTTTTATCACTAACACCGCAGCCTGCAGCTAACTCAGACGTGGTTTGCGATGGATCCGCTTTCACAATAGCCTTCATTCTTTATTATCAACTTTGGTCTCCGGCCGTCCACGGGGCTTGTTCTGCAGGTCTACATTTCCAGAACGAAAACGTTGGAACTAAAAACGCACTGTATATTCTTTTGCGACACCGTCGCCATACACAACTACAACTACTACATTTAAAATTGGAATTCCCAACCAAAGAGGAGATATTTAGATCAAAATGGCCAGTACGACAAAACGCCAATTTCATAGGTAAGGACCTAATATTATTTATCTACATTCTTCTTTTAAATTTGTTATTTATTACATTTCTAACACATATATACACAACCATGCACATCCAAGCATTGACAATATGATTAAGTCTAAGTATTTAAAAGTTGGATTGTTTAACGCGGGTTCGCTAGGTACGCGCAATGGTGAGTTTATTGCGCGCCATGAAGGCTATGGCAAACTATGCGGTGGACATCATGGCGATAAACGAGACTTGGCTTAGGCGAGGGGAAGAGGGTCGAGCGCCGACTGTCCCGGGCTACTGGCTGCGACCGCGGTGCGCGGCGGGCGCGGAGGCGGCGTGGGCTTTTATGTGCAGCGCGGAGTGCGCGCGTGTCTCGTGCCGCACCAGACCGCGCCGCAGGTCGAGCAGATGTGGCTCAGGCTGAACGTCAACTCGCACTCGGTTATCGTTGATTATCGTGCAGAGATACATATTTACTTAAGGATAGGATCATCGGACAGATGGCCCTGCCATCACGTAAACATCGCGCTCCGTTAATTTTAGTTAAAAAAAAAATTATAATCTATTTTTCGTTCTAATTTTAGTATAAATATCAACCAGTTAGTGCAATGGATCATCTCAAGTATTATCTAAGCTTAAATAACTCTATGAACTTATCTATGTGATTAAAATAGTGCCATTCATAGGTGAACGATTTCAAACCAAAACTGTGTTTGTGCTACTAAAAACAAAGACATTGACTCAAAAAACACATAACAGTCTTGTTTTATCAGTTATTAACTAAAAATTCTCTATAATAATCAGTGTTTTAAATTTTCAAACTGTGCGTCGTTTTTAGGGTTCCGTACCTCAAAAGGTAAAAAAAGGAACTCTTATAAGATCACTTTCTTGTCCGTCTGTCCGTCTGTCCGTCTGTCCGTCTGTCCGTCTGTCCGTCTGTTCGTCTGTCCGTCTATCTGTCTGTCCGTGTGTCACCACCGATTTTCTCAGGAACGGGTGGACCTAGCAAGTTAAAATTTGTGTCAGATACTGAGGTCTATAGTCCCTATTAGGTGTATAAAAACCAAGGTCCTGAGTCACCACGATAAAAAGATATAAGTAAATTTTGTTTTTTCGCGAAAACTTGTAAGTACCAAAATTTACCATAATTTTCAACTTTTTTAATTTTTCGTAATTTTCCCTTTTCTTGTGCTGTAAGACCTTTCTTTTAACCAAAATTGAGAATTCTAGGTCAACCGGAAGTAATATAGGTTTTGGGTCGAAAACCTATATGGTAGTTCCCGTTGATCTATAATCACGAAATTTGGCAAAAAGTAAGGTCTTACAGCACAAATAAAGGAAAAATTCCATAAATTTAAAAAGTTGAAAATTAAGGCAAATTATGGTACTTTCAAGTTTTCGCGAAAGTCTAGATTTGCCTATATCTTTAAAACTTAGCCACCAAAAAACAATTTTATTATGGCGGTAAAATTCAAATTCTAAAGCTTTATTTCGAGCGAAGACTCTTAAGGGGTTCTATTAGTAAACAACACGATAAGGTGACATATGTAACTAAAAGCAGTGAACTACGTATATTTACGAACAGTCCACTCTGTCAGCAATCATTTTCAGAACCCTGTTAGGGCTGTCCATAACTCGGGCCACCATTGATGTTGCGCGCTTGCGCATTATCGCCTAAAAACAAACGCGCCGTCGCAAACATCCCTGACGCACTACTACGCCAAGGCAATCGCATCAGTTTTCTGAACGCGTTATTATACTGGACACGAAGGGCTCCATACGACGCCCGTGAATACTTATCCCATAGCTTGCAAATGTAGAAGTTGGTACAGAATGCTCTAAGGAGCGTCACCTTTATTTCTGCAGTACAATGTGCAAACCTGCGAGCTATCATATTCGCACGCTCGAAAAGAGCCCTCCGTTCCCTTTCAATGTCAGCATTGTCCTTTAAAGCTTATTATTGACACAGACACCGTCAATATGACAACCGAAATGTAGACTGCTAAGCGCCTCAATCAGGGCATTCATATACAAATTGAAGAGGGCAGGGATGCTCCGACAGCACACCCGCCCACCGAACTCTGTTGATCTGGCTTCCATACCAATGCCTGAAGATACTGAGCCCATCATGTCCAGGGGACTTACCTCTAGACGTAGACCTGATGACCCTGGCCATATAAACACATCAACACGGTCTAGGGATATTTTTAAAAAAGCTAATTACTATCAATGTGTTAATTATTTATATGACATGTATATAAACACATCAACACGGTCTAGGGATATTTTTAAAAAAGCGAATTACTATCAATGTGTTAATTATTTATATTACATGTATATATTTAAAAGATACGTTATTTAATATTCTACCATTTTTTAATAATGGTAAGGTACTTCGATTAAAATTTCAGGATTTTATGGAAAAAAATGAAGCATAGACGGAAACCGTATATGAATTAACTTTTAATTTATGAGTAAAAACTGAAAAAAATAGAAAAATCATTTAATTTGTGTTTATAAACTTGAAGTTAGTAGTCTGAGAAAGCGCCCATGATGTTCATAACACATCGGCAACCATTCGGCATGCTCAGAACAAGGTTGTCAATGTCTTGCTGCGGAATATTGTCCCATGTCCTTCTGAGGTGCGCAAAAAGTTGATCTTCTGTAGCCAGATTTTCAGGAACTTCCTTCAGAGCTCTTCTTTGCAGCATATCCCACGCATGCTCAATGGGATTTAGATCTGGCGATTGAGCAGGCCAGTCTAAGGCCCTAACATTGTGTGTATGTAACCGAGCTGCTACCATTCTCGCCGTGTGTGCCCGGGCATTGTCGTGCATGAGCAGGAAATCTTGCCCCATTTGTGTTCTGTGGGGCAAGATTACGGGCCCCAGCACCTGTTGGACGTATCGTTCTGCCGTCATATTGCCCCGCACCCAAACGAGATCCGTCCGTCCTCCAAGACGAATTCCTGCCCAAACCATAATTGTTCCTCCTTGGTATGGGTGAACTTCCTGAGGGTTCTGAAGACGGCTCCATCGTCCAGGAACTCGCCAAACACGCGTCCTTCGTGAATCTGGATGGAAGCCGAACCTGGATTCATCCGTGAACAGCACATTGGACCATTGCTCACGGCCCCAGTCCACGTGGTTCCGAACCCATTCTAATCGTCGTCCAAGATTGCCTCTCCGTAAAGGTGGGACCCGGAGTGGTCTAAGAGAGCATAGATTGCTTTCACGCAGTCGCCTTCTTACAGTTTGGTCACTCACAAGCACTTGGTGTTCCACTCGCAGCCTTTGGACCAATTGAGTCGCCGTTGCATTTGGTTGAGCTCGCGCAGTAATTTGCAAAAATCGGTCTTGTCTGAGGGTAGTGATGCAACTGGGCCCCCGATGCCTCTCCGCTACTTCACCTGTGGCACGATAGCGTGTCCACAATCTTGAAATTACATTTTGGTGGGTCCCTATGGCCTCAGCAACATTACGCTGAACAGACCCAGCTTCCAGCATTCCCACAGCTCGTAACATCTCCGCCCTCGTCAAATGTTGGCGTTGCATGGCTACAATACCTCAATTTTAACTTTATCTTTCATTTAAAAATGAAAAAGAACTGTAACTAAACGTAATTCGTATTGTTTTCTAAATTTCGCTCAAATGAAAATTCCCTCTCCTACACATCAAGACATTTTTATGCCACCGAAACAAAAGAATTTTCAAAAATTTGGATTTGGAATTAGTCTGAGATAAATTACAAACAAATCGGTGTATAAAAGATTCCAATGCGGCCAGTACTTTTCGAGTTATTTAATTGAGTATGAAATATCCCTAGACCGTGTTGATGTGTGTATTTGGCGTGTACCCACCTTGCCACAACGGGGCTCAGCATCCAGTATCTCACAAGAGCTTCCTAGCGATGACTTTAAAACAAACCGATTTCTAAAAAGGTGTGCAATATCCTTAACATCACTCACACCATTCACACTAACAGGCAGGCCTGGCCGACTGCTCAATTTATTAGAGATCTACCAGAAACCGCAAAAATCACGCTTTGAATGCTTAGAGTCAATTATTTATTTGACACCAATAAGTACAACATCTTACAGTATTTCCAAGATGATGTTATACCACATAATAAATAATGTTATACACTATATACGAGTAGAAACATAAAAGTTTAACAATAAAAATAAAATAACAAAAATCAAGAAACCATTCATATATGTATGCCTCCTTCAATGCACCTTTGTGCTCCTGACACACATTTCGGCAGGCTATGGAACACATCTTCCGATGGCATATTAATTATAATACGCGCGGCCCTTGACAAAGGGGCAAACTTTAATAAATTTGTCCTATCCCTTGGCACATCTAACAAAGTGGGTCGGCGGCGCGCACCCACATACCCATCCGGGACATGCAGCCACAGCGCCTCCAGTACATCTGGGTGATGCACCAGTCCGCGCAGCACTCTCGCCGCTTATTTTACTAAAGCGACGTCCCTCCTAACCGCCAGCCTAGTGTACCCGACCATGCCCATCACAAACAGACTCGGATACATCAACGGGTAGAATGGGTAAACCCCATATTGCTGGTGGACCCAAATTACAACCCTGGCTTACCCCCGAAAATGTATAAAATGGTTTAGATTTGTGTCCGGCGTACTCAACGTACTGCCGGCGCTCCCCAAGATAACTCGCAAAGAACTTTAGTAAATGAGGTGTAAAACCTAATGCAGCAAATTTAGCTAATAGAATGTCATTATCCACCATATCAAAAGCCTTCCGAAAGTCGAAGTACGCGACGTCCACCTGTCCTCCAGCGTCCACTACTGGCGCCAAATACGACACAAACGACAGTAGGTTACTTCCCGTACCCCGACCGACCCGAAAACCATGTTGAGCATCATGCAGTAGTGGGCTCACTTGCGTGTAAATGGATTTGTGTAACACTGACTCAAAAACCTTAGCGAACGCCGACAGTACGGCCACGGGTCGGACGTCGGTGGTTATACAGGTCGATAACCACCGACGTCCGACCCTGAACCTCCCTTTGGTACCGGGATAACTCGCGTCATTTTCCATTGATCTGGATAGTGTCCTTCCTGTAAGCACAGATTGAAAATGTGTAGCAGTGGTTTCCAAAATACTGAGCTACAGTTCCTGACAATAAAAGGTGGTATTCCATCCGGACCCACCGACTGTTTGGGCTTGAGCCGCTGGAGTGCCGCGCATAACTCCCCCTGACTCACGCGGTCCACATGCACGCGCGCCGTGCCCGCTCCACAGGCGGCGCGCTCCGCTGCGACTGGGTCTAACGTCGGCCGCGTCCCACTGTACACCGAGTGGAAATAGGCAGCAAAACCTTCAGCAGCCTCCTCCTCCCTCAACACTATGCCATCCTTTGTGATTTGGGGCTTATTAAGTCTGGATTGCTTTGCTCGAACAAAGAATGAATGAAGAATGATTTAGGATCATCCTTAAAATTAAGTTGTAATTTATTTTGGTAAGCCTGATACGCTGATGTGATTTTACGTTTAACTATTAACCGGTGCCGACTAAACACTTTGTAATCACTCGGCGAAGACGTTACTTTAAATACACACATCAACACGGTCTAGGGATATTTCATACTCAATTAAATAACTCGAAAAGTACTGGCCGCATTGGAATCTTTTATACACCGATTTGTTTGTAATTTATCTCAGACTAATGCCAAATTCAAATTTTTGAAAATTCTTTTGTTTCAGTGGCATAAAAATGTCTTGATGTGTAGGAGAGGGAATTTTCATTTGTGCGAAATTTAGAAAACAATACGAATTACGTTTAGTTACAGTTTTTTTTCATTTTTAAACGAAATATAAAGTTAAAATTGAGGTATTGTAGCCATGCAACGACAACATTTGACTGGAAGCTGGGTCTGTTCAGCGTAATGTTGCTGAGGCCATAGGGACCCACCAAAATGTAATTTCAAGATTGTGGACACGCTATCGTGCCACAGGTGAAGTAGCGGAGAGGCACCGGGGGCCAAGTTGCATCACTACCCCCAGACAAGACTGATTTTTGCAAATTACTGCGCCAGCTCAACCAAATGCAACGGCGACTCAATTGGTCCAAAGGCTGCGAGTGGAACACCAAGTGCTTGTGAGTGACCAAACCGTAAGAAGGCGACTGCATGAAAGCAATCTACGCTCTCGTAGACCACTGCGGGTCCCACCTTTACGGAGAGGCAATCGTGGACGACGATTAGAATGGGTTCGGAACCACGTGGACTGGGGCCGTGAGCAATGGTCCAATGTGCTGTTCACGGATGAATCCAGGTTCGGCTTCCATCCAGATTCACGAAGGACGCGTGTTTGGCGAGTTCCTGGACGATGGAGCCGTCTTCAGAACCCTCAGGAAGTTCACCCATACCAAGGAGGAACAATTACGGTTTGGGCAGGAATTTGTCTTGGAGGACGGACGGATCTCGTTTGGGTGCGGGGCAATATGACGGCAGAACGATACGTCCAACAGGTTCTGGGGCCCGTAATCTTGCCTCACAGAACACAAATGGGGCAAGATTTCCTGCTCATGCACGAAAATGCCCGGGCACACACGGCGAGAACGGTAGCAGCTTGGTTACATACACACAATGTTAGGGCCTTAGACTGGCCTGCTCAATCGCCAAATCTAAATCCGATCTAGCATGCGTGGGATATGCTGCAAAGAAGAGCTCTGAAGGAAGTTCCTGAAAATCTGGCTACAGAAGATCAACTTTTTGCGCACCTCAGAAGGACATGGGACAATATTCCGCAGCAAGACATTGACAACCTTGTTCTGAGCATGCCGAATCGTTGACGATGTGTTATGAACATCAAGGGCGCTTTCTCAGACTACTAACTTCAAGTTTATAAACACAAATTAAATGATTTTTCTATTTTTTTCAGTTTTTACTCATAAATTAAAAGTTATTTCATATACGGTTTCCAAGCCAAAGCAGAACTAGAACTTTGCATCTCACATAACGAATCCCAATTTATCAATTGTAAGTTAAAATATAAACAAGACAAGTCAGCTTTTTTAAAATTCCAACTTGGATAAGAGTCACTACCAGTACTTAAAGGACTGTCACTTGGTGGTGTCAGCAGCGGCGCCCCCCTTCGTTGATCACCGGTGCTAACGCTGACAAACAGTGGTGGGTGCTGTACGTCTATATCAACTAATGGCTCGTCGGCCAAACGTACCTTTAAGTTATCCAGTAATAATGTTGTCAATACTAAATCCAACGTACGATTATTAATATTAAGTATTTCATTTGCCTGCTGAAATCCGCAAAAGGCGTTGACATATTCAAAATAACTATTGGTCTCCAATGTTGCTGAATGCAAATTGAAGTCACCTATCACTAAAACATTCTAGTATTTTACACATACGTCCTCTAATATATTAAACAAATGCATATATTCATTAGCATTACATTTTGGTGGAATATACACAACACAACACAGAAGCAAACTATTATTACTCATACGTACCGTTGCACATACTAGCTCGAATAAGGCCGCGTCTACATTAACGATAGGAAGGCGCGTTAGTTGAAACCGCGATGTAGCTGCTAACAATACTCCTCCCTGCTTACGCCCGTCCGCTCGATCACATCTTAGTACATTAAATCCTGCCGGAATTAGTTCACCATCGTGTATAGATGTATTAAGTCCAGTTTCAGTTATAGCCGCGATATCATAATTTGAGGCCAATAAATTATTGCAAAAAGTCTTCGTCTTAGTTCTTAGGCCCCGTACATTTTGATAAAATAATTGGATGCAATTATTTGTGGTTTTTAGACTTTTTCGAGGGCTTACTGTAGTTCCGAAACCACACCCATTCACTGAATAGTGTATTCAAAGGCCAACTGTTAGTGTTGTTCAGTGTATCAAACTTAGACTCGGGTACACCCACCATGAATGACGAGTAGTCTCTTTTAGTTTTTGGAATAACTTTCTCCACCTTGATATCTTTTGAGTCACAAACTTTAGTAACATGTTCCATTAATGCATCCTCCGATGTATCAATATGAAGAGACCACACATGCAAAAACTTCTTTTTCTCAATCGCTTGAAATGCCGAAATTTGTGTGTTGCCACCTTTACCGACCACCTTGAGATCAGTCTTAGATTTTTTCTTCCTGTTTGCAACCACTTTCCATTCTTCATCATTTGTTACCACCTCCGTCTTCTTGTCACCTCGCGTAGCGTAGACGCCACCTTATTTTTGGTTCGCCCCTCCGCTCGCCGCGCGCGTTCCGATACATTGTCCACCGTTGGAATCGCTACTTCCGACACTATGTTCATCTCTTTTGGACGCACGCCTGTGGTGTTCTCCGTCTCGCTCTTTGCAATTTGTGCTGTGAGAACATCGGTCTCAACTTTTGCGCATAGTTCTTCAATTACCTACTTTTGTTCTAAAATGGTTGTTGAACATTTTTGAATATTATGTCCATCTTTATCTGTATAATGGGTATTAAAGTAGTAAATAAGATCCATTATTGCTGAGTTTAAACAGGAACAAAATAGTAAGCTTGACGCTCTACAAACAACGATAAGCGATATTCAAAAACAAGATATCGGAATTATACAATCAATAGAACTTCTATCTGATTATAATAACCTAAAAAAAAGTTAGTTAAAAAAATCAAAAAACCCAACTGCTTAAAAAGCGAACTAAAAAGACGGTAACAAGAAGAAAATCATGCTGTGCAGTTGGAGGATACATATTCGCGAACTGGCTGACCAAAACCAGATGTAAACTAACTTTTTTTATTTACATCATTTTCGTTTTTTTTTTATTAGGTACATTTAAACATATAAGTGTTATATAATTTTGAAATCACCTCTTAAACCCTTTATTTTGATACCCCACACGAAGGATCTGGAAGAAAAACAAAATATTTTCTTCCACAAAAAGGCGCCCATAATCCGCCATTTTTTTCTTTTCCATTTTTATGTAACCAGTGACACTCGCAGGGTTAAGACGAATCGATTGACGTAAGAATCATCAAAATCGGCCAATGCGTTTAGCCTCTAGAACGCCACATAGGAACAAACATACATACATACATACATACATACATACATACTTACATACTTACATACTTACATACATACATACTTACATTCATACATACATACTTACATACATACATAGACTGATAAACACATTATCCTCCTTCGGCAGTCGGGTAAAAACAGCTGGAATTGATTGAAAAGGAAAAGCGAGAAAATCTACAATACATTTACACTCTAGAAAATAGAATTGAAAACCTAGAAAACGCGCAAAGAATGTCCAGCATAGAGATTAGAAATATTCCTCCTAGAAGAGGTGAAACCAAAAAGGATCTCGCAGAATTAATAAATACGGTCGGACAAGCAGTAAACCTCACAATTCAAAATAGTGACATAAAAGCCGTCTTCCGGATTAGTACAAAATCCGAAGAAAATAAACCTTAATATTGGACTTCAACTCAGTTTTACTTAAGGAGAAGTTTATAGAACACACAAAAATTTTCAACAAGCAACATAAAGAAAATAAATTGAATACATCACAACTTCATATCCATGGGCTCCAGTAAACCTATCTTCATAGCAAAGAATTTAACGAGCAAAGGCAAGAGGCTGTTTTTCGTAGCGCGAGATTTCGTTAAGAATTATAATTTTGCGTATTGTTGGGCCGACCATGGCAAGATATTTATTCGAAAAACAGAAGAGAACAATCGCATACGTCAAGCTTAAGTCAGAGTATGTACTATGACTAGTAAATTTTTCTTTGCTGTAGTATTATAATTTGTATGTGCCATTGTTAACGTTAATACCTAATATTTTGTTATTATGTTTAAAAAACATACCTATGAATAGTCAATACTTTAATAATATTTTGATTTTAATATCTGTAAAAAAATTGTTCGTAATTAGATGGATTTTTTATAATATTCATTCACATTATACATCATTTTATTCACTTACACACACAAACATACACACAATTACACACCCGTTATTTGTTATAGCTATGGTTTTAATATCTTTTGTTAAGATCTTATGCGTTGGATACAGTGCCAGTCGATGCATAGAAAAATTAAATTGCACCCAAAAATATATTATTTTGAATAATGGATGATTTTAACGTAATACCTAACAATGATTTGGATTCTGTTACAGTAGCTCAATCTGCGTCTTGTGATATTAACGACTGCAACTTTTTTTTTTTTAAACCTACAAAAACCCTAAAAATATTAACTCAAAATATACGCAGTATTAATTGCAACACGCCCAACTTTCAAACTTTAATTGCCAGGTCTAATGTTGATTGGGATGTTATTGTCCTAACTGAATGCTGGCTGCAGCGTAACCATAATGTTCCCGAATTCGATGGTTATATTTCATTCGCTACGCTTAATAATCAAACTCAAAATGAAGGTGTGGTTATTTACTGCAAAAATATACATCAGTAACATTAACATTGAGGAACCGGAAATGTTGGATGCAAATTGTGTTATTTTAAAAATAAGCACAAACACTGTAATTGTTGCTGTCTATCGTCCACCTAGTCATAAAAATATCGATAACTTTATCACATCCCTTAACGATTGTCTAAGCAAACTATCATCATTCTTAAATATTATATTAGTTGGCGATATTAATATTGAAATTGTTGAAAATTACTAAGACAACAGATCCTACACCTATCTCAACCTTATCGCTTCTCATGGTTTGCTCCCAGCTCACACAATTCCTACTCATAGTCGCACGTGCTTAGATCATATGATGATAAAGACAAGATTATCAGCTAAGTGTTATGTTTCTCAAACTTCAGTTACAGACCACAACAGCGTTTTACTATTTCTAGACCGTACCAGTATCAAAAGCCAAGGTCACAAAACGTTTAAAAGACTAGACGACGAAGGACTTGAAAAGGATGTTAATAATATAGATTTCCAATATATTTACAACATTTCAGATGTTAACGAGGCAACAATTTTTTTCATACACTCACTAAGTGAAGCCATAAATGATAACTTGAACCTAATCACTTCATCCAAACGTAAATTAATATTGAAGACTTGGATAACACCGGACCTTCTTAGATGTATGCGAAACCGTGATCAATTACAAATTAAAGTCTTAAAAAAAACAGATAATGAAATAGTACGTGCCACTTACAAAAGATATAGGAACTTTTGCAACACCTTATTAAAGAAAGTTAAGCAAAATTACGAACAAGGCCTGATTTAGCAAGCAGAGAAAAGCAACAAGAAACTTTGGGAAACAATTAAAAATATAACATACCAATAAATCAAAACAGCACAATTAATCTCAACATACAATTCTATAGAGTCTATAAATTCAGTTAACTCATTTTTTGCAAATGTAGGAAGGAAACTGTCAGAAAAGTTACTCTCACAACATAACAATTTTCCAAATGACAATGCCAACAGCATTCTAATAAATTCTCCTCAAAGTTCCTTTGTTCTTCTGCCTACTGATGAAGAGGAAATACAGTCCTTAATAAGTAATTTATAAAGCGATTGTGCGGTCGGCGTTGATAATATATCTGGATCCTGTTTAAAACGTTTTTCCAAAATTATTAGTCCCCCACTAACATACATATGCAATCTCTCCTTTTCTACTGGAATATTTCCGCAGGCCTTCAAAACTTCTAGAATTGTACCCGTATTCAAAGCAGGAGACAGATACTGTGTCAATAACTATAGACAAATCTCCATATTGCCAACATTGTCAAAACTATTAGAACGATTAATGAACACAAGGCTTACTAAATATCTTGAACAAAACTCTCTGCTATCTCCATCTCAGTTTGGATTTCGATCTAGCAGGTGAACAGCTGAAGCCGTTCACGATTTAACAGATCACATAATTAATAAGTTAGATAATAAAAAGAAGACCTTAGCCATTTACCTAGATTTAGCCAAAGCATTCGACACAGTATCTGTTCCCATTTTGATTAAAAAGCTCGAAAATATGGGAGTTAAAAGTCTGCCGCTGCAACTATTCACAGACTATCTATCTGACAGAACACAAAACCGAAAATATGAAATTGGGTTAGCGATGAACTGCCTAACCAATACGGTGTTCCACAGGGCAGTATCCTTGGCCCAACATTATTCTTAGTTTACATGAACGACTTATGTAATATCAGTTTAGAAAACCGAAAAATTATCACGTTTGCCGATGATACTGCCTTGATATTTCATGTTAACACTTGGGATGAGGTTAGATAATCTGCTCAACAAGGATTTGAAACCGTCTATAAATGGCTGCGTTACAACTTGCTAACCCTAAATGTGGATAAGACGAAATTTATGATTAACTCACTTAGGCCGCAAGATCAACCTGATTTCGACTTAAAAGCTCACTCTTGTGATAATATCAGCCAGTGTTCCTGTTCTGGCTTGGTGAAAACTAGTTCTATTAAATATCTTGGTATAATTATAGATTCCAGACTCAGCTTCCAACAAAATATAGAATCCCTTGTTAAACGAATACGAAAATTAATTTATATATTTAAAAACCTACGACATATTTCCAATTCCTCAGTTCTTAACAAAGTTTACTTCGCATTATGCCAATCATTTATTTCATATTGTATTACCGCATGGGGCCGTTCCTCTAAATCATACATGATCAATCTAGAAAGAGCCCAAAGAGCAGTATTAAAAGTTAGTTGTTTTTCCCAATCCTATACCCAACTCTGAACTTTATCAACACTGCCAAGTACTTACAGTCCGGCAATTATTTATTATCATGACGGTATTATTATATTTGTCTAATCATCCGTTAACACAAGTTTCTCTCAAAGGTTTGCCTGCTTTCTTGGTACATTTCTTTGTAACTATTAATAATAAACTATCTATTTATTTATTACTTCATGCACACAAATGTACAGAGGCGGACTTAATGCCTTAGGCATTTTCTACCAGTCGACCTTTGGGTGACGCAGAGACAATTATCGTAGGTGCAATATTTAAAGTAAATCACGATACGATCGGAAGCTGCGACATTATTTTCTGAACCATTAGCAGAGTCGTCTCAATCTCCTTTCTATTAATTTATATATGTATATATATAAAGGTATTTATTATAGTAAATATATATGTATGTTTATTTTAACTACAATATATATATATATATTGTTATTCAATTTAATTTCTCAATTTTTATGCACCTGCCATGTTATCTCTCCACCACCCTTGGTTGACTGGTAGAGAATGCCTCAGGCATTAAGTCCGCCTATGTATCTGTATGTTGCATGAAGTTTTAAATAAATAAATAAATAAATACCTAATATTCAAATACAAAGCTATACATACATACTATAAATACATACAATAGTTACTCAAACATATAAACTAAATACACTAATACTTAAACAATTAGTGGTAGCAGTTATCTGGAATACATTATCGCTGTGACGATACTACTGCCATCTTCTTACGAACATGCTCGCGAGTTTTTACTTTTAACGCCAATCTGTTGGTTGCCATCCTGATTTCTTGAGGGAGCGCATTCCACAGAGAAATAGACTGAACGAAGAAAGAACAGTGAAAGAAGTCAGTGCGGTGAGTGGGACATTGAAGAAGACGGTTATGTGAAGAGCGAAGATTTTTGTTGTGGTTGGCGCAAATGTATTGAAAGTCAGGGGCCAGATAACTAGGGGAGTTGGAAGAGTCAAGAAATGAAAACAAGGTAGTCAGTGCCCTTAGCTCTCTGCGTTTTCGTAAGGGCAACCACTTTAGTAGTAACCGATGAGCAGAGACATGATCATATTTACGCAAATTGAAAACAAATCGAATGCAGTAATTTAGAAGATGGGCAAGTTTGTTGAGGAGATCTGCATTCAGGTCATAATAGCACACATCGCCATAATCGATGATAGGAAAAATTAGGGTCTGCATAAGCATTGTCTTCGTGTTCGAAGGTAATACATTTTTTAAACGATACAGAGCCCGCAACGTTCTAGTGACCTTCTGACTGACACTAGCAACTTTAATGCGCAAGCCAAGGTCCTTCACGTCAGTACTAAACGGAACAATCGTACCGTTGAACAGAACAGGTGGCAAAGTTGCATAATCCACCTTAGCGATGCTGCGAGGACTCCCAATGATGATCGCTTGGCACTTGTTGGGATTTACAGCAACGCCAAACCCATCCGATCAGGCTTTTATCACTAACAAGTCGCCATTTAACTTATCGATAACATCAGGAACTTCGTCAACACTCCCTTGACAATACAATTGAAGATCATCTGCATACAGATGATACGCACACTGAAGTTCGGAAGTAATGAGATTAATAAAAATAGAAAACAGAAGAGGAGAAAGAATGCCGCCTTGAGGAACACAAGTTATCAAATCACACCAACGAGATGAAGAATCTCCAACGTGAACATCTATAATCTATATACACAAAAGAGCTTTGTAAAAGGAGATTAGGAAATTGGCTGTTAAACCTTGACTACATTTTCACGGAAAATATATTAAAACCAGTGTCTTAAACTCACATTTACACTCACACATTTACACCTACATATTACACTTATAAAATCATTCAAACCACGTCCTTCTCATTTTTCCATTCTCATTTTGTTTTATTTTTATTTTTTATAGTTACATAAGTACTTTTTGTTTGTTCATACTTTCAGTGATAATGTTACTTCCTTTGAATATTTTTCGCTGATTTTTTATATTTCTTTGATTTTGATTTTAATTCTCTTTAAATTTAATTTTCATTGTATTTTAATTTAATTTAATTGTATTCTACTTTAAACTTAAATTTTGATTTTGTAAAGACTACACACAAAATATTTCATGATTAATTATTATTTTATGTAAAAAATAGGTGATGTGTAACACAGGGCCTTACCTATCTCAGACACCCTTCTCCATACAAGGTAAGGTATTAAGATAGTCACTGTATTTTGATGTCGAGATAAATAAAGAATTTTTATTAATATTTCATTTATTCATTTTAGATACATATTTTAAATTTTTAATATTATTCTATTAAATAAAAAAATATTTAAAATACAAAAATAGTAGCCCACCGGTATCGGAAACAGGGTCCAAGCTACCGGTGGTCAGGGCTCCTGAGAGAGGAACCTCCTAACGATACGCGCCGTGTCCAGGAGTACCGCTTTCTGGTGCTTTTCTTATCTCTCCCTTCACGAGGTTCTCGTCATGGGGGACCGCTATATTAACAATCATTGCGCGACTAGTCGGTTTATCACCTCTATGTCAGGCTTATTGGCTACAATAGTCCTGTCAGTGATGATAAACCGATCCCAATACAACGTGACATTGGCATTTTCGAGAACTGGGTCGGGCACATACTTATAGTAAAGGTCACCAAATCGCAGCTAGGCCACGGACGCTAAAAGATCTATATCGGGACCATGTAGGACCCGGTAGAAGCGTCCGTGAAGCTCCTTGCTCTGCCATACCTCCCTGCGGTCATTAGTATCTAACTCAATAGGTTTGCGCCAGTTCTCGTTATTATTATTATTATACTTAACTGTGTATTAAGCAAACCGTCAAACATCTTCGCTGTAACTGTAGAGAAATGGGTCTATAGTTATTTTTACCTGACTGCCGAAGGAGGCTAATGTGTTTATTATCAGCTAAGTGACCGGTTTTATTCTCATTATCATAAGATCCGGCGGCAGATAAGAGTGACTCACGCATAGCGAGTTGAACTTTGCTGAACCAGCCAATTCAGCATTGCCAAAGATTCACTCATCCGCTCGATACCCACCGGCAGAACAGGTTTGGCGTTAACTTTGTCAAGATTTTCCAAAAGCCTCGAAAATCACCTTTGGTGTGCTTTTCCGCAAGAATGTCCATTTTAATCTGGGCTTGATGATCTTGGTGCCATTTCAATATGATTTAAAAATCTTCTGCTGGTACACATTCCATCGAGGAAATAATAAAGCTGCCGAAAAACAAATTAACTTCCAACATTCTGCTTGATTGTAACACTAACTAAGCTGTATTAAATTGAATTACCGAAAAATTTTAACAAAATTATCCGAACAAAATTGTTGTTTTTAAGGGGCTGAGGTCGAACAGTTGACAATCGACATCTGAGGTTCTAAGCCACGCCCACTGTCATCGATAGCTTAGGGGCAAACTTAAATTGGAGCGAAAAGTATTTGAAAATTAAATACACAAGTATTTATTTGCCGACCACAGAGGCCCACATCATAAACAGACTCTTTCGATGGTTTTTACAAAAATATTACCGCGCAAGTTCTTAATTCAAACTGGCAGCTAGCATCTGACATCAGATCGTTCACTGTTATTTTGCCTATGAATGCAACCTTATTGCTACGAAAATAAAGATCACTAAAATAGGTAATCTGGCTAGTGCCATACGAGTCTTTGTCGTGCAAATTGAATAAATATTTTATTTATGTCTGATTCTATGCGACTGCCACATATAAAAACACAGAAGGTGATTTTTTTAAAATAATGGTTTTATAGCCAGATAATTTTATTTATATTATTTTAATGAGTTCTACTATACTGAAATGGACTGCGTAATGGAAACATTAAATTTGAATTGAGATTTGGTGCTTTCAATAATTACAATAGGAAAGTCCCTTCAAATTGTAAAATACCTTAAATTTACAAATATCCAAAACTTACTAGGTTCGGCATAGTCTTTTTTAGGCATATTTAAAATATCCAATAGAATTTAGGACACTATTATTATCATTTGTACAATTCGTAGATTCATATTCCTTATTTGGTATTCTCTTAAAATATTAAGATGTCATTTAGTTACTAATACAACATGACTTTCCATAATATATTTTTGCGCTATATAATAGTTTCAAGGCACTTACTGGGTTTTGATATACACCAGCTCTCTGGGGTGAGGAGGTCACTTGGTGCCGTTTATGAGATAACATTAGTCCTATTTTTAAAGAGGTTTAAATACTTTTTAGTTATGGACTTAGTAAGTAAATTAAACGACATGACTCGTATAAAATACAACAAAAATGTAGATGCTAGTGACAGCGGTAGTGCCAGAGAATAAAAAAAATACAGAGTTTTGACAATATTCCTTGTGTTTTCGTTAGTTCCAATTAAATCCACCAGGCTACATGATCAGGCTGCAATATACCTGATATTTTTTTTTGACAGTGAATTGACAAGAAATAAATGAAATATTTTTTTACATTTTGCGGGAAAAAGCGACATACGTCCTTCTAGCAACGCCGTAAAGCGTTTACTGTGTATCGAGTATCGAATTGCACGGGATAGAATTTGTATTGATTATTTTATAAAATATAATAATAATATGAATTACTTAAAAATAATGAATGAAACTTCAAAATTTACGACACTGAAGTTTTGCGTCCTGTTATGATACGTTATTGTTGTTAATTGTACAAATTTACGCCGGTTTTTTTTTTAAAGATCACGGAGAAGGTTATTTTGCTATTCAATTGCATCGAGGTTATTGTGCGTAAACGTGTTTCAGCCACAACAAAGTTTTCGGAAATATGATCAAGATTAACATTTCTTTTTTCCCCTGCCACATCTTCAATAGATTTGGGATAAAAATATTAACAAGAATGCTATTTTGGGAATTCAGCCTCTTAACAAACAAACATGAGCTTCATCATCATCATCTTCATCAGCCTTTTAATGTTCCCACTGCTGGAACACAGGCCTCCTCTCTGTGAGAGGGAATGGGCCATAATCCACCACGCGGGCCGAGTGTGTTTGGTGGACGTCACGTGTCTTCGAATTTTTGGATCTAGGATATACCGGTTTCTTTAAGATGTTTACGCGCCTGCCCTGGTTCGAACTCACGACCTACGACACATAAGTCGGGCCGGGTAGCAATGGCCACCACTGCTCTAGCTTATTCAAAGAACAATTTTACGAAAAACTATTTGTACTTTCATAATAAACTAAATTTTCAAAAAAAGAAATACCAAATTTCGAAAAAAAATTGTTCATATTCTGCTAAAATAATCGTTAAATATTATATTATATTATATTATATTATATTATATTATATTATATTATATTATATTATATTATATTATATTATATTATATTTATTATTATATTATATTATATTATATTATATTATATTATATTATATTATATTATATTATATTATATTATATTATATTATATTATATATATTATATTATATTATATTATATTATATTATATTATATTATATTATATTATATTATACTATATTATACTATATTATATTATATTATTATATTATATTATATTATATTATATTATATTATATTATATTATATTATATTATATTATATTATATTATATTATATTATATTATATTATATGGACCGACGAGAAGGTCACCGAACTCGAGGAGGAATTGAGCAGGTTGCGATGGAGTATTATAGGGTTATCTGAAGTCCGAAGAGAGGGGGAGGACTCGATAATCCTCAAATCCGGTAACCTGCTCTATTTCCGAGAAGGTGACCGGCAGTCCCAGGGTGGTGTCGGGTTTATCGTCCACAAGTCCCTTGTGAACAACGTGGTGAAGATCGAGAGTGTGTCGACCAGGGTGGCGTACCTTATACTCAGAATATCCTCAAGATATTCGCTGAAGGTCATACAGGTCTACGCCCCAACCTCGGCACACCCCGACGATGAGGTAGAGACCATGTATGAGGATATCTCCAGAGCCATGCATGGTTTCAAAACTCACTTCACCGTTGTCATGGGGGACTTCAACGCGAAACTGGGCAAACGAGACGAGGATGAGCTGCAAGTGGGACAATTTGGAGTTGGACAACGGAACCACCTGGGTCATCTACTGGCCAGTTTTATGGAGAAGGAGGGCCTCTATATGATGAACTCCTTCTTCAAAAAGCGTGAACACAGGAAGTGGACCTGGCAGAGCCCCGATGGTGCAACAAAAAATGAGATCGACTTCATCATGTCAACCAAGAAGCAAATGTTCAATGATGTCTCTGTGATCAATTCGGTAAAAACCGGGAGCGATCACCGCATGGTAAGAGGCACATTGAACATTAATATTAAGCTTGAAAGGTCTCGACTGATGAAGTCCACGCTCCGGCCAGCACAGATCCAAGTCCAAAACCCCGAGAGCTTTCAGCTCGAACTCCAGAATCGTTTCGAGTGCCTAGGGAGCTCCGTGTATGAATATAGCAACGGGTTCGTGGAAGCTGTCCATACGGTCGGGTCTAAGTTTTTCAAGACCCGTCGTACAGATAGAAACAAAAAGCTCTCTGATCACACCCTCAAGCTTATGAAGGAGAGGCGTGAGATGATCCTGCAGTCTTCAGATGAGGCGTGCAAATACCGGCAGCTCAATAGACAGATCTCTAAATCCTTGAAAAGAGACCTCCGCCGCTTCAATACCTAGCGTATTAAAGACGCTATCGAGCGAAATAAAGGCTCCAAGGTGTTCTCAAGGGATCTGGCTATTGGGCAGAGCCAACTCACGAAACTGAAGACCGACGATGGCAGGATCGTATCCGCCAAACCGGAGCTTCTCAGGGAGATCGAGACATTCTATGGGCAGTTGTACACTTCGATCAGCAAGCCCGTTGCGAGTCTAGCAAACGACCCAAGAGCTAGATTGACCCGACACTATACCGAAGATATCCCGGACGTCAGCCTGTACGAGACTAGGATGGCTCTGAAACAGCTGAAAAACAACAAGGCGCCGGGTGATGACGGAATTACGGCCGAACTCCTGAAGGCGGGTGGAAAACCGGTCCTTAGGGCCCTTCAGAAGCTGTTTGATTCCGTCATACTCGAGGGGCAAAACGCCACAGGCATGGTGCAGGGGTGTGGTGGTACTCTTCCTCAAGAAGGGCGACAATGCCCGGTTGAAGAACTATAGGCCCATCTCACTTCTTAGCCATGTCTACAAGTTGTTTTCAAGAGTCATCACGAATCGTCTCGCGCGCAGGTTTGACGATTTCCAGCCCCCCGAACAAGCCGGATTCCGAAAAGGCTTTAGCACCGTAGACCACATACATACGCTGCGGCAGGTTATACA